>OU026148.1:36100623-36700623 GCA_907269125.1 Eristalis pertinax
CCCATTATGTAGACCAAACGACGACTTTTTCTGGGTGTAATGATGTTTCAAAAATGGCTTGAGTTTCACGCATGGAACCACGTGTCTCTTTTCTCAAAATAAATTTGAAGAAATTCTAAACGTTGCTTGGGGGTGCGACTGCTCATGATACCAAACCAAATAAACCTCAAAACAACCGAGATCTATCAAATGAGCTGTCACCGAAATCAATGCTGCCAATTCAAAGTTCTCCGCCTAAATTTTATTTAGATTAAATTCGATTAGAGATTAAAAATGAATCCTCGTGTCGGAAGACCCTCTTCAATAGCTATTAATTTGACTGCTGTTTGGGACTGTTTTCTTAGGACGACTTTGGTTTGCTTGTGTTTCGTAATAACGCCTTTATCTTACACAGCGGTCCATTTTAATTATAGAACATAAGCCACGGATTCCATGTGCCAGTTCCTTTATTCGCTTTCATTTATTTTTTTACATTATGTTGCGACCAATTTCTGAATAGAGCACGTGCTGGATAAACAATTTGCAATATGACTTACACGTACCCACATACATTTATTGGTCATATTTGCGAATTCAAAAACATACACATTTTCATAAACACATTCGTAGCAATATTGATGTTTTAATTCCCATCAAATATGCAAGACACACTCGGTTACAAAACCGTATGCCACTAAAACCCACTTAATGACTTGGGAATTCCAAAGTCCTGAGTAGGGTACATTCCCATACAAACCGGAGACATAAGGACGCACATGCTCATGGATGAACGTATACATAAATCATCACGATCACATCATGTCCTCGTCTCGTCCAGTGTGCACAAGCCAAAATGCATCAACGAAAACCAAATAAATTTCAATTAAAATCGAAATATTTTAACAAATATTTACGCCCGCAAAATCAAGGCAAAAACAAAAATTATTTAATTCATCATCATATTGTCGTTGTCAACGTTGCCTGGTGGTGGTGGTGGCGCAGTCAAACATTCATTCTCGTTCATCTTGCATTAAATTAAATATTTACCTCTGGAACACAGCAAAAGCAAGCAAGACTGCCTGCCTGCCTGCAACTGGACGTGGACCCTCAGACTCACTCACCACACATCACAGTGCACCAGATGTCATTCAATGTTTTCCTTGCCTGGCTCTGAGTGTGTGTTTTTTTGTGTTGTGTGCGAATGGATAAATGCAAATTCACGCCCGGATGTAAAATATTTTGAGTATTCAATGGCAAAGCTCCCATTTCGAATGACACCTATATTAAATATGAAGAAATATAAATTCCCCACATTTATACTCATGCCATGGATGGAGAATGCAAATGTGACAGTTATCCTAGCAAACCAGATGAAATTCGTTTGTTTTCATTTGCGAGAGCGTGTAAAATCGAGATTTTAAAAAAATTCTAAAAAAGCGCACCACAAAATCAGAAAAAAAACGTCTCATCAATCCGACTTTGATAGGGAAACGTCTGTTTCGTGATGAAAAGAGATGAGCGTTTGTTCAACTGTCATTTCTGTGGTAGAGAGCGTGAATTATTTGTTTAGAAGGTAACATTTTAAGTTGTATGCTTTTTTGGGTAATTTTCACAGCTCGTAGAAGGAATTGATGGCGGGAAAATTCTCTCATGCCAAACCGAAAGACGTATGATACATTAATCCCTCCTCTTTCCTCCTATGAGAATTTACGTATCTGGAGGCTCTCATCTGTACAGCATGCCTCCACAAATCCAAATCTCCAGAGACACCCCTTCACTCCCTAATAGGAACCATTGGAAAATACGTTGAATACCAGGAATACGCCCTTGTGGCAATTCTTGACATCGTGGGCGTTTACGCTTCACAATCGCGGGATGGAAAACTTCCTGGTGGCTTTTATTTATGAGCCACTCAACATCCGAGTAATTCACTCTAAACTTGAAGAAGCTGAGATCTTCAGTGGTATCAGTAGAGGAATCTCACAAGGTGGTGAATTTCACCTCTTCTGTTATTATTACCAGAAGAGGCTGAATACAAAGTTCTTGGTATCTGGCTACTCTAAGGAATCAACAATGCCTTCTTCAAACTGGACACAGGGACAAAAACATGCGGGCTAGGCGCTAACGTAGAAAACACGTAACTTGTTCCCCCTCACTGTGCGGCACAACTACAAATACAATCAACAGTCAGTGGAAAATTTCTGAGAGGCAAAAGTCAGCTCTATATTGCTGCAAAAAAGCCATATGAGGTAAATGGGGACTCCACTCACGAATCGCTCATTGGATATTCACAACTATAGTGACGAACTATCGACACTAATGTACGAAGTCTCAGTTTGGTGGACATCCCAAAATAAAGCTGTAGACTGTAACACATTCAACTGTGTCCAACGACTGGCCGGCATGTGTACCAGCGAGGCGTCATGAAACACTACATCTGCTGCAGTTGACCTTTCACCGCTGGAGTTACTTTTCACACAGTCCGCAGCCTGTGCGGACTTAAGACTCAACTCGACTGTGGTACGAACTCAATATAGGCCAATCAACTATTCTCAACGAATTCAATTTGCTTCAAGACTAAGCAATTGCAAACACACCTCACCTCCTCTGGTCGGAAGTTCATCTACCGTCAAGAGTCTCTGGTAAAGAGTGATCTTAACCGAATTTCTGTGATCGCTCATCGATATGTGGTTCCAACAATATGCCGCTACATGTCAAACAAGCCGTGCAACGGTCGAGGTTGTGACGGAAACATTTGGCGACTTAGCCATCTCTTGGCGAACATTCATTGCATTCCCCCCGCGACTTGACACCACTCGATTATTTTCCCTAGGACTACGTCAATTCCTTACTCTACGCTAACAAGTCAACCACTCCGGACATACTGGAGGGCAATATTCGAGACACTATTGCCGGCATAACTCCGCACACATTAGACCGAGTCATCAAATAATTTCATTATTCCTTTACATTCTACGCAACTGTCGATGATTATAAATTGTCTTCCAATTGAACAACTAAGTAGTTCCCATCTCATTCCAGAAGCCATACAATTCATCCGCCACTATTACCACCCCTGTCGCACACATTTCAATATTCGCCTCTTTTGATCCAGTTTTCTGTCAAATCCTAAATACCGCAACACAACAGAAACCATACCCCCTCCCCCATCAGATATCAAAATTGCAATTTTAATTAATTCCCCCAACGGCACACAGAAGCCCCACAATCTCCCACCAATCTCCAATGAATTCACATCAAATACCAACAAAGCCTACATTTGCTCACCAAAATGCATAAACCAACAACGAGCTCATGTTTATGCGCCAACTGTTTGGTGGTTAATCACAAAACAAATTGTCTTCGGCACAAATCCATTCCGTAATACGAATTCCATCAATTGTGCCCCCCATTTGATGTGATTACGTGCGAATAACCACATCAGGCAGTGCACACAAACAGCAAATATATTTGCCTGTCAAGCCATCCCAGTTGGATTTCAGAAAGGGGATAACAATTTACGTGACAAAAACCAATTTGAATTAACTTTTTGTGTTCACATCGCTCCATTTACCAGCGGCAACAAGGACAATCGGATGTATACGTGTGCAGTTGTCCCACTCTCGCCGGAGGCTTTCTCTATCTGTATCCTTCAATCGTACTGTGGGCAGACAAAGAGGACGAGAGAGAGAGATATGAGATACAGTTGAGTACAGAAAGCTTTTCAACTTTTCCAAGAGAGTCCTGCAAACAATGGCACCCTGCTGGTGTGTCGATACGTGCAGCTGTGTGTACACAAAACTGTTTCCATTTATTTTGGTTTTCTTTTATTTCTCTGAATCCGTTTGCTCGGTTTCAGTTGAATTGTTAAAGTCATTCGCTCCACTCGCCCACTTCGCTAAAGACTCCTTTGAATATTTGAGCCCAAGCGAAACACAAATAAACAAACTGCCCTCGTTACTCGCAACTCCCCCACTCGACCACCCATCCAGCCATCCACCCATCCACCCAACCGACCACCCACCCACCGACACAACATAATTCAGCGTATTTTTCAAAGGTAAACCACAAAAATAGTTTGTGTCCATTTGAAATGAAATAAATTCTGTGTATACAACCGCAAAGTCGATTTTGTTGACTGCTTTCGTGGCACCCAACTGGAACTGCCGCGGCCGCGGGTGAAGAGCGAGATGGTGGTGGGGGACCAGAGGAGATTATTTCTAAAATTAACCACCGACCGCAGAATCTGTATTGAATCCGGCAAATTATCTAAAACATTTTAAATGAAACAACTGCGGTAAGTGTTTGCAGCTCGTGGACGTTTGTGCATGATTCATCGACAATCGATATCAGTTGGCGCCTCAATTGCCTACAAAGACGTGGGAAACAACAAAAATCTAGATTTGCATGAGTGTGAGCGATGGAGATGAATTTATGGCAATCAATGTAGAGACGAATGAATTAAGCTAATGATGGTGTGGGCGCACTAATGAGGCCAAGAGCCTGAGTGGCGGTTCTCAGTCCACGTGTTCTTTGTCAAGTGAGCAACATAATTGATGATGGACATCATAAGGAGTTGTTATTTTTCGTGTGTTTTCTGTTCTGTATCACCAATACAGAATGGGAGATTTGTTAAAGAAATCGCATGTTGTTGTCGGTATTTCATCGTGTTTCAGACCTTTTTGAGCGTCTGATGAATGGGATGGCTGTGTAGAAACATAAAGAACACAGCTCTACAAAATTCATAACCGAAATATGTGCGCCTTTATTTTGTCTTACTGTATATAAGACAAGTCAGCTGTAGGTACCCCCATTTCGTTGTTTTTACAAACTTATTTGAAGAGCAGGAGGTTTATGATCTCAACGGTCAATTAGATCTTTTTTGTTTTATCTTTTACTACAGAATAGTACCTACGACTTCGGCGTTGTTCTGGCAAGTTTTGTAATATTTGTGGTGAATACTCGAATATTCTCCAGATTAAGGGGCGAATCGGTGAAGGATCACGTTCGTCACATTCAAGTGACAATTTTGAAATTCAGAATTAAGACGTCGCATTGGTGGCTGACGGTGTGTGGAGGACACAGCTGACAGCTTTTTCCCGCTCGAAATTTTGACAGACAATCAGTATCATACCTCGGCGGAACGAAATGAGTCGCTTTACGCTCGAACAACGTTGGGAAATACTGAGAACTTATTTCCAAAGTGAGTGCTGTGTAGTCCAAACAGTGCGTTTTTTGAAAAGAAGAAGTTTTGGCCTAAATGAAGCGCCCACCGCGACTACTCGATGCAAGTTTGTGCAAAAAGTTAGTGAGACTGGTAAGGTAGTGGACATTTTGTTTAATTGCATTTTTAAAAATGTATATCTGGCCCACCCTGTAGACACCTTTTACCTGGTGAGACTGAACTAAATCCTCGCAAATATGCACTCTGTTCAAAATGAAAGAAAGATCATCCGGTAGCGAATTCTGCGTTCAATGCATGGACAATGAGGAGGAGGAAATGCCGAACCACAATTGTCCGGACGAACCTTCGTAAGATAACGAATTCTGGAATTATATTTCCTAAGGGAATGGTCAGGCATATGTAGAGAATCTGCGTATTTATTCCGACATCTGCAATTCCAGGAGAGAGGTCGACTGTGGCCTTACCGTAGACCCAACTAACAGACTACCTAACAGGGCATTGCATACTCAGAGAGCGCCTAACGAAACTCGGGATATCAGAGGAAGGTCTCTGAAGATTCTGTACTGGGTTTCTGTGTGGCATTGACACATAAAAGAAGAAGATATCTGGGCAAGCACCTATTTGTACACTCCATACACTGAGTGAAATCTGGGGAATGCACACAAATGATACACTTTTGGCCCTCTTCTTTCACTTTCGTTGAGTTTCGTTCACTTTTGCATACTTACGTAAATGTCAGTTGATATTGGAATAATGCTTAAGTTTCCAGAAGCCAGCGATTAGCACTTCGAAAGTTGATGATGCTATTTTTCGTTTGATTTTGGCATAATCATACGTTTTATTTTTTCTTCTTCAAATATGTTTAGCATCTAAAGTATTCTTTTGTGATCTTCCGGTCGGATTCGTGATATTCACAGTGGATAGCAACGCAATTTTTTTAAAGCTGGTTTGGTTGCTTCGTTCTCTTTTCCGAGGTGTTTGGCATTTAATTTATCTTCCTCTTCTTTGGCTGATGTACAATCCGAGGTGGACCTGGGCCCAACTTGCACTGCAACCACTCATGTAATGCCATGCTTTTTGTTCTCCAACGATTGGACGTTAACGTTCCATACCGACCTCGAACAGTTGTAGTCTCTGACCATTATCAGTGACTCGAGAAAGGTGGTGTTTTGTGGATTGCTGATCGGAATTTGATCCTCAAAGCGTGGGCGGGAAAACAATGTAAAAAAACTCCCATTCAACTTTTCAAAAAATCTAGCACAGTCGCAACCGACACAAAGGCCAGAAAACAACATCAAAATAACTAAAATGACTTCATTTCCCTTGTTCAGGGTTCAATTAACCAAACCGAATAGTCCCAAAACAAGCACACGAGACTCAACCGGCTCCCTATTAAAATCTCCGAAATGCAAATTAATTTGCACAAGTTTTTGTGTATGTGTGCGTTTGAAAACATCTTCTGCAGAAAGAACCGTAGAAAGTTTCCCTCAGCCAACACACAAAACTTTTGTCACAATGAATGCTACTCTCTCTCTAACTTAATTTCGTCCTTGTTTATTGTCACTAAAAGTGCTGCTGTTGTCCAACTGTGCACAACCATTTCAGAATTTCCATTTTGCCAAAATGCAATGCACTCAATTTGGATCCTTTCTAGTACTCCGTGCCGTTCCCCACAACCCTCCGTGGCATCCGACATCCCTTTCAAATTTATAATGCTCCAGTTGTAGACACACGAATTATGTCTGTGAGCTTGTGTGTTTGAGTGAGTGTTCTGGCATTTGTGCCAAAACTATTCCCCATCATCAGAATTATGACAAACTTCTCCTAGTTTCGTGTTTGCCAAGAGAGAACGACTGGGTGGTTGGGGGATGGGGGGGAGGGGGGTGCTGGATAGGCCTTAGCTTTTTAAGGGTATCTCTCTTAATTCATTATGCTCTTCACGGCTTCATTCGGATGAATGGGATGACTAGTAGTGGAAGTGGGGGCGGTGGGGTCTATGGAAACCATTTTGCAATGTTAATGTATAATTTGTCATGTTGCCACAAACATACCGACCACCCGTTCCACTCACAACCTCTCGTGCACCCTTGCATGTCCCATTTCCCATGATAGATGACGGAAAATTGGTTTTGATGGAATTCCGTACAAGCCTACACGTGCAGTGGTTGTGCGAAGGAGCTGTTTTAGATGTCAAACACACACACACCCGCATCCACATCCAGGCTGGATGTAATTGAGTTTACCTCCAACTGGATGTGGTGAAGAGTTTTGCCTCTCCTGTGCACTGGCACATTTGCTATGCACAAAGCCCGGTGATTGGTAGAACGATGATGGGGGATGGAGGGAGGGAGTAACCGCATCACATGACATGTTAAATATGTCTACCTGTGTAATTAATTTCATCGTCTTGGGATGAGTACGCTGCGCAGTGTGGGTGGACTGTGAACTGGCGTGAGTTATTGGATTTGAATTTGAACGCAAGTATATTTGCACAGATCTCTGGGAATGAGTTCAAGTTCTGAATAATTAATCAAAATGTTAATTGCTTGGAATTGAGATAGAGAAAGAGGGAGAGTGTCATCAGCAGCAGTGGATGGCCCATGGAGGCGCAGTGCCCGAGTGAAATGTTGGTTGGTTCTGAAGGTGATATTCAGTTTTGAATTACTGCCGTGTGCATTTGACAGTGCAGTGGCGTCTATTGATTGACCCAAAATAACCGACGGGGGTGTGTGTGGCCTTAATTAAGTGTTTGCGCAATTTGGTGCGCAATCATCTGCTTGAGACTTTGAAGTGACAACTGAACGAGATGAACGGCAGCCTATAAAACACATCTGTGATGAGTGCTGCAATGATATGCTGCAGTGTTGCACTTGGAAAGGAACCAGATGCACTCTGAGAGGAGAAACTGCTGTAAAATTTTAAATCAGATCTCATGTTTTGGCAGATTAGCTGGGATGGAGTTCCAGTTTTGCTTTGCGTTTGCTTGCCTAGTCGTGGTTTTTCATTGCAGCATCTAGTCGGATTCGTACTGATTTGCCGGTTAAAACTGAGGTTTCATGCGCTGTCCGTGGTGGAGCCACTGGTCCCATTTTGTGGTTGCAAAAGTAAATCTAAATAAAATTCGTTTATGATTTAGATTTCGATCAAATTTTGATTTCAGTATATTGCTTGAATCATGCCATTTTCATCATGGAACATAACATCATTCAAATGTCCCCAAGGGAGTTCCTGCAGGACGTGATTCTGTTAAGGTGGTTTTCGATGACTTTTCGATACGTGTTGGGCAATAACTCGTAACTTAACATATTTGTTTTCGAAGCGTCGAGGGAGTGCGGATTGTGTGGATAAACATGAGCTTTTGCGTTGCCCCACAAAATATACCTGACGGCGGATGTCCAAATGCGCTATAATGTGCCGTAAGACAAGGAAAACTGCTTAGATTGGAAATATTTTCACTAGAGGAGTGACGATGGAATCAAATACATTCCACTCAGATGGTCGATCATGGTGACCACAATATGCAGTTATAGCATGAAACGTATTCACTGATTCAAGCCTTAGGGAGTAGAGGCACTTCCTACTATATGTTACGGTTTAAATCAAGGACTCCACCGGAAGTTGTCTACATCCACTGAGTGCCGTAATTTAAAAAGATCTTGCACCTCAAAGAAATGACAAGAAATTCAGTTCTCTCTTTCCAAAGTCACCGCATTCCTCAACCAATTAACAATCTTAACACCATTCAGCTCGTGTTCGTAGAATTTTCAATTTGAATAAAACTAAGCCCCCCGCTTTCGCTTCTAAGAATCTGAGATTCCTCGGCAAACGTCAGTGAAAACATCACAACCGTCCAGGAGCTCATTAACTCGTATAACGACAAGCGACACAGGAGAACTGCTGTCACTTTCATTGCTACAAATACAAAAAAAAAAAATGGGAAAAAACAAGTTCGCTTTAATGAAAAAAATACCTCAGCTCTTGAGCTGATTCACTTAACTCCATAATTCCATTCCATTCAACGAGCGGAGGACCAGCGACAACATCCACAGATCGAGTATACACCGCTGCGGAATCAAAACCGAAAATAGAAGCTGTTCCCCTTCTCGCCTGAGGATGGGACGGAGGACATCCTAAGCGCTTTCTGTGTGCCTTCGGCTTTGATGTTTCCTTTTGATTAAACTTCTGGTTATTAGGCACACATCTGCAGGAAGGAGGAGAGTCAACGGTAGCAGCAGCATGCAGCATTCAGTTGCGGTTGTCGTTTTCTTTTGATTCATCACGAGTGAATGACTGGTCGGGCAGATATATTTTGCATAGAGATTCTGCGGTACACTGGTGGCGTCAGGGGAAGTGTGCACAGTCACGGTCTTCATTCGAGTGCGTTCCACGATCATCCATTCATCTGACATCGTGTACCGGGCAGGCAGCTATGTCAGTCAATTAAACGTACGAACGAGCAGAACCGATGTGAAATGACGGTTGGCGGTGCGGGGAATGTTCTGCGAACTCTCAAGCAATAGCCAATAAAAGGAAAACGAAGTTGCTCTCAGCTCAGCTTCCATTTGGACATGACCAAGGAGAAATACATCAAGTGCCTGCACGCAGCACTTGTTTTTGTCTATTTCTGTCCATCGCCGGAGCACAGCCACCAGCCACCGTCACCTTGGCCATAGTGGACGGCATGCAGGGCTGAGATGATTCAAAGTCCGTGGTATGCAGTACGGTCTCGGTCTTGGGATTGTGGCTTTCTTCCCGGCCCTTCGCCCCAGTCATCCAGCTTCGGAGCACTGATGAAGATACAGTGGACTGTGTTGTTCATTAATTATGCACATTCGACGTCCAGCGGGGGTGACGGAGTACTTAAGGACCGAGGCATGAGTGGTATTTTTCTTCCCACATCCACAGACACACACGCTGGGCTGTGTTTTGGTTCGTTTGGAATGACTCCTCCGGCATTGGATGAAGGTGCCGTGTCATGCAGTTATGTATGGCTTCTGGTTCGGTTATTTTGTTTTCTCTCCTCTTCCTCCCCTGCATTCACGCATGCAGTGTGTCCATTTGGATTATGGGGCCCTTCCAAGTGAAGCAGGACACAAACTCACTCAATGGCTGAATGGGCGGTTGTGTGTGCGTGTCGCAACAAGGGATAGAAGGCGATGGAATATTACTTTCCTAATTAATTACTTTGTCATGGGCTGTATGATTGCAGAATTGGATTGAGGCCATTAAGTGGTAATGGAAGGGAGGCAAAGCATTTGTGTTGGGCGCCATTTTAGGCATTATCGAGATCACTTGTGGCTTTGTGGCCTTACGTCTACATCTACAGTTTATCCGATGGCAGATTTTGTGATTCTTCTTGTAGTTTTAATTCGTTCGGGGTTATTCAATTGAAATGAGAAATTTTGAATGGTTTAAGTTGATGACTTAAGCACGATGACTTGGAATTGAAGCCCCTCTCTGACTCGAAGTAGTCAAGGACTTGATACACTTTGATTCAGCAGATAATACGTTTAGAGATGGTTTCAGTTTAATTCAGTGTCAATCGCATTTTCGGGGTTTACACTTAACTGTGGCCGCACCTCATTTTGTGGATATCTTGGATCATCTCAGTTCCTCTTTGCATAAATGGACTTGTGTTTATTTGGCTTCCATCGCGTTGATACAGCGTTTCATGCAGCCACAAGCATCTGCACTTATCCTCTGTCCGAGGTGGAATCTGGTGGTGGAGCATCTTTGACCGAAGCTGTGGTATCCAAGCCCCGTTGCATATCATTGGTGGTAGCAAACCGGAGAGGAGACCGAATGAGTCTATAGGATATATCTATAAACGTTTGAGCTCCAGTCTTATGCCTGCCAACGGATTTGAGTTAAAGCCTCATTTTATAGACTCATTCACTTCGTAGTCCAGATTTGGGACATCCGTTTCACGTGTTTAGTTTAAGGGGTTGCCGTTTTAATCTATATATCGCATAACAATTTATTGTGGTAAGCCCATGAAACAGCTCATGTTTATCCACACAATCCGGACAGTTTTTAAGGCTGCGAAAACCACAACCCATCAATTTATTGCCGAGTTATTGGCCGATATGTGACGAAAAGTCATCGGAAAGCAATAAGTCAGAATAGTGTCCTTTAACATCTCCCATGAATGACATTCGAGCGATGTTATACTCTATACAAAAATGGCAGGATTCAAGCAATATGCTGAAACAAATATTTGATCGATATCTTAATGAAAGGGGTATTTTATTTGAATTTGCTTTTGGAACCACAAAATGGATTGCCATGAATGTGGAACCAAGTTTATTCCAACATGATTAATTAGATCTTGATATCATCGTTGTCCTTGGCTTTTTCTAAAACATCATCTGATAAAATTGCTGCCATTCGCAAGCGAATCCCGGAAATTGCAAACAAAAAATAATATTATTTCAGTGAATTCCGTGCGTCATTCATTTGATATTTACGCGTCCATTCAGAAAACTGTCACACCGGATGAGTCTCGAGAAACGCCATTACACCCAACCGCAAATCAAATAATTCAGCGTTCCAGAGCGTGAGGAACTGATCAATTATTCACCACACAACATGTGACGTCTGTTTGTCAAACCATCAATTATTGACAGCTATGTAGTTGTTTTGCATTCATTTTGACATAATTTATTTCGCATATTGCTTGTGATGTAGTATCCTTTAAATATTTAAATTAAATCAGCATCCATTAGTGCTGAACTATAATTGAAAGAAATTTTCTGTTTTTATTTTCATTTGCTGTGCGAATTTGATTAATTTTGCACACATACATACATATGTATATTGTGAATGTCAAATTTTGCCCCACCCTCGATGCATCGCGATAGCAATTAAATAATTTCGAACACACTCAATTCCTGGCATTCTGCTGTTCGTTCATTTCATAATATTTTAATTGCTGCTTGAATATTCGATTAAGGTCGAGGTGAAAAACGAGAATCAATGAGAAAAATTATTTTAAAGCACATACACACACGGCCATACGCTTCGGTCAGTTCGTGAACGGACAGCGGTAGCGTTCAGCAGAACATAAAACAAATGCGAAAAGAAGAAAAAAAAATCACATAAAATAGCGATAAATATGAAAAGTTCATAAATAATTAATTATGCATGACTACCTGAACATGGTGGGCATAAAGACAAAACAAATAGCAAATTATGCAGCGGAAGTAATAATAAAATTAAATGAAGCGGAATGAAAACAAATGAACAGTAGTGGGTGCATTGATTTTTCGCGTATAAAATCAGACTGCTCGATCATGAATGTGACATGCTCATGTATTTCGAACTTGTTATCAGTTGATGTTTGATTTGGACAGTGGTTCGAGAGTGCAACGTAAACAGTCAATGTTGTCCGTCCGCGATGATTTTAATGAGAAATTACAATTTTGTTGGTGTGTAATTGGGAGTTGATTGTGGTTTTTCGTGGATTGCAATTTGAAGCTTTAATTCCGACATTTGTTGTAGTGGAAGTTATACATAAATGTCGTAGTTAAAGTTGGCGTGATAAGACGTACACACGCACACGGTTTTGCAAATGTTTTATGTATAGGCTGCTGCGCACGAGAGGTGTATTCATTTCTTGAGAATGCTTAGTTTTGTCCAAACATATAGACAGTGGTTCGGAGGGCATGGTCATCATTACAAGACAGTGGCGTTGGCGTGTGGGGTTACAGTTCGAAATTAATCTGGCCCTCAACCAGCAAGTCGTTCCTCCACTTACACGCACCAAGTTGGTTGAGGTCTTTCTCCAGCCGTGTACGTCACCTTAGGTGCGGGCGTCTCTGTTGCGTTGTCCCAAAGGCTCGGAATCGAATAGTTTTCGGGCGAAGCTAAGTTGACGTAGACGACTGTCTAGTGTCATGTCGCCCGTACAGTTTGTGATTGAATTTTCTCCTCCACATGCCATCAATTCAAACAGGTCTAAAGGACACACGCAGAACGTTCATCTCGAAGAGACCAAGACCATGATCGACCCAAGCGTCTGAGCCGTACAGAAGGACTGGAATGATCCTCTTTTCCGAGAGAGAAGAATTTATTTCAATTTGCTTCTGTTTTTTAAGGCAGACGATGAACGTCCCATAACAGCCCTCTTCAAGGCCAATGACAACAGAAAGGTTGATCTTCTGGGAAAGACATGCAATCAATACCCCAGTTTCCACACCAATATCAGTATAGATTTCACATCTGCTGGAGTCTTCGGTACACAGATTATACGAGACCACATTCAAGAAAGGCCTCTGACTAGTGGACTTTGTTCGGCGCGGTAATATTGTGTGCAGCCAGCACGCGGTTCCCACACCAAAAGACTCCGACGGTCCCATGGTCAAGTAATCGTTAACCATCATATTACAACCAAAAGTAGACATTTCCCCAGCATTCTTGATCTCAAGAGCCACCATTCCAACAACAATTGCAGAACTTGAATGACTATACATATTTTCAAAGTCAAAGATGATGCAAGGAAGAAAACTGAAAACTTGTCCCATTTAGGGATCGGCCCACAACGCCATGGTGGCCATGGGTATTTTTCTTTTCAACCCCCACCAGCAGAAGACGTCGCCCAGTTTCTCCATCCGCAGCAAGGGGTCACCATTGCCGTCGATTGTTTCGCCCCATTGTTTATAATTAATTCACAAGCCAACAGTTGCCCCTTTTTTTATCGAATTCATCCAATTTAACTCAAACTTCAAATCCTCTCAGCATGTCAATCAGCGTCAGCGAAACCATAACGATCCATTAAAAGTCACCAAAGTTAATTACAAATTCCCTCTGTCAACATATAATTAGTTCATCTCTCCCATCCCCCCACTCTTCACCATCCCCCCACTCTTCACAAAGCGTTTCCTTCCGTTCGTTCGTCACGAAAACCCTTAATTGCATCATTTTGCACTTAATCAAAGGCCACGTCAATCAAATCCAGTATCAATCGGCACACCACCACATGTGTGCTCATCATCATCCATGGGCGCGGGAGGAGTTTTTCGTTTTGTGTTTGAATACCGTGTCGCACAAGCAATAGCGTTTGCAAACGTTTATCGAGATATAAAAATAGAAACACTTTCCCATTAGGTCATGCCTTATCTCAAGCCCCTGTCAACACACGCGTGCGTGTGTGTAAGAATGCACACTAGTTTCGCCGCCGCCGATACACAGCGTTGTAGCTGCTATTACTCATTCCATCAGTCAGAGAGCTGCCATGCCACCATCACCATTCACCACCCCAGCGTTGGCGGTGGGTAATCATTTTTCCACAGATACCCTCCGTGCCACTGTGTCGACACTCATAATCTATCCTACCATGAAGCGCTGCTCGCTATAGTCACAGACGCAGCCGAACGAAAGCAAAAACTGGGCAAAAAAAAAAATGAAATGAATAAAAAAAAAAGAACGCGTATTTCAGCAAAGAGCAGTCGAGTCGTTGTCGGCGAGTTGTGTTATTAAAATCGTTATTTTTTCTCCTTCTGTCCCCGCTCCCATCGAGCTGGGCATGGTCTCCTCTATTTCAACTGCGCGGCGGTGTATCCTCATCCACTCCCCCCTGTAACGCCTCGCCATCCCATGGCAGTATAATCTTTTTTCCCTTCTTATTTATTATGTGGTTTTCTTTTGTAATGAATATAATCACATTAAAGCGCAAATCAGACAAGTCTTTTTTTTGTATTTTTGGTTCGCATTCGAATATGATTTTTTTTTTGCGAAACCACAACCGAGAAGCGAGAACCGACCGCAGATATATACATTTTTTTTTTATCCAACCAACATAGCTGAAAAGAGGGAAGTTTATTCGAGTGGTGTAGTGGCAGGGACGGGTGGTCGAATGGGATGGAATCAGAAAGAAGAATGATGTTCTTACTGCGGAATGCCTTGGAATGCTTCTGCCAACAGGCAAAACGACGAAACAAAAATCGGATCGATGGTCGTCGTCGTCGTCGTCGCTGGCGTTGTCGTTGTCGTCGTTGTCGTTGGTCGTGCGGAGTTTTCTGGACCCAAAGACAGAGGAGATGGAGAAACATAAAAATCTGGTTTAGTCAGCAAAATAAATTTCTACATCCACGATGAGGAGAGAGATATGAACATCTACTCAGTTCCCAGATACCAACCCAGAGATACAACACAAAAAAAATAATAAAAAAAAAACAAACATAAACCCAAGGAACAAAAAATAGAAGAAAAAAAAAAAGGAAAAGAAAAATAAGTCCGATGATGACGATGATGATTTGATGCTACCAAGCGAGTGTTTTGATCCTATCTTCCAGGTATTTAGATGAAACCACTTAGTGAGAATAAGAACAAAATTCAATCGGCCATCCTCCTCCTCGTGGGATGGCAAGAGCAGAAACGAGGTTGGGAGTCATTAGTCTCATCGTTGAGATTTCTTCTTGTTTTTGTTTGTTTTCCTTCTTGTCTTCTGTTCCCACTCTCATCCTCTCATCTCTATCTGTCTCTGTCATCGTGTTGTGTATTAATAACAATCTTAACAAGCGACAAGTTGTCGGAATAAATTTGAAATAAGTTATAAATATTTCCACTTGAGATCCATAATATGATTATTTAAATGCTACTGTGTTCGAATTAGTGAACGGTCGGGGCGGGGATAGCGTGTTACGCGGATTATGGGGCAGCAAATTGTGTTCTCCTTTCATTTTTATTATTAATTATTTATGAGTAGGTAGATAAAATTTGAGATACTTTGTGTGGCACTGAACATAAATTGAAATATGTCACGTAACTCAATTTGGTTGGTGTAGGCACACTACAAATGGAATTGTTAATCACTTTTTTTTTGCACAAATAAATGAGGGGAGTATGAATTGTTGTTTTTTTTTTGGAAATCATCGTGCAACATGCCATGCATACATTGACCGAAGAATTGTTTAGATTTGGCAGCATTCTTACTTTGTTAAGATCTTTGCTTCAATCGGTGAAATGGGGGGATTAATATGGCTATTGGATATCAATACACTCGTGCTCATAAAGGGTGATTTTTGAAGCGTTTGGTTTTTAATTGTGAACAAAATAACAGAAGAATTGCAAAAGGGCAGGAAATGTTTATTTGTGTTGATAATTTGATGCAAGCCATTTTCCTTTTTTTTAAAGAAAATCTGTTGTAAATTTTTACCACGACTACATTTTATGTCATTCGTACGGAGAGTCCAATTTCTTTTTGAGCAGACTCGTTGAATTTTGTCTTCCAATGATGATGATTAGTTAAAGGCGTCAAATCGCACGATCTGGCTGTCCAATTCGTACGTCCAACACGAGAGATACATTGCTCACCGAATTCGTTTTTCGTGTTTCGCTTGTTCTATTGAATGTAGCGCTATCATCTTCGCACGGTCAACTTTGAAAAAACTACGGCCCAATTATTGCTCCGGTTAGACTCCCTGTAAGACAGCGCAACAGAGGACATTCACGTCTAAAGTGGCGCATACAACTTGAATGCAGCTAGTCAGAGATCGTACTAGCTGCAGCGAGAAACTTCATGGGAGCCGGCAAAAACACGTAGATCACCCTCCACTTGTGAGAGAACAATACCACGCACAACCCGAGTGGCTGTTCAATTTTGTATCATTATTATTTCGGAGCACTAGATGCGACATAATTAACACATATACAGAACTTAGCCCATCGATTAAGATCCTCTTGTTTGTTTGGCGCTACAAATCGACTAACAAGTAGCGCAAATCTCTATCTCACTGCCTCTTTTTCGATTACAGTCGCCAACGATGTCCCACAAGGTTACCATTGAGTACCCGATCCTCGATCCATGGTAGTCAGCTTCCAAGATGTCACCACGTGGATATGAGCAGATGTCAGAGTCTAAGTTCACACCAGAAATCATATGCTCTAGAGATAGCTGCATCATAGCTGATTGTCCCCAAGTCCACTAAAGTCGGTACTTAATTTATGACACAGACGCTTGTGCCGGCATGAATCGTCGTATCAATGATTAACATTTCAGACAGTGTTGTAATTTTTGTTTTGCTCTACGTCTGTCTTGAAATCCAAAGGGATTTGATCATCTCCATCAACTGCACGTCGTTTGGCTCGACACTCTTTGCCGTCAACACCGGGGTACGGCCTAGATTTTGCCTTTGGTGACATTTCATGGGAAGAGCTGGTTTCGCAAAAAAAAAAAACTCCGTCCCATAATGCACAAACAAATGTGTCTGCATGTGTATTCTTCCGCTCACCTGATTTGTAAAGTACTCTTGAACCAGCCACTCTTAGTTGAACCAACAGTAGCCCGATTATCAACGCAATCCTATCGTGGCTTGTGTATAATAAATCACTGCCACCTTTTGTGAGACCCAGAGGCCGTCAATTACGACTTATCATCTCATGTGCGATCTGCCTCTAGCCCCCTGCCAGTCCAGGTGCAACGCAAACTCTGCATTATCCGCACTCCTGATCTTCACCTCTGTTCTTTGTTTCCCTTTTTTTTCGTTTCCTCTATCACACTCATTCGTAAGACTTCACGCCTCGTTACCGCATCAGTTAAGCTGTAAGTCGTAATTCTTAAAGTGAATTACTGGAAAACTACATCCCGTAGATTCTCCTGAATGCACTTAGTTAAAAATCAATCAACGCCGCATCTAAATCACAAGAAATGAGCTTTGTGTCTCTTCTGTTTCACATTAAACTGATTAGCATAAATCGAGTTGCTGACAAATAGGATTTGCAAGGACCCAATGCGCCCCCAGACCACAGCACAAGCACACGGGGGAACAATAATAATCAGACGACGAGGCAACGATTGTGTGCACCGCACGAACGGGGGAAAGGCAAGGATGCTTCGCATACAACTTGTGCAAATTGAGCATCTTCAGCACCGACAATAGCATCCACGATGAGTAGAGACCACGATAATAAAGACGAGGCAAAAGATGATGAAACTTGTTTTTGTTCCTTCATTCCCAACCACTACGAGCGAGCGTCTCCCTCCCCCCCATCACAATCACTTTCCGTGCACATTCAGGATGAGAGGGAGGTTATAAAAGTCTCAACCCTGGTTTGGGAACGAACAGTCGTTGGCGGTAGTGGTGGCTATGCTATTACCCCGGATAGGTCGTGAAAGATGATGTCGGATTCTTCTTCTCTTTGTCTGGTGCTCCCCCTCCTCATTCTCGGCATTCATTCGAACCATAACCATAACATATGTATGCAAAAGAAGCGCAGACAAGATGAGGAACGCAGCAGCAGGGAAAAGTAAAGAGAGAGGGACGGAGTGAGAGTGAGGGAGAGAGTAAAGAAAAGATTATCAGTTTTATGCGCATGCATTTGCATGAAGTACTCCGTACTTTACGAGAAAGATTTCCCATCGTTTTCCGTTCCTTTTCTTCTTTTCTGTTTTTTTTTCTTCGTCTCATCTTTTCTTGTAAATTGCTGACTCTTTTGTTGTGAGCACAGCACAGTTCCTATTTCTTTTCACATATTTTTTTCCTCCATGAAAACGTTTTCATAACGAAAAGCCATCAAAAGCAATTTGTTATATGTTGCTGTTGCAGCAGGCAGGCAGAGAGAGAGATAATGTGGGCACAGCTTAAGCCATTCAAAAGTACAATGTTACATGACGTGGAAGAGGAAAAGTACGAGAGGACTGCTGAATTCTTGAATTCTCTCCGTCAGCACTGCATTTAAAGCTTGTCAGTAAAAAATAATAAACAAGGAACGAAGTGAAGTTAATGATTTTCTAAATGCGTTATGAGGTTTTAATAGGGTGACGAAATTCAACTGAAACAGTAGCTGGGGGACGCTTCGCATGTATGGAGATTGTAGCTGAGAAACGAATTTTTGACTGTAATTATGGACACATCAACTGGAAGAGAGAAGACTCTTGCGTTCATGGGTATCGGACCAAATCATGTATCGTGGCGCACAGTAAAGAAGCGCACCAAGGGGCTAACACTAACCCGAACGGATCAGCTCCACGTGGACCTTCCCAATAGATGATGAATCATTCGGAAAAGGAAGAGGACAGCGGTTGGAAAATAAGCAGTCTCGTAGGGGAAAACGGTCTCTGATCGACCGACCTAGAAAACATAAACGGATGCTGAGCGCCCTTCTTGACAAATGACAGAAGAAATTATCCAAAAATTGTGTTGAACGATCGCCGCGCCGGATCAAGATAGTTCGGATTATAGAAATTTTAACATTCGAATCCTGCCTGACCACTTGGCAATGAATAAATTATCCTCTTCAGGGAAATGAAATCTGAGAGAATATATCGTAGGCGAATTCGATTTGTCAGGAGAATATGAAAATTCATTTCTCAGTCGACTCAATCATCCAGCAATATGACAAGATGACACAGACCACCATGTTACACACAGTTGATTCTGCAGACGATTAAGGAGAATCTGTAATTATGTTCAGTCCCATGGTCTTGGCGGCCGATCTTCAGCCTATCCGCCACTCCGTCTCTGACACGCTTCTAACTATTAAATTTATTTTTACTTGACTGCTGACAGTTCGGCGTGATGTTTGACCTTTTATTTTGAAAAAAGCCGCACCACTAATGATGTCATTCTCAAATGTAATCGTCAAATGTCAAACGTTGTTTGACGCATCGAAGAGAGACTCCTAGCTCTCTGAACACTTTTCACTTCGAAATGTTCCACCTCAGCACAAACACAGACGTTGCGACGTCCTCTCGCTTAGGGTATGTTTTAATTTCTAGTTACTGACGGAGCCTAAAAATGGGGCGATTCTGAAATCGTTAACAATCGATCAGTCACTTGTCATTCGAAACAAGAAGCTAATCAATTAACCGGGAGTGTAAAATATAAATTTGTTTCAAAATAAATGACCTAAGCACATTGCCACTGAACGCGGTTGTTGAATAAATTAGAATTAGACACGCACAAAGCACAACAAATGAGCAGAACAGAAATGTCAAGTTGCAGTGACAAATGAGAATTCCATCACTAAACGGTTTGTTATGGAAATGAAGAAAAGTCTCATGCATACTTTGTCAAGATACAAATCACAATAATTTTCTATAGGCACACCGACTAATGACTTTTAGAAAACATCATTTGATCAACTTCTCTCCTCTTCTGACATCCGCTCAGTTCTGATCTCAATCACCGTGCGTCCGCGGTTGGTCAGGAACCATTGACTCCGGAGGCAGCCCCGAGCTGTAGTTAACCCACCGGCAATTATCCGTATCATAAATTGCTTTAAAATCAAACCACTCCACTCCAACGCTTGTGCACATACCTTTACGCCGCACTGCATTTGGCGCGCACTGAAAAAAAAAAACAAGAGTCGTCTAATCAATGGATGGATTTACAGCCTTCCAGCGTGTTGTGAACAAGCTCTGTAGAGTGGCTACCGTTTGCCAATTGAATATCGAAATTAAAACGGAACCAGTTTCAAGAGGAAAGAGAGAGAGAGAGAGAGCGAACAAAAACACCGTCGACACACATAGCCGCTTGTGTCTCGGGATTAAGTCCCCATGACGGTTCACATTTTCACGCTTCTAATTAGATTGAAATTAAAATTTGATTTCGTGTAGAAATCCATTGGTTTTTTTTCCTTCTCACTTTTCAACACTGTCAAGATGCGGATAATGGGTCATGCTGCTGTCGAAGTTGTCTCCTTCAGTTGACACAACTGGACTAGACCAGTCGGTGACGTTTGGGTGTGCACACTCGCGCGTCCAATTAAAGTCAATTCTGCGTTAATTGAATTTGATTTGCTATTGAGCGAGTTGTTATATTTCAATTGTATGTCGATACATGCCCGGCATGGGTATCTCTATTAGTTGAACTCACGTTCTATTGTTTTTTTCTTCTTTTTTATTTTGTACTTCCTTCTTTTTTTTTTTGTTTTCCAATTCAGCAACATGATGTATTGCGGCGGCAATAAGAGTTCCCAAGGCAATACTTATGTCAGTTGTAAAAGTTTATTTTATGAATAATTCATAAATCAATGTGTGCCGCGATAAAAGAGGTGTTGTAAGTGTTCGTTTCTATGATTTTTTTCACTCCGTTTCCCGTTCCCATTGTGGGGGGAATATGACTTGTGTGGAGGAGACGCGGTAGCACACACCAATGACATTCATTTCAATTAGTTCGTGTTGTTCGATTAATCAAAACTAATTTATTTTTTTTATTTTTATCTTTTCGTTGCAGGTTAGTTGTGATGATGGATATCGTGAAATGAGGTCGAAAGCTACATGAGGTATTGGTTAGAGATTGAGTGTTTAATGAAATTTTCATGGCAGATCATGGATTTGATATCCACTAATATCTAGGAATAAAGACTGTCAGGTCAAACAGGTGAAACACAGATAAGCGGTGCTTTGAAGATCACTTAAAATATTTGTGGTTGCTTCGTTTGTTGTCATTGCATTCTGCAATGAAAAAAAGAAGGTGATAAGACGCACCCTTAACGGATTCCACGGTGACGGGTTTGGGTTTGACGGCAGAAGTCTTCAGAGTGTAACTCGAGGGAGACGGTTGTACTCCTTTCCTGTTCATCCAATTATACTAAATATCTTGTTAGTTCAGGAATACCAAAAAAAATGTCTACCAAATTAGTTGACAACAACGGGGGCGAAAAAAGTGTCAAGCTTGTAATCAACGGGCTGTCCAACAACGTGGGCAAAGTCTAAGTCTACGTGTCGCTTAGAAGTTAAAAGGGGTCAAAATTGCATACATTTTGTGGTCAAAATTGAACTCAGCTTGTGCACATGGTAGACAACACAACTGCGTTGCTAAAGTATACAGACGACATGGATCGTAGTCCTCGGCAGTAAACCATGGAAGTATACTCATTTCATGGCATTTTTTTCACTCTGAACTCACACAACAGCTAATATGTCGTCTTGCTCCACGAAGCTGGTTGGTATCCCTTTTAATTTTTCTTTGGCAACTTTGGTGGCACTTTCATTCAGATTTGAGGATTCCCTGAGCCGAGGATGTGGTATGTATTTACCTCTGCATCTATCTAATCAGACATCGAATCCGTGAAAGCCTGATCTGTTAGTTATTGAAACTCCATCTTCCTTCGAAATGGGACAAGTAAACAAGGGCAGTACCTTGTCAATCTGACCAGGAATTTCAATCTTTTTTTGTATTTCTTCCTTGGCTGTGGCTGCAGTTTGGGGTGGACCTGGACCTCAGTCAACATACCACTCCAAATAGCATGTCTGCTGCTAACAGTTCTTGATTTCTGGTCGAAATCAATTTTATTAATGGCAATTTACACTGTTTTCTTGTGTTTTAATGTAAAATGCAAATGCACACAAACACTCGTCGTTCCCAAACGCAACAATTCACAATTGACTCTCATCCAAATAACTTGCAGCTTCCTTTGTTCCCTCAAATCAACGTCAGACCAGTGCAATCACATTTCAATGACCCCCCAATCTGATTTGAATGAAAAATTCAAAATACATTTCCTTGAATTGCCATAAAATGAACGTACATCGCTTTAATCATCCCAATTCGGCTATGTTCAGCAAGTACGAGTATTCGCAAATAGAACTCGCCATAGTGAGCGCGACACAACCTGTCACCACTTCGGTTAATCAATTTGATGCTCAATTGCTTATGCAAATCATCCGCAGTCAACACAGTTTGCGTCAGTCACATTCACCGAACGTATCGCACTATTATTTCCATAAAAGTCATAAATTTGCGTTTCTATCAGATGTGCATCTTCCTTGACATTTAAAGACGCGGACGGAAAAAAAAACAGATTACAGCTGACAGTTTGATTGCATCCATTTGACAGAAGTCGATACACACAACGGTAGCTGTTGACTTTTTCGAATTCACATCCACAGCGTCGACCTTACTAAATTATGCAAATTCTGATCAAATCTCGCCGTAAGTTAGTGACATTTGCCAACAATGTTGACAGATATTTCTCATTAAATCAATGACTGTGCGCTGCCGTTGACTTTCCCAGGAGGAATGCAAGTGTAAAATCATCGATTAGCTACTTCTCGCGAAAAAAAAAACAGCCGCTTTCAATAGTTCTGTCAAAATTAGCGTTCCGTTAATTCAATGATGCTGTCAATGTTGACAATGTTGTTTCGCCGAATGCGCTTTTGACGTTTATTGAGACAAATTGAATTCAACTGACCAAAAAAAAACTCGTTGATTTGTTCTCTTTTTCTTCGCTCTCTAATTGAAACAAAGCCATTGAGCCAGACATGTACGTGGAATGTATGTGCCTGTGGATACGTCAAACACTGTACACTTCTATGTCAGCTGGATTATATATGACAGTTCATTCTGTGTCAAGCGCTTTGGACCCTCTATCGTTTTTTCTGCGCCTTTTGTTTTGTTTTTTGTTTTTGTTTTCTTGTTCAAGTTCCCCGCCTGCGGCTGGTTTAACTGCGCGAATTTTTATCTTTTACGATGTTCACATACTTTTTTTTGTCGTTTGCCTTGCTTGGATTGGTTTTTGCTTTTATGGAGGCGACGACAACGTGTGTGTACGATGGTTTGTGGCGCGCACTAAGGCAATACCCTCGTCGTTGTTTCTTTTGCTTTTTTTTTTCCTTTTTGCCGTATCGACCGAGTGATGGAAATTCAAGATTTTGCGACTTAATAGAGAGAAACGTGGTGTGAATGAAGCGATTAATTACAATTCTTCGTTTCTTCTTCTGTGTGTCTGGGCAGATAACCCATTAAAGACTTTTGCTGGCTTTTTAAGATTTTTTTCTCCTTTTCTTGTTTTTTTTTTCTTGTTTATATTATTTTTACTCGTACGGTGATGCCAGCCAAGACCATCGTCGTCTGTGACAGACTTGGCTCGGCGAAGTAATTGAATTTGATTTGTTTCAGTTGGTTTATAATTTGTGGCATACGATGTACGGAGGAGAGTCTTGGCGGTTTGGCGGCTGGCTATCGACAGCGGCTCCGGTAATTTAATGCTATTACATGCTACTAGCATTACGAATGTGTGAGACTTAAGATGCGGTGTATGCGGCTTTTTCGTTATGACTTCGGTTTTTGTTATACATGTGTGCATTTGTTTATTTTATTCTTGTAACGACGTACGAGTAGGTAAGTGGACTTGTGTGGCTAAACGAACTTGCTGTTCAAGACTTTTGAGGAATAATCGCGTATAGCGACATTTATAGTTTCTAAATGACGGGATAAAATACGATCTGCTGCTCGAAAACTCACATAAAGAGCTGGGAACATTGACAGAGCTTGTAAACAAGTAGCTTGGCGGAATGTTGTTTAACACGGTCGTAAAACAACTGAATGACCGGCGTCTGGGACTTGCAATGAGTGCCGAAAAATTGACAAAAAAGTTACGTTTCTTTTAAGAGGAACACCATTCGTGTCTGTGGGTGTCGTCTGTTGGTTTCAATTCAGGATTATAAGCGGGATCTTTATGCAAAAAGCAGTGCAAAGAGATATACATATATCGAAAGGTACACATATGGATTTTTAATTACACTCTTAGCTACCACAGCGATCCGACTAATGAGATGTACAAATTGATGAATTATCTTGTCTAAAATTCTCTTGCTGTTAAGCAAAAAACAGCTTAAACTCTGTAATAGCCTCGTCGTTGACGGCATCTTCAATCTCGCATTACCTTGACTTCTTTGGACGACAAATGTACAGAGTACGGCTCTTTCGCTTTATTGCTCACTGTTTGGGGAGTCGAAAACCTTAAACAAATTTCGATACCATGGCATCGATCATATGGGCTCATGTTTCGGTACCAACAAACATTTGTGGCCAGACCATCAGCGCCCAAGTCATCCCGAGTCATACCGAATGTAAGACACCTTCGTCAGAGTGGCCGAAAGGCAGCGTAAGATGTCAGTAATTAACTTCCATAAAGCAGCCAGGAGTTGGTTTTATTTCGTTCAGTTCATGGTCATTCGCGAAGTACTGGCATGACTTTGAAGGAAAATAATATCCATCAATCATATATCAATATACCCTCAGTGATGACTCAGTCAAGTGAAAATTTGTATCAATCTGTGGTTCATCTCTAGAAGATATGACGTAGCACCTCATCATAAGCCACAGACACATTCCAGGTAACTGGGCGGCAGGCAGACCACTCCTCCAGTGACCAAAACTCAGTAGGGAATCCTTTACGACATGAGTTTACTCTTAGTACGAAGAACAGCAACACGTGGTTAAATTTTGTAACTCATCTCGAGCTGTAACACAGCTGCTCATGTGTCATGCGGTAGGTGTCATTGCATTCCTGGGAGATTGGGCGTCATCGGTTACGACTTCTGCAGAAGCTACATGGATGAAGAAGAAAATATGCAAAATCTCGAACTAATTTTGATATCCCGTGAAAATTCGACTTAGAGGAAGGCGACTGTATTAAAGACTGTCATCGCATTGACAGGTAGCAGTTGATAGTTCAACTGTGGCGTCAGATAGACATCTTAGAATGAACGTCTGTGTCAACAATTGAATGTTGACAACCATGGCGACCTCAACCTACAACTATGGCGACCTCAACCTACCCACTTTCCTTAGCTCCAAGCTTGTAAGAAGTCATCGCGTTGATACTTTGTTGACAGTTTCATAATGCTTTTGAAGATGCCATCATCTCTGTCGTTTTAGTAGAATTTTGACAGTTCCACTATAGCATTATTTGGCATTTTTGAGCGAGTTTCTGCAGTTGTGACAGTTTAGCATGATGCCTCGCTTAAAATTACGCCAATTGAAGACGTCATCGCATTGACAGTTGAATGCTGACAGTTCAACTATGGCGTCAGGCAGACATCTTTTAATGAGCCTCCACGCAAACATTGACAGTTCAACAATAGCGCCAAGTTTAAAATGACATCTCTTGGCGGACAAACTTAATTTCAAATCATTTGTTATTCGATTTTATTATCGTATGAATTTAATTAAACCCCATTGCGAGTGTTTACATCTTATCAAAATGTCACGTTCGTGCTAACAAATCGACACATTTTCTAATAATAACTTTGAAAAAAACTCCCCCCAGTACATGACACAAAATGCACTTGATCACGCTAAGATCCAATCAACACACGAAAATTGTATAAAAATTCATCACCTCATGTTGTAATCGCCCATCTCACCCAGGCAACAGCCGGCAGAACACGCACACCGTGCCACTGCGTACTCGACTCAAGTAAGCCCGGGGGTAAGCCTCCAATGCCAATTATTGAGATTTATTAGGTTCGCCTACTTGTCTCAAATATGGTAGCAATTAAACCGGATGAAAATAGAGTCATAAATCTTCATGGTGTATCCAACGCTGGAACCTCTTGACAAATAAACAACGAACGCACGCAGAGGGGCGGTGGGGCGGTAGGGCGGAGTTTAGTGTCTAAGAAAAGAAGACGGAAGTACTTCTCTCTTCCGTTGCGAGTTTGATACCGAAATAAACCCGAAGTCGCCCGAACTGAGAAGTGGAAGTGCTACTCCTACGGACATTAACCGAGGTTAATTATAGCTATTAGCAAGTTTTGTTGATTTGCCTAAACTGCGTACTTCTGAGAATCGGAATAAAGACGAAATCATAATTCGTTTGTACAGATGTGCGCGCCGTAACTCGCCGCACCCTTGAACGTGTGCGAAGCATTCGGAACCAGTTGGCGTTTCATACACGAGTGATTTTTGTCGAAATCACTGCTGGGCCGGTCGATACGAGCTGGCTATCGGGTGTTCACATAAGTGTTGTATCTTGTTGAAAGTATGTATGTATCTCCTCTGCCGATTACCCTGGGCTATAGCACGTAAGTTATTGTGATACCAATTTCGGAGAGTCGATTCAAAGCCATTGATTCATCATCATCATACGGGTCATAAACAACCTATAAATTTGATATAATCGAATCATGTAATCGAATTACGGGGCCAGAAGCGACAGGCACGAGGGGGAGACAGGCGAAAAAAAACCCCAATCGATGGTGTCGGTCTTATAAGGCCTACTGTGCGGGGCAGGCTTAAATGTGCTGCTGTTGGTCGTGGTGACGCTGCTGCTGTGGAAGCAGTATGTGGTATGGGCACATGGTGCACCGAGTACCGTGTAGCATGTATCTTTTATCGTTTAGTTTCAGATACTTTCATGCTCTCCATTTTAAGTGTCGAACTAACACGTACATGTTGTGAATTACTGCCCCGAACGTATGTATATATGCTGGAATACGCTTTTGGCTATCATCACCATCTCATGATGCAGTTTTATGGCACTAACATGGCCAACATGCGGCTACACTGCCTGATGGCGATGCCGATGCCGAAGCTGCTGCTGCTGTTTAGTGCTGCTTTGCTCTCTGGAGTGTACCGACGAAGGAGGATCATGTTGTGTTTGTGTCGGATTGCTGAATTGCTTACCGGTACAACAACCGAAATCGAATGTAATGGTCAATAAGGGGGGTCGGCTTGTCGTCATTTTTTTTTTTTGTTTTTTCTCCTTGTTTTCTTTGTTGGCCACTGTTCAACAGTGTGTTGGACAAGAGGAGATTCAGATTGTCGGGGAAATACAATTTATTTGTCATGTGTCATAATGCAACAATGTAGCACGTCACCCAGTCGTGTCTGTCTGAACAATCCTTTGCCGAGCAACAATGTTGCATGTCACCCACTCATGTCAGTCTCAATAGGACAGACGGTTCTGAAGTCTACGATAAACAATCCTCTTCCGAGCAATGAATACAAATTCAATTCACCAAATGAATACTAATTGAAATCAGCTTGTTACATTCGTAACCTTTTTAAAATGCACAAATGTTGAACGTGACGCGTGTGAAGATGGCGCTCACATTGAAGCTGTTCCAATGATTGCTTCCAAGATGAATTGCATTATACGAATAAGTGAGAAAAAAAAGTTGCATTATTCTAAGCGTTATCTGCTCACATTGGAAACAATGTCTGATTCATTAGACAGATATCACTTTAAAGAGACATTTACTGTCTTCGCTTGACGTGTACGTCATTTCGATTTGACAGACTTTATCGTATATTAGATGGACGCTTTGATCTTCTCTGGCAATGCATGTGTAACCGGATGAATGTGTTTTTGTAAGGCGGACTATTGGTGGATTTTGCGCGTTTAACTCAAATTAAGGCTCTGCTTTAGGACGGTAGGGTGTGTTCGTTGATTCATTTATTCCAAACTACAGCTGACCGCAGTGGCGTAATGAGGTGCCTCGATTCATGGGTTAATTATCTATTCGGCATAAAACTGTAGTTTCCCTCCACTCGGGAGAGATCTATAGCACGCAAAATGTTCTAGAAACTTTGGATTCTTCGACTCTTATCGGATTGAAGAGTGTAAAGGCACATTGCCAGTGAGCTAGTACATTTCTAGACTCCACGCCTATGAGGGGTTTGAAAATGTTCAGATAAAATCTTCTACAATAACCTTGAAGAAGACTCTACGTACGCAGCCACAACTTGTGACACGAAATGGAGACCATCTTAAATTGTGCGACTCTTTGAACACAGTCTTATCTTTTGACAGCAAATGAAAACCTTCTTCTATACTCCACGAACGTAGCCTCATCTTTAGACGACAGACTAAACGACTTTCTTAAATGTTGAGAATACTGCATGAACACAGCCTCAACGTTTGACAAGAGACAAAAATCTTCTTAAGTATTTAGAATACTCGCCTACACAATTCTGTGTAGTTGACGTGCCACCACCAACGTAGACCCAACTTTTGACAACGGACAAAAACCGTCTCTCATACCATATCCTTTAGCAATAGACCTTGTGGTTAATCCATGGAAGCACTCACATATTTTGGCATGATACTAAAACCAACTTTTGACTACAGACAGACCTTCTTAAGTGTTCAAAATACTGCCTACCACCATTGCCACTTGTGTTGTTGCTGTGCCCACGTCGCTCCTAGGTATAACTCCACGAACGACAGACAAAAGCTTTATACAATTTTCAGAATACTCTACGAACACAGCATAAACTTGATAGCAACGTATCTTCATCAAAAATGCCTCACAAGACCGACGCTATTCCCCCTTGTGATGAAGATGTACCCACCTCGATTCTTCCGAACATAGTCCCAACATTTGTCTACAGACAATCTTCTTGCATGTCATACTGTCTCCGAATCGCATGGAAGACAATCAAGTCAGCGGCAAGGCACAACTCAATGGCACTGACTAGTGATTAATTGTCTTTTGGATCATCATAATATCCCCCAGCATTGAGAGGATATCGCTCGCTTTTCATCGTCAGTCATCGCTGCTATAGTTGTTCGCTTGAATGGGTTTCATTCGTCAGTTCTTGTTCATCGTTCCGGTCCGTTCGCTGAGACGGATCAAACAGTGACTTAACATCAGCTGCCAGCTTTACGGGTATCTATCAACCGCGACTGCTTTCATTGTTGAAGCTGTGTGCAAGTACCCCTGATTGTTATTGATAATACATCGTACACCACTTTAACAGGGAGGTAGTCTCGGTTCGGGATAATAACCACTTGAACAACAAAGGCGAAGGCGATACATACCCATACACAGTGAACGTTTGCCAGGCTTCTTGCTGAGCCATTCTTCTCTTCTCCTTTGGCAGACAAAAACGACGAAGACGGAGACGAAGACGAGAAGAGTGCCTTCCTCCTGAAGTGCGCTTCCCAAATGAAAGACGACGACTTCAATTGATTTTCTTTTCTTTCTTCGTGTGTACGAGTATACCCAGTCGTGGTCGTCGTCGTTCGATATTCAATTGAATTCTCCCCATACACACAATATGGTTCTCGGCGCAAACATCGTCCTCCCTTCGGGTCCTCGTCCGCCTCCACAAGTGCCGGGGTGCTTCAGAGATACGAGATCTGAAAAATCACGTATTTACTTTTCCTCTCCACCTCCTCCGGTAGTCTCCTTCTCGACTGTGTTCGGTTCTTTTGTTTGGCCCAAAACGAATATCAAGTAAGGATTATTACGGTGCCACGGATGCGATAGGGGAGACTGGCGAGGATGCAAGACACATTCACAAATGGAAAATCAATTTTAATTAAACCGATAGCAGCCAGCGACGACCCACGAGGGCGCACGGGGGTGGGACAAGATGAAGCTGCTGCTGCTGTATTCTCTGCTCTGAGCTCTGCGGTGGATTTTGTATCTTTTTTTCCGTTTTTTTTCCCTGAATTTTCGATTAGTTCTTGTGTTGGTTCTTCTAAATTACAGCCGGGATAAGATGTGCAGGGGAGACAGGGACTTCGACTAGCGATGGAGTTTGCGGAGCTTCGCCTCTTCAGTCGGGGGATTAGTGCACAATTGGAATTCGTTTTTGTGTTTTTCTCTGGGATATTCTTTTGAAATTGAATTCCAGCATCGAAGATCTCGGGGGAGTGGTGGGAGGGGCGTGCGATTGTTATCCAACAACATGTTATGAGATAATTAATGGAGGGGAATGTCTTGGGCTTGTGCTTTGTTTCCATGAATCGTTCCTGATTATGATGAATTCGAGGAAGTGGCGGCGAACAGAAGCATAATGCCATGACTGAGATGATGGAGATTAATTTTCAGTGAATCAAAATTGAAAGACTAATCCAATGGATCGATGTAATCTGCCGGATTTCGGTGGTGGGAAATTTTACACCGAACTGAGGTGTGGTGTGGACTGTCAAGCGTCGACCACGGAGCACGTAGAAACTTTGAATTGCCACTGATGAGGCACCGCTGAGTGGAATAACAAAAGCCAAAGAACAGGCAAATTTTGTATTTCCCATCGATATTCGCGAGGCGTTCCGTACGCTGTGAGAAATTGATTGATTGACATTATCGATCAACCGAACGCGCTCTCGCTTTGGGCACACTGGAAAGTTTGAAAGAGCGTATTCAGGTTGGGATGAGTCAACATCGGCGATATCTTAATGTGCGATCGGGGGATGTGTGTGTTTGTATATGGAAATCACGTTAATATCAGAAACGAGCATTGTAGAAGTACGCAAGCGGAATATTTGACTGATGTTGACATGAACAATGAATTCTTTCACCAAGATATTGCGAATTGTATCAGATTGTCAAATGATCGACCGACTTAGACCTCTATCGGGTCCATTGTGATGTCACCAAACCGGATATTCAGTTCCCCAATCCCTTGAATGAGTGGAGGACTAACTTTTAGTCAGTAATCAGACAGACAGAGTAGCAACGAAGTTTTTTCGTAAAATGCGGGACACAGACACTTTATTTGATTTAAGTACAAATTTCTGAACGAAATGGACTAATACCTCCGATTGAAATCTTACGTTCAATAGACGAATAAAAACTTCTATGGTCATTGCTGCTGATGAAGAATTGGAGTATATGTACATAGTTCTTCATCGCCTACAGAAGTTGCTATAGGGGAACTCCATGCGGGAGGCACGGGGGGCACAGCATAGTATCTAATTTTGCAAATATTAACACTGATTGCCAGAACCAATTAACCGTCCCACTCCAAACGCATAAGGCTGACAGATATTGAGCAGATAACCAAGCTAGACTCAAAGATCAGCCAAGTCATACATTCATACATATACAGGGTGGGCCAAATACAAGTTTCTTTTTCAAAATGCAATAAAATAAACAAAATTAAATTTGTTCCATATATTATGGCATTATTAGTACAAATAAACATTCCCATTCATTATGAAATACAACATCGTTCAAGTGGATGCGCATTCTGTTATCCCAATTTTCCAAAACTTTGTTGATGGTTTCGGGCTACAGCTCACAGATTGCTTGGATGATATTAGCCTTAAGTGCTTCAATCGTTTCCGGATTGTTGGCTAAAAACCGACCCTCACAGTTCCCCACAAAAAAAATCGCAGCTCCGAGACGGTCAATTGACATCGCCAAGACGGCTGATAACACGATTGGGAATTTGGTGCGCAAAAGATCAATTGTGACTTGGGCTGTGCGACATGGCGCGCCATCCTGCATGAACTTTGGAAATAAGTTTTCAATATTTTGTTGTTCAAGCGTTGTTCAAGCGTAAAGCGTGGTAGGTGGCCCACCATGTTTGTATTGAATTGAATTGAAGATAATGGGGAGAGATTTTAGCAATCACATGTACAGCGACCATATTATGTCTATTGTGCCCCCTTCCTATATCTAGGACTTGAGAGGTATCTTGAGAAATTAAATAACGTCTCTAGATGAAATGTCCCAACGTATTCAGAATTTTGTGGCATTCCCAGGAGTTGAATGTGAAGCACCGTTAGCCCGAACACAGCTGGTAAAGCGTGTGTATAGAGATTGATTGATTGACCAACAGTTTACCATCAATCCCATACTCCTGCAGAAGACTTCAGAGTTTACCTCGAAAATGGAAGCTTTCTAATTAAAAATCTGTATTTTCTTTCAAAATTACATTTTGCATTACAATTACAAAGTGTTCGAGATATCTTAAATCGTTGGCATTTTATTTATATACTTTTCTTTACTTATACTCTCTGAGAGCATTTTCAGTGACTCGAGAGTGATGTCGGTCGTGAATTATGAACATTTATCGTGCCGAGAATTGAACGAGTATAGGAGTCTTCGCACCTACCCACTGCGCCAGTATGGCCTCTTTATTCAATGAACTAAACATTTGCTGTGTTTTATTTGTATGTTAAGTCAAATAGTCTTTAACTTTTAACCATTCAATGTTTAGCTTATTCTATTCTTTTGCATTTTGTTTATTAATTTTTTTCTCGTCTTTTCAGGTGAGTTCCATTACCGTCAGAAACGAGCTACAATCTAAAGTTTATCAGAAAAGTTAAAAGGTAATGAATAATTTAAAATTAAACAGGGTCCTCGTATGAGTGCGTTCACTTCTTCATTCGTTCGTCCGCTCTCGCCTTGCGAGGCAGTATAAATTAATATCGTCGCCTTGTTGTTAACGCTCACGTTCACAATTTGAAAACACAATTTAAATAAAAACAAATACAGTCGATCAGAATTTGTCAGCGACAACCCTCCCGGCCAAGAATAAGCGATTCAAAAATGAAATATAAGCGTTGTACGTACAACACAAATATGGTAACGACACGCTTCTATCGGCAGAATCTCTTAACCGATTGCATTCCGTATACGGTCCTCAGTCCACTTTAAAGCATACATTGAATCAAATTCCGCTAATGTGACAGTCGACAAGGACATATCCACTTTGCCGCATTTATGTGTATCCTTCCACTCGCATTCTATTCGTATTACCATAACCAAGGCAGGCAAAAAGGACCAACAAATACAAAAAAAAAAGAAAAAATGAAATAAAAGACCAACTCGCACATCGTGTGCTCCCCTTCACTTAAGTAATTCGAATTGAAATCAAGTATAGTGTGGTCATTTACAAAACCCTCAAAACCAGAAGAAGCAACACACAAAGCGAACAGAACTACTGACTGCATCCTCCCGTCCGCCACTCGTTCGGTTGTGATAAAATTTTATGCGAACTTTTTTTTTCGTACTTAAAATAAGTAAAAAATAAAAATAAATAAAAAGGATGACCAGCAGAAAGTGCCCAGTGCCGGTGGCAGCGAGGGCAGAATGAACCGTCCTCAACGCTGAATAAATGACTGCATAGTCTGGCATAAGGACAGCAGGATAACCACACCACGTATTGCTGCACACCGCACAAGGACTCCCTCGATCGATGGGTTCCTCTTCAACTCTCGACGTCGTCGTCGTCGTCGGCGGTATCCAGCGAAACAAAATGGATAACACGTAAAATAAAAAGGAAACGAAAATGTTTACGCAATTATTTCTTTTAGCCTTTCGTGCAGGCACTTTGAGTTATTTTTATGCGAATTCTCACATAACAGCGGCGGTCGGTTGGCTGGTTGCACTGGGGAATGGGAATGGAGGTATGCTACAGCGGCCAGGTATGCCCATAAGGAGTAGTAGAGTACACCTTTTAAAACATGTGAACGAATGCGAGTTTGTAAGCACATTATACACGGTGTAGTGTGGTGTTCAGTAAAGTAAGAGGAAAACAAAAAAAAGGAAAAAAAAAGTCTCAAAGGAACTCCAAAGCACCCCTGCTTTATACGGTTGTACAAAACGACGAAAAGAAAAACCATCAATTGTTGTAAATTTCCACAATAGCACCTCTCGAGTTTTCTGCTGGTGGAACCACGTCGTCATCGCCATCGTCGTCGTTGTCGTTGTCGCCCTCATGCTCAGGCTAAGAGAAGATGACGGCTTCTTCGAGTACTCGGGGAGTGCTTTGGTTATTATTATTGTTGTTGTTGCTGTTTGTGTCTTCACTTGGAATCATCATCATTATTATTGCAATGTTCATCCATCCGGATGCCGATGAGCTTTGGCCTGGCGCTCCTCCGGTGTGCACTCGGTTGCAATGAAATGGAAATTGTGCACGACCTCACGGTAGACATAGCCGCGACGACGATATGCAGTAGTAGTTATTGTCTTTCACGTTGTATGATGACTTTTTTGTTTCTTTCTTCTTCTTCTTCTTCTTGGTTTCTTTGTTGCTTTACCATGCCTACCTCTGCCGTCCGTGGACCGCAGGAATGGAGAAAAATTAATGTCAATTTGCATGAATTATAAAAAAAAAGAATAATGTTGGTTTTGACTGTAAGAACAGAAGAAAACTGGCTAACTATCATTCAGCAATAAACTGCAGCAATTAGTGTTGCATTTACACGATTGTGCAGTGTTTCTGTCTTCTTTTTTTCTGTTTGTCGTGAAGAATCTTAACACGAACCTGTGCATGGAGGCAATTATACGCTTAAGGAAAGTACTAGATGTGTTTAATTTCTTTCGTTTAATTTAATGGAATTTCACAAACGAACAGGTCCGAAGTAATGGTGCAGTGCACACGACTTAATTGACAGTGGATTTGTTTGAAATTCAACTCAATTATTATTCCTTCCTTGGGAGATATTTCAAAGACCAGACGTTTTTGCTTATTCTTTTGGCAACGTCTGTCCGTTTCGTTGTGTAAAACAAAGCTTCCTCTCTCTGTCAAACACATCGATGAACACTGTCAGCAGCAATTAATTCGCAATTGTCGAAATGTTATTAATGATTTAATTCGCATTTTGATAAGCGCTTAAATTACGAGTCATTAAGAATAAAATGATCTTTGAACAGAAGGTGATTTGACATTCATATCTGTCAACCTTCTGATTACTGCTTACTAGATATAAATGACATATTAAGAGCGATGATGTTTTGCTGATGATGGAGTGGAGGTTTGCCGAAGGCTGGGAAGAAACAGTTACGGAATAAATATTTGCAATGGAATGAGATAAGAAAAGTGGGAAAATAAATCAATGGTAACTGATTTGCGGCTTTAAAGTGAATGAAGTCTGTTGCCGGTAGGTCTTCCGCTGTACAATATTTGACACAATCAATTTAATGAAAGGGACTTGAAGATCAGTGGAGCAATTTTCTATGTTTCTATGTAAAATCAATGCATACTTATAATGCCCTTCCATCAGAGGAGGAAAACTCTCACCACCTCATTTGCAACAGTTTTGATCTTGCCTCAATCAGGAAAGCCACCCTAGGCTCCCACTTCTTCGACAGTTTAAAAGATATACTAGATACTAGTCAAAACGCTAGTAAAATTTGCTGAGACGACCAAATGGCTGTCATAAACCCCCTTTATCTTTCATTATTTCTCACTGAACACCCACGTGGCGGTATAATGGGCCTAATCTGGCCTAGGTGCATTATTATGCCTAGTACTCCTAGTTCAGCCCCTGTGGCAGTTGGAAGATGAGCCAGAAAAGGCTGAAAAATCCTTACTATACACTGTGGATTTTTTTAGGTGAAAAATGTCGTCGTATGCACTTCCTACTTAATTACCTACCTATTATGCCTACGACCCATGGACGTTCTAAGTCTGAGCGTTGACTGTGTTTCTTGATTGACAATCACAAGCACAATGCTTCCAGTATTCCAGGTCAAACGGAAGTTGGTCTACGTGATCCACATTCCATCACCACTCACAATCCGCTGCAGAAGCGGGTCTTTATTGCGATTCGCAGAAAGAAGTTCGGTCCATGCGGTTTGCTTTGCACAAACTCGTGTGTCACCTCAGCCCTTTTCAAAAGGTTCGTTTTGTAGAAGTCCCGGGTAATCCAACCAGTTCTTAAATGACAGTAGGACTCCAAGATGTGCATGGTTCTTTTTTTTTTTGACAAAGATGGACTTAACTTCATTTTCAAACGAAAATGCGCCGTTTTCCTGCCTGAACAACTGGAATTTGACTTTAGCTTGTCTTCACACAAAATTAACCAAAATTCTTATCACACCTCGTAAGCCTTTCTATTTAATTCTTAAATTTAAAGAAGTTATGTCATTTGTCTGAGTCACCTGTCAAATATGCAATTCGAGCCAAAGACAAACCAAAAGCAACTTCTATGGAAGAACTTAATTGATCACTTTGGACTACAATGTTGATAAGATTGTCACTCTTCAGTTCTTAAATAACAAATTGGAACAAGTGCAGACAAAAAGGCAGACTATACGAACGGTGATAGTCTTTATCTACTCAAGATACCACTCAAGCACACACTTCATCGACGCAGTCAACGACAAGATCATCTTCAGCAACGGCGCTGAATAAACATTGATAAGATTACACATAAAATCAATATGAGGGCTGATTGATATAAACGCAAAAAAAAACACATTTCTCAATTGGATATTTGCAAACAAACAAACCTCAATGGTTATCGTTCACAATTGAATGAAAAACAAACGACGACTGCAAAGTCACGAAATTTAGTTTTCGTGAATCTCTGCTTTATCTCTGATATTTCGTGATGATCATTGTCGAATTTGTATTCCTGCTCTTTATCTTTTCTTGTTCCCCTCTCACAACTGGGGCTTTGCATACAATTTTGTGGAATGGAAAGGTTAAGGAACGATCACAAGACACAATCAAATCACGTTCATCAGAAGCGGTAGCTGTTTTCTTTTGTCGTCATTGCCGGTGTCACGATGTTCATCTGTGAAAGAATTTCTTTCCCTTTTGTTTTGCAAAATGCAAACAAACCATAGTCTGATTAAAGTTAAAGTACCTAAATGCCATTTAAATGTGAAGAACACACAGAATCATAGTTCACGGTCAAAATAATCATTTCCTCATATACTCGCTTGACAAGCAAGGTCAGAGTGATCAGGTCTTTTTTCCCATCTTATTGATTGTAGCAGCCACGCAATAATTGTTAACTTATTTGAAACCACCCCTCTCCATCAAAATCCAAAGTGTTAATAACTCTAACAAAAGCACAATCATGACTGATTTAAAAAACAACAAAAAAAAAATATAATTGAAAATAATGAAATGCTGTTATAAGCCGCTAATAATAATTTAATTAAGACCACATTCACATCATCGCTTACGAACAAGCACGCACATATGCAGTATAACCCCTGCGGAAATAATTTATTATGTGATTTAGAAAAATAATCCACGATTATCTGTGGGACTGAGCACAGAAAAAAAAAAGCCCACGAAGTATGCGAAACAACCAAGCAAACGTGGGGAGTAATGGGGGCCCGCTACTCTGCTATTGGGAGTGCCACAATGAACGAGAAACACCCAGAAGCCGATGTTAATTGGCCCCTCAAATGGAATTATTCGAATCGCATTTGCATTTCAATTGAAAATGTAAACGAGCTGTTGTCGGCTCAATGGTAAATAAATTATTATGGCAGATTGCAGTGCAGTGTACATCAATTTTGTTAAGTGATTATCGTTGGCGAACAAAACAAAAAAAAAAAACGACAGATTTGTTATGCATTTGGTCTAGCCACTAAGTCGTGATAATTGGGCATTAAGAGTTTCATTGAACTTTTAGTTGTAATTGATCTGAAACGGTCTGATTGGGTGGATGATTGTCTGTAAAATGAAACTGTTGAATAAACGTTTGATTTATCGGTTTGTTTGATTCTATAAAATCGTCAGCGCGGTCACAGATTTATTCATTAATTTTATAATTGAGTTCAGTGGTAACACATTTGATGACGGTTGTGATGTTTACAGAGTAAAGTGCTTGATTTACGTTAATTTAATGTTGGAATCTGAATTGGATTTAAGCTTTTAACTCACTAGAGACTGTGCGGAAATTAGTAAAAATATTATCGAAATTTCGCCTAAATTTTTGTGTCATGAGGACGGTCGTCATAATGGCTTTAATGTGCAGGCAATTCGTCGCTCCGTTTTAGATCTCAAGCCACCAAACCAGACAGAGATTGGTGGGCGAATAGGAGAAAATTTAGTCGTCCTAGTGGCCAGGCACCCCACAAATGTTGAGTCGTCGCCGATCAACTAAATTGGACATGGGCGCAGTTTCAAAGTGTCTTATTTTGCAAATGGATTTGAACCTACATCCGTATAAGATTGTGCTGCCGCCAGAATTGCAGTCGGACGACCAAAGACAACGCCATGAGTTCGCTAATTGAGCACTGGAAATGTTGGTCGTATTTCCGGACTTTGGCCAGAAAAGGATCTTCTCGGACGAGTTACTTTTTGGTTCAGCGGCTATGACAAAAAGCAAAATTGCCCTTACTGGCGCCAACCAAGCATCAATGCATCCACAAATCACTTTTGTGCGGTTTATGTCATGGCGACATCATCGGACTTAGTTTCTTTCGAAATAAGGAAGAAGACGCCGTTACCGTCAATGATCTCAGATATAGAGCGAAGTTAGACGACATTTTGCGGCCAAATCTGGACAACATCTACAAGTCCGAGCTGTGGTTCCAATAAGACGGCTCTACATCCCATACAACCAACGCTCGAAGTTGTGAAATTTGGCGACTCATCTCATCTCACGGCGAGCGTTCATATCAATTAGCCGTCGCGATCTTGCGACTTGGACAGCACTCGATTCCTTTCTCTGTGGCTACGTCAAGCTCTCTACGTTAAAATGCCAAACACTTTGACAAGCTGGAGACCAAAAATTCCAGACGCTATTGCTGTACATTTTGAATTGAGTGATTAATAAATTTAACCGATGATTTGAAGCTATGGCGGCCATTTAAATGATATGCCATTCCATACATAATGTGGCTTCGAAATAAAGCCAGGATCAAATAATTAAATAAATTTATTTTAACTTCGTCTCCTATTGTCCTTACCTGGTCAACCTGCATTATGGAGATATGCGACTTCTAGCTATCTTGCTCTTCAAATTTCTTTCCTCTTAATCTTCTCTGTTTGGCGCTACAGTCCGCGGTAGACCTGGGCCTCAACCAACAACCCTCTGCAGCCAGCAATATTTTTCGCAAACTACCTCCAGTTGCGCACATCAAGTTGATTGGGGTCCTTCTCCACTTGTGGGACATGCGCTTGCGTACACAGAGAAAAGTTGCTGATTGCACCCAACATGGTAGGATGCCAGCGCGATCCCTTTAAATTTCTTTAAACGGTGTTTCATAACATTTTCGGACCAAATGGTGTTTACTTGATTTCGTGATTGACTGTCAAAAGGTCACTCATATTGGTCGGCAGACAAGGGATGGAACTAGCTGTGAAGTCGGATATCTCTATAATAGTTAATTTCTGCTGATGGGCTTTAAATTACGTTGAAGTTTATGTTGAATAATTGAGTGAACTTTAGGATCGATGACGTAGAACAAATACAATTCTATCGGATTAACGAAAAACAGCAAATAACTACATAAATGTCTTCAATCAAATTTTAATCCAACTCAGTGCAAGCCAGAACGAAGTTTATGTTGTCAGACTGAATCACTTACACACATTCCTTACCTTTCCGACAAATTATTTATAATCACCCCACACTGTGATGAAATGATTGTGCCTTAATGTCTTTGCTTGATTAATTAAATATATTGCATGGTAGTGTGACATGCGATGCATATTATTCACTCGTCGACATGTTATTAGAATAATTTCTCGCTAAATCGCTTACAGACATTTCAAATGAACAATACACTATTATCTCACAGGGTAATAGCAATTTGATATTCTATAAATATTTTACTAGCGTGTCGTAGGGAGAGAGAAACACAATGATTTACAGTCCGCGTGTGTATCGATGAGTAATGACGGCAATGAATTTGCAAAAATGGGACTTCTTTCAAAAACGTGTACATTCATTCGATGTTCCTTGGGGAATACTTTATCTCGTTCAGCTGAGTGTACAAACGGTTATGAATGTCATTCGACACATGATAAATGTCGTTTGGCATTGGAGACCTTAGGTGACTCCTTTTGATGGTAGCATTCTCTTGTGGTAATTAATTGTTTTCGTCCCCCAAAGCAAGCCAGCCGTTCACTTTCAAGCAATGAGGGTATCCGGGGAAAAGAAACGCAAAAAAACCTGTGTAGTAGTCTCATCGATTAATTAAACATAATGACTCGACTGTGTAATAAACATTTTTTTCGAATTAAATTAACATAAAATAAAAAAAAAAACATGAAAGCCGCCAAACGAAGCAAAAAAGGAAACAACATAAAACTCAATGAAACCGTTTTCTGCAGCGAACGTTATTACCACAGCAAGTGCCATTTATTTCGAGACTTCAATTAGCCTATCGATACCACCTTTTGCTCAATGCTGCACGCCGCACTTTCCAATTCCATGCTGCAATGAGCTCGCTGCAGTCATTCTTAATTACGTGGCCATCGGACTCGCGTGTGGACTCTCGCTTGAATCTCTGCTGTTTTCTGTTTTCTGTCTGTGTTTTTTCTTCTTTCCACTCACACTATCTTGTTGTTGCTTGCGTTTTTTGTTTTGTTTGCCTTTGTCAATGATTGATATGCTTGATTGCGTGATATCGAAACAGACTTCGAAACTGGTTGGAAAATCGATTGGCTGACAGAGAGTATAGGCACCAGTCCAGCCAACCAGCCAACCAGCCAACCAGCCAGCCAGTCAGTAGCTACACGATACGCGTCAGTCCAATGGCAAATTAAGAAATGAGTTATGGTCAAGTGATGTCGGATTGGTTTGTTTGTCATCTCGTCTGCCCACAGATTGAGCTGTGGATTCAGTAATAAAGGACTGGACACTTTGCATGTTTAGTTCATTAATAAGTTTCACCTGACGTGCACAAATCAATTAGCATGCGTTTACGATTGCTTTTTTTTTGTTTCTGCTCGTTTTTCTTTTTCGAAGCCGGCAAGAGGTAAATCCCCGACGAAGGAATGGAGGCGACAATAAATGCTTCATTGGCTCTTGGTTTCGTTTGGATTTGTTGCCTTTGTTTGAGGGTCTACTTCGATGGGGTGGTATTTTTTGCTGACGCGTGTGGTATTTTTTGCATGACAATGCGAACGGAAGCCGTTAGGTGTTTAAGTAGCAGTTTCTATGGAATTTGTGGACACACGTTCACTGTAAACCGACATGCTCTTTTAATGGGGAATGCGGCTTTAAAGGCGAATTAGTTAATCATTCAAAGGCAGAGGAAAATTGTTTACCTTCTGTTATAATCGCGTAATTTGCATTATTGTTGACCTCAGAATTGATAACGAAATCGAACTTTGTGCACTGCGAGCGATGCATGTGCGGGCAGAATAACAACGGATAAATAATTTCAGTCACGGTATACAATTTATTTACAAACGAATGCTATTTTTGGAATATTCGATGGGGGCTTACGTGGTTTTGGTGGCACACACAAGTGGAGATGAACTTCAGCCGACAAGGGATGTCCAATTGAAGACAGCGGGCAAAAGACCGTACTAACTGGAGAGCACTGGAGTAGCAAAGCTTTCCGACAATTAATTGCACCTGTGGTGGTGAACAATCGTATCGTTTCTTGGACAAAATTACGTAGAACATTAGCTTATGTCTTTCTGTTTGCAGACAAAATCTCTAAAAAAAGACAAATCATTAGCGAAGCATACTTTTAATCGATATCTCAGTAAACATATCGATTATTGGAAAACTAGACACCCAGGTGAATGCGTTGATGTCTCTATGTCGACAAGTCACAAGTCCAGGAAATTTGTCACGCTCTTACTGGCTAGCCAGTGATAACGCCGATCAGAATCAATTACAGACCAATCGTGTTCAGTCTGATAAACCGTACTGCTATAAACCGAATAACATGTTTGTTAGCAGAACTTTAATAAGTTCCGCATCCGCTGCGTTGAACATCTAAATCGTCATTTGTTGTATATACATGTACATATAAGGAGGACAGTCAACTGCCAGTACTGCGGTTAGACTTAAGACACTTTATTCCTGAATCAGTTTCTTTTCCAAGGACACACTGACCTGCTATTGCATCAATCTCTCTTCGAGCAAAACTTCCTCACCATCATTTCTTCCAGATTGGAATGAAAACTGTGAAGCACACCTTGTTTTCTCACATCATGTCCTAGAATATTCAATACGACGGTGTTACAATATTGTTCTATTTAAATAAATTAAGTATTGCCATCATCCTTGTTTTAAGTCATATTACTTCACTCAGTTCTTTTGAGTTCCCTACAACCATCATCAAGTCATACAGGTCTAAAGCAAAGCAAACAATGCTGCCTCTTCTGCATGACATTCCAGTTAATATTCCAACATTTCCAGTGCTAATTTTGAAAATGAAAACTTAGCAAATTAAAGAAGATGATTAATTAAATTGTCAACTCAAAGTGAGTAATTTTTCTAATTGATTGCATCTATTATCATATTTTTCCACATCTTCACTAATTATTATTGTGGCAGCAATTATCATACCGTCGGCATCAATTTGCCATTGCGGTTGACAGTTTGACATCGCATTCACATTTATTAAACATCTCTGGAATTGGAATTCATGGCCACTACATGTACATTTTTCATGCATAGCTAAATGATTTGCTGGTTTCTATTGAAATGTCAATTTGTGGTAGCGTTCAAAAATGCGATCTATAGTTGCTTTAATTTGAAATCAATTACAAACACATTGGCTGTTTTAAAGTGAATGAATAGAAATCTGGGATATTTAATTACAATATTTTTTGAGTGTGGGTTTGCGTTTATTCATTGTTTGCTCTTTGATCGATGAAATTATAAACTTTGTGGCTTTTGACTAGTGACGTGTTAATTAAATTACCATGATGGCATTCATTTGATGATTGTATTAGAACTTGTAGTGAGTACATACATATATCGGTCAGTTTCTGCCCACAGACAAGTGGTGTCTTATTTTAGAAACTGACACTCTATTTTTTTATTCATCGTCAACACGTCAGGCACATATGTATAATATACTTCGTTCAGTTTCGTTCAGTTCTGCTTACTTCAGTGGGAGCTGCATAAATAATAGTTTACGTTCGATCTTGCATAAGTTTCCAGAAGCATTGTTCACAGTCTTACTTGAATCAATTAAGGTTTTGGGGCTTTAGTTCCTAAAGAAGAAACGTCAAATTCCGATGATTGAATAATGATAACGGTAATTATGGAGGCATTCTCTCTTCGCATTGCTTATACAAAAGTTTTCGTCCGAAGTTTTATGGTTGACAATTTGGGCGAAGATTAAAAATCTACACTCATAGCCCTCTTGGTTCGATTCTTCTGCAACTCACGTCGCTGTCTTCCATTTGGCGAGTAACTCCTATTGGAGACGAAAATCAATAGATGATAGATGAATATAGGGGCTTTTTTGACAGGTTGCATGTCTTTCTTATGAGTTAGTCTCATGTCAAGACTCTTACGAAATGCCAGCCATCTCCTCAAGTCTTTCAACGTCACAGCGAAGAATATTTCTTACTATCCCAATGTTTTCTTAATTAGGTACTAAAGGTTGTCGACTTCGGAGAATGATCGTCGTGAGGTCAGTTGGGGCCTTCACGACGATAACGAGCTAGCAAACCAGCGGAATGCTTGGATGGACACAGTTCGTTGTTAACGTTTTTCACCGATTCGATCGTTTCGGGATAGTTATTTCCAACTTGATATTCTCTCTTTGCTCTATAGTAATTGATATTTGTTTTAAGCTTATATCACAATTTAAACATGAATTTGAAAACGCGACAATTTGACAAAATGGGCCCTTTAAATTCCTGTTGACATGAAAATTCTTGTGATTACGTCATCGCCATGACAATGTCGTCCAACCCAGATTGTTTTCCTTAGACCACGAATCGCAACGCTACGAAATTCGATGTGAAGATAGATGAAAGATGTGTCTACAGTCACAATCAGAGATATCGTTGGAGTTGACTGTTAATTTAATTTAATCTCATTAGAAAATGATCGACTGCCATCATCATCACCAACCCTTTGAAATGATGTAATCTATGCGGTGGCACCATTAAGCACCACGAAGATCTTCCACATTTGCCAACACATTCCATTCCGATGAAGATTTGATTCAGTCATCGTGGAAATTTTTTATGGCTCCCTCAGCTTACCTAAACTTCTCCAAAATCGACTATGATATCCCCTGTTTACCTATTTAAATCAGTTTATAACTGAATTTAATTATTCCAGCTATTTAATTCGATAACTACAAACGTCTCCCGAGCGGCGCTTACATTCGAATTAATCGGTACCTCGGAACGGAAAAGCAATAAACTAACCTGTACCAATGAATATTTCTTCCATCAGTACCCACACAGATGATCCCCGACAGTCGGTATTTCAATCAAATTTAAGTCAAACTTATGCGCATTCGTTATGGGATATAGTTTCTTTTATTTTTCTAAACAAGTTATTAAACACCCATCAATTTTATCTAGCTTTATGATCACAGTCGTTTTTATGCAAAAACCGTTTATGAGATAAACGACGACGTCGTCGTCGAACAGGTTTTTAATGAGTCTTTAAGAAGCTGTCAAAATGTCATTCCATTCAAACGCCGCGGTAAACAAACAAAGCATTCGCTTATCGTCAAACTTTAAAGTGTCCTTTTTTGAACAGAACAAAAAAAAAGATCTCATCGTGAAGAATTTTAATTAAAGTGTGCAAATTTCATTAAACTCTTCCATTAATTGGCCAGAAGCATTATGACAGCACTCAGTTAAAACAAAACAAAAAAAAATAAAAGGGAAAATATGCACGCCACATCATTTAAGCGCAGATAACGCCTCATCTGTCAACAACAAGCTTTTGCACACCCAAGTGATTATAACATCATATATTCACGCAACATTTACACAGGAAAAAATGAAATATTACCACATTGGCCGCATGAAATAAATGTATTCACGGCAGCAAAGCACACAAACCTGTGCATGTGCTGTTTCGTCTCCTGTCGCTGACAGTAGCACCTTGTAATCACTTTCATCGTAGTTCCTCATGTCAATTTATTTTAATACGGTGTATTCTGTAGCACCTGAACGTTCTGTTATCTACAAACGGGCGGGGAAACATCTCCCCTGTGGAAATACGGAAAAAAATTAAATGAACGCGAAGCTTTTGGTTTTTTCTTTTTTTTTAACACACATACAAAGTGGTGTGGTACCCATTAAGTTGCTGTCATAGTGCAGCAATTAAAATTATCTCGTGTTTTTTGTGAAATTTACGATGACAACAGGAAAGGAGGAAAAAAAAAGAAATAAAAACTGATAAAAGTTTTTAAAAATAAATACAAAAACAACGAGAGCATCATTTTGAGGTGAATAGCGGTAACATAATGACAGCCGCATCTACTTTTGTGGAAATTATCTTCATTTCTCTTTACACTCCGCCATTGCATTAATTATGCACACACCTTTTGCTGAAGGAAATTGTTTAATCGTAAATCTCTCTCTTTTGGCGTATCGTGATAATGAATAATTAATGCAAAACAAAAAGTGCAACGATAAATTGCACATCTGTACACACATTCACTAGAGGATACGAATAGCAAAAAAAGAAAACTGTCAAAGCTGTAACGTGTACATACAGGAAGACAAATTGAAACTGACATGTGCAGATAATATGTCATTTTGACACACTTATTCGTGCCTCTTTGTGAGTATCGAAACAAGTGCTTGTCGGGTTGTGTTAATTTATGGTTGATTGATTGTACATATGCTATGGAGGACCGAAAACAAGTATAACTGGAGTAGTAATTGATAAACATAAAGATCTGATTGCTTGGTATTATGGTGTTGCGTGAGATTAGCATCTGTCAGTTGTCATTCGCTTTTTTTTTGCTGGATATGTTTGATTTAGTTTCTTACTGTTTTTGAAACAAGATTGGGTTCACACGCGTTAATTAAGAGTGCTTAAAATTATGTAGGTTTTTTAATCTGTTTTTGACAGTTAAGAACAAACAGTTACAACTCGAAGAAAGAGCGGAATGAAGTCTCTCATTTTTCTAGTTACTAAAATTAAAGATATTTTGCGCCAGTGACTATTTATGAACAACAACATGTGATAGAAACATCGTTAAGGTTTCTACAAATGAGTAATGCAAATGGATCAATTTCTGTCTCTCTTCGTCTCACTCCTTTATATGGCGCCACAGTCCGGACAACAAGACCCTGCAGCTAACGCGACTTCTCGGTAGCTGCTTCCAGTTGCCCACACCAAGTTGGGGCTCTACACTTTTGTGTGCGAAACATTAGACGTCCCACAGGTCCAGATTAGAAGACTCTTCGGGCCGAAGCTAAGTTTCCATTTCGTGGGAAATTCACCTTTTCGTTCGATCGATTTTATAAACAATTTGGGAATATCTGAATTTCTTCAGACTAGGATTCCTTCCTTCCTTCTTTCTCAGCTAATTTTCGGCATTCTTTGTCAGCTAATTTTCGGCATTGGAATCATGGAATGGAGCCGTTCCCAGAAACAAGTTTGTCTCTGTTGAATTGTCGCATGACATTAACGAACGTAGCCGTAAATCACAGAGGACGGATCTTGGCATAAATGTGCTCCAGATTCTGCTCGATGGTCATATCCTCGTACTCGTCCAACCAGCATTCGGTACCAGATGTGAAATCTGTTCGAGAAGCCTTCAATCCTGTCCTGTGCTGTGCTGATTGCCTTTGTAGTAAATTCAACGTACCGCTGGAAGTCTGTTTCTAACCGGTGCAGTGTGCTTGAACTGTCATACCACAACTTACAGAAACACTTCAACTCATCGAGGTTGCCTCTTTAGTCTTTCCTCTGACTGTAGTTGGCATCACTGCCGTCATTCTAATACAAGACGGATATCAAAAAGAAAACCTTCCTCACATGCTGTGGTCTTTGTTGTATTCCCTTCAAAATTCTGTTGAAATGATTCATAATCTTGCTTACTAGACATTCTATTTTGTTTTTTTGTTGCTTTCGTCAAAATCATCATGCAGAGTTAATCTCTGTTACTACATAGTCTCCTAATCTTGCCTAGACTTTGACTACATGACTGTATCATCAACAAACACTCATGTGCGCATATAAGTAAAACAACAATTCTAAGGGGGAAAAAATTCCATAAAGTAAGCAAAAAAATAAACCGTTTACATTGAGTGCTTATTCCGCTATTAGTCGTATCGGTTTTATGACGATTCAATCTTAAATCGCCACCATTAAGTTGTTACCTATTTTTAAGTCAGTTATTTAAGTGTTTTACAATCGACCCGTAAGCTCTTATAACTCTCGAGCATTAAGATAAGATTGAATTCAAATTTAAACTAAGACACTTTTGATAACGTGTCAACAATTAAATTTAATGACATAGGAATGCTTATCTGCTTTGCACAACAGAAGCCAATTTAAACAATCGCGTCTAGATGGGGGTTTAAATCCTTAAATCCACTGTGATTTGTGTTTTGTTGTAATTCATACGAGAGAATGGTAAAGTCAGGCTTATTGTTTGTAGAAATAAAAGTTCACATATTTGTATACATTCTGTGACAAACAAAACATGTGAAACGACTGCTTGGCGATATCAAAAGAGGATACACTGCATAGCAAACAAATCGTTGTGTGCAACCTCCGCTTTTGTGTTCGTCTGGAATGAGATAAGTTACAGCATTAATTTTTGTTAAAAGATTAAACCCAGAGTTAGATCTGAATCTCAGGAAGCTTTTTAACTCATTTTTTGTCTCCCAACTTGCGAGAGAAGTTCTTGCATTGTCACTTCTTTCTTTTTTTTCTTTTTTTTTTTCTTCGTTTTTGTTTTATTTTATAATTCATTTTTTCTTACATGCTAGACAAAAATAACTAAAACTAGCTTAACTAACTTAACAATCTGTCACTTCTTTCTCATGGCTAATAGATTCTACATCGCCCAATTTGTGGTTCCAAAAGTTGTTACAGCAAGTTTTCACAATTTTAACACGTTCAGCGATAAACAAAATGTCAAACCTTAAACTAAACATAGATGTGCAGTTTCGTATGCCAATTCGGCTTGAATTCGGTGACCCTATAATCTTCCATGCCCCTTATGTGTTACTGCGTGTGGTTTAGTTAAAGGGAAGAATTTCCACCGCAGTGTTCAAATTCCAACTGATGAAGATTAAATCTGAAGGTCATTGGTTGCGATCGTGAATAGGTACTTCGATTCATGCACTTGCTTGGTGTCTAAGTTAGATTCTTGACATGAACAACTGTCATAATTCATGGTTCTACATCTCTCGAGTCACTGACAGTGCTCAGAGATTATTCCTTCTCAAAGTTCGTCGTTCGGCGGCGGCATACAACTGTAGGTCATTTTCACTGGTGGGAGAACAATAGCACGCACAACACGAGTGAGTGCTCTAGAAACACGGCTCAGTGTTTGTCTCAGGAACAGTGGTTGTTTTAATTTAAATCACACTTTCTTCCTTGTCACTGAGACTTTTCCATTACTGTCACTACGACTGAAGTTGCTCATTGACGTTGGCTATCTCCTTTTAGACAACGCGACAATTTCTTTTTATTTTTCGTGGCTTACTTATTGACGTATTCCCCCTAAAAGGCTTGACTATATGTTTCCCTAGAGCCTTTTCCACCTCAGTAAGCCCTCAGAATCCCTGATTATGGTAAGAATGATACAATTTTGGAAATACCACTTTCGTATTATACTACCATTATAATTGACCATCAAGCGGCTATTAAAGTAATTTCGGCAATAGATCAAATAATCATGTCCAAGCTGGTCACATGTTGTCTTAAAGAGTTCAAGGTTCTCAGCAGTCAGCAAGCAGCTCTCGATTACTACATGCTGGCTCAGAGATATGGCCGGAAAAGAGGTAGCAGATGAACTTGCCAGGAAAGGGGCTGAATCCATCTCACTATCTTTGCCACTGCCCCAATCTCTAACAGTTGAGGCCTAGAGCTCTATCAGAACACTTCTTCCAGGAACTGCAGGAACCAAATAAAGTCTCCTTACACTCTATTTTTCAATTTGTTAGGATTTCAGGATGGTTGGACAACATGATGGGTACAAGAAAGGTGTGCAGAGGAAAATGTATTCTCCCTTTGGGCATCACAATGCGTCCATCAGGACCTAAGTGAAACGTGGCTTGCGTGTCTACCAACAGACCCAACCCACTCGTCCAATCGTTACTTGCCATGATTTCTTCGTCTAATCTAAGTTGCGAATGGAAACAGAACCCTTCGTAAGACTGTTTCTTCAGAAGTCTATTTATACACCGTATCATCACCATTAGACCTCGACTGCTTAACGAGGCTCAACAAGTCTGGAAATGCGTTCACATCAACAAATATCGATCTACCAACAAATACAACACAAATAATTTATAACCTTGTGCTGTAGAGCACGCTGTAAGCTCTATCGCCGATAAGGAAACCAACGGATATTGATAGGCTTCGAATTTGACACCAGTGCCGATGGCATCAAACAAATAAAATCAAATTTGATAAGGATAGGCATGAAAACTTGCAATCAGCAATTAACCCGAAAACATCTGACTCAGATTTAATATCAATTATTGATAAAACAAATCGCCCGATCTTATGCAAATTCATAATTTGCGCATAAAAGTGGGAAATTCCAGCAAACAATTGCAGACAGTGAAAACTACTTAAACCAGCGATATACCGTGCGATTCAATAAAGTTGTTCGTTCGTTCAGCTCACCTCATCACCTCACTTTTTATTTTTATTAGCACATTTTTGGCTGACAACAGGCAAATTGTTTTTTTTCCATTTGAATTTAAAGTACAACCAAACAAGTTTTGGGGGAGAAGCAAAATTATTAGATACAGATAAGGAGTACATTACTCGTACATGTTTATTCGTGTATTTCTGTCATTGGACAAGCTATAAATTTAGAGGCCAGTTCCACAATCAGGCCACAGTTTGCAATTAAATAAGAACTCAAAGGCGCCAATACTTGTAGTTGATGTGGTGCGTTGATTTTTTTTTCCTGCCCAACAAGCAAATTTCGGTGTGTCATATATTCAATTTGCCACGCCTTTTCGACGAGCACCCTCAACATGCTGTACTCACGCGAACAATGTTCTATCGTTTATCATTGTACATATGTTCGTGTAAAGTGTCCGAAGATAATTTCAATTAAAAATTGAAAATACAGATTAGACCACTTATCTATCAGATACCCAGACAGACATCCATTTGATTAACTCTTACTCACCATACTAGTTATCTGTGGTCAATCAATTTCTGATGCGTTTGACAGACACAATCGTCGCCCTAATATACAGTAAAATCAACGAACCGGAATAATAACGGAAACTTACCCGGAAAGAAATAATAAAATTCGTAAATGAGTTGGAAAATTAATTGGATTATTTTGAGCCCTCATCCAACCGCCACCACCGACAGCGCACCCATCGCATATACTCGTACCTTAAAGGTATGATTACATTAACTGTCATTATGACAACAAAATCAATTATTAATACTTTAATACCGATATGCGGCGATAATGGTGAACTAGTTCGATTAACTATCTATATGTACGTTGTGAGTGCGCTGTTGTGTACCTGGGTAACCCAACAAACGAGTCCGATCATTTGTCGGGGAATTTGTAATGACATTAGAGGAATATAATTACAATTGAAAGGCTTATGCGTACGTGCCCATGTGGTGTGCACGGGAATGTGTATCACTTGTGGTAAGCGTTACACTTTTTTGTCTTCTCTTCTCTCGTGTTTTTTTTGCAGTCTTAAAAATGCCTGCCAACGTGATGTGTCTGAGTAGAAACATATGTTGGTTGCTGTCTGATTCACACACAAGAGAGTGTACCCATGCTGTCGGCAAGTTTAAGTAATTTACGACATTTTATTTAACACATATGGTTAGTTAAAGAATGTGACAAGTGTTTAAATGATGACCAAAGCTGACTGGTTTTTGTTTTCATTTGTCATTTAAAAGGATTGTTCATTGTTCAAGTACAAAAGCTTTCGAAAGACTGCAAGTTACTCCTTTTAAGGGGGATGACAAGTGAAAATTGTTCACGTGAGTGAGCGTGTTGTGAGCGCTCGATGAAAAGGCGTGGCAAATTGAATATATAATATGTACAGGTTGGGCCATCTAGTGTTTTTTGTTCAATCATTGGTTATTTTGACACTGACAGCTGTTTTCCGCTCGAAATCTTGACAGAAAGTCAGTATCATACCTCCGCGGAATGCGTCGCTTTACTTCATACTCATTTCCAAAGCGAGTGTTGTGCAGCCCAAACAGTGTGTTTTTTAAAAAGAAGAAGTTTTGGCCGAAATGCCAACAATCCGGTAACGAGGCAAGCACATAAAGCCAGTATCATCCAAGCAATCCGTGAGCTACAGCCCGAAACCATCACAAGGTCTTGGAAAATTCGGGCGCCAGAATGCGCTACTGCGAAGCCAGCCGAGGCAGCCACTTGAACGACATTATTAGTAATTAATGGGAATGTTTGCTCTTACTAATGAAGCCATAATACATGGAACAAATTTAATTTTGTTCATTTGATTGTATTTTTAAAAAGAAACTTGTATTTGGCCCCAGCTGACAACCGGTGTTTCTTTGGGCGCAAGAGGCAACTGAGTAATTGAGCCGTCTCTCTAAGGATGATACTGAATTTATATAATACATTAATCCTAACAGTTCCGGATAATTTGAAAAGCGGGCGTCTCTTCGAGAGAAAAGAATCCATGTGCGATTTGTGGACTATCTATATGTTTGGTCGATAGAGGCGGAGACGTGAATTATGCAAGTTGCTAAATTCGGAGATCGAACCGCAGCGTGAACGCACCTACCCACCACCACTCTATTCTTCAAGCTGGTTAACGGCGTAACAAAGTTGATTCCTACTGGCAACACAAAGCTCTGAGAAATCCCGAATGAATGCGGCGAGCACTCTATAAGCCACTTAACAAATTTATTACATATCGTGAGTATAACGATCGGGCGAATAAAAAAATACATCAAGTTTTAATTTCAAGTTACGTGCGACTATTAAGCAATCCACATAAAAAATATCGCAGTGCTATAAAAGAAAATAACAACAATGCTATGTAAACTAATTTCTTATCACATCCAAAAGTTGTGTACAATCTCTTGCCACTCGCCTGCAACAATCTTGGGCGCTTGCCGTCATTTATTTACAATTAAACACAAATGACAACCCCACCAAAAGCAAGTATTTGCACTGCCTTTAGGTAACTAAATAGTTTACAAATCACTTAATCCCCATTTCTCTCCTCCGTGCCCACCATTCAATCGGCCAGGTACCACAAAGATCACACAAAAGTGAGAATTATTTTGTAAATAACAAATTCAGTGGTGTTTAATTAGTTTCCCATCTCGCTACTTGTGTCACATTTGACTGAATCTCGCCTTGATTACCCACCCTCCTCGCCAATTAATAATAATCATCAAATAAATATTCTACTCGACTCGAGTTTACTCAACTGAATTGGCCGGCTTAACTTTTGTTCAGATAGCGCAGTCAAGTTGTTTATATCAAATCACAGACTTAACTGAATGTTATGACAAACAAATGATAATAAAAAATATCTTTTTTTTATTGAGACTTGAGTGTATAACATTGTTTTCTGTTTTTTTCTCTCTTTACAGTTTTAAAATGAACGGTTTGGCCCAAGGGCCGGGGCCCTGTGTCTCCCGCCATCTGTTAGGATTCAACAATACCTCACAGCAATCAGTTACGTCTCATCGCACACTTTTGAAATTCTTCAGTTCATTGTCATCGTTTTGTAGACTTATCGTTAAGAACGTAAATTTGAAAAATTCAACGCATTTGCTCAGCACAGAATCAGTATTGTTATTGTTGTTTCGCTTGAAAAAGATTACTGTACATTTGGATTATTACGCTGAGCATTTAGTAGTCAACGGCGACGAAGTGTTGAGTTTTGTGGGCCCGCACTGTGCGGCAGCCCCATCTTTTTTGTCTGCATGGAGTCAATGAGACGTAGTGAGGCAAATAGTAGCCACCACCCGAATAAGGTATGTATTTTTATTAATATTCAATTTTATTGTTTATTTTTATGTATCAACATTTTTGGTTATTTTTTTTTCTAAACCACGTGCAAGATGAGATGAGTTAAGTCACTTGGTAGGTTTGGATAATCCTTCCCAGGCGTAGACCTCGCAGGTCATTCACTAAGCCAGAAGAAGAGTTTAGTTCACTTTATTTCGTCGTTATTAGCTATCCACTTAGCATTCATTCTCTTTGTCTGGCATTGTTGTAAAGGCAGCCATTCACTACAACAATTAGGTTCAACGTACAGCGTTTTTCTTCCACTGTATTAACACCGCCATTCTGTTGCACGGTCCTATGGTTCGGTGGTAAAATATCGTAGGAACCTAGCATCTCTCGTAAACTATGTAGCTCTCGGGACCGTCCCTTCCAACGCGCTTGATGTAATCCTCAATTGAACCCCGCTAGTCTGTCTTCTGTCGACACCAAACACAGCATAGGCTGAAATTATGGCAATTCACTCTCCAGTCTTATTATGGATCATAATTTCAACCATGAATCTTTTAAGGCCTTGCATTAAAAAGTTGTACCCGACTGCCACTCATTTCTGATGGAATATCAGATCACCGAGATAGCAGCAGCCACTTTACTTGATTCACTCTGAGTTTCAGGAACACTAGGTGAGCACCAGGCATATTGAGCATCTTAACTAAACAACACTGCCTAATCGTCTAATCTGAAGCAGACACCTATACAGGGAGGGCCAATTAAAAGTTTCTGAAGAAAATTAAATTTTGTCCATGTATTATGACCTTATAAGTAAGAACAAACGTTCCCATTGACTATGAAATACAACGGCGTTCCAGTAGTCGGGCTGTAGCTCACGGATTGCTTGGATAATATTGGACTTGCCTCGTTTTCGGATTGTTGGCATAACACCGATCTTTCACAGTTCCCCACAAAAAAAAAGGGGTCAAATCGCAGCTCCCAGGCGGCCAATTGACATCGCCAAGGCGACTGATAATACGATTTGGGAATTTGGTGCGCAAAAGATCGATTGTGACATGGCGGGCCATCCTCCATGAACCAGAGGTCGTCCAAATCCATATCTTCAATTTCAGTAAAAAAAAAATAGCGTGAAATGTTGAGCTGTTGAGAGCGATGGCGAGTTGAAGTTCGTGAGTCTCACACTCTCATCTGTTCCCAAACGACGACGGGGACCATGAGTGTTGTCCACTAGTAGTCTCACGAACATTTTCGACCAGTCTCACGAACATTTTCGACCAAAATTGCGTACAGCAGTCGCGGTGGGTGCTTAATTTCGGACAAAAGTTCTTATTTTCAAAAAGCGCACTGGTTGGGCCACACAGCACTCACTTTGGAAATAAGTTTTCAGTATTTTCCAACGTTGTTCGAGCGTAAAGCGACTTCCCGAATGCAGATAGTTGCATTGACTTCCAAATCCAATCCGCATTGCAGCACAGCATACATTTCGTGGTGTTAATACATTCTCAAGCCACTGCTCTCTACCCAGTTAAAACCGTTAGTTGGACGAGGACTGCATGCAACAAATAAGTAAGCAAGCAGCTGAACCATCCATATCCAATCCACAGATTTGAACCGCATTCAACATTTATGGGAATATCTTGTTACCCAAAAATTAGGTACGTTAACTCTTATGCTGGAGGTCTAGGTTCAATTCCCGAATCGGGCAACTTTCATTATTCACGGATCCCACTTCTATCGTATCTCTGTTAATGCTTAAAGTGTAAACTTGCTTAAAAAAGGCTTCTTAAATACGCCGTTCGGAGTCGTCATAAAATGGTTGACGGTCCCCTCCACTCATGAGACAACAATAACACACACGTAACTCGAAGGGTTGATGACTATGAGGCCTGATCCACATCAGACTGTAACGCCACGCAAATTATGTGCCAAGATTTGACGCCGTTATTAAGGGTAAAGCAAGCCGTAGAGAATATTAAAATCCTTTTTTGCAACATGTTTTTTTTCCCAACAAATGACACTCATTTTCTGATAATTTAAACTTTCTGCAAACAGAAATGGCGACTTTGATGCTCATAGTATATCAAAAATGATAACCTTCAATTTAAGTACTCTCAATAACTAAGACGGTTGTTGTTGTATTCCTCTTCATGGGTATTTTATGTTTTTATTTATTTATAGGCTGTCATATAAATATATGACGGTTCAAATTACGGTGAACTCTTTATGCAGTTTTGCTTGCCGACGCCATTTAATGCGGGTAGGAGATCTGTATGCGGATTTAAATCCTTGTGGTGGTTTGACTTTAATTATAGGGCGAGATCCATACATTTCTTCATAACCTTTAGCAGTCGGTAATCCTAGGTGAAAATCAGCAAACACAAAGCCGAGCAAAAGCGTTATGGTATTCCTCTAGAGTCTTTGTGTAATTGTGACGCTCTCTACAAGTCATTGATGTTGTATGTCATTTCTTGAGGAAAGCTGCGTTTTCCCCTCGGTCAACGCCAGCCGCAGATCTGTGATGCCTATGACTCCCAAAAGACGACTTTTCTATGTTCGTCTAAAATACTTGTCGAATTCAATTTACCTGATATTCTTTAGGGATCTCATTAATCATTCTGAAGATCTGATGTAATGTTATTAGTAACAAACGCACCGTTCTGTGCAAGACGTAGAGAATGTTTCATGTTCCCATTTAAATTATGCAAAATACAAGTTCTAGTGTCGAAATTACATGAGTGAGTAGTCGGGCCGAGTGCTCAGCAAAGAGCAACAATGCCGGTTATCCCTTTTAAAACGTGTACTTTGAAGATAGCGAAAAACCCCTCAGCAGTCTTATTTTTCAAAGACAGAGTTCAATTACGAAACGTGACAACAGTTGTTGACACAGGCTACTTCTCCCTTCCTTTCCTACCTTTTGTAACGAATCGCCCCTAATTTATAACAGGGAACGTTCGTTTTTTTGCCAAAGTCCCTTCTCCATATTTGTTGCCCTTATCTTCTTTTCCATAAAGTGGTTTTAATACATATATCGCAAATGGGGTGTTAAACAAGGGAAGGGTGCAAAAATAAAAAAAAAAATTCGTAGAGAGAAAAATAGGGTAACCGTAAAGAAGACAATGATTTTCCTAAATAGCATTTTAAGTTGAGAAAGGATGATTAATTTCCAAAAGGGGTTACGTTTAAGGTTTGTTTTATTTTTTTTTTTGCCTCTAAACGTGTTGAAAATAACACGTTAAGTGAATATATTTGCAAATCGTGCGTATATTTGATTGTCACTCATTTTTTATTTTCTCACTACGACAGTCAAGTTCAGCGTGTTTTTGTGTGTCAGTTAGGCTACACTTCTAAGCAGAGCATCATTTTCGACACTCATGAGGTGAATGTGGTTGTTTAAAGTGTAACATGCTCTGAGCCTTGATCCGAATTACGTCGGGTAAAATGTATTTTGCAGAATAACTATTATTTAATGTCTATTCATCTAAAACCCAATTGGCAGCAAAAGTCTACAATATTATTCACCTCGGTGGAGATGTCAAGTACTGTTTTGTGAGTTCAATCTTAACGCAAATGAAATTTTAGCAAATTTCTACCAACACAAACTCAAGAGCTGCCACCTGCGACTGTGAATTTTCAGAAATAACCAATTAATGAAAAATGTTTACTTCTTGGTACCTATGCCAAGAACTGCGAATTGTTATCGAATCTCCACAAAATCTATTTTAAATGTCCTAATTAACAATTTGTTCACCGTGAATTAATCAATCGGTTATCATTAAGCGGTTTCGATCAACTTTATTTCTCTTGGTAAAGAGCAGATTTTGTAGCATATTTCACCTACATTTTCCAAATAGATTATGCGATGTTTTACCTAAACAATTAATAGGGCCATATATCAATAAAAAAAATGCAGTGTGACAATTTAATATTATATACGAAAAAAATTAAAGTAAAACTCATAACCTCTCATAAAATTCAACCGAAAAACACTTGATCATTTCATTACTTTGAAAGTAATAAATTATTTCTGGGAATACCTACGAAAAGCAATTTCCTTTTCCACTCCTCATTTATTATGTCAGGGCATTCCCACATCATACGTACATGAAAACACATCGCAGTAAAATTTCAGATCACCGAATACTTTCTCAGATTAGTTTTAATAAAAACGAAAATCTCTTATATCGGCTCTTCACTTACCGAACGCATCCGCGAACAGACGTAAAGAAAATCAAGGACTCTCACTCAACCCAACCTCTGCAACTCAACGAACAAGCAAACAGTAGAACGAGCGGTGTGTGTGCAAGCAGCTGACAAACGAAACAAACCCAAAGTGAAACACGCATCTGTCAAAAATGCGTCATTTTGGAAAAAAAATTCGACCATCGTGAATAGTTTTCTCCATTGACGCCATGTAGAAATTGCAACTGAAACTCTCGGTCGTGTGCTGTGTATTTAAATGATTTATATATAAATATTGTTTTTTTTTTTTTTCATTTTCTGGAGGGAACGTTTTGTTAAATATTTTCTCGTGAGAATTCGAAAAGAAGTAATATTATTTTATTCATGGTGCAATGGAAAAAATTCTATTCGACGATAACCGGCTACAGCCGGAGGACAATCAAGCCAACTGCTCTGCGAAGAGCCAAGTAAAAGAGAAAGAGAAAAATACTACAAGCAGCGCATAGCATGTTCGAAAAGTGGTGTGGAAAAAAAAGAAGAAGATATAATAAACCAAACAATGGGGTTTTATTTACGAAAGAAAATTATTAATTCGCTGTGGATTCGCTCTTAAATGTACATCCGAATAACTACGATGCAAAGAATTATATTTATACGGTTGTGTTATGCGGATGGAAGAGAACAAGGTAAATTCAAACAAATAATGTGGTGGTGTTTGCCGTGTTTAATTGCATTTTGTCGGCAGTTAATAAAAGCGGTCACATTTTGGGAATATTACGTTGCTGAGAAATTATTCGATGTTGTTCTCGGCTCACATGAATACGTTTATACATAGAATTATGTTTGACATAGTAGCTCTGTGGTGGTGATATATTTAGAAATGTTGTTGCTAAAAATGCACGAACAAATTGCCAAAGAAAATCTATCAGCTTGTTATCACGTGCGTTCGATTCACTTAACATTTTATGATTCCTCAAATATGCATCTACACAAATTGCAAACATGTAACACTAGATAACCTCTCTCTTCATTCTTGAACCTCATTTCAGGTGGCCGTTAACAGCTTAGCAACGGAAAGCAATAAACAATCGAGTGGTAGTGGTTCAACACAATTGAACAATAATAATAAATTGAATTACAATTTGCAAAATGCAACAACGGCAGCTGTGACAACAGCAAATCTTAAACAAGTGAATAGTGTATCAAATACTACGGGTAGCAAAGTAAGCAATAATATATTAACATCAATCAATCAACAATCGGGGTCAACACAAATTGGATCGTCATTGTCCTCGCAATCTTCATCATCAACAGCAACGTCCTCATCATCGGCGTCATCGTCATCGTCTTCATCAGCATCATCGTCGTCGGCATCATCAACATCATCGGGTGCATCATCAACAACGTCAAGCAGTGAATCAAAAGATACAAATTTTGAATACGAAGACGAGTGGGACGTTTGTGGAATACCAGAATTAATAATTGATTTAGACGCTGACATTGAAAAATCATCATCAACAGCCGCGGCCGCAGCAGCAGCAGCGGTAAATAGTTCAAATACATCGGGTGGTGGCGGAGGTGGTGGTAATAGTGGAACAACCGCCTCTTCCGCAATACAGAGCAACTTACCGGCAACCACGGTACAAGCAGCTGTAGTAGGTAATTTAAATGCGACAACAAAGGCACCAAGTGCTTTGTCGTCCAATCCCCCATCATTATCAAGTTCATCGTCATCAAACGCAAACGCTTTATCAGCCGCAGCATCATCGTCAGCCGCATCACCTGTGTTTTCGGCACAATTTGGAAAGCACAACAACAATCTATCTCAACTGCGTAATACTCTCATCAGTGGTTCAGTTAAAGAGAAGAAGTCAAACAGTAGTAATAAAAGTCTGAAGCTGCAGCAACCGTCGCTGGTGGCACAGCTAAATAGTAAAACTCTTGGTAGCGGCGGCGTCGGCGGTAGCGGATCAACTTCGCTATCGTCATCGACATTTGCCGGATTCTCAAAGGGCGGGAATCTGGTGAATCAATCCACCGGGGCGAATACATTTGGTGGGACCAATAGCAGCAAGCTATTGTCGTCGTCATCGATTGTCGCATCGCAATCCCTACAATCACAAGCGAACAGTATGTCATCACAGCCGAGCGGTGGACAAGGGGCTGGAAAATCAGCCACAAAAATGTCAATTGACCATCAGGCAACATTGGACAAAGGATTAAAAATGAAAATTAAAAGAACAAAACCCGGTACAAAGACCTCAGAGGCAAAACACGAAATTGTCAAAGCCGAACAGAACGGCAACTCATCAAGTCTGGAAGACGCCTCACCAGGCAACAATTCCACATCGCAGTCATCTTCCTCATCATCGTCGTCATCCTCATCGTCTTCCTCATCGTCGTCATCTGGCAAGAAGCACAGTGGCGGTGGCAATAATCAAAATAGTAGCAACGTCGGAAGCGGTGGAAGTGGAGGAGGAGGAGGAGGAGGCGGCGGCAGCGGCAGCGGCAGTGGATCGCAAAGTCAAAGCAATCAATCGCCCGCAGTGCAGCTAGTGTCCGCGCAGCAAGGCACAAAGCGTGGCAGCAGTGGTCATCGTCGAGAGAAGACGAAAGACAAAACTCCACACTCTCGGGATAAATCAGATCATGGCACCAGTAATAGTGGTGGAAATAGCGGCAACAGCAATGCAAACAGTTCCTCCAATTCACATGGCAATAGTAATAGCACGTCAAACGAACGCTCCTCAAATTCCACGTCCTCATCTTCACTGACAGGAAGCGTGAACACGTCTTCATCATCTGTAGGGGGATCCTCATTGGGAGGTGGCTCTTCAGCGTCGGCGTGCAATTGCAACCATGAACTGGGCAGTCTTCAGGGACCTTGCACAAATATCGCCTGTATTCGAAATAGAACGACTGGCAATTGCCTGGATACAATGCCACTAGCGCAGAGAATGAATTCCAATAATGGCGGTAATTGCAACTCCCTCGCTTCTACGGGCAATGGCGGCTCAAGCGGCAGCTCAAATTCCAATATCCCCCCAGGGGTGTTCACGCCATCGTCAAACAGTGGCGCTGGCAATGTGCAGAGTTCAAATAATGGCCCGCCAAATGCGCCCGGTCCGCCAAAAGAAGCGGGAAAGTTGTCAGCCAGTGCTCTCTTAGCTGGCAACAATTCACAACTTTCGAGCTCCTCCTCCACGTCGACGGGCGGAACCTCTTACAGCAATTCAGCTGCACAAACTAGTTCCAGTGGAAACTGCGGCAGCAACCCCAGTAGCAATTCTAGCTCCAATGGCAAAGTAACTTCGGCCACGGCGCCTGGCATGATCTCAGCCACAGTTCACCACACGATTTCAGTGTCGGCCAGTTCGGCGGCGGCAGCAGCCGCTGCAGCTGACGACGGAACCAGGAGTCCACCCGCGAAACGTGCGAAGTGTGACACAAAGGACATGGTCGATATCTGTGTAGGTACATCTGTCGGAACCATAACTGAGCCAGATTGCCTGGGCCCCTGCGAGCCCGGCACATCGGTCACCCTGGAAGGTATCGTTTGGCACGAAACTGAAGGTGGTGTGCTCGTAGTCAATGTCACATGGCGTGGCAAAACATACGTGGGCACCCTCCTGGACTGCACTCGGCATGATTGGGCTCCTCCTAGGTAAACAAACGTCGTCCTTATTTGGCAAAACACGAATTCTAATGGTTTCTCTTCCTCTCTGTGCAGATTCTGTGATTCACCAACTGAAGAACTTGACTCGCGCACTCCCAAAGGACGAGGCAAGAGAGGACGTAGCGCTGCTCTCACACCGGATCTCAGCAACTTCACCGAGACCCGAAGCTCTGTGAGTCTTGAGTAACATCTGCTTCTCGCAAAATTTCCTCCTAACTAACTCGATATCACATCTCTCCATTCACAGGTTCATTCCAAACTCCGCAACGGTGGCACCAAGGGTCGTGGCGGACGAACAGTCACCACTACTGGCACAGCCACAACCACCAATACGGCGACCAACAGCACCGCATCCTCGTCATCGTCGTCATCATCGTCGACGTCATCAAACGCTAACTCCACTAATACACCGTCGACCTCGCCAACCGCATTCCTACCGCCGCGGCCAGATAAAATCAAATCCAAAGACGAAAGTCCATCCCCAGTGAATGGCGAGTCCGGCAGCAGTGGCAATGGCACAGGCGTCGCGGGCAGCAATGGTACAAATCCGATTTTGGCCAATGCCAGTGGAATTCAAACCCCAGCTCTAGGCGCCGGCTTAATTGGAGCGCAGCCACAGAGTCTTGTCAATCCAATAACAGGATTGAACGTTCAAATCTCTACGAAGAAATGTAAGACTGCATCGCCGTGTGCGATCTCACCGGTGTTGCTCGAGTGCCCGGAACAAGACTGCAGCAAAAAGTATAAACACGCCAATGGTCTGCGCTACCATCAAAGTCATGCACACGGGTCCGGATCGATGGACGAGGACTCGCTGCAGCTGCCAGAGTCACCTGTGCGGTCAGCGCCACCGACGACACCATCACCGGCACCCTCTAATACCCCACAGCCGCCAGTGACTCCAACAGCAGTCGCAGCAGCAGATGCGAGTGGCATTGCGCCAACGACGCCTGTGATTGCTCCGCAAACACCAAACGGGAGCGTTCACTCCACGTCAGTAGCTCCACCATCACCGGCACCGATCGTGCCCTCAACGCCACCATCTGCATCTCAGGCACAGGCACCGGCATCATCCTTGGCCACGGCCCCAGTCTCACTGCCATCGTCTGGAAGTGTGGCCGTGCCCCCGCCAATCATAAGTGTACCATCAGTACCTGCACCGGTGGCTTCAACGACTATCAGTGCCGGTGGTATCCTGAGTGCTGTGCAGACATCCGCCCCCTCTATTGTTCAACAACAAAATCAGCCTATACCACTGTTGCCGGCAATGGCACAGTTGCCACCGCAGCACGCCATCCCCGGAGGCAGTATAACAGCGGGCATTTCTGGACAAGCCCTGTCGCAGCACCAGCAGCATTCAATTGTCAATCAAATGATGGGCGAAATTGGCCAATCACAGCAGCAGTCGCCTCAGCAACAGCAGTTGCATTCTGGGCCAAGTAAGAAGGATGAATCTGAGTTTTTTTCGAGAATACATTAACACCATTCGATTGTTCTTTCCACAGTTAAACCGGGAGTTCTTAGATTTGGTCCGCAGACAGACAATGCACAGGTAAATCCCAACACTCTGCAAGCACAGAGTCCCCTCAGACCAACGCCTGCTGCAGCAATGGCACCGCAATCAGGACCCCCAGGTACACCGGAGTCAGCTCATCAGCCGGGTTATCCCAGTGCGCCCCCGCAGGCGTCCCAACAAGGTAAGTGTAAGATTGATTCAGTCGCGAATAAATACTGCAACTTTCACACCATTCCCTTAGGCATTCCATTGAACAAGTCGCAGGCGTTCGGCAAGCAAAAGAAGAACCGAAAATCCCCAGTTCCTGGCGATTTCGACAACTCAATGTCCAGAGACGACGTACAGAGCCCAGCGTACAGTGATATATCAGACGATTCTACACCGGTTGTGGATACTGAAATGATCGGTAATTTGTGCCCACCGCCTATTTCTCTAACAGTCACCCGTTAACGTCCTCTACTTAATTTGCAGATAAATCACAAGCTCCCAAGCACGTTGTTGATATAAAGAAGCCCCCAGAAGGTGTCCCTCCGCCAATTCCACAGCTGGGTGGCTATGGCATGTATCAATTCTACCCACAGCAGCAATACATGGTTCCGTCGGAGCATCAGCAAGCTAAAGTTCCGCATGGACCTCCAGTGCAGTCTCCAGTGACGATGCCGCAGTCACCACAAATCGAGTACAATAAAAACAAGGATCCCCCACTGGACTTGATGACAAAACCGTTACCGCAACAGCAGCAGCAGCAACAACAACAACAACAGCAACAACAACAACAACAACAACAACAACAACAGCAACAACAACAACAACAACAGCAGCAGCAGCAACAACAACAGCAGCAGCAGCATCAGCAACAACAACAACAGCAGGAACAAAACAAGGACAACAGTCCAAACGTTGGCCCTGGCATGAGTTTGAATAGTGGCGGACCCACATCAGTGTCCCAAGCTACTCCTGGAAGTGGACCGAGTTCATTGCCGAATCCATCCCCAGCAAAGCCCATGTCTCACTTTTATCCATTCAAGTACGACGTCTTCTACCTCGATATGTTGAATCAATTGAATTAAATCTGTTTTTCTTTTTTTTTTTCTTGCCATCTACAGCTACATGTCACCAGGATACCCTTACAATGTTGAGCAGAACTATGGCCCCGTGTCAATGGTGTCCGATGAGAACAAACTCGGTCATGCTCTGCAGAATCCTCCGCCAACACTGAAGGACGATCGCATCAAGGAGAGTCAAAGTCCTCACGAAAACGCCAAATTATCGGTAAGTCAAACGATTTATCCACGCATTGTCATGTTTACTAACAAAAACTGCCGTTATCTCGCAGATGATGCCATCAAAGTTGATAAAGAGTGAACCGTTGTCCAAAGAGATCAAACAGGAACCAAATAATCATCCTATGCATCCAAAGGATCTTCCGGTTCAATCGCTTGGCGGATATCCGAGCATGTATCAGCGGCATCAGCTCAGTTTATCTCAGCAGCATTCCCAACACATGTCCCGGGAGGAGGAACTCAGACGGTAATACAGCTTCACCCACTTAAAGTAAAGGACGCCAATTTACTGATCCCTCATTACAGGTACTACATATTCCCTGATCAGCGACGAAACAATCCTGGCATGCAGCCAACACAGCCAGGAATGCCTCAGCCGCCGCCAGGGTCGCAAATGAAACCAGATGACATATCAATGTCAGCGCAGCAACAACAGCAGTTGCATCATCAGCAATCGCAGCAGCTGCAAGCACAACAACATGCTCAACAGCACCAGCAACAGCAGCAGCAACAGCAACAACAGCAGCAACAACAGCAGCAACAGCAACAACAACAGCAACAACAACAGCAACAACAACAGCAGCAACAACAGCAGCAGCAAACGCAAAACTCGAACAGTCAATCGCAAAAGAGTTCCAAGTCGAGTTCGTCCTCTAGTTCCCTCGGCCCAAAGCCAACAAACTTGATCAAAGACTCCGTCAAGGATGAGAAGGAAGTGAAGATCAAACAGGAAGGTCAGAAGCCCACAATGGAAACCCAAGGACCGCCGCCACCGCCAACTTCGCAATATTTCCTGCACCCGTCGTACATCAGTCCGAGCCCCTTCGGATTCGACACCAGCCATCCGATGTATCGAAATGTTCTGATGTCAGCACCGTATAACACACCACCATACCATCTGCCGATGGCGCGATATCACGCTCCCGAAGATCTCTCACGGAATCCCGGTACAAAGGCATTAGATGCCCTCCACCATGCCGCTAGCCAGTATTACACAACGCACAAGATTCACGAGTTAAGCGAGCGTGCACTTAAGAGTCCAACCAGTGGCAACGTCAAAGTGAGCGTCTCTAGTCCAAATGTATCGCAACAGGGAAGTGGAAACGGTGGTGGAGGTCTACCACCGGGCGGACCAGGCGGTCAAGTTAATATGGGACCCTCGCCCGGCAACAATCCGGGCACAGGAGGACCAGGATCTGGACTTGGAATACCATCAGCAAATCCGTCGGGTCCATTAAACCTGCAGCCACCCTCAAACTCAATGCCTCCAGGCCTGAGTGGTGGTGGTGGCCTGGGACCACCACAAAAAGGTGATAACAATAAATCCATGGTGGCTGATCCGTTGCTGGGTAAACAGCAACAAGGACCCGGTGGTGTTGGCGGAATACCCGGCAACGGTAGTGGTAATCCTGCTGACAGTCGAAGTCCGCCCCCGCAAAGGCACGTGCACACGCACCATCATACGCACGTTGGACTTGGCTATCCTATGTATCCGGCGCCCTATGGAGGTGAGCTATAGCTTTAAATTGCCCAAGTTTAACATGCTCAACAGAATCGTGATGTATGTTTTATTATTTCAAAGTTTAAGTCTATCAATAAATACCTAGATTAACTAGATTAAGTAAGAACAAAAAGAAATACGTTTTAGAATGAAAGAAGAATGTTTTGTTTTGCAACAGAAATTTCTTTTTTCGGTGACCTGCTTCAAATGTCTGAAGGTGAAGTTGTTTCAAAATTGAATTTCCATTTACTGCCGAATGCAGTAGTTGTAGTAGTAGTAGTATTATGTGTACCTTTCTATTTAATGTTGTAGGGAATAGTTTTCAAAATTTCTGTAAATAAAAGTAATTCATATTTTTTCAACATATTTATTTGCACTTTCTTGTGTAGTCTTGAACACCCGTCGTCAGCACACACACACACAAACATCAGTGACTTGTTTTTGCTCGGAGGAGGATCGTTTGATCCACGACAAGATGCAAAAAATGTTGCTGCGATAAGAGAAACGTGATGTCAAGATGGGGGTAAGACATGCTAGACGTGCTCTTCCCTTGCCATCAGAACTTCCTCCGCATTTGTCTTGCCATTTCACATTTTTGGTGTACAATCGCCACTGAGGAATCCAAAAGTTGTTGCAACAGCTGCAGAATGCAGTTCTCAAGACACCATAACTGAGATTTGTGACCATCTTCACTCAGGAGAGTCAATAATCTCCACTCCAGAGTAGGTCAACAATCAGTGTTCTAGTCACACTTCCAGTATATCTTTTTGTGAATGGCGGACACTCAAGATGTGCCCAGAGATTGGAAGACCTTGCTATTGGTTCTGCAAAGTGAACTAATGATCAGTCCCACAGTGTGTCACGACGCGATGAAGTATTCATTTTTCCATGCATACAATGCATTTCATTAAAATTTAATTTAAAATTAAAATTTGACGTTGCAACACGGCCGTTACGTCAATCTGACACACACATAAGACGTCAGAATTTGTTATGTAATTCCATCTAGTGAATTGTCATTATTGTATCCTACCACTCAGGCGTTTAGTCAGGTTTAAATGATATAAATCGATTAATAAACAATTCATAATTTCTTCGAACTTAATTGATAAGATTAATTAATAATATTTACATTTCATCTTGCAGCAGCCGTTTTAGCTAGCCAACAGGCTGCCGCCGTAGCTGTGATAAACCCATTCCCTCCTGGACCAACCAAATGAGATCAGCTTAGTGATAAGAACCCATACATGAAGTAAACAAAATTCCCGATAGTCGTCCCATACAGACGGTGTGGCGGCTAATCCAACTTCATTGACGGTTTTTATCATGCGAACAAAAAAAAAAAAAAAACAAAATAAACAACAACAAATAAAATACAAATAAACACATAAACGCGCGTTTTGCAAACCAAAGCAACAACGCCGAAAGTTACTCCAACTGGGATAAGGATGATGATAGTGTATTCAATTGTTTTTAAATCTTAAACTTTTGACTGTAATTATAATAATAATAATTAATACAACTATTTTATAAGAAAGAAAACAAACAAATAAATGAAATTTAGAAAACGTAATTAAAATGAAACTCTAACGCGGAGAGAGCTTTATACACAATTCAAATTACTTCTATATGTATATATATGAGTAAATATATGTGTGTTTAGAAATTAAACTATATAGTGTATGTATACGTTTAAACTTTAAAAGGAAGAAAAATTAAATACAATAATAGCTGTTTTCCCAATAAATGATCTAAACAAAAATATAAAAAAAGAAAAAGGAAAAACGAACAAACAAACATTTTAACTATAGCACATAGTTTTATTCACATTCTAGACATTATTGATTAAACGACTACATTTCCTTTGTAAATACATCATCCCGATATATTGTAATGTAAACAATAAGAGAAGAGAACAGATCCTGTCTATTCGTTAGTAATTATTACATATATATATATATATATATATATTATATATAAAATATATATATATATATAAAGAAAAGAAACAATAAACAAAATACACAAAAACTAATTATCCTCTTGAAAGTCGCCGTTATTTAATAATTTAGTATATATCGTATATTGTAAGGATATATCAACAACTATACTGTATATTGAAAATAAAAAAAAAAATTATGAAGAAAAACTTGCAAAACAAAAAGAAAATAACAAGAAATCAATTAAGAAAAGTTAATGAAGCAACAAACTCTAAGAAGATGCGTCTGAGGTCATAATATTTGACGATGAATTAATCCAATAAAATGTATGTATAAATCTCTAAATATATAAATATGTAATTATTTTTTTATATAAATGATTAATATTATTAAACAGAAAACAAAAACCACAAGCAAAAAATACAAAGCAAGTAATTTAATTCAAAATGAAAAAAAAAACAAACAAAAGCGAAAAAACCGAACACTTAAAAACGTAAAACATACAAAAAAGTTGCGCGTAAGAATAAATATAAATACATATATATATATATATAAATTAATTTTTGTAATCGAAGGCATACATTTTGAATATTATTCAACCAACAACATAAGTATAAATTTTAGCTAAACTAAATAATATTGCGCTAATTATTATGTTTTTTTTTCTATACAATCCAAACTAATCAAATGAACTTTTTTTTCTGTTTCATTTTTATAAGTCCATTAAGTTTTATTTTTTTTTTATATTTTCTATTTTATTCGTTTATGTGTAAATGTAAACAGCAGATGAATGAAAAAAAAAACAAAACAAAACAAAATTATCTCACGTGTAAATTAATACAAATGAAAAAGAAAAAGAACATAAAATTAAATATTTACTGAGTAATTAGAACTTATTACAGAAATTAAGGGTCATATTAGGAATTTACATTTTCCTAAAAATATATATAATATAAATACAAACACGTCAATGTTTTATTTCTTTACTTTCTTTTTTTGTTCTCATTTATAAACACTCATATAAGTATGTATATTTATAAACAAAGATAGAAGTAAATGACATCAATGAGGGCGAATGAACGTTGTTAAAGTCTACAGATTGATGATGGAATGATGGTATGGATGAATGAGCATTTTCATGTTTTTCGTTGTCTCATTTGTTATCGTCTTTTTGCAAATTTACGCTTATTCGATTGAATTTCGTTGCCAAGCACCTTAAGTTTGATGTTCGTTGGATTCTCCTCTCATAGACAATACTCAGAAAGTGTTTATACTAGAGTCTACGATTCCAAGTGAATACGTAAACTTGTGTTGCATTAGTGCATGCTAGCGCATAAAGCCATATGTAAATTCTCAGCAATCGCTACACGTATATATAAGACGTGCAGATACACATGCCTATACATCTCTATAGAGTTATAACTAATAACGCATTCAGTGGACTCTTCCTAAGTCGAAATTCCCTCTAACTCGAATTTTTTGTTTGCCATATTTTGGCATTTTCCTCAATTCTCCATACAAAAAACATCCCCTAAGTCGAACTAATTCTGATATCCCGTGAGAATTCGACGTAGGGGGAGTCCACTGTATATTATTTTCGGGTGATGACAAGTGGTAGCACTATATGTATATGACGCCATGAAATACAAGTTCGGGTGTATTTCCGCGACACGAACAACTTGCATAATTCACGGGTTTACATCTCTCGAGTCACAAACAATGGTCAAAAAGTGCACCTTATCTGTAAAAGGTTTTCAAATGTCGCTTTCGAAGGTAGGATGCATAGCACGCACAACATGAGTAAAGATAGGCTCCACCTTGGACTGTATCACCATTTTATGAAATCATTTCGATTCGATTTGAGTTGGGGTGTAACACTATTTTCCTATACTGATCATTGTAGGCTTCGGAGGTAGCCTTGACGATTCGGTTCGCATAAGGCTGTCTATTGATTTTGAATTCACAACCTTAAATCGTATACCTTTGATCTCACGACATCATAAAAGCCTATTAATGACCACCAGGTTCAATGGAGGAATAAATCTGAACCACGAATAATGGAAACGCCGTTAGGTCTTCCGACCACTAATGCGAAAACGTAGCTATATCTTTCGGCAAGTGCTCAGAAGCAACAAAGAACTTAATTACTATTCAGAGAACTCGATTATTCGGATTAAGTGGAAAGAATGTAAAAAAAAGGTTCCTAAATCATATTTACTTGTATATACATTGACATGAATCGGGCCAACATATAAATACAGTTACGTTAGTTATACTCAACATAAGTATAAGGAAGTATCAAGGAGCGAATCGAAATCTCACAAGTTTTGCTAGTGAAGGTTATTGTGACTGTCCCTCCTCAAAATGAGTCACACCTAGACGCTAAAAGGTCCACTATGAGGATTGCATTTATATAAAGTTCAATTTACAACTGGTAAGTGATTGTACAAAGCGTGTTGATTGCATGGTTATAAATAATATACGAAAGCAACTTGATTAGGCAGCAAATCGTTGACATCAGTAGTATCATCAGTCAAATCATTCATGTTATATTTATTTCTTAAACTCGATCCACAATTTAAAATTAGGTACAAGTAGTACGTGTGCGCTTGACAAAACTGATTTATCAGCAAAAAACAAATATTGTCTTTTTTCTGTTGCCCGCTTTATGCACTTATTAAATATCACACGACATAAACATCTTCATCTGTTCGTACTTACTTTCATTATACCAACTTTAAAATCGTTCAAATTCAAGTACCCTAATAAGAAATTTAATTTGATTAGTTATAAAATATACATATATATATATGCGATGCGATAAAATTCAAGTAAGATCTAAATATTTTATTATAAATTACAACTCCTATAGAAATGAGGACTCCAAATTAAGCGTTAACAAGATGGAATAAAACAACTATCGGTTAAAAAACTAATCATAAATAGAACTAATTAAAATTATTATAACATTAAAACTAATGTAAGAATATGAGAACAAATTAAAAGAGATAACAAATTGAACCGAACTCAGCTTTAGATGTGAATAATAATAATAATAAACAAAAAAAAAATATTTAAATATTGTTTTATTTATTTGAATTTATTTGAATAAACGTACAAGTTATCGAATGAGTGCGAAGTGTTATCGGAACGATGGGCAAGCGCCTTTGGATGACAGCTATGATTGCATTATATGTCATGCGCATAGAAAATTGTACCAGATTTATTCTACTACCAGTACACGTAGGCTGATGTTGAGAAATCAATAACAGAATTTTCTTTTGATGTTTGTGAAAGAAAATAAATTCTTTTGCAATTTTCTTCTTCGCCTTATATATTATTCGGAATCATTGCTAAACGTACAGCGTTCTGTAATTACTGAAAAAAAAATCCAGGCCATCAGGCTTCTGGACATGATGGCTCAAAAACTCCACCTTGGCACTCATCTTTCTTGGAGGTGGCTGTTCTGTTCGCCTGTGCTGTGTACTAAGCCACAAAAACATTCTAGGAGACTGTGAAGCGGACACGTTATCCAGAAGCCCCCACCTGCTCTGTCCCATTCCACGGACTAAGTGTGCATAGGAATCCATCTCATTACCTGCAAGCTTTTACTGTATGAAGCAACCCATTTGACCAACAGAATGGGTGGAAGGTGTCAACTATGATAATTTGGCCACAATAAACCCAAAACGCTCCAAAGACATGCTAGACATGCAGACCTAATATAGGCATCATATGTAACTGACGGCATTACTGGGCACTGTCTCCTGGACGATCATGCTAGGAGCCCTCTTGCCCCTTGATTTCATCTGACAGCGTTTTTTATAAAATGTTCACAGACAGTGTTTGTGAATACGATTGATCAGAGAGCAACTGCAGGCTGCTCTAAAGCCTTAAGAAGTGTGCATGAACATAAAGTAGTATACCCGAGTTGGACATCTCTTTACTACTTCATCTCTGGCCACCAAGGTCAGGGAACTTGATCTTGCAATTAGGAATTATCTCTGTCAATGCTCAGAGAGGAAGACTTCTCAAACTTCGCCTTCCAAGTTTCGGAGTCTGCAATATATTGAAGGAACAAGTGGTTGCTGTAGAAGTTAAGACTATGATTACTACGTGTAGTGATAAAATTGTTATTATGTAATGTTATCTATATCTGCCACTAAGATTTATTTGAATTTAAAATAAAGACCTTTGCAATAGTTTACCGCACTTAATTCAGTTACTCAATTTAGTGAATAACAAACTAATGAAAGTGTTCCTTTTTATACGCCACTACTGTACGATACTCAAATGCACATGTACCAAACGTAACGTACCGTCACCATACACCACACACCACTTTTTGTTATGTCAAAAAAGGAATTGTTTTCTTTTCGCAATATCTATGGTTTTAATATAACTTCAATATTATTCATAGAAGTGATTTAATCCGCAAATAATTATTATTGAGAAATGTGCGATATTGAGGCCGTAACAAAGATTGCCAACTGTCTTGGCGTACCACCGGGAAGAGTATCTTATAACAATGAGAAGGTATATATGCACATACTATATCTTAGAGGTTATCAGAATACAATTTAATTATATTTTCACGTATGTCTCCAAAAATATTTATCAAGATCGTCACACGATGCATCAGGAATAAAACAGTGACCGGATTCGCTTCAATTCTCTCAATACTCGCAAAGGAAAGTCAATCGGAGGCAGCGAAAAATAGCACAGCATCACTAGAGATTGATGCTCAAGTGCAGCAATGGATCGAATATGCTGTGTTATATGTTGCCCCGGGATCTAAAGATAAACATGTGGCACAACATCTCTTGAGAGACTTTAATAATTACTTCCTCACGCGTTCGTATTTAGTGGGATACAGTATTACTTTAGCTGACTTGGCAGTTTTCTTCTCGATCTATGATTTGGTTGTAAGTGAACAACTAAATTCTTGACAATTTTCAAGCATTTTTAATTGTTTCTTCTCTCTTTTGGCAGAAATCACTTTCACCTATTGACAAAGAGAACTACTTGAACCTCTCAAGGTGGTTTGATCATTTGCAGCGTAGGCCGGAAATAAGCCAAGGGGCTGATTTGCTCAACTTTACAACAGTTTACCTTCATGGCTGGGCTACTGGAACCCACAAGTAGTGGGCAGGGTCAGGAAATGAAACGTCATTGCATTTAACTCATGACAAAACGTGTCGAATTTGAAATTGTTTAAAAATTAAAATAAAAGTAATTTATCATTAAAATTTGGTTTTCGGATTTGTTTTTTTGATTTGTAATTGAGTGGATGTATGTATACTTTGCGGAGAATGTAGCGATATTTGGTCTTGTTTGCATTGAGAAGATTCCATCGCGAACTGTACATCAACTTGAGTCTAGCCAGGTGTCAACGGAGCCCACGCTATATCTGATGGGCCAGATAGAAGGCTTCTCTAACCTGGCTCCGGCCGAAGAGTTTTCGACTCTGAGCTAGTGCGACAACGTGGCAACGGATGGATGCACCAAAGGTGATGCACACAAGTAGAGAAGGACCGCAACCAATGTGGTGTCTGAAATTTGAAGTAGCTGGCCAGAGATCGCACTAGCTAGACAGGCACACAAGTAGAAAAGGACCGCAGCCAATGTGGTGTCTGAAATTTGAAGTAGCTGGCCACAGATTGCACTAGCTAGACAGGCTTGTTGTTAAAATCCAGGTTCACCCCGGTAGCCCCACATAAAGGAGTGGTTGTAGGGCCAGAGACTAGACAATTCTTGACTCGAGTTCATATCGTGCTCCACCATGATGTCACTTAACAGCTCGTCATCTTCTGATTTCGTTGTATGCCAAGACTTTCGATGAAGTGTTAGGTAAATCGATAGATGTTCGTGCAGATGAGACAAAATAAAACAAATTATATCCTTCTGCTCCGATATAAATTAATCAAAATCAATCGAAGTTCCTTAAGTATCTTTTATTCTTAGAAAGTCACAATTTGAAAATTGAGAACGGCAGGTAATTGCTTTGAGAACACATCAAAACAATTGTGTATATATATAAAAAAAATGAGATGATAGAAAATAAACAAAAAAAAAAAAAAAAATATATATAAACTTAATGATTTTTCTTCCCTTCGTTTTCGCAAAACAAACATTTTATCCAGTAAAGTGAAGTTCTTTGTGGCGATTTGCACGATCTGCATTGATGAATATTTAAGGTGAGAAAAGAGAGAGCTGCCTAGTTGGCATGAACTTCACGTGGTGAATTGATTGAGTTGTTCAATTCTCCTGGCTCTGTACACTTCCAAAGGCCGTATGTTTTACCAACGGTCGTCTGCCACAGCCTAAGTGTACCATCTTCAGATCCGCTCGCATACAGTTCACCGTCGGGACTGAATTTGACCGAATGCACGGGCCCAAAGTGACCTTTAAACGATTCTGCAAAAGACAAAAGAAACAATCAATTAAGCACATCACTCATGCAGCCGACAAGCGGCGGTCGCTTACCAATCTCATTTCCTGTTATATAATCGAACTTGTACATTTTAAAATCTTCACCACCGCAAACGAAAACATGCTTGTCGGGATGTAAGCTTGCCGACGCTACGTTAGTGGGCACTTTGATCTCCTTCAGTTTCTTCAAGGTATCAACTTCCCAAAAACTAATACTGGATCCGTGGGTTACTGTGAGTATGTGATTGTCTGACGAGATTTCCAAGCTATTCGGGTTATTTGCGAAATTGAACCGTTGGATTTCGTTCCCAGTCAATCGATCCCACAGTCGTACGGTTTTGTCTTCAGCAGCACTTATTATGCACTTGTCATCGCGGCAAAACAGCGCTCTTTTCACAGCCCCCGTATGGCCAGTATAGAGTTCGGCATCGGCGGTGGGACTTTGTAAACTAAAAACACGTATAAGTTTCTCATTACTGCCAGTGACGATGTTCTCGGAAGTCTGATCAAATGCGACTGTTTTGACAATGTGCTTATGTTGGAAACTATGAATTTCGCTACCAGTGACAGCATTCCATACTTTTCCTGTAAAATCAGCTGCACCAGACGCAGCTAGTGTTGCAGTTTTATTAAGCGCTACACCCCATACTGCTCCTTTATGGCCTTCAAATGTGCCAATCCAATCGCCGGTGTCGCCTTGTCGAAGCATTGGGCTGCCATCTGAAAAAGAAACAAATATTAAATATTTAACTTCTGTCAGACCATATCTGCATCACATTTGACGTGCGCCCCTCTAATTTATGATGAAGTGTAAAAGCTAAACAAAAACATTCCTCAACTTAGGTGCGATCACTTAGGTGAGCAAACATCCATTAATCTCCACTCTCAACAACGTGAAAACTTCCGCAAGTTGCATTCACGCGGAAGCTATTGATTTCTGGATCTTTGTCATGTGTTATTAATTATTGCAATCAAATGTAAATACAAAAAAAGTAAACTTTCTCAAAATAGACGCTACAAGAGAGAGAGAAAAATCATCACTGCAAAAACAGACATACACACATACACACACACACACACCAACAAGAACAAGTTAAGCACATGATTGCATTTTAGCGGAAGAAACCTTGACTCAATGACTGCATCAATGCCAACGACCTGCCACAATCGGCTGACCAAGCAGGATCAGCAAATGGCAACAGCGACTAAAGTTGCGCGCATACTTTGGAGGGACCGAAACGAAAGAGCCTGCACGTCGTACGACACACATTTCGCCTGCGGCGCTGTATTGCTATCCGTTTTCGATCTGAATGTGCACACAGCAACTGCACCATGTACATATATTTCCATTGAAGTCGCTCTGTTTCATAGTTCGCCCCAAGATCACCAAGTATGTATCCGTCTGCATGCTGCTGCCACGATTTGTCGTTCCCTCTGGAGCAATGCTGGTGACTATGAACTGTGAAAATGTTTGCGGTTGTTGTTCGAAAGCGCTCAGACGCATAGTAAATGCAAATACAAACAAACAACTCGCTCGTCAATGAGCTTGAAACTTAAACAAAACAACAGTCATGAGTGCAATACAAAACAACATTTGCAGCCGTGTAGCTGTGTGCGGTGAGCTTAAAGTGTAGATATTTAGAATGTATGTATACACTGCTACACAGCGGTGTAATGTATTGCACATGAGGCATTACCAAGGTAAACGAGAGCGTTTGCGGCTATAAATTGTGTGTGAGTGCCTTCACTGCCACCCCTACTCTCTGGGGATTACCGCGTTCTTTGTACAGAATAGCCAGTTGTGATGAATAATTAATAAGTGTGTTGTCTTTTTTTTTTTTTTTTTTCGACCATTCTTTCTTCTAGGAAATAGATAATGTTATTGTAAAAAACAACGATTGTACGCACACATTGTCTTCATAACATGTTCGCATGGCTTAGACCAAAAGACATCGGCTCAACTTCAGCAGGTCTCAAGCCGAAAGTTTGTTTGAAATTCAAGAAATGTGAATTAATATGTCCCTAACCTTTACAGTATTATTAAACATGCGGGGAACATTTTCAAAGTCACGCTATCGGAACCAGATCAGGTATTTACTGTGAACCTCTAGACGTCAGGAAACCAAATAGAAAGCATTTGAGCATTTGTGGGGATAGGTTAGAAGTTGTCGGAAGAAATATCGTCTGGTGTTCAATTTGAATCATGGAACAATTTGCTAAAAATATCCTATATTGAATAGGGAATGTGATGATGTCGAGGAGAACAATATGAGTGTATGGGAGAAGTTTCTAACAGAGGACTTACCCAAGTGGTGCAGATGCTAATAATGCTCTTCGCAACTTAACTGACATGTAGGGCGCTAATATAGATCTTGAAGAGGTTCTCTAATTGATTGCGGGACAATTTAGTTCGAGGTAATAATAGTAAGGGGGACCGCTAGAAGGCAACTGCAGTTTAATGCCGATTTTGAATGACAAAGTCTGACAAATATTCTCTTAACATCGTTAGTGGCTTGAGAAAGGATGAGCCGTGTATTTTGAAAGTTGTTCGTGTCGTGAATATACACGTAGCAAACGACTGAACGACTGAGAGAGGCTTGTTGGTTAAGGGTCAGTTAGCCTTAACCAACAAGCCTCTCTCCAGCTAGAGCGGTCTCTGCTTAGTTCATTGTCTCTAGAAACGCACACCAAGTTGGTTGAGGTCCTTCTTCGCTCGTATGCGTTGCGTTGTCGCACAGGCCAGTAGTCGAAGACTTTTCTGCATGGTCCAGACACCTTAGGCGTTGGATCCATAGACAGCGCTGGGCTATATGGCGCTGTTCAGTTCGTGACACTCCCCCCGATGCCATTAACAAAAAATTATCGCACGCAGATCGGCTCTCTTGACGAAGCCAAGGACTTCTTCGTCCGTTTTGAGAGGGTCCATGCGCCATACAGCAGAACTGTGATGATCGATGTCTTATGTAAAGTCAGCTTTATTCTTCGAGAGAGGGCTCAACAACTGTCTCAAGGACAAAGGGAAAGTGGTTGCTAGGTTGGCAGGAGCGACAGATGTTGTTAGAGGAAGGCAGATAAAGCAAATACATAACCAAGTGAAAATATTTAATATTTCGGCAAACCTAATGCAATTCATGTCTCCCCCACGAGATCAAACACGGCACAAGAAAATCCAGTTCGTAGACAAGTATCAATGGGAATTGAGTCAATGAATGTGCTTCCCCATCTGCCGAGTGAATTATGGAAATATTTACAAAAAAAAAGTGTGTATGCAAGCCATAATCTATTAGCTTCCCTCTGCGCTAGCTTCTGAGGCTGAAGAGCGAAGCAACACAACGTAAATAATATTAGGTCAGCTATACACATTTTTGAAAGGCATTCACTACAAGCAACCACAAGTGAAAGCAGCAACTACTCTCCAGCGGAACAAAAAATCGTGTATACATACTACCTTTGACTACAAGAGATTGCTGATGTTTATTGTACTGCCCTACATAGCTCTCATAACAGCATTTTATAGATGTTTAGTCATATTTTACTACAACAAGACTGGATTAAGTACAGACTACGCGCACGAAAAGAACACAAATTTATCAAATTTGATCAGTATGTAGATAAGAATAAGATCAAAGCTATCACAGACTGAAATCAGTTGCGGTTTTAAAATTCTCCTTATGTGACCTTCTGCAAGCGCATTGCATCTTGACCCTGAGTTTGTTGTTATGTTTATGCATACATTGAAATTCGAAAAGCCGAGTGCACCATAATCGTGCAAAATTTTTGGTTTTTTTTTCGTTTTCTTTTACATCAAAATGCGAAGAACAATAAAACAGGTTACTGGTTCGAATCAGCAACGAAAAGCTTTGCCTTGCGTGCGATTCTCATATCGCTTTCCTGTCAGGTTCCTGCAACCAGCAGCAATTGAAGTGTCAAGGTGCTTCCTTTTTCCTGATTGCGTGGCGTCATTCGCTGTTAGCTGGCAATCGGTTGATTGTTATTTATATACATATATAAGAAAACAATAGAACATAGACTGACTTCAATGTTTTATCTTTGTCTATTTATTCAAGTGCTAAGTGCACGAGATTCCTTTGAACGAGAAAGCTGTACAAAGAGCAAGCACAAATCGCACAAACATTTGCGAACACTTTTCATAAGTGGGTCAAGGTCTTGTTCATACTTGTAGTCGTAGTCATTCGAATGGTGTATTTTTTTTTTCGCCAATGATCTGTCGTTTTAGTATGTGCCATTGTGTTGTTCTCGAGGGAAAATAAAAACGTTCACACTAAAAACTGCATACAGCACACACCAAAATTTTTCGGCCACAATGTAATAGCTGCGTATGAAGCTTACGTGTTACTCACCTTTACATGCCGATATTAAAAAATATCCACTGTCACAGACATCGCTAAAGTCCAAATGGACAACTGGTCGAGTATGGCCACTGCAGGTCAATGGAATTTGCCGAAGATTCGATGTCATATTTAAGTTCTTCAATTGATCTTTAAGGGTTAATCGCGAACTTTGATATATACAGGATTTGTATGTGCGTTTTATTTAATTTCAATTTTATTCTTTCTTGTTATTTTCTCAATGCGATTGAAAGAAAACGTACTGTAGACGTTTTCTTTTTCCTCTCGACCGTGATGAGAATTTTTGTCGCCGAAATAAAACACGATATAATACTATTGCACGAATGGTTAAGTTGATTTTGCTTGTGCCATGGAATCGGGTGGTTACTATTTTATTATGTTTTTTTTAGCTTTAAGTGTAAAAATGATTACAATTGGAGAGGAAATAAAAAAAAGGAAAATATTTGACGACGGACGACCAGTAGTATCGAACCGAACCTGTTAAACGAAATGACAGTAATGACAACAAAAAACTCACCAACTTGATTTTTATATCTGAATGCACTTAGGTTGGTACCATTGCGTGTGGCAAGAATTGCTGCGTTCAGTGACTCTGTTCAGTAAGAAGTTTCATCAAAATGTTTTGCTAAAATCAATATTAGGTGAATTCGAGTTGAAACATAAGATTTTATAGAATTTGTTCGCTTGTTACATAAGATATAATATATTTCCATTATAGATAAAAGTATAATTTCTTACTGCATCTTTTCATATTTACAAATGTTGTGAAATATATACTGAAACGAAATTATAAATAAATGACAAAATACACATCCTCTGTTGGTGAAAAAACAAAATGTAACAATATTAGTGCCTACAATGTCAAACTGAAAAAGGACCTCAAAGTGTGTACACGCATTAAAGGAAATAAACAAACAATAATTAGTTTGACATTCATGGAACTGATAACACCCAAGGTTCTAGTGATAGTTTGACATTTATTCAGCTTTGTAATTCTTGTTTCTTATGTTGTCATTGTCGACTCATGTTTTTAGCAAATCATTCTCTCAATTAACTTCGAGTAGTGCGCAAATTCTAAGTGAACTAGTAGCAGTTGCATTTGTGGTTGATCCTATGATATCAAATACATAATTGTGTACGAAACTTCTCGATTAATATTGGCTAGAACACAACTAGTTCTTCTGACGATCTAGAAATGTCATTAGTAACAGATCGAAACTGTCAGACGGTAATGGACGTAGAGGTTTGTACGAAAAAAAACAAAAAAAGCGAACAACTTTTTTTTCGTAAATAATGCATACATTATTCTAAGTTACATAAAATCGATTTTCTTTGTTTCGAAACAGGAATCATCCAAAGGAGAGGGTTCTTGGATATGGAAGTGGGTGTTTAACTGGACGCAAAGTTCACCGAAAATGTTGCGAGCTGTTGAGAAAAGAATACTCTCATTTTTGAAGAGGCCTTATCGCGGATTTTTTGTTGATATTGGTCCAGCTATTGGTGAATCGGACAAAATATGGACGATAGAAATGAATCCCGAGTCAAAGGAAGTTCCACTAGTGATGCTGCACGGATTGGGAGCTGGTATTGCGCTGTGGGTGATGAATTTAGACGCACTGTCACAAGAGCGACCCGTATATGCGATGGATATTCTTGGCTTTGGTCGCAGTACAAGGCCACAATTTTCGACTGATGCTTATGTTTGTGAGAAGCAATTTGTGAAATCTGTAGAAGAATGGCGTCGCGAAATGAACATCGACGATATGATACTTTTGGGCCATTCAATGGGTGGTTTTATAGCATCCAGTTATGCCTTGTCATACCCAAATAGAGTGAAACATCTAATATTAGCCGATCCATGGGGCTTTCCAGAGAGACCTACATCAGAAAGCAGCAACAGCCGGTCAATACCGCTTTGGGTTCGCGCTATTGCTTATGCACTAACGCCGCTCAACCCCTTGTGGGCACTTCGCGCAGCAGGTCCATTCGGACAGTGGGTGGTAGAGAAAACGCGGCCTGATATAATGAGGAAATTCTCCGCAGCAGTTGAGGAGGAAAACAACTTACTATCGCAATACATTCATCAATGTAACGCTCAGACTCCTTCCGGAGAAAGTGCCTTTCACTCTATGATGGAAAGTTTTGGTTGGGCAAAGAATCCAATGGTTAAACGCATCAAAGATGTTCGCGAGGACATACCCATAACATTCATCTACGGATCCCGATCGTGGATTGATAGTTCATCGGGACAGAGGATAAAGTCCCAGAGAGCGGGCAGTATTGTCGATATTAAGGTCGTCACCGGAGCTGGACATCATGTCTACGCTGACAAACCAGATGTCTTCAACAAATACGTGAATGAGGCTTGTGAACAGGTGAAAAAAATGACTTCACCCGATTCTTCACCAGTTGCCCAACAGACCCACACGATTAGGGAAGCAACCGAATCGGACGAGGAGCACGAAAACATTTCACAACCCCGCCTAAAACGGAAGTAAATCGATGGTTTATGACTATTATTTTTCTTTTATTTAAAAATACTGTATTATTTTATGTCTCTTCTTATTATTTGTGTATATAAAGAGAGATGTTGAACTTATGATGTTATACATATTAGCTAGAACTGTTTAAATAAAGTAATTATTTTCATATTTCAACTCATTGTTCATGAGTCACGTTTTGGACTGTGGACTTTTCTCCACTAGCTCAGCTATCGTATTTCAATTGTCGATTAATAATAATGTAATGACAATACACATTTTTTCGCACGAAATCGTGTTTTCTTTTCGAACGCGTAAATAAGTGCCCGTCGTCGTCGTCGATAACTTGTATTTGTATTAGATTAACTATCATTTTGTGGAATGGAAGATAAAGAAGCAAGACTGATAATTAACGGCTGTTTCATTTTTGTTTAGATAAGTATGTATGCATGTATCAATTGCACTTTGATAAAGAATTGAGTATTAGCTGGGTGTTCAGTGAATTTACACTTTAAGAGAGAAATGTGCTCTAATCATTTGTGATGTTCATTTGTTATTAAAACCAGCACAGTTGTGTGTGATTCTTTCAATAAATTATTCTTTGTCCATACATAAATAAATTGGCATTTTAACTGAATTGATTTATTTCGTTAAGTTGCTTTCGAAAATGTAGACTAACTACTGGATGTGTGTGGTGAGATGCTATATATTTCGAATTACCATGAATGATGGTGAAGTAAATCAAAGAATTACACCTATGTCACGACAATAGAAACTTGTTTGCTCATCAAACGCAGGCCAGAAAGGCATCTACGCCAAGCGATACGTGCCTTCCAGCACTGAAGATGCTTAACATCCACTTAGCGGGACCATTGGTTCCATCTGCACTTGATGTGTCTGAGCCAGTGTAGTCCGGTTTGCCATCCGGACTACATCTACATCTTTGCACAGTTCATTGAGTTCGCGTTTGTGTCTTCTCCTCCATTCACCTTCCTCGCAGACAGTACCAAGAATCAGCTATGCCAAATGAAGAATATGTGATATCCACGATCCGTCTATAGATTCAATAAGGTTAGGGTGGCACTCACGGTCTCCGCAGACCCATTAGGCCTAGTCAATTGTGCTATCACATTCCAGCGCGAAGAATCCTTCGCTGTTCAATTGCTAGTCCGCTGAACGAATATCTACAACACGCTCTCTTCCCAGCAGGTGCGATGAGCATTTTCTAAGGTAAGGGAGCTCTCCTCCTACTCGTGTCCTACAAAAAAGGTTGTATGTTCCATTCTTCTTGTTGAATTGTTCTTAAGGCAATGACTTGTAATTAGCCTGCCACAAATGTCTTTCCTATTAACGACTGGTAGCACTTTAAGTAAGTGGAGACCACATTTTCTCAGATATGTGCTGGCGTCAAGTTCCATTTATCTGCAATTATCATGCGGACAAGACTTGATAGAGCCTCAACCAACCAACAGACTTTTTTCCAGAAACATTCTCCCCACTCGACAGTTGCTTGTTGAGCTGTGGCATAGGTAATCGCTCCAATATAGCTGGAAACTTTTCCCCTTTGATATCAAATAATCAGAACTAGTGTTTTTATTTATTTCGAAAATAAGCCGGACCGCCCCACATGCAGTTTTCATTTCATGGCATCACTTCCATCGAGTGACTGGCAATGTTCAAGACAAGTTTCTCAAACTTCACCTTTCGGAGTCCACATAAAACTGTACTATCACGTACATCACGAGTGGTTGTTGTAGAAACTAGGCTTACGAGGCATAGCCGATTCTAGCGCCATCGAAACCAGGCTGAATAAAGAAGTTAACAATTAACTTTTCGCTTGCATATTTCATCTGTTCAAGAAGAGACCGTAGGATCTCTTTCGGTTTTCTGCTGTTTGGGTTGTTTTCACAATACCAAACGCGACATTTCTTTGACCATGCACCTAGAATAGATATATTTCAAGTAATTCGTCAGGCGTGGAGGGGAATGACGGTGTCATTTAACATTGGACAGCTTGAGTACTGGTGCTTGACTTTGGAAAGGGCATTTCTTTTAAGGTGGTAGCAGAAACTATGAAGCCTTCTAATTGTTAAGAATTGTCTTCAGTTTTCACTTTAACTCGGTGCTCCACTTCTGCAGGATTCATTAAGAGCCCGTTTTGAAGGAAGTATGGATCAGCATAAGATATATTTACTTGTTTCTTTGATCTTCGATATTTGTTGAAGCCGTTATTTGGGTATTACGCCTCTCCTCCACAATGGCTCTTTATGACTTCACCACCACATAGAATTGATTCAACCATAAATGTTTCTCGGATCATGTTTGTGTGACAAGGGAACAAAATTACATTCACAATAGGGCTGATTAGATTAACTTTATATTTGGATTGATGGATGATGATGCAAGGCATTTGCGTTCAATTGTAATTCATGCTCATTTCATTTTTATTCCACAGAGCAAGACTCGTCTCTATTATGTTCTTACTCGTTTACTCCGTATGCTTGCGAATAGAGGATATCGCCAAACTGAATATATACCCATTTGATACACTTGATTGTGAAACATTTTAGGTTATGTACTCCAAAGTACCTAGGGTGTTTTCATAAACGTCGGATATCTGCGCTAGTACAACCGCATTTCTTTTCTCAGACGTTTTTGAACACACAGACGGTGCAGAATATCTACAGTCTTGCCCTAGCACAAAATATTTTTCTTCGAATCGACCGTTTGCAATCAAAAAATAATGACTGCACAACTATTAACGTTTATCAACAGTAGAGACTGCATTAATAAACATGGATAACGCAAGGCCTTCGTTAGTTTATGAAAACACCCATATATACGTCTGTTCATAAAACTTTCCCATACGCAAGATTCATTTAACCTATTCAACTGCAGAAGCAACTGAGTAAATACGACCAAAACCTCTTGCCGCATTTGCTTGACAAGTGCACTTTCGGTACAGGCGATAGTCAACGGTTAAATGACTAAACCAGCAAAACTGGACATATCCACTATGAAAATTGACCAAAGACAAATGTCCCGTTTAGGTACGAACGGGTTATATCAAACACGGTCCATTGCGTTACCACTAGACTCGTGATCCGCTATTAACCTCACAAGATCTAATCTACTTTACGTATGCGTGGAAATCGAAGAAGTTTAGAAATTAACCTGAATTTATTTCTGAGCAAGATTTGGGTCAACACGTGCATTAAAACAGTTTTACGACCACGAACGTCTTCATGCATTACAATTTGTGTGCAGTTAGTCGTGGCCACATGCATATGCATATCGTCGAACCCTTGCAGGCCGTCGGAGCAAATAGATGGATGCCATGATACATGAAATGGAATTCTCATAAGCTTTCTAAAAAAAAAAATAACCTGTAAAATTGTGAATAAAAAACATGCGTTTTCATTACTGAAACATCGTTTCGGTGTTTTGGGTTGTTTTATTTTATATAAAAGTAAACTATCACTTGATAATTAAGATCGTGGTCTTTCTTTCTTTTCTTTGTACAGGGCCAGGAGCGAAACGTTGGCAACCTTGACAACCTACACAAACAGAACAAAAAAAAGAGAAGAAAACAATTACGGTTATGTACGGCTTCGTGTAGGGACAATATTTTAAGTTCATACCTTAAACCTTACACCGGGAATATCTCCCACGGCGTGACCTTTACGACCGAAACCTGCAACTAGGACTTCGTCGTTCTCTTCAATGTAGTTCAAGCTACCATCACGAGGTACGAATGCGGTGATCTTCTTGCCGTTCTTAATCAACTGCACCCTAACGCACTTCCTAATAGCAGAGTTGGGCTGTTTAGCTTCAACTCCTCTAAAATTCAAGAGATATAGTGGTTAGGATATATCTCGGTAATTGTTCAATTTAACTCCACGATATTGCCAATGATGTAAACAAAATTAACAGCTCACAGTATACTCCTGTGATTTGACACTTCACATAACAAAAACACAAAAATATACTGCGAGTCGTACAATTTCTTTTGGATCACAATAGTATCTTCTTCTTTCGGTCCGAACACTTGTACTAATCAATAAATACTTACACCTTTTCAAGTACAATGCCCTTGGCGTGAGATGCACCTCCGAAAGGATTGGCCTTCCATCTGGTTCCAAGATGAGCTTTCTTGTAATCTTTGTCAGCCCAGCGTTGATCACGACGGTGGTTCACATGCTTTCTGGCGGTTCTTAGACCTCGTGGTTTACCTTAAATAAAAAAACAGAGACATTTCACTTTACTTTCAGGAATATACCATCTATGTTTTTGACTAAAGGGAAAAGTGAATATACATTACAGTTTGACTACCAATTCGCCCCCACCCCAACCCTGTCTCTATTCATATTTTCACTAAGTGTGTATATTGAGTTCTAAATTCAATTTCAAGACAAGTTATTACACAAAATTTGGGCTACTTTAACATGTCCCAATTACTTACATTACAATTCTTTTCATAAATTTGTATAAACCCTTTGGATTGCACGGATATTTAAAGATTTAAGGAACATTTTTCAACCAACTGTCTGCACTTGATTTTGAACACTGTTTTTTCTCGAAAATAAGTGCCACTTTCCAATTGTAATTTATGGGAAATCAATCACTTATCACTTGGCAGTAACATTAATTCACAAACTATATTTAATTTAATTGATAAATCGAAAAATTTAATTTTCTTTTAACTTACCCATATTTCGCAAACTTTCTCAGGCAATGGCGGAAATAAAAGAACGATGCGCTGCCAAAAACATACCGGCCTAGGTGCGCATTCAGTCAAGTCTTCGTTAAGTGAGGGCGGTTCGTAAACATTTCGTGGGGTGCGTTCAACGTATCGGGGAGCATAAGGAATTCCGAGTTATCATCTGATTACACTATTTTTTGAAAAATGTTTTTTTAAGATTGAATTTTGTACTAAAACAATTATTTTTGGTAGTGGTTATATGAAATTGTATGTGGAACGACTCTAATATTTATTTATTTATTATTATTACTATAACAATATTTTTTTAAATATAAACAAATAGCAGAAATACACATAAAACGATATCTTTCATCGATTTTCAGCAAATTTTGTTCAATTATATTACTTTAGGTAATAGGTATATTGTTGGCCCTACAGTCCGCGTTGTACCTGGGCCTCAGCTAAGGCAGCTTTTACACACGTAGCTTTTTTGTTGACGATTTTCTGCAATTCCCTTTTGTGATCGCAAGCCACTTTTACACGTAGAAATAACCCAGTTGCAATTCCTGCTCAATTTTTCCGCTTCCCACCCTTTCACACATGTGTCATCTGTTTCTTAGATATGCGCAGCGTGCTTCCAATACCCAACACTAAGAAAGCAAGAATAAAGCAATTCGAAAAAAGGAAAAGAGATAAAAGGGAATACGAAGGATCAATCGCAATTCTCGATCACACGCAACTCGGGCTACCCCTTGCACGTTTCTCCTCCCTTGCCTACAAGATTGGAAAGTTGCAGACAAACTTAGCATATACAGCCGGCGAGCTCCTTGGCCACTTGTATGTGTCAACATTGATGAGGGCGTCTTCTATTGCGCTGGCTCGGAGCCCAGAATCTCGATTGTCCATGCGCTGTACATGGCCCAGCCATCTGTGTAGCTGAATCCGTAGACAACTGGCTAGACTCAAGTTGCCATTCGGTGTTCAGACAACGTAGACAGCACCCAAATTTTTCTCAAGACGAGACCAAGGTTTGCTTTTGACATACTTTGCTGTAAGTCCCACCCGTTTTCCCCCACACTAATTTTAATCACTTTCGTCTCAGTGCCAGAAAAAGCCTCAGCTCGCTGCATTCAATCAATCGCGTCATGAATGTTATTCTCGCATGCTTACAGCTGGACGGACTTAAACTTCTCTAAGACCTGTCCGATATTGAAAATCTAGTTCGCCATTGCCTAACGAGTTTGTCAGGAAGGTTTATACTCCGTCTTTATCTGGTCTCTCTGCACTCTATGCATGAGGAACTGAAATCGATGAATAGTTGGAGAATGTCGTATTCAACCGGTCTTTTCAGGATCTACGGAGACTGAAGATCTCTGAAGATCTGGTCCCCTGTGAACCTGCATGACTTGAAGCCACACTAATAAGTGCTTCAAGCGAGCACGCAAAAAGGCAATGGACAGACTTGTCCCTCAATAGTTATTGCAGTCGAGGGTATCGGGAAAAAGGTTCTGAGATTCAAATTCTTATGCTGTTCTCCAAACAAATTTTACAGATGATCATCACCATCTGCTTTACGGATTTTAGCAGTCAGTCCGTTCATACCAGAAGCAGTGTCAGTCTCGATATTGCTATATTGACCTCATCTAGGACGGTTGAGAAGGAATTCCTGTCTATCATCGTCTAAATTTAGTGGAACATGCTGTGCTTGTAGCCGTTTAACATAATTCCTCGAAATTCTCAGTATCGACTGTGACTTTACCACGAATTGCCCATTTTCGTCCCGGCAAGCTCCTGTCCGAACCTTGTAGCCATTGGATAATTATTTCAACGTCTGGTAGCACCTCTACTTCGCACCTCTACTTCGATCGATTTCTTCTTTTTCCTCCTGAGAACACGGGTCGTTTATGTTCGTAAAACACACATTTTGCTATCGTGCCCAGATGCAGCATTGCCTTATAGTATTCCAGCTACGCCGCATGCGCCTTATTGCACTTCTTCTGAAACTAGTGGTGGGTAGGAACCAGCCATGGTATGAGAACCGCTTGCCAGCTACAAAGATATTCCTCCCTGTCACATAGTCCACCAGCCTGAATGCCTTATTGGATGTGGTGTCATGCATGTTGTTTCCCGATTACTCCAGAAAATATTCCCTCATTACCCAGCTTAGAGCTGAAATTCTCTAGAATAATCTTGTTGCCGAAGCTCGGGTTTTGATCGTATGTCCCCTCTAAAAGTCTATCATCTCTTAGAGAGGACATACGATCAAAACCACATCCTCTGCATATGTAGTCATGGGATAAACCCATTTTTGTTTCGTGATACTTCAGATGATTATGTCCCGTTAGAGATCCGACTACCATTCCTAGTAACTTTTTGCCACATTGAAGGTGTGTGTCGGTTTTTGGTTCTAGTGATATTGGGCCATAGCAGCCGAGTAATCTTGCAGGTATTTACAGTGATACACCTCTTGTTCGCTAGTTCTCATCCATCTTCTTCTTGACATCTGCCAGAGGTGTTTGAATCTTTCGAGGCAATTCATTTGCTGCCTCATTGCCGGTTATGTCCCTATGATCTGGGACCCAGTACCGAGTAATCGAGTGCTGCGTGCTAAGAACTTTGAGTTCTTCGTGGCAGCTCGCAACCAGCTTGGACTTGATTTCTATTGCCGAAATTGCTTTAATGGCCCCTTGACTGTCAATTAGAATGTTAAAATCAGCCAATGGTATTTCCAACATTGATATCATTCTGGCCGCTTCTTTGACTGCCAGGACCTCTGCTTGAAGAACACTGCCATACTCAGGAATTCTGACAGAGCAGTGCATGTTCAATTCGGCGAAAATGCACGCAAATGTGCCAGTTTGCATATTCGATGCATCACAGATGGATGGTCGAATTGTTGATGGGTTCTCTTGTGATGCACTCCTCTTTCGACGGGAAATAACATCCGAAGGGTATTTCAAAGCCGAGGAACGGGAAGCCGAGTATGTAGTCGGTCTTTTATTCAGTATACTAGCATAACCAATATTGCTTGATTGCACTCTTTGCAGCAGTTGCTGGCATGGAGAAGTCTAGTGGTAGAAGGTTTAGTGAAGGGGTAGAAGAAATTCCTCCCCTAACACCGAGGCAGGCTAGTGTCTGTATTCTAGGTAGCAGCTTTAGGTTGGGGAATTCAGGGCGGTCTACCACCATACTAAACTACCGTATGTCAACATGCATTATCCCAGTTTTTGTCCAAACACTGCCACGACTCCGATGATGTCTCCTTTATAGTAGTCCAAGGCCTCCACGAGCTCTTTGACAGCACGTGGTTAAAATACCTCACATTACACCTGCTCTGAACCGATTCATTAACACAAGGATGTCAGTCTGCACTCTCATAGTAGTATGGATGGCGTCCTATCTTCACTGCAAAAGAATCTGTCGATTACTTCGATTTGTGCACGTATAATGGGGAGTGACTGTTTTCCAGAAATAAGAGAGCAAGGAGATATCCAACTTCGGCGAGAATTTCCCCTAGTCCACACCGGAGAGAAATGTGAGAGTAGTTGAACTCCCTTGTATATCACACATACTATTACGAAAACCATGGATCCACCACAATATGGCGGCCGATTCGTGGATTTTGTGGGATAATGGCGGCAGATTCGTGGATTTTGTGGGAAATCGTCGGCAGATTCATGGATTTGCCCAATCTCATGTACTATTGTTCGGAGGGTGCTCCCTTATTTCTGCTGTTTTCCCAAGAGTGGTTAGGAGTACCGAGCTTAACGTTCAAAATGAAAGCAAAGACCAAGCATCAGGTATAAAGATAAACTTTAAACAGCATGTTTGGAAATAATAAGACTGTATAGTGGGTCAGGCGCGTCCACTCCTATGCTGAATTTTCTAGGGTCAATCCCTGAATCGAGCAAGTTACATATTTCACGATTCCACCTCTTTCAAATCACTGACAATTCTCAGAGAGTATTCTTGTCTAGAAAAAGGTTTTTGAAACATCGCCATTTGGAGTCGGCATAAAACTGGAGGTTCCATGTGCTCGTGATAGAACAATAGCACGCACAGCACAAGAAGCCTAGCCCTGGTTGACCTAGGACTGCAGCGGTGCTGCGTGAAAGTAATCATAAATTCATTGCCAAGAGCAAGTGTTATACATATATATATACAAAATACGTGCTGACAATTTTTGTGGTACGCTTATACGCCATTCTACTCAACCGAATGGCATGATACTTACACCATTGGAAAGGTAATTTCGCGTAGATGTGCACAAGGCACAACTTTGATAAGCACATGTACAGAATTATGTTATATTTTTACGAGAAAAGATCATAGCACGCATTTAAACACATAATCGTCGAATTTCGACGACGAGCCAGCCTAGTATACAAACAAAAATGCACGTTTTAATTGCAGTATTTCTTTATTTCCCTCATGCACACTTTTAAGTCCTGATTTAAATTCAATAAAATAACATTTTAACTAATAAAATATTTTTACATTACATATTACATTATTAACAACAGTGTCTCATGGTTCATTGTCGCTTGTTGCGCTTTCAACTTTCATGTAATTTTGAATTGCATTTGTTTTACCTTTGGAACGTTTTTGCTTTCTGTATAGCTTCTTTGAAATTTTGGATTCATAATCCTTATATTTATGTTTACTATCGGAATTTACTTGCACTGCTGCCGCTGCTGCTGCTGCTGCTGCTGCTGCTGCATTGGCTCCTCCTATATTATCGTGGTTGTTGGTAATGACATTTTCTCTTTCGTTAACACCTTGATCTTCGGTGATTGGCAAAACATGCTGGAATGACGATGATCTATTGAGAGGCCTATTTATATCTGATTCACTGGAATGTGACATTTTACTGGTTAGCTCACAATAATCGCTTATGGCTTCGCTGCCTTCGTTAACATTGTAAGTTCCTGGCGGAGAAAGAAAAAGAAATATATAAAAATTCATCAGTTGGGAGGGGAATCGAATCTACCAACAACGATGGAGAATTTAGCAAACATAAATGAAAATGAGACAGTGACGTGACGTGACATGAGTGAGTACAAATAAACATTGATTGGTTTGGTTAGTTTGGAACCTTTTTTAAAATGTAACAGTTAAAACACAGAAAGCTGTTTTGATTTGTTTTCATCCCTTTTCCGTCTTCTCTGAAGATCTGTTAAAGTCTACGTGGAATGCAATGCTTGACAGAGGAACTAAGTGGAAGTAGCAGAAGTAGTTTGCCTTAACCACTGACTCAACTAGTACCTGTTGACCAAGAAATTCCTGCTGAACCACCCTTTATTACACTCTCGTCAGACCCTCAGTACCGGACAATACCAGATTACAACCTATCTTGGACGGACCACCACAAATATGCTATGCAACCCCCAACAGTTAATTTCTGTTACAATGACAAACAAGACAACAAACAACACACGTACAGTAATAAATCTGTTTGTGCTTCAAAGTTTTTCAGTCACACAAAAAGTACGGTGATTAAAATATTCGATGAAACTTACATAGCATGTCTGACTGAATTCGCCATTGTTGAGAGAAAGTGATTATGATTGGTGATTATGAGTGATTATATATGAATACCTGCTATTGAGTATAGAGCAACTTTTAAATACTTCAAATGCACATGCGATTTACCTTTTGCCCCAAAGAGTCCTGCTGATTTAAGTCCGTTGCGACTTCGTTTTGTTTTGCGCTTCAGATTCGGTGTGATTACCTTTGGTTTCTTCTTAGTTATCGAGTGTCTACTGTATTTATCTGGAATATCTAATGCCACCGCTCTGGAATAGAGTTGCGTTTTTTCATCGTCATATTCATTAGTTTCCGACTCAAAGGTGACATTTTTCGCCTTCGCCGTTGAAGTTTCTTTCGGAGTCGGTGTGTCCGCAAGCACTTCCTCCACAGGACTCGCTGCGCTGACCTCTTGCTCATCATTGCTGTTCTCATCTTCTGAAGGCTTTATAGGAGAAACCGAAACATATGAAGTCAATTGCGATTCAAGGATTTCAAAATGACTTACCTCATCTTTCAAGGATCTACCCAAGACTATCTCCGGACCCCCGCCGTAGATGTTGTAGAAGAATTTCCATAGCTGCGTATTTAGTTGAGCATAATCGGATCCAGGGAGAACACCGTTTATGGGTGAGGTTTCTGCTTTTGCTGCGATTGTCGAATTATTGATTGGGCCAGGATCTTTCTTTGTTATTCCCCTGGCAAAATGCTGCCATTTTCTGAACCATGCCATCGATATGGCGTATATTGTGGTGGAATCGTCCTCGTTCTGGAAGTCATCGTGGAATTTCGTGAATATAGCCAGTTCTTGTTTTTGACGGCGAATCAAATTATCTGCTTGGCGCTTGCAAATTTCACACTCAAAGAGCCGATTAACCACAGGTCCACCTCCGAACTTTTTGTAAAGAAAATCCCACAATGGTTGCGATAAAGGAACGGCAATCTTATTGATGAGAGGCGCTTTGTGCGGTGGGACACCTCCGTGCGGGCATAAAATTGCCCAATTATTTATGGGGCCAGGTTCGGCGAATGTATTGAAACGATTTATCCATTCTCTGGAGACAAAGAATCGAATGTCCGAGAACTGTGGTGTGTTCAGTGTGGAAAATTCTCTCGCTTGCGCTCTTATGGCATCCATTTGTGGGTGGGTCTTACGATAGAATAGCACATAGGCTTGGCAATTTTGCACGACATCTGCGGACACTTCGTTTACATGTTGATCATCGAATTCGTACCATTTTCCAGTTAAATCATTTTTAGCAAAACATGTGTAATGACCACCGCCAACGGTACCATGATGGCATATCACTGAGACTAAGTTGTAAAGTGATATATTTGATGTGCAGTCTTTGTGGAGATATGGTCTCATATCGAAGCCAACAAGTGGAAAGTGTATGTATGATGATATTTTCGAACTGTACGATAGGTCGTGCCGGAACCGTTTCAAATGTATGCAAAGCGCTTCTGGCAAATCGAGGACACGAGAATATTTCACACCCGTTCGCAGTTTATTGCATTTCGAACAACTGTAAGAAAGTTTATGCTTAGTTTTGGTTCTCCTTCTCATTAAAGAATGTCTATAATAAGTACCTGTACATATTATCACCCTTAAGTTCGTCAGCACTGAAAAATGACGCCATACAATCGTGCAGCGTTACCGATGGACCCCAAAGCCACGATCTTATTACGTTCCACACCCAACAAAGCCAGCCCTCTGCTTTCATCGGTTCATTGCACATCGCACCAGAATGCGATCGTATAGTACTTTGATTGTTCACATTCTGTGCATGATGCAAGACATTTAGGTAGTCTCTGTGAGGAATAGGAAGTGAAAGATCTTGAAATGTCTCTTCCCTAGTTGATATCCTATCACAGGTTAAGCACTGAACGGACGACAATAGTTTTCCGTCGAACACATCACTTATGATAGATCTTTGGTTCACCGAAACAATGTCATTGTTTTTATTGCAAACATTGCCGCATACATTAGTGCGATGTCCACACGGCGCAGAGAAACGCGAACTTAAAGACGAATTGGAAATATAGGATAGACTTGAATAGTGTTTATTTTGTGTAAATGAGTCTTCGAAGAGACTCGATTGCTCAGAAACTCCACTATCGCACGTCTCATATTCACCTTCGGACTGAGAAGCTGAACTTGACGAATAATTTGACATTTCATCGTCCTTTTGGTAAATGTCTGCTGGATTTTGAACTAACTTTTTACACGGTACTGGATCAGTTTCTTTTAATTCTTCATGCAATTGATCCATGAAACATCGCAAAAACTCTTGGGTATCGTGTTGTTGAAAACCCCGGAACATTGAATGGACATTTCTTATTCCATATAAGATACCACGAGGTGCTATGTAATCTGAAAGAAAAAAAAGGAAACTGATGTGATAAAAATACAACTCCTCTTTCAGTAAATTAAGCCTATGTTTAGGAGGTTTAAATGGACCAAAGACACAATTCAATTCCGATGATTTATCTACTTCTTTTGCATGGTTAGCGCATCTGTTTGAAATGGACTTCTCCAACCAGAGCGATTTCCCACTAGATCCACTAGCTAAGTAGGCCATTACTCAAGCCACTCATCGGACAGTCAGAATAGGTCCTTTCGCAAGTTGTACCGAAGGATGTGTGAGCGTCTCGTATTGAATTTTTGCTTAGGGAGGCACCTTGTGCCATATAACCATCAACGGTGGGTGTGATCAACCATGTAATTTGGAAAGTTCCACAATGGAAAACTGTTTTCAATGCGCAATGGTGACTAAATACATGAACGGTTCGAGGGTTTCCCGAATCCGCTTCTAGCCGTACTAACTTCTTTCTTTGATCTTACTTTAAATAATGCAAGTGCACTCTTAAATACCACTGCATTTCTTTTGACGTTGACAATCTAAGGAATAAAAGAATTCCGAGGGTGGTTAAGCCAATTTTATCAAAATAGATATTTTCCAGCCGGCGAACACCCATAAAAGGTCAACTTAACGTCTATGAGGTCTTTCACCCAATACAAATGAAAATAGTAAGTGTGCATCTAAACACATGCCATCTTTTTCTCTATAATAACTGACATTTAGCAAACAGCGTTAGCTCTCCTGGCTCAAACAAATTACAAACAACACGTCAGTCACGACTGACTGCAGTGAATAAACAGACGTAACGCAATTCAACAGTGTAATTATAATAAACTGTTGACACCCATCTCAGATGCACATAGTTGACAGTAATAAACTATAATAATAGACATTCCGTAACTAAAGAAATAAGCTTCTGTGTCATCTGGAATGAGGAAACGGAATTCTGTCAATTGTTTGGTCAACAGCGCCTGAACATAGTTTGTTATTGCAACAAATGAGAGCCAAGACGGCTGCGATACATAAACACAATAAATAAATGAAAACAAAATGACATTCCAAAAACTACTAAAACATAATTGTTCCAAAAATTGCATTGATTTCAGTGGGAGTTGATTTCTCCTCTCAGTGATGTTAATACCTTAGATAAGATTATGCATCTCCATACACCGATAATATTCAACGATAAGTAATGGTTAAAGAGCATATACCTTTGCTATGATTTCCACGACACCAAATATCTTTAATAAGTCTGTAGTAGCTTTTAGCTAGGCCCGCTTTACTCTTGTTGGCTGCAATCTCTACATAGTACTCGATAATATCTCCACAGTCCAAAAAATAATAAGTGAGTGGTTGAATGTTGCTTAGTGCTTGCAACGCTGAATTCATATAGCATGTGTTTGCTATGTTCTGCAGGCCAACCAAACCTTGTATCTTATCGCCTTCATATTCCTCATTGTCACTCACACCAATTGTACTAGTATTGTTATCAGTAAAATCATAGTCTCCAATGTCCAAAGGGTTGCTCAAAAGCGAAGCTTTCTCATTCCCTATGAAGACTTCTTTTTCACATAAATAGCACCAAATACGCAGAGATGATAAATTCATGTGAACACAATGCGAATTATTTGCCTACAAAGAACCATCATATAGTTGCATTGTTTGTTACAGTGATTGTTTCAAAGCATTATCATACCTTAAAGTGATCTGTGCTATGATCCTGAACTTGTTCCGAACATCCCGCCTGCAGACAGTTTCTCTGCAGGCATATCCAAAGATTTGGTCCAGTGTTCTTGCACAGCGCACACGATGCAATCTGAAAGATTTCAGAATTTATTTCAAATATCTCCATTGTTTTCCTTGTATGCTTACTTTTTCTAATTTTTTTATCTCGTCTGCAGATACATTGAACTTTTGAATATGTTGACATTTGTAATTCATTTTGGTATTTATTTATTTAAATTTTTTTTTTTTTTTAGAAATCAAATTGACGGATCTGTGCGTGAACAAATCTTGTTTTCAACATTACACCAGCACAGTAAATATATCAACTTTAACACATTGTATTACATGAATACGCATTAATTACTTTTGTTATCGAGATATATTTCCAATTTGTAATTCATAATGCTTAATTATAATCGATTGAGTGAAACTTTTTGACAAAAAAGAAATTCTCCATAACTAAGCATTTAAGTCATTTCTTTGACAGATTTGATAGAAATATTTTTTGCTTTGACATTAGTTTCTGCTGTGTTCGAAGATAGTGCTTTTTGTATTTTTTGAATGACATCAAGTGTGTGAACGATAGGACAATTTACTTATTTACAATTTATTTACTTACGGATATCGTTTTATTGAAACATTTGTTTGAAAACATAGCTTGTTGGACCAAATCGTAATTGTGAACGCTTGAACAGCTAGTCGACAGACTTGTCGCCGAAAAGTAGTGAATGATATCTGTCAAGAATGTAGTGCATACTGAATGCTGGGCATTATTTTGTCCTCAAGCAAATCGTATAGACGAATCGCTTAATGTGAATCCTACTTCTTAAAGCGGCGAAAAAAAGACTGCTGTTGTGATACAATTTTGACGTATACGAAAAAGATACTGCTTGGCATTTTATTAAAGATCAAACTAGCATAAATATCACCACATTAGGCCTGTTCCAATGTAATAAATGTCGATGTTTGATTTTTTTTTTTTGCAAAAGCATTGGCCCTCGTGAACACACTCCAATATCTGATTGGTAATCTAGTACAATTTCTGCTATCCATCTCGCTTCTACTGTACACATCTATCGCTTTTTGGCTTCTTCACGGTATGGAAGCCGTGTGTTGAACCTGCTGACCTCTTTGACGTCGATAGCCATTTTATTTCTTCATGACGTCCAATTTGAATTTGTTGCACAGCAATTGGCTTAGAGAAACAGAGATAGCATCATAAACATTTTACCAGAATATATGTCCAAAAACCTCACAGTGACGTCACAATGGTTGTCAGCTAAACGAAAGCATCCGCAGTGCTCGCTGGCGTTTTGGCTAGTACCATTATTTTAATTAGAACTGAAGTCGGTCCAACATCGATATACATCCATAACATATTTTTTTTTTATCAATCAATCAAATCAATAAATTATTTTGTGGTTACTGGCCTTATATTTTCGTATCGTCTTCTATTCGCTTTGTGTGGACCTGGTTTAGTGTTTCTTTTTTCGTTGCCACTTTCATTTTGTCCAAATTTTCTAACGCTTTAATATCCTGGATGAAATATTTTGAGATGAAAAGATATACATAGCTTTCAGTAAAAAAAAATTGTAGGTATCCAAACAAAAGTCTTGCGTCCTTTTATTTAAAAAAAAAAAAAAACGAAAAGGACAACCCGATAAAAAAAACAAAACTCCAGTGTTGCAGAAAATTAAAACTGAATGTTAAATTTGTGTGCAGTGGTCAAACATTAATGCAGTCAAACCCGATTTCCAATGAGGTTGGTACCCACATAAGTACTTCCTTTCGCATGTACATACATACGTACATATGTATCTACCAGAATTGGAAAGATTCCTCTTAAAGGATTTATCGAACTGAAAATGTCTTCACATAAAGTCAATATATTGTACATGAATATGTTTGATCATTTTTATATTTAGTTTAAATATGCATACGCCCGACGGTGGACAGTCACAGTCTGGGAACTATGATGGTAAAATTGCTGGCCTATATGATTTGGAGAAAACACTTGGATCTGGACATTTCGCTGTTGTTAAACTAGCCCGTCATGTATTTACGGGGGAAAAAGTTGCAGTCAAAGTAGTCGATAAAATGAAGTTGGATGAAGTATCAAAGGCGCACTTATTTCAAGAAGTTCGGTAAGAATCGGATGAAGATGTAAAGTAAAACATTTCCTTATTATTATTAGATTGGCCATTATATTATGCATACCAATACATTGTATGTGATATACATGTTAAATTGTGTAAAATGTATTTTTGTAGTTGCATGAAACTGGTGCAGCACCCAAACGTGGTGAGGCTATATGAGGTAATTGACACGCAAACAAAGCTCTATTTAATTTTGGAATTGGGAGATGGTGGCGATCTTTATGATTACATAATGAAACACGAGGGTGGTTTGTCTGAGGATTTGGCTAGGAAATACTTCCGGCAGATTGTTAGAGCAATATCATACTGTCATCAGTTGCATGTTGTGCACAGGTTTGTTGACAATGACACCTGAATGGAGGCTGACGATTATGTGAATGTTTTTCTGTTTTAGGGACCTTAAACCGGCTAATGTGGTGTTCTTTGAAAAGCTAGGCATTGTCAAACTAACTGATTTTGGATTTAGCAATAAATTTTCGCCAGGACAAAAATTGGAAACTTCTTGCGGAAGCTTGGCATATTCTGCTCCGGAAATTCTACTTGGCGACTCTTACGATGCTCCAGCTGTTGGTAAGGTATAATTGCATATTCGGTGTGATTACGACTGTGAAATTCAGTGTCTGTGAAAGACACCATCTTCTGAACATGACATGGAGGAAGGTTTGAACCATTCAAAGTCATTGCACTTGTATGTCGTAAACACACCGATTTCTTTGTACAAAACGCATCCCTAAGAGCATTTTATTTGCAACAGATATTTGGTCCTTGGGCGTTATACTCTACATGTTGGTGTGCGGACAGCCGCCATTTGAAAAGGCAAACGATTCGGAAACCTTGACAATGATCATGGATTGCAAGTACTCCATGCCGGGTCATGTAAGTGTTACATGCAGGCGACTAATTGCTTCCATGTTGGTACGAGACCCCGAGAAACGTGCCACTTTGGACCAAATCGCAGAAGATGTTTGGTTAAATCAGAATTCCGGACAAGATACGCCTGCGGATTACATGGCGTTAGTTAGTCGAGAGCAAGTGAGCGAAGATGATCACGACTTTATCATACAGAAAATGGTAAATGGAGAGGTAGCTACAAAGGAGGAAATCTTGCAGTAAGTAAACAGAAAAACCGACCGTCTTTTCAATTTCAAGTTTTCACAATTTTTATGAATTCATTGTAGATCGCTCGATAGGAACAAATACAATCACATCACAGCAACCTATTTCCTACTGGCCGAGAGGAGACTTAGGCAGATGCGGCAGGAGCAAATGGAGCTGAACCCTCCCGAGTTTGATGTACCCCCGGACCCTCCAAATAAGTATGTTTTCCTGCTTTCCATGCACACACACGCGGTTCAATCTGTACACAATATAATGCATTATTCGATTGCATTTAGCTATGTTCTCTAGCACTTTTCAACACATCAGGGAGTGTATTTGCTGAACACGCACCCACAATGGTGGCTGTGTTTGAGAATGGGGTTAATCTCTTCAAGTTTATTCCAGCAGTCATCTATTTTCAGCATTTTAAATGTCACATGTATCGTAGACCACTCCATTTACTCTTCGATACACACTTAAAAGACCATAATTAAACTATTATTAGAACCCCCCTCCCTTACATTGAACACATTCAATTAGTGTCCATTTTATATTGCTTTTAGCAGTGCAGCCGTGTTAGATTAAAGAAGCTTTCACCAAGCCGCCTGGCGTTGCATTTAATACGGTTACGGGTAATTGCGTTATTCGTGAGTGAGGGCGGATTGTTTTCCCTTGTTTGTGTGGTTTGTTTACACAAAAAACAATTTCTTCAAAGGACTAGAGATAATTAGCTTGGGTTTAGTTTTTTTTTTTTTGTGGAGGATGAAAAGTTGTTTTTGTGTATTTATGTGAATATGTGTTTGAATGTAGATGATTTTGGAATTTGTATGGCTACATTCATAGAGGCTGAAATTTATTTAATTAGATTCCTTCCAATTTATCGGTTGGATAACTCAACAAGGAATGGTCTTGTGCGTGCTGTTGGTCTTTCACGAGTGGAGGGAATCACACAGTGATTCATACAGTCTTTACCGTCGACGCACCTAATCACTATGCCGCGTCGGGCAGCCTAACCCGGCTTTGGGTTAGGTTATCATAAATTTCAGATTGACGTACTTATGATGCGTTCGCTTGAAATCGCAAGTGGCTGTGACAAGAAACAAAACAACACGTGTTGGGCTTTTGTTGATGCCAAGCTATTGCTTCGAAAACTCTCAACTCTGAGAGGCGTGGCCTCTTTCGAAATATTCGAAATTGCGTTATCAAGTTAAGGCAAAAAGTATGAATTCTGAAATCAACTGAATTCGGTGGTCTGTGCGTAAGTTTCAATATGTTCCTTGCTTTCAAACTAGGTTAGGTTAGGTTGACTCATACCGATAACACACAAATTGGATAACTATACCAGTTCGTTGCGATTTACACTGATATTATTCAGCTCGCACAAATGCTTATCACTGCACTGCATACCATTTTCCATTCATAAACGACTTAATATTTAATATTTAACACCTTACCTTTCGAAATTGCAGCCGAGTTGTTCCAGTGAATAACAATGCGCCAGGAGATAACCGAATGCAAAACGACCAGGGCAATCAATTATTGGTTCCCGTCAACATTGAAGTACGCAATTCAATTGAGTATGTCTCCGATGGAACAACGGTAAGCTGTAACATCAATATGTTAGCGCACATAAATGCACTGAGTTTTTTTTTTTTAATTTTATTTTCAGGAAAAGAGAAACAGAAAATGCAGCATAGTTCGGGAGGAGGACGAAGACGAATGCGAGTTCATTGATAAAAATGAATTGATACTCGCTGGTAATCGTCGATGCTCCCAATCGGATGGTAGAGCGAATCGCGGCGTGCAAGAACGCGGCTTGGTAGATAGTCAGTATGTGTCAAAAGTAGTTATTGAAGGAAAAGCCACAGCTGCAGGATGCTTAAAAAATACACGCACCATAAACCAATTGGGCAATCTTCATTTGGAGGAGCATAGCTCGAATGCGGACGCTTATAAAAAGTCACAGTTACAGTCAAATACAGTTAAGCCAGGCACTGGGAAAATTGATCACTCAATGCAGCATAGAGTTCATCAGAAAATCCCTCCAATTAATGAGCAGATAGAGGGTGGGGGAATTGCCGAACCAGATCCGAATGACGCACAGCATGATTTATCTGGTATAAAAGATTTAGAAATTAATAAGATAAGAAATAAAAATCCAGTACTTATGCATAGGCGGACAAAACTAAATAAAATGCGAACACCCTCATGCAGTAGTTCGGAAGCATCGGACGACGACACAAAGTCTAGGAAAAAGAAAATAAATAAAATTGTCGGCGACACGCCCAATCGCTTTAGAGTACACAGACGTGATTCGCATGATGATTCCAGTGATTCACAGGATCAAGCCAACTTTGGTACAGGTCAGAGTAACACCAATACCGTGTTAAATACCTCGAAAGATAGAAAAACTACATCTGGTAAAAAAGAAGAACAATCTAAGTCAGTAGACACACGTAACTCCAATTCAAAGCAGAAGAAGGGATGTTCACTCATGGAGAAATGCTTGCCAAAGGTCGGTGCACGCAGACGACTACGTGAAAGTCAATCACTTGATAGGATCACTGAATCTCAGGAATATGAACAGCGTCAACGTTATAATCACATTACACAAAGCTGTAATGAAAGTTCAACCATAATGACACAATTTCAAACAATGTCGCTTGTTTCAAATGACAAACCATGGACAATGGACAAATTAAGTGGCACCAGTGAGGAGAAGATCAACAATAAAGAACCAAATTCTCGTGCTCTCAAGAATATGTGCGATATGAATTCCATTGAAGAAATCGATCTATACATCGGCATGAATGTGGCAAAAGCAATTCAAACAACTGGCTCAAAGTGTTCTCTTACTATGAAAAGGATAAGGAGGCTTGGAAAGTATTTTCCAGTAGTAAATTTATCTTAATTAGTCTTAATTTATTATCTTAAGTTAACTTATTTTATATATTCGTTAATGTAGTGAAACCTTGCTTAACGTAAGACATTTATTCTCATTTGTAGTGTAATTATTTTGCCAAAGGCTCATTTTAGTAATAATAAGAATATCTTTCATTTCATAGTGTTTTGTTTCATTTGATACAAGCTCTTCCAATGATTACTCTGTCAACCTTAGCGGAAATGTAAAACCAAAAATATCTGACCATTAAAACGTGACGAATACACATCACATCTGCAATCAGTAGTGTTTAATTGACTATATCCTTTAGTTGCTGGAGAGGAATGAATGTCCTAAGATATTTTTAGCCTCTTTTTGGGTGCGACTTTTGTCTTCGATATATGTATCCTATTACAGCGTTGTGGGAACATCTGATGGATATCAGCAGTTGGGTAAGGTAATCCCTTTACATCCGGCGCGTTGAATACGCTATTGAAAATCTATATTCGGAATTGGGTCATCATTTATGTGAACCGCGAGTCCTACACGCCTTTTGACATGTATTGGATTGTGAATGGGGAATAAAAGAAAAATTGATTTTGTCTAAACAATGAGCAACAATTATGTTAAGTTCTCTGAAATTGCGCATGGATAATTGACTACGAAATTAACATCGGTTCACTCAGCAAGCATAAAAATCCCCAGCAAGCAGAACCTTGCTTTGAAGCCCATGGCAAATGCTCCATATAGTTAACCGAATTCTAATTTTGAAGAATGGTGTCACTCGTGGTATTGTATCTAAGGCAGGACTGAAATGGACGCAAAAGGCCTGCAATTTCTTGCTTTCTTTTCGCTTTTGTACCCCTTCGCAATGGAGGACGCCCACTAAATCGGACGACGCACACAAGTGGGCCCTCATCCATCTTGACCTGCGTAATTGAAGACATCTGAGTAAAGATCGTTCCATCTGGAGAGGTTTTTTGGTTGAGGCCAAGGTCCATCCCGGACTGTAGAGCCGTCAGAAGAAGAAGTACGGAATGTAAGAATATCCCGACTAAGAAAAATCACTGAACAAAAAAAAGTGGTTGACTTGTCCTGCTTTTTCTAACATGTGGCGGTGTTGTCAGTCAACTACGTTTCAGTGAAATCTATTCCTATTATTGGGCAACTAGGTTAACACAAGAGTGACCCCTGTGGCGTCACTCCCCACCTAGTTTGATATAAGTGCATTCATAACCAATTCAGCCTGTATTACATACACTGCTGTAAACCCTAAAGGCCACATGGAAGGATCATTATACGTTATCATAAGTGGTGCACTTAGACCCACTTCCTCATGTACTTCCATCTAATCTCCCTAAATCTGCTGCGTCGATGAATGCCATTGGACGCTGCTTTTTGAATCCATGTTTCTTCTCTGTAGTCGTCTTGTTATGTGGTCCACAATCTTATAAAACCGTTAGTTCCTTCCTGAAAACACCGACTGCACCACTTGCATGAGAAAATACCAACATTTTATTTACAGAAATAGATTTGGGAAAGCAGTAATCTACCCTTCGTAGAATACGTAAATATTTACAAGGATGTCTTCAAAATGGAGCAAGGAGTTGGTGGTGGTGTATTGTACAATGAAGTAAACATTAGTCCTACTTGCCTGAGCATTGATGAGTTTTCCAGGCGGAAATTATTAGAATTCCTCATCACTGTTCTGGCTAAAGTCGAACGTGTAATGTTCATTTTCACAGGCAGTCGTATGTGCATAGAATGCCTGGAACTAGTCATTAAAAACCCCAAAGTAGATACATCTCGTCAACTTGCCCACGGAACGTCGGTGGGCCTGGACAATCCGTCGATGTAGGCGGGAGAACTTGCGAGAAACCAATAAAATGCTGACGGCAGCGCTAAGGCTCTGTGGAATCAGTGCAGATAGCGGATTCATGGCAACTGCAGACGATGTAGAATGCGGTCTAGCAGGAATACTCTCCATCTACAATCTGGCAACCAAAATGAGAAGGAGCCGATCATCTGATGGGGAAGATGGAAGAAGATAGGACATCGCCGTTAGCCCAGTGGCAATAACAACTCCACAAAAGGAAGAGGCACTCATAAGGTGCGTCGACGCTGATGGAAAACCATCTCACACAGTTCCTGGACACGGGGGCTATTGAAATTTTCTGCACAAATGTGGTCACGAAAACCAGAATTTCCATACGTAGAAGAAGGCGTAGTCTTTTACTGTAGTCCGTTTGCAAAAGATAGGTAATCACTCTATATTTGGCAAGTCATTAAACTCTCTTTTACTGCGTGATAAATTCGAAAAGCAAAAGAAGTGAAATCCGCTCGTATGTCCATGGGGTGCATGCAAATCAACGGAGAGCAGAAGCACAGAGAAGGGTCCTCGAGGTCGTCTCAGTCAGCCATAGTTGCTAATTAGCCTCGAAAATTAGTGCCGTGAGAAGGATGGTCGATGGGTGGCGAGGTGTACTTTTTCGTAGATGCCACAAGTCACTGTCACAAGTCATAAAAAAAAGCCAATGTACGTCCTTGAACCGATGTTTGCCTTGTACGCGCAACATGTTGCCATTGTGGAATGCCCGAGGAGTCGTTTTATCGTCATATTGCTATCCAAACAGTAGTCGCTTGTCTCCAAATAGGTAATCGATGGAACAAGTGCTTTGTAAACATAATAGTTCATTCAATATCGTGTTATCAATAATCCGCAATATTCGCATACACACGCACCCATGGGCACCCATGCTTGTACATTTTCGTAATAAACAAAAACATGACGCCCTCTTCTGACACGTCATATTAAACGAAATAAGTCCCGCAGTAAATCGATTAAGCCAACAATCAGTTCGCAACTTAAATCTTAATCAATATTTTTTTCTTTATTTGCATATACAAATACATAGATAGATAGACCTGCTAAGTAGGAAAAGATTAAAGTTTAGTGTTTTTCTCTACTTCTCATTGAAATGTGAATGAAAGTCACAGAGGCACGCACGAGGTACGCGTATCCGTAGCATGTATGGTGTGAATACGCCATTCTATGGCTTTGTTTACCAAACAGAAAATATTTTTCAAACACACACACACACAGATGCATAGTGTGACGAACGTTATTCATTTAGTATGTAATAATAATTAACACTTCGATTATAGATCACCTACGAACTGAAACTCCGCGCGCTTTGAGTACAATTATATAGATTGATTGGTTTTATATACTTCAAGCAAATAAGGCTAGGAAAATTTGTTTTTGACTTCCGTAATGGCTTTAGCGCGCCTATGCTGGACGTTATTGTAGCGCCGCGCCTATCACGCTTTGAATACTTAATTTGCTTTAATTGCATTTTTGGCAGAAAGTATGTATATATTTTTGATAAAAGAAATTAAGCAATCCTTTTAGCATGAAAATTGAAGTAGTAAACATTGTCGCCTCTACGCGTCGGTGGACATGTGGGTTAACGATTAGTTAACGTCTTAACTTATAGAATTTTAGAGAAAATTTTATCTTTATTCAATATTATCTTTATTCCAACTCCCCTTTGTGGGCTGGAACTGAAGTATACCTTCGCCAACGAATCTCTGCAGAAAGTGGCCTTTGGCTAGCTGCCTTTAGCTAAGCGAAACAAGTTGATTGAAGCCTGTCTCCACTTGTGTGGGCCCCCTTAGACACAAGCGTCTTCTGCTGTCCTACAGGCTAGGAAACGAAGGCTCTTCGGAGCTAAGATGTCCATGAGTCCATCCTTAGCCGTCGGATCCGTACATGCCTCTTGCATTACAGCCCGTACGATCGTGATTGACTCCTCTCCTCCCGATGCCGTCAATAAAACATTCTTCTGTAGTTTCTTAAATTTTTTTTTGACATTTCTAACAGGGATACATTTGTAGACCTTCCTGTGGCTGTACCACTTGACTCGGAGCAAAGGCGTTTCATCGTCGTACATTCGTTGGTAGTTGGTAGTGGTACGCGGACAATGTACCTAAAGGGTGATTTTTTAGCTATTATCTTTTTGGCAACACTGGTTTAGACAGCACTGTCAAACATCTTCAGTTTGGTCTATAATTTAACCAAGAATCGTCTTACAAACGAACAACGCTACCTACCGCAACGTAAAATTTTTGGTGAATGGGCTCTTGGAAAGTTGGGCGAAGATCCACTTTTTTACCGAAAAATTGTGTTCAGCGACGAAGCTCATTTTTGGCTCAATGGGTACGTAAATAAGCAGAATTGTCTATTTTGGAGTGAATATCAGCGAGAAGCATTGCACAGTTTGGTGCGGTTTATGGGCTGGTGGCATCATTGGACCGTACTTCTTCAAAGATGATGCGAATCGTAGCGTAACTGTGAATGGTGAGCGCTACCGTGAGATGATATCCAACTTTTTTTTGCCCAAAATGCAAGACCTTGACTTGCATGGCATGTGGTTTCAACAAGATGGTGCCACATGCCACACAGCACGCGCAACAATGGACTTATTGAGGGGCGAGTTCGGTGAACATTTTATTTCACGTTCGGGACCGGTCAATTGACCGCCTTTAGACTATTTTTTGTGGGGCTATGTTAAAGGTCATGTCTATACAGACAAGCGCGCTTCAATTGACGCATTGGAAGACAACATGGAAGCATTTATTCGTGAGATACCGGCTGAAATGTTGGAAGGAGTTTGCCAAAATTGGACTAAGCGGATAGCCCATTTGAGGCGCAGTCAAGGTTAATATTTGCATGAATTAATCTTCAAACATTAAATTATATGGACCGTACTATCGATTCGAATAAAGATTTCATGCATTTTTCTGAATTTTATGTGTATTTTTTTGAAAAACTTTAATATAGCTTTTATAACCATATCAGGAAAATTTGTGAGAGAAGAGATACATCGTCATGTTAGAAAACAGGCAACCTTGGAGACAATTTACAAAAACAAGAAGCTTATGCTGTTCATAACGAGACTGATAGGTAGTTATTTCATATTCCACATTTACCATATGATTCACAGAGCCAAGGGAAGGGAAGAGCATTGGCTTCATAAAATGCTGTAGTAAGGCACTTTCAGCTCCATCATCATATTCTGACCCGCATTACCCACTAAAGGCGTCGCGGGGGTAAAGCACGCTCTCTCCAGACAACTCGATCTTCCGTCATCGATTCTAGCTCACCAGAAGTTATGTTAATGCCAAGTTTTTTACCAGTTTTCTTGGCCAAACTAATAAGAAAGTAAATTCAGACAAAATAAAAAAAAAAAAAAAAACAAACCATAGTCTAAGCCGAAAGGCACAACAATTTTGTTCAGAATAGCTTAGAGTACCCGTATAGGGTCAGTAGGTTAGATGTAAGAACGATTGTTAAGTTAGTTAAGCTAGTTTTAGTTATTTTTGTCTAGCATGTAAGAAAAATGAATTATAAAATAAAACAAAAACGAAAAAAAAAAAAAAAAAAAAACCAGAAGTTATGCCCAGGCGCAACCAGGCGAGATTTTTTGACTTATTCCAACCACCTCGTCCTGGGTCTGCAAAGCGGTCGCCCACCTGACGGAATCGCATTTCATGCACAGATTCTTACATTTTGTAGTATGGGGTCTCGCATGGTCTTGTTGGCTTGCAAACCCTTGAAAAACGCCGCGATGTAGCCAACATTCTCCTTGTCTGTTTTGGTTTATGAAACGTACATGTATTCCACAGGCCTCATTGATGGTCGCTTTGGACTTCATTCGTTTTAAAGTTGTTGCTTTAAATGCCGTTCCATGTTTAGCGGGATTTCTGGTAGGATATAGGTAACGGCACTTAATTTGTTTCCCCATTAAAGTGTCATCTTTCGAGTATCTTTTGCATCTTTGAATAGCACATATGCAGGGTTAAGGGGGTTTGATGTCATCTTGAGTCTCCTCTCATGGATCTGCTTGGAGGACTGTCTTCACTCATCTTCGCAATGGTCCGTTATCGGGCACACGAAAATGTATTTGGAGAACATATTCATACGTCTCACCAGATAAGAACGATAGGAAACGAAATTTAAATAAAACAACAACGTAATAAGGTATAAAATGGATGTTTGTCTTATTTTAAAGCTACATTCAAGCCTTTATGTACATATACCTTGCTGGCGGAAACGGTCCAATTTTTGAAGACTCGGTCCAATATGTAGGGCATTATGCCCCGGCAATACCAATAGCGAATGTTGGCCTCGAGCTCGTTCAAAATGAATGTCTTAGACTAATGACTTGACGTATCGAGTTGTGTCAAGTCGCATGATCGCTGCGGAAAATTTCTGAACGCTCACAGTGAGGTGATCCAGTCTCCAAATTTCTCCTTCACAACTTCGAGCGTTTCGTCGCTTTTATGGCATGTAGCACCGTCTTGTTGTCGAGCTCTGGTCCCAGAAGGTCGGTTAAGGTTAAAATAAGATGAGATCACGGTAACGGCGTCTCCTTCATCATTTCAAAAGAAATAATGTCAACAACGACAACAAACAGTCAATCTTTGTGGATACATTAGTGCTTGGTGGAACATTTATGGATTGTACTCGTTCTAATAAGTTGTTGATATAGCCACTGAATCAAAAATCGGCGTCGTTCGATAAGATGATTTTCGAACGAAGCTCGAAACTCCAAGCAACATTTCGAGCGCCGAACTAGCGGTCGCCCGGCTTCAATATTCCCGTCTGCACAATCATATACAATATTAAATCCATATAATCTCTGACGATTCTCAAATCAGCTGATTGCCAACGAATCGAAAAAAATTGCTGGGTCTTCTTCGATACTGGCCATTACGGCGGTTATGTTTCTCTATTCAGCCCCAATTTCTGCTTGGTTGGTGGCGCAAGGCCCACAAAAGTGTACTCACATTCAAACGTTTCTAAGGCGGCATGAAATTGGTATAAGTGAGGTGCCCATCGGCGATCTAACATCCTTGATTCATGGATCAAACTCAAGTGATCCGAGTGGTAGTACAATGAAACAGTCAGGTCTAAGTACATCTCTTCAGTCAACCTAACCTACGTAGGTAAGGTGTTTAGATTAGATTAGGACTTAGATTGAAACTGCATTTTTGTCAGTGTCTAACAATGCTGGGTCCTCGATTTGCTAACAAACTTAACTGAGCTATCTACGTAGTTTTTGCTTGATCATTGTCCAATAAATTGAATGGTTTTTGGTAATAATAATTTATCGAGATCAAGATTTGTTAGAGCGTGGCACTAATTAATCTGCTCCCAAGTGGAGCACTCTTCCATTAGGTAGCATATGTTCAATGTCATGCGTCAGACAGATTGAAAATACTTGTTATCAAAGGCGCCGAAGACGTCACGACAAACGTGCTGACAAGATGATGCAAGACCTACTGTCGATTACCCGATTGATATGCAAATCGATGTCAATTTATTGGGCACAATTTTGAACACACAAATCAATCAATTTGCTGCTGCGCAATCGCCAGCTTGCACAAATAAGATTGCAAGCTAAACGTTCAGTTGGAAGCTAGCACCAGGTTTTTTTTTCTGTTATTGAATTCCATTTCTCTCATTTGGATTTTTCTTTGTGTTAATTAGAAGGCAGATCTGAAGGGTGCACTGGCCTAAGATGAATATTCTTGTTTCAGTTTTTCAGCCAGTAATGCTTCGTTGTCGATTTTTGGGTTGGCTCGAGAACATTGAGTCTCACTGTGAATTTTTTGACTCTAGTGGTCGTATTAGAATCACAAGTTTCGTTAGTTTAGATTTGTTTTTGGGTGACTGCAAGCCTGTATGCCTTGGTCCAATGTAAGCATTGAGAGTGCATGCTGCATAAGGGATATCTCTCCAGAAATGATAATAGCAACATGCGGTGTTTTCGGAAACATCAGGCTAACAACGATTCCGCCGTGCTTCCGTTGCCTCAACCAACTTGCCTCTTCAGCCAGCGCTATCTCTGGTTACCTAGTTCCTCTTGTGCCCACAAAGTTGGTTGTGGTTAGGTGTTTGCCACATTAAACATGAGCTGTGCTTTGTTACGTTGTCTCACAGGCCTGGATTCAGAGTCTCTTCGGACCTCAGTCATGTTGTCCATGCGCTCTACAGCGTTGGATCCTTAGACGCTTGGCTATTTCATTTCACGGTGGGGTCAGAATTCTCGTCTATTGTCGTCCGGAGCATACTGCCTGACAGTGGTACTTGACTCGCAAGCCTTGTGTCAAATATCATGTATGTGCGAACATTCAAGGGAGCTAACGTCGACTCTGGCCATTTGCCCGTAGCAACACGATTCAGAGCTCGACTGTCCAATGTCATAAAGCTCCACTAATCAACAAAAGGGAATTCTTACATTGGACGTCGGCGATTGTCAGAGGCTACGAGGAGCAACAAAGTGAGAGACCATCCGGTCTCAAATTCTAACGATATTGCTTTGCCGCTCGGCCAACAAACAGGTAGCAGACAAAAATGTAGACTACCTGTCACCCGTGATGTGATGGCGAGTGTGAACGGAAGATACATGTAAGCGACGAGACGAAGGATATCAAAAAGCACAGCAGTGCAAGACGAGTACCGGGTTGATGGGAGCAAATGAGACTTCTACTCTGGCAACCTCCCAGCTCAGGGATATTTAGAGTCAATCTTAAAAAAAGCAAACTTTTCAGAAACGCACACAATGTCTTCGAAATTGTGGAAATCATCTTTTTTGCGATCCGCAGGGAATAGTGGATGTGTTAAAGCAGCACTTCCACCAGCTGCTTAACGAGCACGACCAGAAGAGAGTGCTAGGGTATCATGAAATCCCAACTCCAGTCGATGAGGTAATCCCTCCGAGCTTTGAATAAGCCGGTACAGCCATTAAAAACTAAATAGTAACAAAACTGCAGGCTTTGATGGTTTCACCATCAATTCCCTTCAAGGCCGGTAGCGATATTCTTGTAGGGAGACGAAAGCATGCCCGATGACTAGATTATCAGGTCATATGCCCATCAATAAAAAAGTCGATCCTACCGCTTCCAACAACTATAGACGTACATCCCTGGTCAACGTCTCTTATAAGATCCTATCCTGCGTAATTTGTGAACGTCTAAATCTTGGAGAAGACTACTAGTTACAGATCGACGCAAACAATTTTTTTTGTCGACATTAAAGTCGCATGCACAAGGAGCCATTTGATGCGATCTCCGCATTCGAGTTACCGGAAAAATTGATACGCCTGTGTCGCACGACTCTTTAACATACGCGACACATCGTGACGTTCGGCTCAAGGAGTTCTGAGACCTTTTTAAAATGTGGCATGGCGATGCGCTGTCATGTGATTTCTTCAATCTGGTACTGGAGAAGATGGTGCGCAGTGCGCATCTTCCACAAGTCGTTCCTACGTTACGCAGATGACATAAAAATCGTCGCGCATTTCAAACGTGCCGTGGTGGAAGCTTCGACCGCAATTCAAGAGCAGGCGAAATGAGCTGGTCTTAAGGTTAATGAGGAAAAGACGAAGTATATGCTGTCGAGCAAGAATCGTTTCGTCACGCACCATCTGGGACAAAACATTACGCTCGACAGGCTGCTTTGAAGTAGGAAAGAAGTTTGTCTATCTCAGGGCATACATGAACTTCACAAATGACATCTTAGTGGAGATTCAAATTGGAATCGCACTTGGCGAAACAACCTGGCTCGAGGATATATGGTCCAGTCTGCGAGTATAGTGAATGGAGGAGAATACCTAACATTGGCTCGTCCACATCCAGCCCATGGCCACCTATGCTGTAGATCAGAGGGTCTTCGAACCCGAGCTTCATCGTTCGAGAAGGAGAGTAAGGCCGAACCTCCGACATAAAGACCAGGCATCGAAGTCGCAGGACAGCTTGGCATTGATGAGTGGAACCAGGCGAATATGCTAAGCTAAGAGTACAATTAACGACAGAGCCTGAAAACATTCCAATACCAATTAAGCACTATTTCTCTAAAATCGACGTACTACTTCATATGAAAACTAACAACAGATGATCTTGCCGTTGTGAGGGACCTTAGTAGGACACCCGATGACGAAAAAAATAATACGGTCACCCATACTGTACGACATCCAGACAGGTCCTTCAGGTACTTGTCCGTAGTGAGCTGTCGTCATAGTAGACCCGGCTATGCTGAACAAAATTAACACAAATAACAATAACAACAAACAAAACGAACAAAAAACAACGAAAAAACGATGACAAAATGAAGACGAACCAAATAGAAATCTGCTGTCAGATTCTAACAACAGATCAGGCTGCAGCACAACAGTAGAAAGCGAGGCCTCAACGACCAACAAAAAGGCGGCCATCAGAAATGCCAAGTTCCAGCTATATTGGATATTTAAAAAACCTGAAGGACAGCTGGACTGACAAAGACAAAACATTAACCAACGTTTTGCTGGGCGAGAAATCTTCTGGTGGAGGCAGCCAGTTAAAAGACGACTAATAAACCTGACAGCGATACTATCGAAAAGAAGCTGATTGTGACAGTGAACCGACCGGGATGGAAGGACGCACAGGGGGACCTAGTACGAGTCACTTGGTAAGAGGATCTAGCATCCAAAAAAAAAACTCCACGTTCAAAAGACCGAGGTCCCACAATGAGTCTCACAAGGTTTCAAAGAAGGCAAGGAATGAACCGAACCTTCTGATAAGTCGTCAAAAATGACGACGTGTTCTGTAGGGGATCATGTAGATGTAGAAGAAGAACATGTAGAACGAAGAATGGTGAGAATTTATTGCACAGTTTCTATCTATGTTCGCCATACACGTATTTAATTTATGCAGAGGTCATTAGTAATGAAGGCTAACCTTCTGGCACCAGGAGACAGTGTTCTGTAATGACATCAATCAATCAGGTGACTAATATGTGATATATTCATTGAGGGCAGTTGAACTAGATTAGTTTGAAGATTTGACATGTACTGCAGGCCCGTCATCTCGTGTTGGTTAGGTTAAGTTAGGTAGTTGGGCTACCAGCGAAATCGCGTGCACACTTAGACCATGTTGGTCCATTGTGATACCCATAATTAGACTACTACCACTGATCGACAACTCCAGTGATAGTGCCGTTAATTTGATCCCAACTGAAAATGGTGACTGGACCAGATTTGAAAACCGAATAAAGCGTATTAACTTTGCCTTCACTGGGGGGAACCGGGGACCCCTCTAACCAGGGGCGCCATCCAGCTGTATCTCGTGTTGGTTAGTTCGATTACTTTTCTTCTTAACCAAAGTTTTCAGCTAACGAGTGGCTTCCCTATTGAATTTTCTACGTTAGATTCAATTGTCTAGGATTGAGCTTAAACACAGTAGGAACGATAATGCACTTGATCAACAGGTGACATCATTCCCAGACTAGCCATACCACATTAGCTGAGTTCGATGTACGAAAAGAGGGTTTTGTTAGAGCAGTGGGTGAATAGAGATGGACCAGTGCAGGTCGAAAATAAAACTAGTTTTGTGTGCCGAAATAATTAATTCATTGTAATCAGAAACCTATTAATTGTTAGCCGGTAGTGTCGCATCAAACAGGTATTTACCAACAATGACTAAGGGTTTCTCTAATAGTCAATATAGTGGCTATAAATGGTTTGCATTCACTAGTGGAATTCTAAACGAAACGCACAAAAAGGTTTAACCCTCATTAATGGATTGAGGAAAGGAAGGAAACGAACAGGTAGATCGTACTGATTTTCATCTTGGAGTAGGCAATTCACTTGAATCAGTTTCAGTTTCGGGATATGTTTGTTATTGCTTCAAATTACCCACATGGGACTGACTGCTTTAATGTTCGCGATTGAGTCAACGAATGTCTAGACGCGACCGGATGACACGTTGGATTTTATCGCCTGTGCACTTAAGTACTTTCTTTTGACAGACAAGTACACGTGTTATATGTTGATTGTAAAATGGCAGGTAAGTAAAGGCTTGTAATTGGGGCCTATTCTCGGGGGAATTCTGCGAATTTTGACACGTAAAGGGTGTCTGGAAAATGTTTGTGCAAATTACACCCTTTTACTGATTCTTTAATAGAGCTCACTGAAATCTCTAATTGTTGACAGTTCTCTTTAGCGCATTGATCACTTAGCTGGACAAAATAAACTAAAGAGCACCTGATTGTAAGTTTCAGTTTGTAGCTATTTTCGTCTGACACAATCGGAAACAAAACTGTTTGGGAACTTGAACAGGTGAACATTGCACTGTTTGAGAATTTACCCAATGTTTGTCTGTCCCTCCACTGCAGTGCAATCCACAACGACAAGTCTATACTCATGTGTTTCCGACCACTAGCAGCAGACATCAGAGGTAGCAGGGGCAGGAAATTGGGCAGAATATGGAATAATCTTCAAACAACGCTTCCAGACAACACAACAATCACTCCAAGAAAGGACACAAAATATCTGGGAATATTGTTTAACGAGAGGTTCAGATTTAAGGGCCACGTGGATGATATCCAGGCAGCATTTACCCTACGAGTATATGCAACTTATCAGACCAGTCATAACATAGGGATGCCCGATATGGCACACAATTAACCCCACAGCAATGGAGAGAATTCATCTGTTTGAACGGAATATTTTAAGAATGTGAACCCGTCTTCACATAAGCCCTTCAACACTGAAATGCATCCCTACTAAAAGGATTTACGAAGATCTTGCCAATAAATACATCCTGCAACTATCTAGTAATCTCTCCCCAATCAGGACATACAAGAGCTGCAGCGACGGATGTAATGATTTATTCAACCCCGATACAACGCAGTTCTACAAAAAGAGTAACAGCGGACACTACCGAGACTAGTTCCCTCTGAAATGTATTATTTTATGTATATTTTGTCTCTCCATTTCGCTTATAAAATATAAAATAGAAAATATAGGACATCTTGGAGCTACTGTCCATTTTCTGCTCAGCAATTAGGGTTCATGGCAATGGAAAGCTGCACCAGAAGAAATAATGATGCCCAATTCAGTTAATCGGCACCGAATAGATATTTCTGGGTCCTCTTCGATACTGACGGTTATGTTTTCTTCATTTCGTACCGAACTCTGTCTGCTTGATGGCTTACGGTCCAAAGGAGAGCCACTCACTCTCAAATGTTTCCATTGTGCGATGAATTGCCTGCACATTGAATTTATGATGACAATCTACCTTACGACGAAATTCACGTTTCGTATTTACAACTTTCGTCAAACGATGCATGATAAAATGGCAAACTTTACTAAATATTTTGACATTGAACTGTCACTGCTTACTTTGACAGCAGCTGAAACATAACAATTGGAATAACAATCATTCCAATCTGGTCATCCTTCAGATGTCTATTTTCACTCGGCCAGCCTTCCTCTCTGTTCACTGTATGCATTTGATTATGTTTCCACTGGCTGTTAAAAGAATTAGAAGAAAACGATCATTCCTATCTGCCCGATCTGGCCGCTTAGATGATTTCTGCTTACTCTCTTGAGTGCGCTCTCTTTTGCGAGAAACTACAACTTGCTCGTGTAACCGAACAAGATTTGGTGATTTTGAAGTAAGACCCACAGTACAGACCACCAGATTTCACTGTGCAGGGTTATTGCATACGGGTAAATGACCTCCATATGGATGGCACACGGGCCCTTTTTGTTGTGGGAATTTTCCACGATTGTCTTACGTAAATGCGGGTGATTTTTCGTTGATTTGGTCAGTGCATCGAATTGCTTTTGGACTTGAAGAAATTCCGAAGAAAAATGTCGCACGTTTTTAAATCACATCATCTGTGCAGTCAATTTTGGTAATCGAAACGGGAAATTACACGACCAGGAAATGACTCATGTGGTATTTTAATAGTTTCTTGGGCTGTATGGCATGTGGCGCTGACTTATTGAAAACAAATGTCGTCCAGATTTATCTGTACAAAAAAAACAACTGAATTGTCATGTGTCACCATTAACTTTTGTTGCCTGATCGTCCGTCCGTCTGCAAAGAAGATGTTTCCAGCTCAAGATCTGCAGCAAACAGTGATATTGTGACAATGCAATTGTTTATCAGTAAATATTAGTGACGACTAATAAAGCAACATCGTTGCTTGTTGATTTTGGTTTTATTTGTTTTAATGTTGAACTCTCGTCACTTCTAGACAAGTCTCTTTTCTACTGGCAACACCTTATCGTGCTGGGAAATAACGCCGAAGGAAGCAAGTGGTGGAAGATGGAGGACTACCTCGACTCTTAACCTGGGTTCAATTCCCGCTTTTAAAATGCGCTACTCCAACTCTTTGGCAGCTCAAGCCTTTTGTGGTTTGTTGGATAGTACGAATCTTTAAAGGTGGTAGGCTGTAGCGAGAGCCCTCCTGGTGTGAACAAAGCGAATCGGCTTTGCAATTACCCGGCTTGTCGCAGTGTCCCGGCGTAATGTGTATATTGAAATGCTCAGCTATATCGTTAAGAGACAACCGACAACTGAGGTGTGTTTTTGAGTGCAAAAAGACGTTGCCTAGGGATTTAATTGCGGCCTGGGTGTCTGAATAGATAGTGATGATCCTTTTGAATTTTACATTGATCTTGAGCCAGGACAGTGCCTCGATAAAACGATATAGTGGTTGGGGAAGTGGCAAGGAAAGGGCAGCGTGGAATAGACTCCTACACGCACTCCGTCACTCGTCTTCGATCTGTTTGAGTAAATTTGCAGGGAATCGTCCAACGTCTGATTGTCAGACATCCAATCCGATCTGGAAGGAATGCTGGTAGAGACGTTTTTCTCGAAGATACCTTGCGGTAGTAGACGATTGGTATCGTTGGGAGGAATATGGATTCGTCAAGATATAGAAGCTGACTTCAGAGCACTTACTTACTGCGCAGGCTTGAGCAATTACTGGCTTTTATCGATCACGGTCCTGGGCACGCTCAAGACCAAGCTGTCTTGAGCCCGCGATGACTTCGTCTTTATACCGGAGGTTCGGTCTTCGTTTTCGGTCTCTGCTGGAGCGTTGTTGTCCATGCGTTCGATGTGGTCGAACCAGTGCAGACGATGAATTTTTGCCTTCCGGACTACATCCACATCTTGGTAAAGCTCATAGAATTCACGGTTGTGTCTTCTCCTCCATTCACCTTCCTCGCAGACAATCCCGTATATCCGAAATAGTGTTTCTTTCGAAGGTTCAGAGTTCGGAGCACAGTCGAAGTGTCTTGAGTCTCAAGGCTGTGCTGGCTGATACTTGTTTTCAAAACTGTTCCAGCGGAGGGAGGTGGAGGAGTATGTTAAGAACAGCAGACTGTCTTGTTCTAACGACCCTCTGATACACATGCACACATTGTCGAGCAATATAGCAATGTCCAGTGATGACTCCGATAAGAGTTCTGAGAGTTGACCTACTCATTCTGATCAGGCTGTGCGACCGCCTCGGATTGAGAATAGGCAGCCATCTTGACCTACGATTGTTGTGATCTTCAGGAGACGTTTTGAAGTAGCGATAGACAAGGATGACAGATCTCCGCTCAGAAAATTTACGGAACTAGTGGCCTTTCTAGAGAGGTAATCAGTTTCGCAATTTTCTGGAATGTCACAGTGTCCCTGCACTTACAAGTTGGATGCTAAAATACTCCGCCACCTCGTTAAGAGACGGCAGTTGAGGAAAGTCGATAAGTTGAATGTGACTGCAGAGATTTAATCTGTGTCTATGATATCACAAAGAAATTCATCGCTATAATGTGATCCTAAAAGACCCTGCAGTGATTCGGTAGTCGAGTAGTAATTATTAAGTCGGGGATACCAGAATTGTACCAAAAATAGGACATTTTCCTTTTGTCTTCCTTCTAAAATGCAGCAAATAATACTCACCTTTATTTTACGCCACCCTTTACTGATCCAATGGTGCAAAATATAAATCCTATGTGACACCGAGCTCCTCTTTAAATGTGTATGCGAACTGCTAGTCTAGCTGATTCTATCGCAAATTCACCAAAGCCCTACCAACAAAACGAGGAAATTGTATCAAATTGAAAACCGAATTTGCTCGTCTTGCTCCAGCATTTTCGATTATTGGCATTTAATTTAAAATGCAGGCCTGTCCGATGTGCAAAATGCTACTCAGACGGTCCCCTTCCTCTGAGACGTTAAGTCGATCAAGGAAATCTACACGCAGTGTAGAATGATAGTTGCCAGTCAAGTACCAACATCGTGATAGGGGTGGCGACCTTTTTGTATCGCAGAAACTTCAACGAAATCGCATTCCGAATAGCGCTGGTTGGCATTGAGTTTGCTTCTAAACGAATTAATGTGGTTTTGTGAATGTTTTTTTTTTGTTTCCTTTTTTGCAAATTTAAATATGACCAGAAGTTGGCGTTTTTGTCATCATCCGATTGAGAATCTTGTACACGTGTGTACTAACTGAGCTAAATTTAATCGTCACAAACCTGTCTCAAACGTTATTCAAAAACTGATCGATTAAATTGGTTGCAGCAGTGGGAGAAGAAGGCACTTACTGATCACCAGACTCAGTGGGAACTTTTACGAAATGTTGCCGGCAATTTCCGGTCTCTTTTGAACTGGCTTTAACATATGAATATATTATTTTATTGTGCTTTTCATCGATATACCGCTTCTTTGGAAAAATCCCGGGATAAAGATTACGTTGCCCAAGTGACAAGCGTTTGAGAGACGCTAAAGAATTAAAATATACGAAATCTTGTGGCTATGTGTACGTAGCCCTTGAGCCAGGAATAATGAATGACGGGTCGATGCACAGAAGAAATAATTAATAAAAGTCAACTAAGTTAGATTAGATGTGGCCTTCAAGCGTTGATAGCGGTTCATGCAGGCACAAGCGTCTGTACGTAGCCTCTGTCAACAAATCCCACTCTCAACTGGTGACATTTAGGAACCGAGCTGAAACGGGAAACCTACTTTGGGGCTGGGAATGAAAGAGGTCTCTGACAGGGTTCATCTCACTTTACGAATGGTGGTGGAAGAGCTGATTATTTGATTGACCAGAGAAAGTTCCATACAGAAGGAGCACTCCTTACACTCCTGTTTGAGCTAGACTGACATTTTCGGTTCTCAGTTCTACACAAAGGATTCAGAGCGGACCCTTGGAATGGAATCACCAGCGGATGAGTCTAATTTTCTCGCAGCGCTCACAGCCTCAGCAGGGCTATACCGGATGCATCTGTAGATTTGGCTAGAATGTCACTTGGGGGTTTTACGTGAGACTAATTACCCAAAAATATATATATATATATATATATAAATATATATACTGAATCCGAGTGGCCATTTTAATTTGAAAGCTATTCGGGCATTCTTACTTTAGTGAGAATAGCTGTAGAGCAACGGCTTTTTTGAAAAGAGAAAACAATGAACTCCAATGGAGAATTTGCTTCGAAAAAGGTGAAAACAGCTCGATCCTCTAGGGAAGTAATGATGTTAGTCGTTGGTGTCGTGAAAGAACGATTTCAAATGCGAATAAAGCTTTATCATTCTAACGCCTTGATAATGCAACTCTTTGGGCGGCTGCCTGACGGTTGTTGTGGTACTCTTAGTGAAATGATCGAGGGAACAGAGATCTCCACCCCAAATGATGTTTATTTGGGGTTTAAATGAAGAAAGCGCGCAAAGCATGCCCTAATATTGATTTGCATTTGAAACTAAGTCTACCTCAACAAACTTGTACATGCAAACGTTTTGATTACTTTCTCTTTAAAATCTGACATTACTTGTTTGACGACTTTGCTTGGAGGCTAGAAATTGTTTCTTAGGCTAGACGTGAGTACTAATCTCCTGAGAATTATAATACGGCAAAGAAGGAGACTGTTCTCCACATTCCCTGCACATGACCACCACAACTGTTGGCGTTGCGATTTCAATGATGTACCCACCAGATTCTTCATTCGGTTCGGCTTGGCATCGTTCGGATTCTTCACTCCGAGGGCAGGTAAGATTAAGTTAGTTTTGTAAAGAAAACATGTTATACCAAATCTTTTCCTATGTTTTTTTCTTTTTATGAAGGCGCTACAGCCTGGAATGGACTTGGTCCGCTGCTGTCCTCAATTATGCACCTCAAGTTGGTTGAGGGCCTTCTGCAATTTTGTGCGTCAACGGTATTGGGGGCGTCCTCTATTGTGTTGTCTTACTGGCGCGGATTCGAAGACTCATCGGGCTGTAACAGGGTTCCTCATGCACTCTACATGGTGCAGCCATCTTCGCCTTTGAATCCGTAGACGTCTGGCTAAGTCATGTCGTTTTTTTTGCTTATATTTACAGCTCATTGTTGAATCTTCTTCCCCTAATGCCATCGACTTTTCCTACGTCGCACGAAATATTGTACATGTAAAAATGCCAGTGTGGACAAATGAAACATATTTTCAGAGGAAATGCAGAAAATGTTATTAAAATTTGTGAATAAGCATTGTTAACTTGGGTTAGGCAGGAGAGGCAATCAAGCTTAGGCCAAAGCAGGCCGAATTGACTTCTCCTAACATTGGAACCAGTTGGTGCTTCGGACGAAGCGGCTTAGCTGGATTATGCTCGTTGAAATTATTTGTTAGACCCCTAGGTGTAAGTACCTACGACTTGACAGAGAACTACACGAGCAGAGTAGGTGATTTGTGGTTTCTACCACCTCTTCATTTATGCAGCTACTGCAAAAATCATTGTTACATGGGACTCTCATCCTGCGGCCATGAATGCCAGTTTCGCAGTGTCCGGGTATGACTCCTCCTTACTGAGGACCACGCGGTCCATCTAGTTTGGGCCAGATTGAATGATCATTTGAGATTAAGTTCTGGCAATATCTCCTTTATTTTAAGGCAAGTGGTGCCTTCTAGCCATTTGTGATTTGTAGTTTTTGTGTAAGATTGTTAACTTAGTCAAGCTATTTTTAAAATTTTTGTCTCGCGGGTGAGTACAGGGTGGTCGAAGTTGAGTTGTGTTGCTCCATCTTGTTGGAAACACAAATTACGATGCTGTTTCGCAATTGGCCGCAATAAGTTGCAGATCATTGTTCTGTAAGAAGTCCGGAAAACCATTTCTTGCGTTTAATCCTCATTCTCGAAGAAATATGAACCAATATTCTTCTATCATGACAGCGCACCAAATAATGCAACACCCTTGGAATTTCGGTGCCCCACAATCTACAGTTTTGCTTGCCGACATAAGTACTTGGAAATGCGCATTAGAATTTGTGTTGAAAATTGTGTAAAACGAACATTGTATTGTAGTTGTTGTCGGTGGTCTTGCGGTTGTAAAATTCTAAGACCACAAAAAAAAAAAAAAAACAATTATATTGGAAATAAAATTAATTGTGTAATCAGGAAGGCAGAGCTTGCCAACGTCATTAGTATTTTTTTAAACTGCTGGATGGCGCAGTTGGTTTATTGCCTTCCATTGGTTAGAGGGATCCGCGGTTCGAATACCGGTGAAAGCAAAGTTAATACGCTTTTATCCGGTTTTCAAATCTGGTCCAGTTACGCTTTGCCGTTGGGATCAAATTAGCGGCACTATCACTGGAGTTGTCGATCAGTGGTAGTAGTCTGACTAGGGTTTTACATTGGACCAACATTGTCAACTCTCACCAATGGTCATGAAATTTGAGTAATGATTGAAAGAATAAGATCGCGAATGCAAGCTGCCGAGATAAGATTTCATCGTGCTGTTTTGGAAGTTACTCGCCGCTTCTTCGAACAGATAGAGCTATGGTTCGATGGTTTGTTCAAATGGGATGAATGTCCCCATCATCACGACTTCCAGGACGAGGTGGTTGGACCAAAATGAAGCACTTACTTGGCTGCGTATGGACATAGCTCCTATCGATGGTGGAGAATCGAGCGGCTTGGAGATCTCGACCTCTTTTGTGAAACATGCGTATTACGGAAGATGATTACTCGTGTTTAACATTGGTTGGTCTTATTGGGCCCAACCTGTACACACTTTGAATGCAACAAGCCCTTGTGAAGTATTAGAGGATATTGGCTTTAAAGGTCACATGTAAGGAGACTAGTCTAGACTACTGTCTAAGGACTTCTGCACAAATTGATTGTATGAGAAGAAGTGGAACAGTTCTGCTTCGTTGTTCATCTTCTCAACGCTTGGCTTCCAGTTTTAAAGCAACCCTCAACGTAGCGAATTCAATGATGTACCCATCAAATTCGGTTCGGCTTCGTTTGAATTCTTCACGTGTGTCGGGGACTAGTCTAGACTACTGTCTAAGGACTTCTGTACAAATTGATTGTATGAGAAGAAGTGGAACAGTTCTGCTTCGTTGTTCATCTTCTCAACGCTTGGCTTCCAGTTTTAAAGCAACCCTCAACGTAGCGAATTCAATGATGTACCCATCAAATTCGGTTCGGCTTCGTTTGAATTCTTCACGTGTGTCGGGGACCGTTAGTTTTGTAAAAGAAAGCATACACTTTTGGTCACAAGTAGTAGTAGAAACGTTATAAAGACTGGCCCAGCTTAGAGTACCAACATAGTCTCACTAAGTCAGAAATAACAATTATCAGGTTAATTAAGTCAGATAGAAGTATTTTTGTCTAGCAAGTAAATACATAAATTTGACGAAAAAATAAAACTCTTGCAGAAAGTGCTTGAATGAGGATAAGTAGGGGACTGATCTCCATCTTCCACTCTTTCAGCGATCGTCACGACGGCAGAGAGTCACCCAACCGATTTGAAGTCCCATTAAAAGATGCAACTGGCATGTATATGAAACACCACGTGGTAGAACCGAGAGCCACCCTACGCCTATGTGCGTCGCTCTTATGTGTGAAATAGCCATCAGAACATAACCTAACCTAACCTATCCAATCGACAACTCCTTCTCTCTTTCTATTTACCTCTCTATATATATATGTCTTACCTGCATAATAACAGAGACGGATTTTAAACAAATTGACCTAATTTTTAGACAGAACAAATTTGAAATTACTCGACGCATACCTTTCAAACACCTACTCGCTTCCGGTTAATGTTCATAAAGTGTGGGGCAATAGTTTACACCAAAACATCCGGAAATGATTCTGCGAAAAACTGATCGTTTTATTCTCAGGCTTGACATCTCTCTTACACACCCCGTGCGTAATAAATTAATCGTCTAGGGTTGTCGTCTACTATGTAGTTTTGAAACTATCATAAAATAATAAAAAAAAACATTCTTAACGCAATACAACCAAATCCGAAATCCGAAAAAGATCTACTTATGTACTATGTACATGCATAGGAGTATATCGTGTATATCCTATGACTAAGCCACGTTGTGACACTGACTTTTCTTTATTAGTTCAGCAGACGATATACTTTTTTCGAAACTCCAATAGTCCAAAAACGAATCAACAATCAAAGAAATAGGCGAGAGAAAAAAAAACCAAAAAGAAAAACCGAAGGAAAATCACAAAACAAAAATCATATAAAAGAGCCAATATATATAAAAATAACGTGAATACACGAAAAAAGAAGAGAAAACATGTGGACATTTTGGTTTTGGTATTTTTGGAATTAACTTTTCAAGATAACCAGCGAACGAAATGAAACTCTTCGCTGTGCTATGTGCTGTGCCCATTCGTCGGTTTGGTTCGGTCGCGGTCTCGGTCTCGATGTTCTCTGATCGGTAGTTTCCTTTTGAAGCGATACTTTTTTAGTTAGTTATCTATAGACTGGCATTTGAATCGGTTGGCTGTGAACGGAGTTCGGTTTATACAAAAAAAAAAAATAAAGTTACTCTTCAGTTTCGAATTTAACATTAATTTAACAAAATTTTTGGATTTCGTTTCTCTTACTGTGTCTGAGCCACAAAAAATATAAAAAAAAACAAACATAAAGAGAAAATAATATATGTGTGCATACATTACGAGTATACTTGTCCTCTTCGTTGTCGTTACTTTTTAAGCCGATCTGGTCATACACGTACGCATATACGACGCATTTATATATTTATGCAGTACATACAAGTGTTGCTACAAGAAGAATAACACCCATACACGCTGTGCGCGCTGTGTGGTGTACAAATACGAAGCGGATTTTTATTTGAGTGATAACCATTCGGATCTGAAATGTGTTTGGTTTATATAAGAATCAACAGATAAAGTATCCAGTTTAGGTTTTAATATTCAAATCGAAGCAAATCGCGCATCACACATCACACATCATATACCTGAACACGCGAATGTTCATTGATCTTTATCGAGAGAACAACTTGCGCACATAGCATCACTACAGGTAAGACGTCGTGCCGCCGCGCCGGGGCTTTCTCAAACAAATATCAAAAAGACAGAATTATTTATTTCGGCTTTAGATACTACACGATCATTTCATCATCGATCGTGCTCCTCACTGTCTCATTGCGATCGCGTTCGATCAATTCAAACATTTATTTAATTTTTTTTAGTCACACACGTGAACGCAAGTGTATTCATGAATTTAAAGAGTGTTGTGCTTGTTGTTGTCGCTGAATAAGTGCTGCTGCAAGAGTTTCCTTTGAGTATTATGCCACATAGTAGATGGAAATGTGAAACAACCCACCGCGAGCTCATGTGTACTGACTGTAAACTTGATTTAACTCCACTTAGCCTTGGGAGAGCACAGATTTTCAATGCAAGTCACTTTTTAGAATACACGGTCCAAAATTTAAACTAGTTTACAAGTCGTTATAATTCAGGTTGATCGGTTTTCTTCTTTAATTTTTTTCATTTTTCTCCTGATTTGCTAAACAATTGGCAATATTCAAATTTAATCATTGGTGAGTGTGATTTGGTGAAAGCAAATCCTACGACGATACGGTTGCATTTACGAAGATAACCTTTCAGTTGCAACCGGGAAAAGGGCGCAATGCTTAATTATTTTGTGTATGAGAATACATGTGTTTCCTATATGCGCGCGTGTATGTAATTGCAACAAGTCGTCAGTTTCAACAGTTTCTAAAAATAACACGCATTCGAAGCGTTTTTAGAGGCTGCAGTTGTTTGAAATGTTTCCATTCGGCAGCGATCGAATAAGTAACATCGTGCAGCGTGGTCGAACGGGGGTTATTTGCCTTTCACCACTCATGTGTTATTGGATCTCTTCGTGTGGTGTTCTTCGGGATTTGCTGGATGGTATGCCGTAATCTGTGTCTTTACCTTCGCGACGTTTGTTGCAACATACACGATGACAGGCAACATTGCCATTGGAAACTAACATGTTTCGGACAGAGTGAGGCACATGGGATTTGAGGGTTTATCTGCAAGTATTCGAGTACGTTGAGTGCATTCTTCAGTAGATTCATTTGAATTTCTGATCACCTTGTGTTTATTCTTTTGTTTCAAGTCACAATACGACTTCAGTGAACAGATACAAAGAATATTAAATATAACAAAGTGCATCCATCTATCAACTGACAGTACAAAGAACAAAGATTAAATAAAATATATACATGTTGTGTATGAGAAAGTCATCAACCCTTTTATTTTTCAAGATAAGAAATATGGAGCAGTCTATAAAGCTATCACTGTTGACATTGTTTTAACATAATGTAACATGAGCTGAACATACCTGATGTATTTCTGTAACATTTCTTGCACGATACAATGCAGTACGCATGATAAAATGAAATACAAACAAAACATAAACAGAAACAGAAACATTCATTCATCACTCATACCAGCACATGGGGTATGGCAAATGCACAAAGAGAACAAACGCAAACAGACTCAAAGAAAACTCCACTGCATCCACATGTATGAAGGCGATATATTTTAAGAATGCATTTCATGCGTATACGATTGGTATTAGGAACGATTTGCGCCTAGGCTAGACTTTGCTGTTGATTAATTTTCTCGAGGAGTCAATAAACTTGTGGTTATTAATAATTTAATTGTTCGACTTTTGTTTTTTTTTTAGCTTTTCCATCCATTGTTAGGAGCACACATACGCATTTTGTGCTCTGTTTCATGTCAATTCTTAGCTCAATCATAAAATTAATTTATTACTACAGATTCGAATTCATATCATCTGAACGATAATGAATTTTTGTTTGATTGTTTTTTATTTCCTTTGGATTTTTGAGCTTTAGCGCGGAGATAAGTGAGGGAATCATCTAAGTATTTGTTTGCTGATAAGTACAAAGTGTTTGCAAAAAGCAGTCAAAAACAAAAAAATAAACCAATTATTTTATTGTGCAAATATGAAAACAAGTCAGCACCACATCATCTTAACTCGGAGTAATCAGTTTGTGCAAATATTGGATTATTTCCCAAAAACAGAAAAAAGATGCTCCACTTGTCAAGTCCAAATTTCGGCAAGACATATCTCATCGTACACTTGACAGTATTCTTCGGATAAGATCAGATAAGAAATGCAGATAAACAAAAGCCGATAACAGAAAGAGATTCTGTCAAATAAAGATAATCATTAATTAAAATGACAAATTCAATAAATTCATCGGATCAAATTGGATTTCAAAGATTAGCCGAGGAGCTAATCTTATTTGTTTTGAATTTTGTCTTAATCTTCAGTTTCTTTTTTCCCAAACTTTGCCACTGCGTAGCTGTCATTTTTAGGGCATATCGCCTTTCAAGACGAACAAAGACATCAGCTATGGAGTCTAGGTCAATTTTGTTTTAGATTCATCTTCTTTGTAATGCGCATGCCCTCAGGCGCGGTCAGTAAACTTGTGTTTACGTTCAATTGAAAATTGAATGGAATAAGAGTTGGGAGAAAGGTAAAGGTGGCATTGAATATTTTTTGCTTAAAACCGCCGCAGGGAAGTGGGTCCAGAGTTCCATTTCTGACGCAACAACTTCGATTTTTGCGGCAGCACTTCTTTCGAAACGAAGACAAAATGTGTAAAACCGGATGAGAAACTTCTCAAGTGTTGAATTTTGGAAGTGGCATACAATTCCTTCATTCGGGAGATGATAAAAGTGTGGACAACACGACTTAGAGCGCCACTTCGAGAAGAAGGTCCTGTAGTTGACTGTAGAATTTAGGCCAACACAGGCAACATCATGCGGCTTGAATATCTCCTACTCCTGAAATGAATGCTTGATTCGTCTTTCCTTGTGTGGTGCTAGAGTCTGCGTGCCTCCAACAACGACAAAACATAGAATCCGTGGCAACGGGGTGACCCAATGAATACGTGGCGAAGGATAAGATTTCTTGAATTATTAAAAATTATTATGACAATAACAATTGTTAAACAAAAGCAAAAAGTACTCATTATAAAATTCTGAATTCAATCGCATGTATTTCAAACGCAACGAAAGTTGAGAGCTGGATGGCTTCATCCGTCACAATGCACTCCACATGAGGGTCTGGTGGATTTACTGCCCATCTCCTTTTCATAAGGCCTATGGCTTGTCCGTTTTTTGATGCAACGCAAGTCACGAGGCGGAACCTATGGTTTCTAACACGATTAGTGATTACTGGCTATCGATGTTCGTGAATTAAGTATCACAATCTCGGCCGCAGCAGCCACATTCTCATCTGTGCGCACCGTACGACGACTAAGACCTTGAGTGTTGGCCACTAGCATACCAGTCTCACGAAATGTTTGCACAAACTTGCGGCCAAAACTTCTTCTTTTCTAAAAACGCACTGTTTGGGTTACACGGCACTCACTTTGGAAATAAGTTTTCAATAATTCCCAACGATGTTCGCGCGTTAAGCTGACTTTCTGTCAAGATTTCGAGTGGGAAACTGTTGTCAGTGTCAAAATAACCTATGATTTAAAAAAAAACACTAGATGGCCCATGATCTCTGGCCACTGCACACACTAAGTTCGTTGAAACTCTTCTCCACTTGTCTCTGCCACCTTAAATGCGTATGTCCTCTGTTGCATTGTCCCACTGGTTCGAGAGTCGAAGACTCTTTGAGTCAGAGCTAAGCTGTCCATGCACTCAACATAGCCCAGCCATCTTAGACATTGAATCCTTAGACGTCTGGTTAGACTCATGCCACTGTACAGTTCATGATTGAATCTTCTACTCCAGATGATCTCAATGTAGTGTATGAAGTCCGGAGAGATCAATTACTTTGAAATAGTTCCTGCCTGTAGGTCGTACAACAGGACTGAAGTGATCAATGCGTTCTATAAAGCCAGCTTGATACTTCCAGAGAGGAGTCTATTACCCAAATGCCTCTTGAACCCAAACAGCGGTTGCGGAGCAGAGTTATTCTTCGTTTGATTTCGAATCTAATGTTAGTACTTTTTACTGTGAAGCCGATGTAGATGAAATCCCTCATTACGTCGAAGCTATGGGTGCCACTTGTGACTCTCTGTCCAAGACGTTTATTTGTTTTTTCCCTCGTTTACCGCCAGACACATTTTAGAAGGTCTCAATGTCATCCGCGTACGCTGATAATGGAACGGACTTCTGGATGATCGAGAACAAGAATAACATTGTGGCTAGATACGAAGCCACAATGCTTACGCTGATGTTATTCCGTTCGCTGGAATAATCAGTGCTAGGAGAAGTAATCCCCCAGGATTACTGTCTGTCATACGGGTATAGAGAGCACTGCTCGAGTATTATGCATGGTCTCTTCTCCTCCTCCTTGTCCCTAGAGCTTCTGGAATAGTCATTGTGTGTCGAGACTTAAGACAGGCTTGTTGTTATGATGCTCGATGAATGGCCTGAGTTACTTGGCTTGGCCTGTTTACTCTAAGTAGATAATGTCAGCTTTTAATGTTAAGTGGTTGCCACCTCCAGGCAACTTCAACTTGAGTCTCTGAAAATTGTTGAGGAATGTAGAGAATAGACTTAAATCGCAGCACACTTCTGGGTGAATGTGTAAGCCCAACAAAACTCTTGAGTTTAGCTTGCCTCCTTTCTGGAGTCGCCCACAATTGCGAAAAGTCACTGTTTCTTATGCTTCATTGACTGGTTGAATCATTGACCCACATTTTCTGTGTTCATTCATTCATAGATCTACAATCACTCGACTCTTCATTCTCAAACTGAATGGCCTTGGCACGTGGGGAAAGCAAGACATGACGTGCTATACATGCCACACATTGCCCAAAGCAATCAATTTGATAAGAGTATCATCTCTCGTCAATTGTGGGCTCGTGAATTACCCTTCAAAATAATGTGATATCACACCTTTGGACTATGATCTGTGGTGATATGTGAATTCAACCGTTTGTAGTAATAGTTGAGTACACTGTTCTCAGAAAGATTAAACTCATTCGACTTCTCAACATCCTCGACATTACTTTGAGAAGAAAATCTCTGACTTCCCATAATGGGCATAGAGCGGGTGGATGTCCAAAAGTGGAATGAGGGGGAATTTCTAGCCGTATACACACTCCGTTAAGCTTTACAAGGAAGAAAAAAGAGGACGAAGCCTTAGATAAAGGTGTTGGAATCTTTGATCCATTTTTTTTCGAAACTGAGTTCGTGACAGAATCTGTGTATCGTTGAACGGCGAGGGTCCTATAGCCGGCTGTGACCAAGCAAAAATCATCATCTATGGGCAATTTTTGTCACAAGGATGAAAGTTAGCTAAGAGGAAGTCCTTACTCTGCGCCATTGACAGACACTCATTGCATCTTGGCATCACTACCAGGGACTTATGGAGTCGTTGCAGAGACGAAGGTGAAATAGAATATGCTCAACTTTCGCTCCGCAAATGTCGAGATCTAGGTGGACAGAGGATGTAGTTTCTGTGCAATTCTTTGCAGAGCTCAATGTTAACGTAAGTGTATGATTCTGAAAGGTTTCACTGTGAATATAATGCCTTGTAAAAAAGTTGAATTGATGAAAACACGTGATTCATCAAGGTTGCAGTAAACCCAACTCGTTGATCTAAGTGAGCTGCGACTGCCTTCCTCAACCAGCATACCCTTTACTCTGTTTTGAAGCCGGATGGTCATCTGCGGATGTATATAGGATTGGTTCAGGGGCATTCTTGAAGGATCGCAATATTTGTCTAGCACAATACCTTCCTATTTATTTTTAGATGGAGGACTGGGTACAACGTGTTGTCCAGAAGGTACATAATTTGATAGTCAAACTGCAAAAAAAAACCCTGGATTCGCATTCGCATTCCACTCAGGATTGCCCTTAAATCTCAGCTTATATGAGTTCATTGCAAACTTACCAGACATGGCACCATATCTCCTCCTTCTCTCCGAAGTGTGAGCTCCCGAGCATGTTTTTACCTCCCACTAAACATTTCCTAAAGCTTCATTCCGTCCGATCCAGCAACTGTATCTTCTTCCGTCTATGGCTCTACAGTCTAGACTTCAATCATCAACTCTCCGCAGTTGGGGCTCCCTCTGGATAGATGACTCCAATTACGCACATTAACTTGGTTGCTGTCCTTCTCCTCATGTGTTCGGTCGTCTTCTCGTTTGTTGCGTTATCGGAATTGTAGACAACTGTCTCAATACTGAGTAAATCTGCCCTCAAATTGTCTTTCTGGTATTCAAATAGTCGCTCAGCCTAAGCAAGTTGGCACTTAGAACTTGCATCTGTGTTGTGACGTTGTCATTTATGCCAATAATAAAGATGGCGCCATAGCCCATAGCCCGTGGACCTGGATCTAGCTTCTACAGCAACCACATCAGCAGTCAATCTTGACCTTCCTAGACCCGTGCATGGGCCTGTCATATCGACATTTTCCTAAATTCCATAAATAACAATAACAGTACGTCTACTAGCAATCGGTATATATTCTTTTGACGCGAGTATGGGAAGGTTAAGGGTCACCAGGAAGGGACTCCAAGATAATTGCGTCGTTACGTATAGAAATGCAAAGGCAACCATTCTTCAACACTAAACGCCACAAATGAGATTATAATCGAGTTTCGAAACCGTGAAATCACATATCGCAATCAAATCTATCAAGAGCAATGCAAAATCTCCAGACAAGCTTAGTCCTTGTTCATTTACCCTTAATAGGCCTAATAAATCATATTTCCTGCGAGCAATTGTTTACGACTGAATGATATATTGCCCTTGGCTGCTGATTTTATCTGCGCCGAAATCGTATCTTATCGTCACCAGTGGCAATTGGCTCGGATTGAGGCTCACCTTGAGAATTGATTATTCATCGATTATTACTCATTGCTCCTAAACCCACACACAATGCATGACGCAAACGAAAATATGCAAAATCGTGATACAGCGCCGAGATCCTTATGTCCAGAGCAGACGCAACGTGAGCAGCATACAGTGATGCTTCCAATCACGTCGTGTATATGGTGGACTTTGACCGTGTAGGAACGAATTAAATTAGATACATTAAAAAGTTAGCACCTGGCGCTTTCGCAGTTTTCTGGAAAAAATATAATAATGAGTCTTCGAAAAACCTACGCACCACTTCTCCGTTTATTGACATGCGACGCGATTCAGACTGCTCTTCTCGGAGCGACACCTAGGTAGATGGGTGACTTACAAAGAAGAACTGGTTTAGACATTAGCACGGGGATGTACCGTGTGGATGTCACAAGAGTCGTGGACGCAGACTAATCATTGCGAATCGCTGTTTCTTCGGTTGCAAGAGATAACCTTTTCTAAGAGATCAAGTTGAATTTGTATCTATTAGACTTTGATCATCTCAGGGCGCAGTGGCCTGGACCTAAAACGATACCATTGGTCGTGTGAAGGGAAAAGGCCTGTGTGCATTCCCGGTTGAAGGAGAAGGTTCCACAAGCATAATTGCAAGTCGCTGTACAACCGTCTAGCCAGGCTATGTAAACTCTCCGCAACAGTTTGATCCATGAACCCTGAAGAATCGTCAACGTGAGATTTCGTCTCAGACGCATACAAGTGGAGCAAGGCCATAAGAGCGTAGGTGTGTGAAACTGTTGTGTACAGTTGGACGACAGCTGAAGAGACTCACTGCGTCCCAGGACCACTAAAAGATGAAATTCATGTACCTGTAAAAATATGTGAACAAAATCCATAGCTCCATGGCAAATAATTGAGTGTCAGGCGAGAGTAAGTCGCGCATGACCAAGGCGGCCAATTAATGAACGTTCGTCGTGAATTGACCCACTCGCCAAAATCCTCCTTCAACGTTGCAGGGGTTGTATGGTTTGAATCGTCGTCTTGTTGGAACTACGGCTCGTTGTTTTGCTCGTCGTACTTGGTCGCATGAGTGCCGATCGGACCTGTGATGTTATTTGCAGCTCTTCAAGCTCTTCAGATGTCTTCTCTAGATCTTTTTCGCAGACGTATCGTCTCTTATCGCTCCTTAATTGGCTTAGATCCTTTTATATACATATATAAGACGGAGGTCGCTAGCATTTGCCATTGGAAATCGGGTGTCTGTGGCTTGTGCATACTGCCTTTAACCACTAATAGCGGAGATCATACTAGTCCCACCAGCGATGCCTAATCTCCTTGAAGCTAGATTATCCGCTCTTTCATTGCCCTTCCAGTCACTATGCCCGGATAACCAGATGAGGGTCGTGTTTAACCAGGATTAAAGCTATTCCGATGCGTGTATTCCGGTGTATTCAATTAAAATGCCTAAAATCATGTGCACATTGTATGTTCCCATAATTTGTAAATTAATTGTTTCATTCCATGAGATATAATCGTTCTCACGTATTTGTAGGTCAATTTTATATCTGATCGGCTTAATAGATAAAATGTCCCCAATTTGATATGTACGCCTGGACTCACGTTACAGTTCGATTCTTATCTGTGGCAATCACCAGAAGTTATAGCTTTTTATAGCGACGCACACCCCATAGCCATTACGCAACTGGTATCTTAGTTATGGCCCCATTAAATTACGTGTTAAATTCCCTTGCTTTTCCGAGCAAAAAAAAACGAATGTAAACAATGGAAGTATATTCGTGTGTGTGACCCACGTGAACCACTTCCATTGCGAGGGATTAAATCAGTACAAGAATAAAACGAAAGCAAACACGCTTAATAATAGCACAACTTATTGAGGTTGTTCAACTTTAATTTTTGATGCAATGGCTCTTTGAGAGGCACTTCATTAACACATGTAATGGATGGTGGTTTTGAGAGCAGTGCTGACAGTACTTTGATGTGGAATTTACCGCATGGGAGAACAAATACCGCGATAAAGACCTGTGCAGTGGTGGTTTAAGGAAAACAAGGCGTGCTGGACAGCTACATTGTTGGAATTTTCATCGCAACAGAAAGTTAAAGGCGGAAACAAATTACCATTTGTTAACGCACTTAAAACCCGAAACGTAATAGAACCTGATAATTATACAAAGATTTTAGCAAAACCTTACTGCACATTGTGTCATTCGTAGTCGATTGAACGTATGTACATCTATTTGAAACTCAATTACTGTTTTTATTTTTCACTATTTTATACACGAAAGTAAATTGTGATGTAAGCTTAAGAAAAACATCTACCAAAGGTTAAAATAATAATAATAATATAGGTGTTGCTGGACCAGGCCCTAGCTTTTCAGCAAACACTCGTGCTGGGCGTGCTATTGTTCTCTCACGTGTGTGTGAGTTTTAAGCCTGCTTCGAGCGGCCAAGTTTGAGAAGCTTTTTCTAGAAAGTTATGCTCTTTGAGCATTGTCAGTGACTCGAAAGTGGTGAGGCCGTGACAATTATATTTGGTCGTATTGGCTATCGAACCCAGACACCGAGGTTCAAGTGCGTAGCAGTCGACGCACAGGTACACCACGATGTCCAATGTCAAAAACTGACTCCAAATAAGGTGGCATACCTGGTTTTTCTTACACCATGATTCATATGGAACTGTCTTTGGACGTAGATACTGATTCCATTACCCACCAAAGCACTCATTTTCAATATTCGCGTTTCGGAATTTTCTGAATCGCAGATTTGTGAACTGCGACAACACCCCGTGGATCGAGATTTCAGTTAAATACGTCGAAAGTGCTAAAGTCGCAAAAAGAATAACAAAATTGTTAAGTGCTCATAATATGAGCACACTGCGAATTGCGACCTTCGCAAACTTTGACACTTAAATCAGACAATCAGCACTTAGATCTGACGGTCCATTGTGTTACCACGCATGGATCCTAACTACTGTTGGGCAACCAATTCTTGTTGGCGATGTATCAACTATGATATTCCTCAATCGGCTCAAATAGCAACATAGACTACCCTCTTGAGCAAAGGTGATTGGACAACGATCGGGTGAATCAGAGAGGACCTATCAAATAAACGATGTGCGATACCCTCAAGTTCGTCCTCATTCATGCAACTTCTACTGAAATCATTCGTAATGGCACCTAGACTTCTATCATCATGTTTTCCCAATTGTCAGTGCCCAGTAATTACAGCCACCATGGTGCCAATAGTGGGTATGCTTGGAGATAGTAGCCTTTTCGAACGTTTGAAGCCGAGTTCTGGCCAAATGTTTTTGGTTGATTTGCATCTGGTGTAACTCTGGTACACTCCAAAATCTTCGTCATCTATGTTCTGTCTCCTTCAGTAGAGGCTTACTGGTAGTATGAGGGATTCTTATTTGCTCATCTGCAGTGGAGGCGAGAAGAATGGCAAGCCCATACGCAGAGTTTCTTTTCATGTTCTCTATGGCCTGGACCCAACACAGTCTTAGTTTTAACTAAACGACCATCTCGTAGGGAGATGAGCGACAGCTAATGACCAGCTTAGAGTTTAGTTCTATATAACGCCATCCATAAATAAACTCTCAGACTGCTTAAACCCTCAACATTTCAATTGTCGTGTCAGTACTGAAGTGCGCACCAATCAACCATTCTGACAAGTAAACATTTTCATACACTTATCATTTCATTCCATCGCGACGGTGGCTTAACTATTGCTTAACGTCGATGATGACAAATCCTCCATCCATCAATCAGTTGTAATTGGCCATCAAGTTTCGAACGCCCTAATCTCGCCAGTTAACACTATCTGCAATCAGTTAAACCACATTTTTAATCCATCGGGTGTCCCGCAAGTAAACAAGTACTTTACGTTGGCTTTGTTAGCCTCTGTTACTATCCCCCTTTAATCACAATTCGCTTTATAAATTACTTTCAATTTGTAATTGATAAGCATCGAAACAAAAAAAAAAACCGAAACAATAAAGATTACGGCGCAGATCAATCAGTCACGTAATCGCATTGTAAAGATACCAAAGATTGTCTGCAGTCTTAAGCGGGCTTATCTAAGGCGCAAAGGTTGGGCAGATAGAAATTCCTTGGCTCTAATTTTTATATCCCTCCCCGCACTAAACGGAAACAATAAAGTAATCTGCTTTCAATTTATTTTTAGCTATAAAATGCCCTCGCAACGCAACAGCGTGGAGCGGTTGGATCAGTCGAAGGTGAACGGAAAGCTTCTAATCGAAGCCAGCAGAGAGGACGAGCTGAAAGATGAAGAGATTGAAGACTCAGCTGAGGTCGTCGTGCCACCGGATGGCGGATGGGCCTGGGTGGTGATGATTGCCTCCTTCCTCTGCAACACTGTCGTGGATGGCATCGTGTTCAGCTCTGGCCTTATACAGAAGTCCATCATTACGGACTTCAACGTGTCGGAGGGATACGTGGCTCTTGTGAGCTCGCTTCTCAGTGGGTTCTACTTGATGGCTGGACCATTTGCGAGTGCGTTAGCAAATCGATATGGATTTCGGCCCGTTACCATTGTGGGTGCATTCGTAGCTGCCGCCGCCTTCACGCTCTCCTACTATGCAACGAGCGTGGAGTTCCTGTTCATCTCCTATGGAGTTCTCGGTGGAATTGGTTTCTGTATGATATACATACCTTCGGTGATAACGATTGGATACTACTTCGAGAAGTGGCGCGCTCTAGCCACTGGCATTGCTTTGTGCGGCTCGGGCGTCGGCACCTTTGTGTTCGCCCCACTCACCAGTTACTTAGTCAATGAATACGGCTGGCGCAACACCATGATCATACAGGCGGGAATCATACTCACGTGTGCAATTTACGGTGTTGCATACCGGCCGATACAGCCCATCAAGTTAAAAATCGACGACGAGACGGAGAAGAATGGAAAGGAAAACGGCAAGGTGGACAAATCGAGGTTCACAACAACGCTTCAGAAACCATTGCCAGAGGGACGACTAGCGTTCTCTGTGCCAAACAGCGCACACAACACCTACATGGGCGCGTCGCCGAAGCATCACTATCCCACCGCGGCTGAGGTGTTCCGCGGTTCGAACTTGGAGCGCCGACTCTCGAACGTCTCCGGAAAGGGCACCGAATTGAAGAACCTACGGAAGTCGCAGCCCACAACGCCGAACGGAGAACCACATCCTAATTATAATCTCAACAAAGAACTGACAACAGTCGGTGAAAACGAAGAGGAGGCGGAAGGTCAGAACCTGTTGGAGTCCGAGATCAAACCAGTATCGATCCAGGCGCGTCGTCACACAGTCTCCGGGCGTAGGCCGATGGACCTTCAGAAGAAAGCGAGCGCACCCTCCACCGAAACTCACCACAATACTCGGCCCATGTACAGAGATGACATATTCTTCACAGGATCACTCGTGCGCATCCCGCAGTACACGTCTCAGTCATCCCTGGGCTACCACATGTCAGTCACAAGGCTGCCCACCAAGCGGGACCTGCTCGAAGAGAGACAAAGCGGATGCAAGCTTTGCCCGGAAGCCGTCCGGCGGACACTCTCCACAATGCTCGATACAAGCCTACTCAAGTCGCCCTCGTTCATGCTCCTAGCCGTAAGTGGTTTCCTCACCATGATGGGATTCTTCGTGCCATTCATATTCGTCGTCCGCCGCGGTCAGCTCGCCGGCATGGAGGAGGGTACTGCCCTCTTTATTGTGTCCGCGATTGGAATTACGAACACCATCGCCAGGATTGTGTGTGGCCTGCTTAGTTCATTTGACGGGATCTCACCCCTTCACCTGAACAACGTCGCCATAACTGCCGGTGGAATTGCGACAATGTTCAGCGGCTACATCATCACCGATACGACGCAGTTCGTATTCGCAGCCATCTTTGGTATATGCATTGCTTGCTTCTCAGCGTTGCGATCTGTGATCGCCGTCGAACTTATGGGCCTGGAGAAGCTGACAAATGCCTTCGGTTTTCTGATGCTGTTCCAGGGACTTGCAGCTGCTATTGGGGCGCCAATTGCTGGTAAGATTATTTTTCGATTTCTTGTATATTTTATTACTGTGCGGTGGCGTTAAAAGATGCAAATCACGTATAAAATTAGCTTTGCACGACAAATGTGTTTTCTGCTCTTCTTTGGACATTCTTGCTCTGCTTCCTATCGCTGCCCGAGGCGTGTTATTTACCACTCAAGAAGAAAAGGAAGAAGAAGAAAAGAGAAAACAAAATGACAAATACTCCACGACGGTATTGGAAGGTTGACAAACTGCCCTGCGAGGCGTGTAGGCTACAGGGAATGTTAGGAATGCCGCCGCAAGCATGTACGCACTTAGCATTTCAAGGCCTTTGTTAAGTGATGTTTTGGGAATCTCTGTTGTGTCTTATTGCGCCACGAGCGCACAGCGAATCGCGATTTTGAGATATGCCATGAGGTTGTTATGCGTCACCAATGGGTGTTCGAAAATTGGAATGTTTGGTATGCTTTCATTTCCTTACCAAGAATTTAAACTGGGGCCTTGCTGGTGTGGAAGCAATTTTATTAGGCAGCTCCGAAGAGAACGACGCTTTTGGCTTACTTACTTCTCAAGCCAACGACCCATGGAGGATCTAAGCCTAGGATGAGGTTCCCTTCCATCCTTGATGGTGTGATGCAGGCATTTTTCCAATCATTAGGTAGGTAGCTTGCGGTTGCTTAGCAGACAATTCGACTTAAAAGTGGTGTGTTACATTATAGCGTCGCACTAGATTAACCAGGAAATAATCCATTATCCACTGGTGGGGTATCTATTAAAGCCTTTCACGGACCGATGAATTGAATTGAAGAAATCGGGGTGTGTCACGAAGACACTAGTACTGCGACCATAAATATCTACTGAAGAATCTTTGGTCCAGCGAGGCTAGGCGTCGATTCTGGAGAGCTGGGCAGTGGCTCAGCATTATTGTAACCGCTTCCATTGATCTAGGAGTGTTGTCTTCAAAAATTGTACAACTTTCCTAGATGGGATTTTTTTTTGCATTGTTTTTGTTGTTTTAAATCTTCCTCTGGCAATGCTTGGGCAGTCAATCAGTATGTGCTCCATAGATTCCTTAGCCTGGCCACAGTGCCTACAGATGTCTGTATTGGTGATACCCACATCGAAGGGATGCAGACTATTGATATATATTTAGGTTGCTTTCAAGAACTGTGTCTGTATGAGGTATAATTCGTCTACTTGAAATGTGCGGCGTCTATTTCAATATTTGACAGCAAGTTAAACTACAAAAATAGCAGATTCTGCGGAGCCAGTTGAATTCTTGAAAGATGATCTAGGCAGGTAAATAGAAGACGTCGAACTCTATCTCCTCCTCATCCTCCATTTTCTCGCTCTAGCAACTTCTTGGAGCGTTTGGAATTTTCCTCCAGTTTTGCAATTTTGATCTCCTCCGCTGCAGTTCTTGCAGAATTTTTAAGACCAACCCTGTTTTGTTAGCAGGGTACATGATGTACCTGATGAATGCACTTAGACCTTACTGGTCCATTGTACTTCCATCATTTGGATTTGAATCATTAACCACTGGTCGGGAGCCATCCATACTCGTAAGAAGCTAAGTAAGTTCGCGAAGGGTATCTCACTTCAAAGTCATCGAAAAAGTGAGTTCTCAGGAACTAGAGGAGCTGTGATATGCTCTCATATCATCTTCCTCCATGTAGCTTCGGATTCTGTTCTCTCCTGGCGTTATCTCCCACGAGACAATGTCTTGTAATGACACCAACCACGTGAGAGTTTAAATAACACTCGTATTACTTTCTCGTATTGTCGAGTGGCATTCCTATTCCTTACTCATCCGCTGCACAGTTACCGCAGAATGTTTCCCTGGAATGCACCCATGATATACGAATGTTAAGCTATTCACCCCGCATCTTCTAAAGATGAACGACAGTTTGAGACATTTTTTGATTTCAACGAGGCTGCCTCCACTGCACTCATGACATTTAAACCACGGAATTTGAGGTTCCCGAACCACCATGTTTCATTTCGTGACCTCGCTGGTGAGTTTGACTCGGTGGCGAATGGCGAATATCGTGGCTTTGGTAAGTCCTAAAACCCGATTGTCGTTTTTTCTCTCGTCAGGATACATTCGAGATCCTTGACATGGGAATCATATCGAATAGTTCCATCCAATGGATTTTGCCGTATGAGGCTGTGAAACCAATAAAATAAGCCGCGTACGGATTTAAAAACTCTCTGGTGGTTTTCAGGATTCATCGAACTGTGAATATTAAATAGAAATGAGAAATTACTTCTGACGTCGACGAACTGAAATGCACATCTTAGATGAGATATAATTAGTTATTTTTGAACATCGATCATTTAAATCAACATCCAATCTGATGAATAAAAGCAAATATCAGGGCTTTTCGACATATTCGAGTGCAAGTGTGATATCTGCTCAAACACCAATCGCCTTCATGCTCTCAAAAACCCAATGAACTTGTGATCTCTCTTAACGATCTAAGATCAGATCAAATCTCACGAGGCGGTAAAATCAACTGACAAGCCCAGTTCACAAAGCAAAGTGCCAGCAAATTGTATAAAGAGAACAAACCTCTTAGCTATCTAAATGCAAAGCAAATATTTCCTTTTCTACTGTTTCGCGAATGAGTGGAATCACCGCCACAGAAAGCTCTGCGTCTGGCTCCTCGCTTACAAGTATTCAAGCAAACTGGAAAGCAACGAACAACCGTCGCAGCTGCACCTGTGGTTGGGGGTGTGTCACTTCGCTCGAGTCGAGAGAATTTCTTAGAGCTGGCGGTGTATATAGGTATATGAAGTAATGGGGAAAAATCAATCAATTTATCAAATCGTAATGATTGCACAAGTTGTATCATTGCAAATGAAGGTCAAGATGCTGGAATGCAAATGGGTCATTGCACCCGACAATGTAATGTTAATCAGGCGCATGCAGCAAGCATGTGCAGTCTGATTGCTAACATTTTCATATTAATTAAATGAGTTTTTAGATTAGGAAAAATCCATTTAAGAGACGGTTGTAAATATATTTAGACGTATGCAGCAAACATCTAATCCTTTTGCAGGGTTCTCCATTTTGTGGTTACAAAAGTAAATTTGAAAACAACGCATCTACGTTTAAGATTTCAACATTTTTTTTTATTTCAATATGTTCTTTGAATCTTGCCGTTATGAATGAATATAACATCATTCGAATATCCCCCGGGGGAGTTCCTGCAGGACTCAATTTGGAGAAGATCGTTTTCGACACATATCGGACAATAACTCCGCCATAATTAGACGAATATTAATTTTCAGAACGTGAAATGATTGGGGATTGTATGCATATGTAGACACATTCGTTTGATTTAGCTCCACAAAAAGGCATCCAACGGCGACAAATTACACGATCTAGGAGGCCAGTTCACGCCTTCAAAATGCGAAATAAGTTGTATCTACAGGAAAGCTAAAAAGGGTTGTGTTGTATGCAATTTGTCTCATTCATCTTGTTGGAACCATATGTCTTCTACATCCACGTATCCAACATGAGGACAAAAACTCGGTTAACATATGACTATGAGAATAGATGTTGACGGTGGCAGCTTCTTCATTCTCGATGAAATATTGGTCAATGACACCAACAGACCAGTGACTTTTGTGGATTTTGACTTCCTTCCTTCCCGATATTCGTCCTTTCGCCTGTATCGTCTGATTAGAAAATGAGCATCATCGCTAATGAAAAACTAGTGTCACGCAGTCACGAACTATAGCTATATTTTCTGTAGAGCCTGCAATTCGTTGATGGATAGGCCTTAAGACATCCGTAACTGAGTCTCTTGGCTGTATTTTTTACAGTTCTGTCAATGGGGGGGGGGGGGCAAATACAAGTTTCTATTTTAAAATGCAAAAAATTTATTTTGTTCCATATATTATAGCTTTAGTACTAAGAACAAACATTCCAATTAATTCTTATGAAATGCAACGTCGTTCAAGTGCTGCTTGGCTGGCTTCGCATTAGCGTATTCTGTCACCGCAATTTTCCAAGACCTTGTTGACGGTTTCGGTCTGTAGCTCACATATCCCTTGAATGCCTTAAGTACTTGAATCATTTGTGGATTGTTTGTTGGTATAACATCGGACTTCACGGTTACCCACAAAGTCCAAGGGCAAACCGCAGCTCCAAGGCGGCCAATTGACATAGCCAAGACGGATGATAACACGATTTGGGAATTTGGTGCGCAAACGATTGATTGGGCTGTGTGTCACAGCGCGTCATCCTGCGTAAACCAGAGGTCGTGTAAATCCATGTCGTCAATTTCAGAAAAAAAAACGTCCGTTAACAGGGCTCTGTTACGCCCACCGTTGACCGAAACGTTGTTCCCATCATCATTTTCGACGAAAAATGGTCCAGTGATGCCACCGACCACATAAGTCACATTCTCAACTGTGCGTGCGACGACGGAGTGTTGGTGTTGTCCACTAGCATACCAGTTTCACGAACTTTTTGCACAAACTTGGGCACTGTTTGGGCTACACTGTACTCACTTTGGAAAAAAGTTTTCAATACTTCCCAACGTTGTTCAAGCTAAAAGCGACTCATTTCGTTCCGCAGAGGTGTGATACTGACTTTCTGTCAAGCGGGAAACAGCTGTCAGTGCTAAAATAACCTATGATTTAAAAAAAACCACTGGATCGCCGACCCTACAAGTATACTCAGACGACACATAGAATGACTACCATTTAATTCTTTGGGCAAAGGGAGACGTAGGGAAAGCAACGGGTGTCAGACTTCCTAGCAAAGTCTCTGATGTTTGCAACCGGCTTTGGAATGCTTGAAGAAATGATCATCAAATGTGCCATGTCGGATCAGCAAAGGGTTTGGTCAACCATGGAGAGGATGACGTTAAAATTGTGGATAAGTGCTGCTCTGAAAACAAGTTCTAAATTAGAATCGCGGACGAACGTTAAAATGGATGCAGTCTCTATTTGAGATCGTCCGAATGGATGCCATAAACAATCTGAATACGTTTCCTCTTCGTGCCTTCTACAATAAAATGATGATTTGAGTGGGTGCATCAAACACACCATTTATTTACTTATGTTTCATTTCCAAATCAAGCCTCCTTATTGACACACCCTTTGCATGCGTTTGTTCTCCAAGTTCAAGTTCAAGTTCAACGTGCAACAACATTTACATAACATACGGGCATATACATTGTGAATCTATTACCAACACTGGGATGAGTATATTTAAATGAGGAAATAAAGAATGCAATCGACGTAAAACCCAACCTTTAAAGGAGATAGATAACGAGTTTGGTCTAGTCACTCTCCTCTGCCAGTTTTTATTTTTATTTCTTTTTACAGCCCGAGCGGGCGGCACTACTTCGATTTTGAGACACGCAATAACAGTTGATATCAGCATCGTAAAGTTCGATGCGAGTTTTTAATGGTCCACGTGCTCAGAACGATTTGTCATACGTTGGCTTGTGTTTGGGTTTTCTTTTCTTTTTTAGAGATTTGTGAAACCTATCGCAGACGAAACATTGAATTAAATCTTGAACATTTTAATGGTTTGTTTGTGTTGCATATATTTCTTTTTCAAAGGGGCCCTGCTTTGTATTTTGGAAGGTTTTCAAAGAGTTCGTTAGTAGATTTGAAGCGTAGTAAATTTGTTTTGAAAGCTCTGTTTTTCAATTATAATTTTCTAAATGCTTTAGGTATTGTCATCACAAACGGAAACGGAATCATTTATGAAGATGACCCTGATGGTGTATGTAAACTTTTGTCGTAATTTTCTATTACAATTTGCGTAACACTGCTCGAATTGGGGAATGGGACTCTTTGAGTGTAATAACCCCTTAGCTCGGTTTCGTTAAGTTTCGTTTGTATTTACTTTATTTCTCGGGCTGACGATCCAGGGAGGGGTTGAGCCTGAGCAATCGCTGACTTCCATCACTGAGGGTCGTGAACACTCTGTTTTCAGTCATCAAGACCTATTTGTCTTGCGCTCTCAATGACTTGGTATTTATGCCGGAGGTTCGATCTTCTTCTCCTTCTCGAACCAGGAGGTTTGGATTCGAAGACAGTCTTTGCTTTGCTGTTGTCCATGCGCTCAATGTGGTCGAGCCAGAGTCGACGGACTTTTACCTTCCAGACTACATCCACATGTTGTTACAGGTTATATCTTCTCCTCCATTCGCCTTCTTCACAGACATACATATATCCGACGTAGAATTTTTCTTTCGAAGGCACCAAGAATAAGCTCTGCAGTTTTGTTTAGAGTCCAACTTTCGGTTCCACATAGCAAGACTGGCAAAATAAGAGTTCTTCGCGTCAGGAGTTTTGAGCGCTGTTTGTTTCGGCAAACCGAAGCCTCATCAGTTGCCAAGGACAATTCTACGTCGGATCTCCACTAAGGTGTCATTCGCGGAGTTCACTTTTGCCCTGGGGTAGACAAATTCCTTCACTACCTCAAAATAGTAACTGTCGGAACGTTTCCCGCTCGAAAACTTCAGACCAGCTCGTTTTCGTGTTTTTCGGGAATGCGCGACGATGTCAATGTCATTTGCGCAACTCAACAGTTTGACTGATTTGTAGAAGTGTTTATAGCTGCCCGCGGAACTATCATCTCACATACCAAATTGAAGAAATCACAAGGTTTTGAACGGTTCAGAGGTTGTTGAACCGAAACCGAGCGTTAGCATGGTGCGACACAACCGAATCCGTTTTCGAGGAATACCGAATTCGGTCATCGCATCGAATAGCTCCTTGCGATGAATGCTGTCATATGCGGTTTTAAAATCGAAAGTTGGAGTGTATCGATTTGAAACTCATCGGATTTGCCTTAGTGTGACAATTTCGCCTACAGTCAATTGCCAAGCTGATACCTGCCGATTAGTGCGACGCAAAATGGCTTTAGACGTTCACACAATACCCTGGACAGGATCTTATGGGCGACTTTAAGCAGGGATATACCTCTGCTGCAGGAGGTATGATCGCCTTTTTTGTGGATGGGTCATAGGAAGTTGATATTCCAATCGTCGGGCACACTTTCGTCTTCCTAAATTGGCCAGATGATCTGGCGCATGCTTACTACCAGAACATCGCCACTGGCCTAGATGAGGTCTGATGATAAAGCATGTGGGTGCAATTATGATATCCTGTAAATCAGTCATGATTGCAGAATTTGTTACCAGTATCTTTGGAACATTCAAAAAAGGAATCTAGACTCGATGCACTTACTCATTATCATCATACCGGCAACGCTTCGGTCACAATACGACTGGCACCAAGCATCTCTACACTATGCCGCTCATTATTTACGAATATTTCTTCCTAGCTTCTGCAAGTGCTGCCCAGATTCCGAGGTAATGTAGGGTTTTCCTGCTCTCCTCGTTATCTGAACTCCAGGAAAAGCCGCTTGACTATAGACAAAATAGTCGTCACAAATATTAATTCAAAACCATCTAAGTCTTCCCTTTTTTCAACCATTTGAACTCACTTCTTATGACTGACCAATTTATAAACACATTTCGTGTGGTTTCTGTTTCATATGCAAAGGTTCACTGGACAGGCTGTGCAGCAAACGGAGATCACAGATGTCCAAGCACACCATCATATTCATAACGAATATACCGAACGATGCTGCTCAATGTGATTGCTTTTAAATTTCTTATAATCAGCATTTCCTGCTTGGAATCGGAATTACTGGCCAAAGTTCTGGTGATCAAGTTATCGGCGCCAGGTGGTTTTGAACGCCACTAAACGTGGTAATCCACCGCACGATGACACATTAACCAATATTGAGTTTTAAGGAAGACATTTCTTTCCTCAATATGAAGTTAATAAAAAACTGGTTTCTGTTAACTGCGTTCGATCTTAATCCAAACTGTCTTTGGTGACACTAACCTTTGGGGTATGATGAAATAAAGCGACAACCAGCTCGCATGCATGCCTCGCAAGCAGGTGTGTGCTTGCTTACTGCATTACCAAATACCAATTAGGATTTTGAAATTGTCTTTTTTTTTACCTTAACTTGCCTTTAATAAAATTAATGTTTTCTTTGTAATTTCAGGAGCCCTCTACGACATGACTGGAAGCTATGATGTCTCATTTTACTTTGCTGGAGCCCTCATTACACTGTCAGCTTTCCTCTGCTATCCACTCAACTGGGTGAGCAAATGGGAAAAAGAACGAGAGAAAAACACACAGATGCTGCAAGCTTGAACAAAGACTAAGCAACTACCTATAAGATGGTGTGCCTTACTAAGTGACTTTAAGACAATTTCAAATTGTCCTACTTAAAATTCTTTAAGAATATAATAAAGCTACCTGCTAATTTAATATTTTTTTATCTTAACTGACTGCCAATGAAAAAGAGTATAGTACAAATTTTATGTACTATAATCAACTTTTTTATGGAATAAAAAAATACTTATTATATTTGTTTATTAAACCATTCTGATTATAAGATTAAATATACCGAAAAATAAAGACATTACATATTGTTACTTCTTGAATATTTTTTTTTGGGCAGCGTGGTTTGTTGGTTGACCTGTGGTTTCTCATGGTCGGTTCAGATTATGTACTTATTCGACACCTACTATGAATGATAATCTTCGGAATCCAGTCATAGTCTAGTCCAGTCCAGTCACAAGGCCGCGACATCGTGCGGGTCAGCACCAAGGTGTATACTACACGTGCAAAGAAAGTGGGTAATGATGTCCTCCATTTCAACGACGACAGCTACTCATACTGCTTTAAGAGATTTTGTTGATTTGCAGTGATTTACTCGCATCAAGCCTTGTCACAATGCAGTTAGAAGATACCCCATCATCTATTCCAGTTCTGCACCGAGCTCTAGGTGACAGCTTAGTTCAGGTATCCTCCAGATGATCACCCTTTCACTAAGTCTGGATCAAATGGTGGTAGAAAAGATTTTGGCAAATGAGGGAATGTGGGGTTCTTGTTTGTGCTCGAAGAAACCGCAGTTAAGACCACTCGCAACCTTCCTTTAGAGGGAAAGTGGCATCGTTCTGAAATCGAGGCGGCTGATCTTTCATTCAAGTGTTTCTTGATGACGGGGAGTTTCCCTATTGAGGTTAGTTCAATAGAGTGAGGAAGCAAAGTTGCGAACCTTGTCATGCTTGAAATGGCTTCGTGGTCTTGCACACGGATTTAGAGGTACTCAGTCAACTCTTCTATGTATGTATGTATGAACGACAGTTTGACAGAAGTGTTAAGAGATACTGATTCCAGAAACTTTGAGGCTGCCCCCATGTTCGTGACGATATCAGAAGTGGATATAACAGTACATTTTAGTCCTGGCCTCGGAAATCGGTATGATATCGACCTGAAAAATCTTGAAAGTCTTTTGAAAAACGAAGATTGAATTCTATAAAGAAAACGCCTTTTTCAAACCCAGCCTCGTATATCGGAGAATGTATATACGGAGTTCTTGTTGTGGTTGTTGTACCAGATCTGGCAGTTGAGAACGAACCGTGGGATTATTCCGTGTGGCCGTTGAAAACGCGTGAATGCAAGCAGTAAAGCTGTCGTAGCTGTCGTACTGGCATGTAATTGGTTTCCAACCAGGTCCATCGATCCTTAATCAGTGGTATCGTGTGCGAGGCAGTCCCTCAGGCACTAGTAATAATTGTTGTTTGATAGATTTTTATCAAGAAAGCGTCTTTGGAATCGAAGCACTAGCAATGGATCTTCATGCTGCTCCGGTTGAGTGGTTTTTGCAACACTACATAATCCGCAATGCTGAACCACTCTTCCTATATTTCTTCACCGCAATACCATGCCAGATTTGAGAGCGGTCGTAGTTTTGTGACACATCAACACCTTGAGGGAACAGATTGAGCGTAACGACGCAAGAGTCCTCTGCTGCGTTTTCGCTCTGGCTCCGAATCAAAGAATCTTTAGTCCGGAGCCAAGGTTTCCAACCGGAGCCAATGTTGGGTTAGAGTGGCTGACTACCGGTAGGTGATGGTCACACTTGGGCCGGTTGTTTTACCACACGGACATAATTGAGCCTATTCCGCAAACCACTTAGAGCAAACTAATAAAGCGACGGAGATAGCTGTATAACTAATGCCACTTCCGTCGTGAAAATATAAGCCGTCTCGGTGACTATTGCTGCGATAGGAGAGAGCCCTGCAGCTTCATAGAAGACGTGTGATAGTTTCATCTACCTCCTCATCTCTCCATCTCCTGCTGAAGTCATTGTAGAGGATGCCTAATCTGAAGGCATGAATACCGATAGCGCAGTGTCCTATAACAACGCCGATGAGCGTTCTGAGATCCGGAGCCAAGCTAACTTAGATCTTGGGTTCGCAGATGTCACATTTAGACTCGTATTCAGCCCTGAAAATTCATGGTTAAATATTATTCTCAACGCAAAAGGTACACGGATAACTTTTCTCTCGGCTCAACAAAGGATTTCTTCATCTGCTCCTGAAATTATCATTGCATCTTCGCCATAAAGTCATTGATCCCAAAAATGTACCGGTTGTCAAAACTTATTCTGAGTTTGATCTCGATTGCCGAGCCGATGTAGACGAAGTCCCTGACGCACTTCCTCAATGTTATAGGTGCGCATTTGGAAGTGTTGCGTGTCCTTTCTTCAGCACGACATACACTTCGACTTTCCCTTGTTCACCTGCTTGGTTTTCCTGGATCTACCGGGTTTTTGTAGATCCATCTGGTGTGTTGTGGGATTCCTTTACCTGAAAACACACTAAGTTCATATCAGAGAAAACATGCGGCCATAATAAAAATAATAGATGACCTGGGAAAGAGACATGGTGAATGTAGTGTCGCAGTTACAACCGAATATATATCTCCGCTCAAAATATCAATTCTGTGCCCGATAGAGACAAGTGGCTTTCGAACGCCGTTATCAACGACCACGAGATTGCCCTTTTCACCGACGGATCAAAAATGGACACAGGTAATGGAGCCGGATTCTACTCGGACACCCTGAAAAAATCATTTTAGACTCCCGAAACATGTAGTGTCTTCCAAGCAGAGATTCTGGCAATAGAGAAAACAGCCAAACACATACAAACCACCGATATCCCGTCATCAGATATCACCATCTTTGTTGACAGCCAGGCTGCACTGAAGTCATTAGGATCCAGAACAATGAGATCAAAGGCTGTTATGAACTGCCACCACTCACTAAGGTCCATCAGCCACCATAAGGTCAAACTCAGCTGGGTTCTAGGCCACAGCTCAATAGCAGGGAACGAGAGAGCAGACGAACCAGTCATACAAGGGTCTGAAATAGACATTAGCAAAGCGGACACATCACTGTGACCATTGATCAGTGCATTATACCGGACTATAAGCGACATAATACAAAAAGAAGCCAACTCGTCCTGGCTCGCAAGAAATTACTGTCATAAGACAAGATCAACGTGGCCAGAGCTTTATAACGGCAAGACAAAGCAGATTCTGGCGTTGAACTGAACTGTAACTCGATCCGTGCGCTCGTCGGAATGATCATAGGACACTGCCCCATCGGAGCAATGCTCCGGAAATGGAACGCGGAATCCAGCGATCTCTGCCGGAGCTACAGCGACGTAGAAGATACCGAGACGATCCAACATCTTCCGTGCCACTGCCCAGCTGTCTAGAAGCTTCGCTGGGCCATAGATTCTCCACAAAGACTGCGGACTAAGCGAATGCAGACATATTGGATCTCTTAAGATTCGTAAATAGCACGGGGTGGTTTAACCCATCACGCGACAGGATAGGTTGATAGAATGTGTACCCCACAAATGATGGGATTCATTGCATTTCATGGGCCCTAAGGCCTCCTAGCGGAAGTGATGTTCAACCATCACACTCCCCTTCCGAAACCTAACCTAACCTAGTTTAACTAAAAAATGTTAAGCAATCTTACCCGGCTATATTTAATAATATGGGTGGCACTACAGTTCGATATGGAGCTATCTTCTACAGCAACTGGTCACGCTTTTTCTAGACATAGTCAGTGACTCGAGAGAAGTGGAGCCGTGAATTATAAAAGTTTGTTGGGAATGGAACATAGGCGCAGCTACCCGCTAACCGGCTCACTCATTCATCAACTCTTCGTAGTTTTTGGTAATAGTTTCATTATTTTATTCAGTAAATAAATACAAATTAGATTTCTAAAAAATATCCGACTTAGAAAACAATATTAAGGTCGTTACGCCGAGAGATAGACTAGCAGATATGAAACAGTATACATCAGCTTAGTATTATTTTTCTTGATTCAACGAGTTGATGAACTCTTCTAATTTCTCTTGAATATGTCGAACTTTAACTGTGAAGGAGAATGGAGAAAAAAACATTTGTAGTCATGGTGTACAGGCGGCAGTGTGAATAGTAGACTTACTCAATTCTTCCGCTAGGGTTACTCTCTTTCCGGTTAGAAGTTGAGCCTTCTTCTCATTGTCTTCACTGAATTCATCCAGTACCTCTTTGATTTCTTTGTCCAAACGTCGTGCTTCTCTGTTGATTACTTGCTGCCTCAGTGCATTTGCCGTAACCTTAATTACTTGCTGTATCCGCCAGAAAAGGACGACATCACTACAACTTATCTGAAAATGAGTTATAGAATCAATGATGTTTGAGTGAATGAAGTTGACTATTTGTGTGTACCTCACAATCAGCGCCCTGCTGACTGTATAGATAGAACGCCTTTTTACAATCGTTAGCCCTTTGTAAGGACTGCTTAAGGAAATGTCTGAAAGGAGGAAGTATATGCATTAAGACATGGGTGGAGATGGAGTCCGAGGTGTGTCTGGAACTGTTCGTGTTATCCTTTCACGAGTGGAAGGGACCCACTGTCTCTAATATCTCTGGTGAAATTTGAGAGGGATTTTTCTAGACACACATTGCTAGTGGCTCGAGATAGGTGGAGCAGTGAAAGTTACTTTTATCGGGAATTGGACACAGGACCAAGCCGCCGTAATGGCAGCCACTCCATGGCTGCCATTACGGCGGCACAGCTCGCGGTTTGTTCAACTAAAATACTTACTTTCTATAAATCGGGAACCATGTCTGGCGAATGTAGTCGGTATCCACCTCAACTCCACTTCTTTGCAGGTTCTTTCTCACTGTTGTCAACTCATCGTATGTGAGGCTTGGAACATGTTTCTGAAATTTTAACACGTTATAGACTCCACGTAAATGGTGGGTATATGAAAGGGAACAACCTCATCACTTTGCAGTATTTTGTCGAGTTCCCCTTTGACACTTCGTCGGCGAGTCTGATCCTCTGTCAAATATTTCCACTTCGTAATACGCGTGAATTGTGATGGACCCAACATTTCACTGAGTGTCTCCTCTGTGTTCTGTAGTTTCGATTTAACCGATGTCTCTAAGAACTTAACAGCTTGATCCCATTCGCTTTTGTCGTGAACGAAACGATCCTCCAGTGTGTTCAGTTGGATAACTCGAAGCATATCGATTGCTTTGTCCTCCCAAGAATGACGACGAATGGACTCGTCGACAACGGCCGTTTTCAAGTTGTCAAAAATGTCATCGTGATCGGGTGACTTTTTAGCCTTCTCAATGAGATCCGTGAATTCCTTTTGAAGTGTCTCCCAACCTTGAACACAAACACAGCATAAACAAGCGAAAGGTGATGTTTAAACTTGACTTTTACCTGCTTCAACAGATTTCGCTGGCAGCGCCTGCTCGGCCCATTGCCTGAGCTTTATATCCACCATTGTGTTGAAGGAATCTAAGACAAAAATGCACAACAAGAAAATGGAATGTCAAGAAACAATAGTGACTTGAAGGGAAAAAAATATGAAGAAAATTTCACACGGAATGGGTGGAGTGTACGAATGAAGCAACACGAGTTATTCGATCCATCCATTTTTGGAATTCTCGATTAATCGAACGACTGGACTGGTTTGGTGAGAGTTATGATCCACAACACTATAGATAGAAATTTCCTATGCTACTAAAATATTACTTTGAGAACCTGACTGAGCGGCCGGAAGATAAATATTTTCAAATACATAGTTTGATAGTTTTTCCCACAGTTTGTTGTTGAGGGCTTCCTCCCATTTTTTTGATGAGATCTGCGATAAGCTGACCACTTCGTCTAGAATTTCACCTTTAGCCTTGTCAAACAATTCATCTCGTCCAGATTCTCGCAATCTAAGGAAAAGAAACAGCAGATTAGCTCGAGCACAGGTCTAAGAACACGAGAATCTCTAACAAACCTGGGAAAGTTGTTCTTCCATTCAGTTTCGAGGTTGAACCTGGTTGCCTTGAACGCATCTGCTTGCTGTTCAATTGTTTCCCGAACCATCTTCCAGAATCGGTCCGATATAGCCATGCTAAGGTTTCTGCTTGTTACTTGGTGCGGCATGATTACACCTCTACGACTGTGTGTGAAGGAAAATGTTACAAAATCGCTCTGTCGCATAGAGTGTGTGCCCGTCTTACTGGAATAGTTTGGAATTTTTGAAGAAATCTTCTTCATATTGACGGATCGCTTCAATGCTATCGTCCTTCCGTCCGCGACCCGTGACAACTGCATAGTAGCCCAATGCTTTCATGGGAAACAGCTTTCCAGAGAGTATTTTCCTTATCTGAAAACGAACTCCTTTAGAGCATGCACTTATACGCTTAGCACGTGACGTGTAATTACCCGATCAGGATCGGCTAGTTCTTCGGCTAGATCCACTTTTGTCAGAACGAATATTGTGCGTCGACCCAAGGGGTCACACTGCGTAACTATGTCGGTCACATTACTTCGTTCAGCATCGATGGAGCCATCTTGAATGCACAAGATAATCGCATTTGGATTGCTCATGTAATGCCTTGTCATCTGATAGATGGAATCTTTGGTATCGGCTGCCATGTCGACCGTCATTGTCTATTTTATATTTTCACTTTCATTAGTCAGGGAACTGTATAAAGGGTGCTTTTAAGAATTCAGGGAACTGTGGCCGACTATTGATATGAACTGGTCTGCAACTGAGCGCACAGTCTTCATCGGAATAGTTGGACAAATCCCACTGAATTCATGAAAGCACCCAAAATGTTCACAACTTACAGAAATAATGCCCGGCAAATCGACTAACACCATTCTCTGCAAACCCGGTCCCCTAACTGTCATAGAGATCACTTCATTGCTGACAGTTTTGCCACCACGAACCGATGCACGCATTCTCAGCTCAACCTCTCGCCGGAGATCTGACAAGTCTGACTCCTTATTCAAATCGTACTCCCTGTCGGAGTCACGGAATTGCGCAATATGATAAGGGCCCTCCGACAGCGTAACTTTGACCGGTGCTCTTGTCATCATTTCACCACTACCACGGGGAAAAATCCTGGCTTTAGCGATGGACTCGAGCACTGATGTTTTGCCACTGCTTTGATCCCCAACCACCACAACCCTGGGCAGGTGATCCGCTGTGGAATAGTTGGTGTCATAGCCAGACAGCTCGTCCAGCACCTCTGAATACATGTCAATTAGAGATTTCTTAATTTTCTTCATTGATGTCTTCCTGTTGGACTTCAGTATGAGATACTGTTGGCGTAAATCGCGATTTTCCTTCTCCATCTTTTCAAGTTCCTTCTGATATTTGATTTGGACGTTCATGATTTCTGTCTGCAAGGTCTCCACTTGACTCTGCAGTGTTTCTGTGGAGTGTGTGGAAATGAAATGATATACTTGACAGGCACACCGGCAGAACCTACCATACTTCCTGCGGCTTTCATCGTTGGACAGCCCGATGGCGTTCACAATGGTCTTCGACTTCAAGTCGTCCTTGGCTGAAAGATGAATCTCATTAAAAAAAAAAGAAAACATTGATATTTTACATTTCAAAATCCACATACATTAGATGCAAATATTTCAAAAATGAATTAGCAATGAGAGCGAATTTATGCAAACTGTGCTCATTTTTGATTGACTTTTGAGAACTGTGTAAATGGTAGTATTCAGAAAATTATATTTGCTCTTAAAATTTGCTTACTATTGTTTCTGTGGAAAAGATTGCAGTGAAAAATGAAAATGTTTGTATTATGTTAAACGTACATTCCTCAATGATAGAGTTTCCTTGATAATCGGCGGCCTCAATAGCATCGTCCAAACGGTTATCAAACCACATTCTCCACTCGGCTAATTTATCTTCCCCGAGTTGCTTAAGTTTTGGATCTAGATTTGCAAAACAGACAACGACAGGGAGTCTTTTAGTACATATAGTAGCTTTTTTTGTAACAAATTACTATTCAACAAATATAATTATCTGAATACACCAGGCAAATACATACTCATTTTTTTTTGTTTAATCCTGGCAATATATTTGATTGATTGACTTGATTCCTCTTGTACTTAACTTAATCATGTTCATAAAAGGAAATAATATTTATTTGGCAGCACTCGCAATCTAGGCTGTGACAGAGACAAAAGGAGTATGTACTAAGCAACACAGGATGACGCGGTTAGGAAATTCAATTTCCAAAAGGAGTTTACCATTAAGCTCATCACCACAAAAGACTGGAGCAATGAATCCATAGTCCACAGACTGAGCAGCAATACGGCAAAATTGTATACGGATGGATCAAGAACAGGGGCAGGAGTATTTGGACCCCGGACAAAGTACTACGAACCCATGGGCAAATGCACCAGTATCTTTCAAGCAGAAGTCAATGCCATAGACAGATGCGCTCAGATCAATCTTGACAGGGACGATACCAACTGTGACATAGCAATAATGTCGGACAGTCGTGCCGCTATCCTGGCACTAGACTCCTATATCATCAAATCCAGGCTCGTTTGGGAATGTCTACAGACACTTAAGAAGCTGAGTAGGAGTAACAGAGTAAGACTCTGTTGGATACCTGGCCATACAGGGATAGAAGGCTTCCTGACTAGAAAAGGAGCATCGGAACATTTTATAGGCCCCGAACCATTCTGCGCTATAAAAGATCACGTCCTCATGAAAGCGTTCAGGGAACTAGAAAGAAGGAACCGGGCAGACGCATGAAACAACGCTCAAGTATCAGCAGGCCAAGTATCTCTTGGGTCAACATAACCGCAAGAGGTTTGAAGCATGTATCGGAATCTAATGAAATTCCCGAACATATACTGCGATTTTGTGCGGCGTTAGCCCACAAAAGACAAATATATCTGGGAAAAACACCTAATATCAGAGGAAGAATTGAAGTCACTATAACCAGCTCTCATTCTCAGACCTTTGAGCAATAAGAGCAAATAACCCTCAATACAACTCTGACAAGAGCTACATGGGAGGGGAGCATACAAACAACCATCCTCTACGTCGAACTCCGTCTAACTTGAACAAATTTTGATATCCCGTAAACATTTGATATGAAAATGAGTTTGATAAGTGGTCAATAAAATAGGTGTGGCTCATGTATTTCTGCTAAGAAGTCAAAATAAAACATATTCTGGAATTTCGAAGTTAATGAAATGCTCTCAGAATATGGTAACGAACGCATTGAAACCGGAAAAACTTGGGGATAAACGTGGCAAAAAACGTCCAGAAGAACTTATCGAAGAATTGTTAAAATCCCAAAGATTGACCCTTTAAAGTTTTCAAAAAATATCGCGAAGGCAATCGAAGACAATATCAGCGCCAGAACTGTCCGGAGAAGGCAAATTTTTTTGGCAAAATCGCGAGAAAAGTTCAATTGTATATTTTATGATTCTTTTTTTTGCTGGAAAGGCACTCTTTTGTACCAAGTTTGTATGTAAAAAAAAAACATTACCTCTTCAACGAAAAATACATCGGAATTGGAGTTGCAAAACTAGAGATAAAAATCAAAATTTAATTTATTTTAACAGAAATGCCGCGTCGCGTATACTAAAATACACGCCAAGCAGGTCCGTTGAACCAACGAATTAAGTGAACAGAGTATAATCGTCGTTTCTCCGTTTTTACCATTCAGACTCCACTCGAGTGTATGTTTACACGCTTTGATACAGCCAGCGTCTCCGCTATGTGCATGTTGAATACAATTTGTGTAAATCTAAGTCGAGTGCTAATTATAGCGTTTTGTAGTTTTTTGGCGAACATCATTCACGGTTAGTATTAACCGATTTTATTATATCGAAAGCGAATTCAATTTTAGGTTTCCTCAGACTGCTGGGGACTTTAAAGACGTGTACACACTAAAAAATGTTCATGTCAATGGTACTGCCAACATTAGAATATTGCTGTGTTGTCTGGTCCCAAATATATGAAAACGCCAGCAAAATACGTTCACACGGCTTGCCTTAAGAAATATAACATGGTCCGATGAAATGCCTGAACAATTTTATAATGCCGCAGACAAATCCAAAGCGTTATTAAATCTAAAGAGCTACTCGCACTTGTCTATTGGCATGTCCCAGAAAAATGTCTTAGAAACAGAAATGTGCTTTCAATTCTCAGTCATAGAACAAATTATGGGTGTAACAATCCAATAATTCGCGCCTATTTGTTATGAAGTCGATCTACGAATGAGTAGGGATAGTTTTAAGAATACAATTATGAATTTCTTAAACTCTTCCCAGGCCGATGGAAACCGCTGTTCGAATTGAACAAGTCTATCGCTCACTCTCAATATCATCGTCATCCCGCAACGATACAATCGTCAAAGATTTTGGTTTGTAGTTTATTTGCATGTTATTGGCATTTTGTTTTGGATACTTTATTCTTTTTTGTATGTTTGACAAATTGGGATAAAGAGCTACTTGAAGCTAGTGATATCTCATTCGCCGACATTACTTGGATTGGTAATACGTTTTCTATAGACTAAATCAAACTATACACAGTTTTATTTGTTCTTATGTTTTAGATTCATACGATGACGATGACTTTCTGAAATGCGCGGTTCATCGAAAAATCCATCGGCAAGCGCATTGCAAACATCTCTGATTTTTTTTTTTAGAGCGAACAGGCCCTTGGGTTTTTGCTCAACGAAGCGGGCATGGGTTTACATAATTGTGCGCTCATATCTTCTATTTGTTGGAGTTCCTGATGGGTTTTAGAGAAGATCCACTGTAGAAGTGAAATGTTTAGTTTATTACGCGTTGCCCAAGAATATTACTACAGTAGAATTCGCGTATAACGACATTTCGGTGAAGTGAAAAACTAAAGTTTAGTTTGCAATACAAATAGTAAACAAAATTCGTTCTAATAAAGCGACAATCGCTTATAACGGCGACAAATTTATCTTCCGTCAGTGGTCGTTGTGACCAAATTCTACTGTATATCCGCTTCCTTCATCAATTTTCGTGTCGCATTCACCACGATCGACAAAAATCGTCCTTTCTACAAACAGCATCAATTCGGCGTATCACCAACGTTTTAAAATGTTGGTATCGATATCAACATTTCAACAGACAGCCATGATGTCATTGGAATCAGTCTCTCTGTCTTTTAAACTGTCTGCTGTGTCTCTAAAAAAAAGATGACGGAGCAGTTCAACACTTGCCTATGATGGATGCCAGGCCACAGAATGAGCTTCCCAGGCCTGCAAATAGTCAGTAGATATATAAAAAAAGAGTAAAGAAACGAACTAACATGAAATGTGCAAGCAGACTAGATCTCGATTGGTCCTAGCAACTGCTCCCCCTGAATATATCCAAGTGGATAGTGCCATTCGAGGACACTGCCTCTAACACAGTCAAACGACTTCTGCAGAAGATGCATGGTTGAAGAAGAGAAAGAAACTATACAAGATATCCTCTCACCCGAGTGATGCGTAAAATTGACAAGTTGAGTGTAAGTGCTTTTCCTACCCACCGATCTTTAGTGCTAATAAATTGGCGAAAGGGAACAGCAACAAGCTTTCGGATTAGTTTGTCGCATAAGTTGGATAAGACTTGTCTTCTGAGACTTCGACTGTTTTCGTCGCTCTCGAATGACATCTCAGAATACCTTTCCAGCTGAAATGAATAAGAATTACAGTTCACTTGTTTGCAAAGTATATCGCAATTCCAGCAGAAACTACAAGCTGTCTACAGTTTATGGTCAACAAGATGGAAAGCTACTGTAAATATTGTCTTGATTGTCTCGACATGAATACAATGAAATCGAAATTACTTGCATTTGGAAAAGGAGTCTAGCGAGAGTCTAAAGCGTTCAAGTGGTCAAGTCGTATGTGATGAATGCCTGCAAAATAAACTTGTTTGAAGCTATTATGCTATCAGTAATGTGCTATGGACGAAAATACGAAAAACTCTTCCGTTCCTTTCTAAAACGAGAGCTTAGAACACCACCACTTTCTTCAAATTGAGAACGGCATGTCATCCCTTTTTCCATTTAAGCTCAAATTGAAAATTAGTCCTTTCAAAAATTTACTGAAAACTGATTCTTCGACCTTCTTCAAAGACTGGAGAATCTAATTGGAAGGAAAATATGATTCCAGAGTGCAGCCGCATTATTCGAAGTTTTGTACGGAATGTGAAACCAAGTAGTTTTACATATGCTAACGTGAAAATCTAGGTTTAACATAAACAACAACTGTTACTGTTAGAATGGGCGTTAGCAGCGGTATGATATCAGCAAGATCAAGGGTCAGTATCAAATTGCTTTGAAATTTAAAGAATTTTATTTCATCCAGCTGTACAAGAGCAATTTCTTAAAGCCAATGCTTTGGCTATTAATAAATTCACGTGGTTAATACGCAACGATGCACGAAGTTGAGAAATTCCTCTCACAAGTGCACAGTTGCGCTGCCTGTGTGAAGAATAAACGCATGAACTTCATGTCGCTTAAATTTAAAAAAAAGAAACCCGAATCGGTTGAAAATTGTCAACGCTTCAATGCATATTCCTCAATGAAGCTGAACAAGCAACTCGATACTGATTGGTCAATTATTCAGAAAGCGAAATAAGCGGTTCATACTGCCAAATAAATAAAATAATTCCTGACCATCTACAACATTTCATCATCAACACAATCAATCAGTGGTCTGTACCATTAATTACCTGCTGTCGCCTGATTCGCAACTACTAGTAAATCTCATCCAATGCATATTTGAAGCATTTACACGTTAGCCTATGCATACTCACCAATTTCAATTGCATCCTTCACCAGGGCACCAACCTCCAAAAGTTTCCGTGAAAACGAATTCCATTTTTCACCCTGTGGAAGTGCATCTTCGAGCCACTTTAGATCCGGCAGACCATCCTTCCACTGGTCGTATTTCTGCAAAATATATATACAACAAACGCTGCTGTACTCCAATTGTTATATAATAATAAATATTTAGTAAACGCACCTTACCGAGAGTAACACCCCCACTTATTGCACCACCAAGCACTAAGTATCGCAGTTTGAGTGCACCTCGTAGAATTCGAACAACGATCATTCCATATCCTCTGCTGTTCGGCGGTGGGGGAGTTTGCCCAATTCGGTGACCATAGACATTGAGTAATGGTTTTCGCTGTCCGCCTGGTTTTGGTACATCAAAGATTGTGGAATAGTTTAATGAAACTATTTTTGTAGAGAGTGCAACCACACGTTTTCGTGATTCCCTGTGAGGATTTTTATTGAAGAAATTTGAAATAAAAATGCGTTGTCTTCGGAAACACTTCGACAGCTCCGCAATGTAATTGACAGTGAAAAGTTACCTGTTTGAATTTGCATACGCTAGACGTAACATATTTGTGAATTTTAGTTAACTTTTTATGCAATATGATGTTTTCTTTTAAAACAAAAACTTAATTTTTACCGGAAGAAAAAACCGACTGACATCATGCAGATTCACGGATGACAGTAAGAAAATCGACAAGGAGTTGTCTGCACAGAATTTAACATAGCAGAGCTCAGTATGTAATATGAGCACTTTCATGAAATTAAGTGCTGCCAAATTTTCGTTTAGAATTTAAAATAATCTGCGTACATTAAAAGATTAGAGTTTAATCCGATTAGATTCGAATAACAAATAGATTATTTACGAATGTGAGGCTGAGGCTGAGGTCAGGTGATATAATTTTGTAGCTCGTCTTCTATCTGCTTCAACGCCTGATGTTGAAAGTAGCTCACAATTACTTTCGGGTTCTGAGAAATACTTCTTATTGAAGTGAGCTTAAAATCGAGCTTATCTTAACAACCAGGTGGCACCACTTTGCAACGCTTGCAGCGACACTTTGCACGTAAGCTGTCAACCTTCGAACGATTTATTTTAGTAGAGATAAAATCATTTTCTTTTCACGGCGGTTATCAGCAAATTCTCGTGGAGGAGAAGCGATTTAAAAATTTGATTGTGAACAAAAATTATTTGTTTACGATGATAGCCGATTTAGCCGCGATAATGACTGCTATTGCTGCTCTGGTGGCAGCCATACAGCTTGTTGTTAGATATCGTTGGGAAGTTCTGCTCGCTTAGCAGATATATCGCGTTGAGTTATCGTTGTTCGGAGATGGTGTTTCTCAGGTTCCTGATTGTTGAACAGTGCCACCATGAACTGTTTCAGGGGGATGATGTGTGCTTCACCGTAAAGCTTCTAGTTGTCGCGGTGCTTCCGATGGTCCCTGTCGAACGTGAAACCGCTACATATTCACAGTATTTTCCTTTCGAGAATTGCGAGCTTCTCCATGCTGGTCTTAGAAATGGTGTGCCATATTGGGAAGACGTACGATCCGCCTTACTAGATCCTTGTAGAGCAGCAGCCTTATCCTCTAGCTTACTCCACTTTCCTTACACATCAAGGGATAAATGCGATGGAAGCCTAGGTTGGCCTTCTTAAGGGTCAGTTTCGAGTGGCTGTTGAACTTCAGCCTTTCCGTGAAGGTAACGCCAAGATGCTTAACCTCTTTGTCTGCTGTTATTTCCTTACCGTTAGGGAGCACTATCTTTATGCTCCGACATTTGACTGCTGATCTCCATCCACCTCGGGATGATCACCTTAAAAACATGAGTACCGATTTTTTCCAGCATTGATACGAATACCTCATTTGGTGTAGTTCTATTGCTGTCTTGATTCGCGTGTCTTACCCTTCGCGTGGCGATCAGTGGTGACTTCGAGCTGGCATTAGTCAGTGAGTCCTCTGCGAATAGACAACAGCTCACTGTGTTGGTTGGAGGCAGTTGATCTGCCGTGTAGATGTTGAAGAGCAACGGTCCTAGCTTCGACCCTTGCGCAACTCACGCCTTGGTGCTCCGCTCAGTTGATGCGCTGCCTTCCACTTGATTGTAGAATCTTTTGGAATGCAGAAAGTTTTTTTTTTTTTTTTCCGTCACAGAGTACACAAAACACTACGTTCTCTAAGTGTTAACTCTCAGTATCGCTTTACACAACAGATTTTGCTGCGCGACTAAGGATCATCTACCGATTTTGCATCTCACAGATTACATCAAATAAACAGTATTAATTATAGCATAGTGCATGGATCAATTTTTTAAACTCCAATCGAGACAAGCTAAAATCAATTTCGTTGCAAAGTTCATTAAAAGTGTTTATACACCTTGTAATAGGTTCATTACAACCGTAGTTGGTTCTATGCCTCTTATCATATAGTAAATTTCTCATCCGAAGAGATCTTTGGGGAGCATATATATTCATGAGAAAAGGTAAGTCTGGTGAATTTACACGGCAATTAATAACACCGCGTATGAACATGGCTGACGCTGCCTTACGCCTGAAACTTAAGGTTTGCAAGCCTATTATTTTACATCTATCGTCATATTTAGGGAGTTCTTCGAAGGAATACAATTTACGGACACCATATCTCGTGAAATTTTTTTGTACTCTTTCGAATCTGAGTTCTTGTGTATCATATGGGGAATCCCAAATGATGGAAGAATATTCTAAATACGGTCTGACTAACGAACAATAGATGGACTTAAGACTAGTTATATCCCGAAAATCTCTACTATTTCTTTTCAGAAAACCTAACATAGCATTAGACTTCGCAATTGTAATGTGATGCAAAATTTAAGTTAGTATCAAAAATTACACCCAGATCTTTAACCTCTTCTAGGCGACTAAGTCTATGATCATTTATGAAATAATCATAGACAATCGGGGATGTAATTCGATATGCCGTAAAGATATTACATTTTTGAATGTTCAGCTCTAGTCCATTGTGCTTGCACCATTCCGCTAGTGCATGGATATCCAATTGGAAATTATTACAATCAGTTAAACTATTTATAGATAAATACAATTTAAAGTCGTCTGCGAATATTAGAATTGTACAATATTTGAAAATTTCGTGAACATCGTTCATAAACAATAGAAAGAGTAATGGCCCCATATGGCTAACTTGTGGAACGCCCGATGTAACTTTTATTACTCGAGATCTAAAACTATCGATCATTACCAATTGCTTCCTGTCCTTTAAGTAATTGGAAAACCACTCTAACATTGACGAATGGAATCCCAAAGACTTTAGTTTGTTTAAAAGCAAAGTGTGATGTACTTTCTCGAAGGCTTTCGAGAAATCGGTGTAAAGTACATCAACTTGTAATTGATTTTCTAAATTTGTATAAATGTAATTTGAAAATAATGATAAATTAGTTGTACAAGACCTGCCCTGCATAATTTATTAGTTATTAGAAATAATTTCTTTTACCATGAAATATAATTTTTCTTTTACAATACTTTCAAATAACTTTGGTATCGATGAAAGCTTGGATATTGGTCGATAGTTTTCTACTTTTTGCCTTAAACCGCTTTTATATATAGGCGTCAGAAAAGAATACTTCCATTCATTTAAAAATTCACCCATTTTTAGGGATTGATTAAAGATAATTCTTAGTGGACGATAAAGCGAATTCCAACTTTTTTTTAAAATACCAGCCGGGACCCCATCGGGGCCTGGGCTGTAATTTACTTTAAGATTAGTTAAGGCATTTATTACATCCTAATCCGTAAATTCCAATACACCTATATCCAGAACCTATGGTATATTAGAGTAATGGTTCATCGTTGTTTGGACCGGAGACCCATTATAGACAGACTCAAAAAAGTTGGCAAATAGGTCAAAGTTATAAACTACTTTGATGAGGTTGGAAGGCAATTCCTTCTGATTCAGGTTGTAGATGAGTCCCTCTATCCAGACTGTGTCGAAGGCCTTTTCCACGTCCAGGAAGTCATAAGTGACTTGGTGTTTGTTCAGAGGAGGAGAAGAACTATCCCAGAGATGTTGTCCGAAAGTATTACCAAAGGATAAAACCATCAGAAGTGGATACAAGCTTGGAATGGAGGTCTGCGAGGTAGAGGATGGACAACTGAGATAGATTCGCAGTGGGTAGTGTGAATTGGAGAAAAGTCATTTCTATAGCTACCTCTAATTGCGCACATCAAGTTGGTTGATGTCATTCATACGTGCTCTGTTGCATTGGCTCAATGGCTCTCAATCGAAGATCCTCTTCGGCCTTGAATCCGTAGATACTAGGCTAGATTCTTCTTTCAGATGCCCTCAACGCAATCAAAGATCGAACTTCGACTGAACTTCGAAGAGCAGGACTTGCATGATCAATGTCAGCTTGTTTGAGCGCTCTATTATTCAATTGGCTCTTAAGTTCAAAGAAACAGCAGTTGGCAAGAGTTATTCTGCGTCTAAATCTCAGCTGATGTTGTTAGAACTATTCCCTGGGCAGCCGAGGTAGACGAAGCTGCACCGATGTTATGTATCCTTTCTGGAAGACATCAAATACCTCGTTGCCGATTCCATCTCACTGTCAGCAAACAGCAAACCTCATTCGCTGCATTCGTCAAATCAAGTCTATGTCATCCGCTTATGCTAACAGCGCTCTGGCCACCTGGAAGATCGTGTCTATGGTTTTGCTCGATCTCCTCAAGAACGACACAAGTCACATGACTTCCTCATCTTGTCTACAAACTGGATTGACATTGAATGTGTCGGCGAGTTCATTACCAACCCTAATGAAGCAGAAAGAGTTCTCCATTGCATCCTCCACAAACTGACGAGATTGGCATCAACTAGACGTGACTGTCTATAGGACGAGCTGATCGGAGGAAATCATGTTCTATGAATTGAATTTGGGCACCGGAAATGAAGGACCCAAGAAGTGCGGATCGACAACCGTCACATTTTCGTTGAGGCTGCGTATGCCATGTCCATCTTGACCCTGTTTGCACAGGCTACACAGTGCTATGAGTCCAGTCATATACGGATCCAAAGATTATGGTAGTTAGGCAATGACATCTTTAAAAAAAAACACAAATTTTCCCCATGTAAGCATATTTTATTTCCATTTCCATTGAATTAATTAAAAAGTCATAACCATTCTGAGAGCATCGCGATTAATCTTAGCTTGAGTACAAATCATGCCTTCCGCAAAGATATTCGACTCGTACTGAAGGTACTCAATGGCTCTGTCCACGAATTGCAATGACTCTCCCAAAAGCAGCGACGTATTTGTGTTTGTCTTTAAGGCAATACGCCGAGTCTTCTCCGTTACGGCAGAGTGCACTTCGAAGCACAAAATTCCCAGTATCCTCGTTTCACCTAGAAAGATTGCATAATTCGTGACCACTTTCAACATGTATCTTTCCGTGAACTTACATGGCGCTATTATTTCATAGAGTTCGAGCATTTCCTTGGCGTAGTCCAACTTCTTTTCAACCTCGTCGTCGGTAAGGGCCATTAGTGTGGTCGCGTCCGTTCCGATCTTCTGAAGAACCTGAATCTTAACTTCACATATATAATAGTGTCGGCTTGGTAACCACTTTTGATAGTGTTCTATGAACTGCAGGCAGTTCGGAACGGTTTTGTCCAAAGTGGCTAGGTCCTTCCCAGCCTTTTCCAGAATTTCACTGATGTACAACAGCTCCATGCCCTCGCCACAGGTCAAGCATCTTCAATGAGTTGTGAAATGAGTCAAAAGTGATGAATAAGAATAAATTTGACATACTTCCAATTTTCGTGCCATTGCTCTAGGCTCGGTGGGAGAACGAATCCAACACAGCCTTTTTTACTGCATTTCATTGCACTGTAGTGGGTGCCGAATTCGGTGACATCCTTGCAGCGATTGCACTCGCATTTGAACAGCTTCGTGTGCATTAAGTGTCTCTGGCGATCTCCAGTGCCCCACACCGCATCCGAATAGCATATGCTGAGATTTGTGTTCTTGGGTATCGAATGTGGAGCCCACACGATGACGCCTCCAGTTTTGCTGATACTCTTCGCCAAATTGGGGAAGCATGAATGCTCAAACATAGAGGTCACGTCGAAAACGGCCACGTGCGGTGGATCGGAGGTTGGGATCTCGTGACCGTTTATCTGCAAGATACCGGTTATTTTCATGATCTCATCTTCGGTGAACTCGTCTGTTTGGAAAAATCTTAAATAAAGGAAATTCTATGAAATACTATATATGTGGTGTTTGTTAACTTAATTGGTTATTGATTGTTTTTGAGGTATATAAAGGGTGATTTTTTAAAAGCTATAGGAAAGTTTTTCAAAAAAAAAACACATAAAATTCAGAAGAATGCATGAAATCTTTATTTGAATCGATAGTATGGTCCATATAATTTAATGTTTGAAGATTATTTCATGCAAATGTTGACCTTGACTGCGCCTCAGATGGTCCATCCGCTTAGTCCAGTTTTGGCATACTCTTTGCAACATTTCGGCGTTATCTCACGAATTAATGCTTCAATGTTGTCTTCCAATGCGTCAATTGAAGCGGGCTTGTCTGTATAGACATGACGTTTAACATAGCCCCACAAAAAATAGTCTAAAGGCGTTAAATCGCACGATCTAGGCGGTCAATTGACCGGTCTCGAACGTGAAATAAAATGTTCACCGAACTCGACCCTCAATAAGTCCATTGTTGCGCGTGCTGTGTGGCATGTGGCACCGTCTTGTTGAATCCACATGTCATGCAATTCAAGCTCTTGCATTTTGGGCAAAAAAAAGTTGGATATCATCTCACGGTAGCGCTCACCATCACCACAGTTACGTTACGATTCGCATCATCTTTGAAGAAGTACGGTCCAATGATGCCACCAGCCCATAAACCGCACAAACTCTGACTTTTTCTGAATGCAAATTCGAAAAGTCTGCTTAATTGAGCCAAAAATGAGCTTCGTCGCTGAACACAATTGAACACAAATGAACTTTCCTAACAGAGCACGCATTTTGATAATAAAATTCAATAATTTGCAAGCGTTGTTCGTTTGTAAGACGATTCATGGTTAAATTTAAGACCAAACTGAAGATGTTTCACAGTGAAACAAAACACGAAACGTACGTCAGCTGTTTAAACCAGTGTTGCCAAAAAGATAATAGCTAAAAAATCACCCTTTACATGATGACTTGAGGGCAGTCTAGAGTTGAGTTCCCTTCAAAAATATCCCTTTTTCAATAACGTCCACGTCCCTGGGACTCAGAGACGATTGTAGAGTTTCTTAGGCAACAACTATAGATGCTATATATAGATCCCTGCTCAACGTCACCTACAAGATCCAGTCCAACGTACTGTGTGAACGTTTAAACTCTAAAGCCGTTTTGCACCGCACTAATCGGCACGTACCATTGCGGCAAATCGACTATAGATCAAATCTTCACACTAAGACAAATCTTGGAGAAGACCAGCGAGTTTCCAATCCAATCCACCTTTTCATCGATCTTAAAGCCGCAAGAGGACAAAACAAGATATATCCTGTTGACCAATAAACGTTCCGTCGCACACCACCTTGGACAAAACTTCACTATCGACAGTTACAATTTCCAGCTAGTAAATGAGTCAGTCGTAGAATCGCCCTTGGCAACCGGTGTTAGTTCGGTTTGTCAAAGCAACTGTGCTCAAAACTCCTGTCAACTCCATGCTCAACAAAATTCTTGTTTTGCCAGTCCTGCTCTATGGAGCCGAAAGCTGGACGCTATTCTTGGTACCTTCGAAAAACAAATTCTACATCGGATATATATGCCCTGTCTGCGAGGAAGGCGAGTGGAGGAGAAGATATAGCCGCGAACTCTAGGAGCTGTACCAGGATGTGGATAAAGTCCGGAAGGCAAAAATCCGTCGGCTGCACTGGCTCGGCCACATCGAGCGCATGGACAACAATGCTACAGCAAAGATAGTCTTCGAATCCGAGCCTTCTGGTTCGAAAAGGAAGAATGGCGGATGCAAGACAGCTTGGTCTTGATGACTGGAAGCAGCGTGCCCAGGACCGTCAACGCAATTGCTCAGGCTCGGACCCTCCAAGGGTCGCCGACCTGATAAGTAAGTAAGTAATTAGGTTATCACCGAAACACAACTTCTACAATGCTCTGTTCTTAATTTGTCATCTATGTCATAGTACATTGCCTCAAACTCACAAAAAGTATACAGTAATTCCTTTTCGTGAATGAGTGTTCAAGTGAACAACTCTTTACAAAAACCCTAAGCGCCTTGCGTCTTCTGTTTGAAAATCACATAAAAAAAAACGAAAGTGATTACAAATCAGTTTACCTTGGTATAAACTTGCCGATACCTTCTAAGTCGGACTTCCATTGTTGCGAGCCTCGGCGAATTTTCTCGTGCGACTCCAGTCGCAGAAGTTTTTCATATGTCTGTGGATCCGTTTTCTTCAAAAGGAGCGCTCGCAACGCCCCGATGCCCTGGTACATTGGATGCGGTATCGTAAACTCATGTATGGTAACCTTAAAAAAATAAACGATGGTACAAATCAAAGAGCAGTCTATATTGTGGTGCTAATGAGTTCTTGTGTGTGGATTTAAAATTACACCTCTTGTTGGGCGGCTGCCACGTACCTTCTTTTGACTTCTGTTTTGTGTGAGTTTACACTCCTCTTTATGTTCGCTGCTGTCTTCACATTCCTTCGAGCACATTGGCCAACCACAGTGGCGACATGGTACATAATTCGCTTCATCTATTGCGTTCAAGCAACCCAAACAAACTGGACCGGTTATTTGTGATGGGCCTCGAGTTAAGGGTGACTCCTTGAGAATGATCTCGTTCGCCTTAATTTTTCTCGTCGTCACAAGGTACCTGCCCAGTTTTTCATTTTCCTCGATCTGAAAATTAGAGTACATATCAATAGCGTTGTACATATGTAGAAACAGCTGAATTAAATATCGAATATAGTGAAAGACTTATAATATATAATAATAATATGGGTGGCTCTACAGCCCGTAGAGGGCCAGGGCCTAGCTTCTCAGCAACCACTCGTGTTGTGCGTGCTATTGTTCTATCACGAGTGGAAGGGACCTACAGTTTTATGCCGACTCCGAACGGCCAAGCTTGAGAAGCTTTATCTAGACAGTTATACTCTTTGAGCATTGTCAGTGACTCGAAAGAGGAGGGGCCGTGAAAAGTATTTCTTATCGTACCAGGAATCAAACCTAGACAGATTGGTCAAAGAGCGTAGGAGTCGACGCACATACCCACAACGCCACGGGCTACCAGTGAAAGACATTTTGGTCTTATTTGAACATCGAATCACAGGGGCGTTGAATTGTATGTTCTAAGAAAGAACACTTTGGGATATAGTAGGTTCTTGCGAAATGAAAACGAACAATAAATTTGAGTTCAGAATTTAAAACGTAAGCAAAAAGAAGACGTGAGTAATTCTTGCATTGCTGCCTGGACTCCGGAGCAGCGCAGTTAAAATTGACGTGATTAGTCGAATACAGCGTTTCCTTCAATGAAGCATCTGCTGGCACTCAAACCAAGGCAGCTAAATTCCATCTGACAGTGAAGCAAGGCAAAGTACATGTAGTCGTACAGAAAAGACGCATACCACCGACAGCCTGCCACAATAAGCGGCTGCCTTTTGTATTCAAGGACTTCGTCTTCCTCTGCGGTGAGGTTTACAGAATAAGCAACATCAGTTGAAGACTTCTTTTGTTTTGTTGATTAATAGACCAACGCCCAAAAGATCAAGTTGACTTTGTACAATATCTGGCTTATTCCCTGGTTCATGCATGGACTATGTATTGTAAAAACTGAAACTAAATGTTGTCATCATTACTTTTTCCGATGAAGCCAAATATCTTGGTGTTACGTCAGGCAAGTGAAAACAAACGATACACAAGTCAAGGCTAATGTTCTGACTTTTACTTGCCACCAAAACCTGGTGCAAGCTGAAATGAAATAACGAGTTGCTTAGCGAACAATGGAAATAAGACTTACTCTGCCAACCTTATCCAGACACTGAAATTTCAACAAGAAATGAGTCACTGGCTCACACAATCGGAGAATGGGCTTGAGAAGCACAGGGATTCAGTGGCGTCTTTCTCGCTAGTGAAATGGAAGGTTAAGAGGATGACTGACTAAACCGAAACTTCACTTCAGAATGTTGTTCAATTACAAGGAAAAGAAACAAAACAAAAAATGAGAATCGTTATTTGTTTCTTACATGTCTCAAACGTTTTTCTTAAAGTCATCTTTTCCGTTGGATGAGCTGGATGTGGACACAATAGTTGAAGAAGACAAGGATGCGACAGTCATCAACATCAACGAAGAGGAAGTTGAATACAGAGGAGGGGTAAGTTCAAATGACCAAAAACACCAAGACGCTTCACGCTTCAAAACATGTATCAAATGAGCGGAAAAAAAACCAACAAGATCGCTTCTGTTGATTCTGATTTCTTCTAAAAATTGATTCAATTTGTAAAAGTTATAATAAAACTTTTTATATGATCAGTAAATATGTATTATGTTTTTTTTAAGGTCGAATAAACTGGTTTCGATATAAAGAAACTTGAACTTGAACTTTATATTTTTCGTTACACTGGACGTTCAGTGTATAAGCGATTTTTCAAAATGAGTTATTTCAGGTCACCTTCGTCGACACTTTTGCCTGTCTTCTATTTTACGTAGGGGTATGGTTGAGGGCTCCAAATAAGCGGCAAGCGTCATTCTCCATAAGGCAAGTAAAGATACATCACTGAAAGACGCGCAAGTGTCAGCGTTTTCTCTGCAAAAACAACATCGAGGCTAAAATCGCCAAGGCACTGTTTCAGAAAGTTTAAGGGAACTTTTCGTGGGGGCTGTGGCGTTGTGGGTCTTGGTTTCTTTTTCCCTTGAACCTCGGTGTCCTCTCATCCGAGTACGACAAAAATTATTTTGAGTGTTTGCTGAGAAGTTAAGCCCTGGCCCACTACGGGCTGCAGCGCTACCCATACTATTATTATTACTAAGAAAATGTTCGGCAAGGGTTTCGGTCGCTAAAAAGATCCGTGTTGACCTACACGGCTATCCTATGCATCGGAAAAAAAATTTCGCGTAAATATGTAACTGCTGCTTTCACAAAACTTCAATGAACGATCTGTCTCGGCTGAATAGGGGTCTACTGTAGTAAACCTGGATGTGCCCTTTATGCACTGGTAAATCCACCGTCCCCTTCACCACCCTTGATAAACACATCATAGGATTCACTCTCAAGTTGTCTGTGGTACAACTCGCACTACAGCTTTGATGATATTGCGCACCGCATTTTCTTTGACCTCAGTCTCATGGTACTTCAGCTGAGACGTACATACAAAGTCGACTTCGCACTCAGGACTGGCTCTGGCCAGAATCTGAGCCAAAAAAGAACTGTTGTCGAATTTTCACGGACGGCTCCAAAACCAATGAAGGGTCTGGTGCTGGCACCTTCGTGGAGGGCGTCACATATCTGTGTCTGTAGCGAAAGTCAAGATATGCTTAAGGGGATTCTGGTCAATGCTTAATGATTTGAACAACCCTTAAATCACTCCCAGGATAGTTCGGGAATGCAAGTGTATTTGATAGGCAGTCAGTAAATGTGGATTACACAATGGACCAGTTTCTGAGTCTGAGTGCTTCAGAGGAGTGTTAAAAGCTCCCGACAAAAAATGTATGGAAGCATCCTACATCGTTGATCCTGCAGACGCTTATGGCAATTGGACGAAAAAACTCAACCATGATCTCAATCACTCCAATTCCAACTAACTTGGCGTGAGCAATTTGTGATTGCTAGTCAGATTGTTCTGCCTGGAGAGGTTGGGGTCAGTGTCCGCCCACAACAAGAACTGATTCTTGTTTTCCGAGTTGGTAGACGTCGTTCTCCACTTGTGTGTGCCATCTTAGACGCAGGCGTCCTCTGCTTCGTTGTTCCACAGTCTCAGAGTCGATAAGATTTTATTGGCTTGACGCCGTGATTATCAGGAAATATTGTACATTCCATCTACATGCGCGCATTTGGTCCAAATACAAGACTATTTCTCAAACTATTCCAAGAATATGTTTAGAATTGAATAAAAAAATATGATACACCTTTTGCTTGCACGAACAACTAGGCTAACAGACAACTTGGCAAGCAAACACCAGCACATTTGTCGACTGCTCGTAAAAAACGAATCAATTTCTTTATTCAAGTTTGAAATATCCAAGTCTCCAATAAACTCCAGACATAATGGCTTTTGTTTTATTTGCCGGGACTAGCTATGAATAGCTTTTACATATGTAACTGCACCAGCGCCGCTTTCGGTATCAGTGGTATTTATTTTTTTTTTTTTTTTAATTTTAGCTTTCCCCCACCCATGTTGCAAGGAGAACCTTTTCAAAAAACGCGTTTAAAAATACCTTGCCATGCACATATGTACATATATTTTGTCTCTCATTTGAAAATAGCTTAAGCGGATAGAAATTACGAACAAAATTCGATCGCACCTGCATACACACAGGAATACAATCGGTCAGTCGGAGTGTTCCTTTTCTGGCAATGTGGGATAAATACCTTAAATGGGTGACACCATTGTTTATGGGACTTCCAGTCGGCTTTCTGATGTTCGGGACTGCAGTAGAAGACCTGGTTGCAGTTGGAGCATTTTGATTTTGATTCACTCGAACATATTTTGCACAGACCACCACCTTTCGAGTCAGACATTGAAGATATATATATATATTTATTCTATCTTATGTAAAATTTGTTGGTTTAATTTCTCGCGGGAACACCTTTTTGAACTTTTCGATTTAAAAGGAAGAATTGTACTGAGCTGCTTCGCTATTAATAGTCACTGCCGCGAGCGGCATATGTTCTCTTAATGAATCCACGAGATACTCAACTCAAATTGAGTTCGATGTAGACTGAGTATGTACGGACGGATTGATATTTTCGTGCCTAGAATTGCTTAAGTTTTCTCACAGCATTTGGATCTGAGTGAATACTGAACGTGCATGTGCTTAAGATTGCTGCTTGGTTTGTTTTACTGTCGATTTGTGAATTTGTTCACATTTGTTCTCCATTGCATCTGAGTTTCTCACATTTCTACTCAAATGTAGAGGTTCAATATTACTTGATTTTGTTTTAACTAATCTAATGTTCATAATTTTTGGTTGACTTATAATATAAGTTGTCCCTGTGCAACGGATGGTATCAGTGGGGCATTAAGTAACAGCAGCATCTTCAGCATCTCTGATCATTCTCCTTAATCATCAACTGTCCTATTCGAGAAAAACTTCTCATCCAGCATACATCTGCGACTCTTGGGGTTGGGATGGATCGAAGATAGGCGAAGGCATCTACTATGAGCGGGCGTCTACTATAAGGATCTAAATATCTAATTATAATTTCGATTACCGAACTCAGTGTTGCGTCTTTAAGACAGGAAGTGTAGCGGTCAAGGAAGCTATGTCTTACCCACAAAACAGACGTCAAACGTTCTGATACGAACTTAACGAGATGGCGGACTATTTTAGCAACCTACTTATGTGGATGGCGCGATGCTGTGAGAAAATTGGGTGCTTAGATGCAGGATTCCAAAACAAGACGAGGCGATCATCCAGCCTGATGAATGAGTTGGCCGACTCTCAAGGCTCTAAACGGCGTCATAACTGTGCACTGCGCAATTGGAACTCACGCCTTTAAGTGGGGTCTTCCCTAAAACGACTTATACAGGAGCTGCAGAGACGAGGAAACTATTGCACACTGGCTGTGTAATTTAGAGCATCCTCATCTCTAGAAGGAAAAATCACAGCTAAGCAATGCCAGAGGCAGCCACCTCATCGCTTTGTCAAAAGCTTCCAACAGGTTTCCGAAAAACGATCGACACAGCGAACGATCGACCAGCTAGCCTAAGTGTGACTGCTTCATATTTGAAGGCAGTCACTCTAACCTAATCTTACCAGAAACAGCACTTCACTCATTACCCAGCACCATTGAAAAATCCTGCGATAGCAGAGAATATTCAATGGCGGCCTTCCTTGACATAGTGGGTGCTTTTAATAATGTCAACTCCGAAGTAATAATCAATGTTCGAATTTTTCACCTAAAAAAATTGACAGTGGTTATGTGTTGAGATGTAGAAGATTTTGGAGCCTTTCAACTGCCACAGCGGCCCAACTAGGCGTACCTACGACCTGTGTACACCTGTGGTTATGTGTTGAGATGTCTATTAACGAAATCCAAAGACTGGAGTGGATCCGACGACATCGAATTTTTCACCTAAAAAAATTGACAGTGTATAGTAAGGATTTTGGAGCCTTTCATGGCTCATCTTCCAACTGCCACAGCGGCCCAACTAGGCGTACCTACGACCTGTGTACACCTGTGGTTATGTGTTGAGATGTGTATTAACGAAATCCAAAGACTGGAGTGGATGCGACGACATCGAATTTTTGACCTAAAAAAATTGACAGTGTATAGTAAGGATTTTGGAGCCTTTCATGGCTCATCTTCCAACTGCCCTACGACCTGTGTAAACCTGTGGTTATGTGTTGAGATGTGTATTAACGAAATCCAAAGACTGGAGTGGATACGACGACATCGAATTTTTCACCTAAAAAAATTGGCAGTGTGTAGTAATTATTTTGGAGCCTTTCATGGCTCATCTTCCAACTGCCACAGCGGCCCAACTAGGCGTACCTACGACCTGTGTACACCTGTGGTTATGTGTTGAGATGTGTATTAACGAAATCCAAAGACTGGAGTGGATCCGACGACATCGAATTTTTCACCTAAAAAAAAATGACAGTGTATAGTAAGGATTTTGGAGCCTTTCATGGCTCATCTTCCAACTGCCACAGCGGCCCAACTAGGCGTACCTACGACCTGTGTACACCTGTGGTTATGTGTTGAGATGTGTATTAACGAAATCCAAAGACTGGATCGGATCCGACATCGAATTTTTCACCTAAAAAAATTTACAGTGTATAGTAAGGATTTTGGAGGCTTTCATGGCTCATCTCCAACTGCCACAGCGGCCCAACTAGGCGTACCTACGACCTGTGTACACCTGCGGTTATATGTTGAGATGTGTATTAACGAAATCCAAAGACTGGAGTGGATCCGACGACATCGAATTTTTCACCTAAAAAAATTGACAGTGTATAGTAAGGATTTTGGAGCCTTTCATGGCTCATCTTCCAACTGGCACAGCGGCCCAACTAGGCGTACCTACGACCTGTGTACACCTGTGGTTATGTGTTGAGATGTGTATTAACGAAATCCAAAGACTGGATCGGATCCGACATCGAATTTTTCACCTAAAAAAATTTACAGTGTATAGTAAGGATTTTGGAGGCTTTCATGGCTCATCTCCAACTGCCACAGCGGCCCAACTAGGCGTACCTACGACCTGTGTACACCTGTGGTTATGTGTTGAGATGTGTATTAACGAAATCCAAAGACTGGATCGGATCCGACATCGAATTTTTCACCCAAAAAAATTTACAGTGTATAGTAAGGATTTTGGAGGCTTTCATGGCTCATCTCCAACTGCCACAGCGGCCCAACTAGGCGTACCTACGACCTGTGTACACCTGCGGTTATATGTTGAGATGTGTATTAACGAAATCCAAAGACTGGAGTGGATCCGACGACATCGAATTTTTCACCTAAAAAAATTGACAGTGTATAGTAAGGATTTTGGAGCCTTTCATGGCTCATCTTCCAACTGCCACAGCGGCCCAACTAGGCGTACCTACGACCTGTGTACACCTGTGTACACCTGTGGTTATGTGTTGAGATGTCTATTAACGAAATCCAAAGACTGGAGTGGACCCGACGACATCGAATTTTTCACATAAAAAAATTGACAGTGTATAGTAAGGATTTTGGAGCCTTTCATGGCTCATCTTCCAACTGCCCTACGACCTGTGTAAACCTGTGGTTATGTGTTGAGATGTGTATTAACGAAATCCAAAGACTGGAGTGGATCCGACGACATCGAATTTTTCACCTAAAAAAATTGACAGTGTATAGTAAGGATTTTGGAGCCTTTCATGGCTCATCTTCCAACTGCCACAGCGGCCCAACTAGGCGTACCTACGACCTGTGTACACCTGTGGTTATGTGTTGAGATGTGTATTAACGAAATACAAAGACTGGAGTGGATCCGACATCGAATTTTTCACCTAAAAAAGTTGACAGTGTATAGTAAGGATTTTGGAGCCTTTCATGGCTCATCTTCCAACTGCCACAGCTGCCCAAATAGGCGCACCTACGACCTGTGTACACCTGTGGTTATGTGTTGAGATGTGTATTAACGAAATCCAAAGACTGGATCGGATCCGACATCGAATTTTTCACCTAAAAAAATTTACAGTGTATAGTAAGGATTTTGGAGGCTTTCATGGCTCATCTCCAACTGCCACAGCGGCCCAACTAGGCGTACCTACGACCTGTGTACACCTGTGGTTATGTGTTGAGATGTGTATTAACGAAATACAAAGACTGGAGTGGATCCGACATCGAATTTTTCACCTAAAAAAGTTGACAGTGTATAGTAAGGATTTTGGAGCCTTTCATGGCTCATCTTCCAACTGCCACAGCTGCCCAAATAGGCGCACCTACGACCTGTGTACACCTGTGGTTATGTGTTGAGATGTGTATTAACGAAATCCAAAAACTGGAGTGGACCCGACGACATCGAATTTTTCACCTAAAAAAATTGACAGTGTATAGTAAGGATTTTGGAGCCTTTCATGGCTCATCTTCCAACTGCCACAGCGGCCCAACTAGGCGTACCTACGACCTGTGTACACCTGTGGTTATGTGTTGAGATGTCTATTAACGAAATCCAAAAACTGGAGTGGACCCGACGACATCGAATTTTTCACCTAAAAAAATTGACAGTGTATAGTAAGGATTTTGGAGCCTTTCATGGCTCATCTTCCAACTGCCACAGCGGCCCAACTAGGCGTACCTACGACCTGTGTACACCTGTGGTTATGTGTTGAGATGTGTATTAACGAAATCCAAAGACTGGAGTGGATCCGACATCGAATTTTTCACCTAAAAAAGTTGACGGTGTATAGTAAGGATTTTGGAGCCTTTCATGGCTCATCTTCCAACTGCCACAGCGGCCTAACTAGGCGTACCTACGACCTGTGTACACCTGTGGTTATGTGTTGAGATGTCTATTAACGAAATCCAAAAACTGGAGTGGACCCGACGACATCGAATTTTTCACCTAAAAACATCGACAGTGTATAGTAAGGATTTTGGAGCCTTTCATGGCTCATCTTCCAACTGCCACAGCGGCGCAACTAGGCGTACCTACGACCTGTGTACACCTGTGGTTATGTGTTGAGATGTGTATTAACGAAATCCAAAGACTGGAGTGGATCCGACGACATCGAATTTTTCACCTAAAAAAATTGACAGTGTATAGTAAGGATTTTGGAGCCTTTCATGGCTCATCTTCCAACTGCCACAGCGGCCCAACTAGGCGTACCTACGACCTGTGTAAACCTGTGGTTATGTGTTGAGATGTGTATTAACGAAATCTAAAGACTGGAGTGGATCCGACGACATCGAATTTTTCACCTAAAAAAATTGACAGTGTATAGTAAGGATTTTGGAGCCTTTCATGGCTCATCTTCCAACTGGCACAGCGGCCCAACTAGGCGTACCTACGACCTGTGTACACCTGTGGTTATGTGTTGAGATGTGTATTAACGAAATCCAAAGACTGGATCGGATCCGACATCGAATTTTTCACCTAAAAAAATTTACAGTGTATAGTAAGGATTTTGGAGCCTTTCATGGCTCATCTCCAACTGCCACAGCGGCCCAACTAGGCGTACCTACGACCTGTGTACACCTGCGGTTATATGTTGAGATGTGTATTAACGAAATCCAAAGACTGGAGTGGATCCGACGACATCGAATTTTTCACCTAAAAAAATTGACAGTGTATAGTAAGGATTTTGGAGCCTTTCATGGCTCATCTTCCAACTGCCACAGCGGCCCAACTAGGCGTACCTACGACCTGTGTACACCTGTGGTTATGTGTTGAGATGTGTATTAACGAAATCCAAAGACTGGAGTGGATCCGACGACATCGAATTTTTCACCTAAAAAAATTGACAGTGTATAGTAAGGACTTTGGAGCCTTTCATGGCCTATCTTCCAACTGCCAAAGCGGCCCAACTAGGCGTACCTACGACCTGTGTACACCTGTGGTTATGTGTTGAGATGTGTATTAACGAAATCCAAAGACTGGAGTGGATCCGACATCGAATTTTTCACCTAAAAAAGTTGACAGTGTATAGTAAGGATTTTGGAGCCTTTCATGGCTCATCTTCCAACTGCCACAGCGGCCCAACTAGGCGTACCTACGACCTGTGTACACCTGTGGTTATGTGTTGAGATGTCTATTAACGAAATCCAAAAACTGGAGTGGACCCGACGACATCGAATTTTTCACCTAAAAAAATTGACAGTGTATAGTAAGGATTTTGGAGCCTTTCATGGCTCATCTTCCAACTGCCACAGCGGCCCAACTAGGCGTACCTACGACCTGTGTACACCTGTGGTTATGTGTTGAGATGTGTATTAACGAAATCCAAAGACTGGAGTGGATCCGACATCGAATTTTTCACCTAAAAAAGTTGACAGTGTATAGTAAGGATTTTGGAGCCTTTCATGGCTCATCTTCCAACTGCCACAGCGGCCCAACTAGGCGTACCTACGACCTGTGTACACCTGTGGTTATGAGTTGAGATGTCTATTAACGAAATCCAAAAACTGGAGTGGACCCGACGACATCGAATTTTTCACCTAAAAAAATTGACAGTGTATAGTAAGGATTTTGGAGCCTTTCATGGCTCATCTCCAACTGCCACAGCGGCCCAACTAGGCGTACCTACGACCTGTGTACACCTGTGGTTATGTGTTGAGATGTGTATTAACGAAATCCAAAGACTGGAGTGGATCCGACATCGAATTTTTCACCTAAAAAAATTTACAGTGTATAGTAAGGATTTTGGAGCCTTTCATGGCTCATCTTCCAACTGCCACAGCGGCCCAACTAGGCGTACCTACGACCTGTGTACACCTGTGGTTATGTGTTGAGATGTGTATTAACGAAATCCAAAGACTGGAGTGGATCCGACGACATCGAATTTTTCACCTAAAAAAATTGACAGTGTATAGTAAGGATTTTGGAGCCTTTCATGGCTCATCTTCCAACTGCCACAGCGGCCCAACCAGGCGTACCTACGACCTGTGGTTATGTGTTGAGATGTGTATTAACGAAATCCAAAGACTGGAGTGGATCAGACGACATCGAATTTTTCACCTAAAAAAATTGACAGTGTATAGTAAGGATTTTGGAGCCTTTCATGGCTCATCTTCCAACTGCCACAGCGGCCCAACTAGGCGTACCTACGACCTGTGTACACCTGTGGTTATGTGTTGAGATGTCTATTAACGAAATCCAAAGACTGGAGTGGATCCGACTACATCGAATTTTTCACCTAAAAAATTGACAGTGTATAGTAAGGATTTTGGAGCCTTTCATGGCTCATCTTCCAACTGCCACAGCGGCCCAACTAGGCGTACCTACGACCTGTGTACACCTGTGGTTATGTGTTGAGATGTGTATTAACGAAATCCAAAGACTGGAGTGGATCCGACGACATCGAATTTTTCACCTAAAAAAATTGACAGTGTATAGTAAGGATTTTGGAGCCTTTCATGGCTCATCTTCCAACTGCCACAGCGGCCCAACTAGGCGTACCTACGACCTGTGTACACCTGTGGTTATGTGTTGAGATGTGTATTAACGAAATCCAAAGACTGGAGTGGATCCAACGACATCGAATTTTTCACCTAAAAAAATTGACAGTGTATAGTAAGGATTTTGGAGCCTTTCATGGCTCATCTTCCAACTGCCACAGCGGCCCAACTAGGCGTACCTACGACCTGTGTACACCTCTGGTTATGTGTTGAGATGTGTATTAACGAAATCCAAAGACTGGAGTGGACCCGACGACATCGAATTTTTCACCTAAAAAAATTGACAGTGTATAGTAAGGATTTTGGAGCCTTTCATGGCTCATCTTCCAACTGCCACAGCGGCCCAACTAGGCGTACCTACGACCTGTGTACACCTGTGGTTATGTGTTGAGATGTGTATTAACGAAATCCAAAGACTGGAGTGGATCCGACGACATCGAATTTTTCACCTAAAAAATTGACAGTGTATAGTAAGGATTTTGGAGCCTTTCATGGCTCATCTTCCAACTGCCACAGCGGCCCAACTAGGCGTACCTACGACCTGTGTACACCTGTAGTTATGTGTTGAGATGTGTATTAACGAAATCCACAGACTGGAGTGGATCCGACGACATCGAATTTTTCACCTAAAAAATTGACAGTGTATAGTAAGGATTTTGGAGCCTTTCATGGCTCATCTTCCAACTGCCACAGCGGCCCAACTAGGCGTACCTACGACCTGTGTACACCTGTGGTTATGTGTTGAGATGTGTATTAACGAAATCCAAAGACTGGAGTGGATCCGACGACATCGAATTTTTCACCTAAAAAAATTGACAGTGTATAGTAAGGATTTTGGAGCCTTTCATGGCTCATCTTCCAACTGCCACAGCGGCCCAACTAGGCGTACCTACGACCTGTGTACACCTGTGGTTATGTGTTGAGATGTGTATTAACGAAATCCAAAGACTGGAGTGGATCCGACATCGAATTTTTCACCTAAAAAAGTTGACAGTGTATAGTAAGGATTTTGGAGCCTTTCATGGCTCATCTTCCAACTGCCACAGCGGCCCAACTAGGCGTACCTACGACCTGTGTACACCTGTGGTTATGTGTTGAGATGTCTATTAACGAAATCCAAAAACTGGAGTGGACCCGACGACATCGAATTTTTCACCTAAAAAAATTGACAGTGTATAGTAAGGATTTTGGAGCCTTTCATGGCTCATCTCCAACTGCCACAGCGGCCCAACTAGGCGTACCTACGACCTGTGTACACCTGTGGTTATGTGTTGAGATGTGTATTAACGAAATCCAAAGACTGGAGTGGATCCGACATCGAATTTTTCACCTAAAAAAATTTACAGTGTATAGTAAGGATTTTGGAGCCTTTCATGGCTCATCTTCCAACTGCCACAGCGGCCCAACTAGGCGTACCTACGACCTGTGTACACCTGTGGTTATGTGTTGAGATGTGTATTAACGAAATCCAAAGACTGGAGTGGATCCGACGACATCGAATTTTTCACCTAAAAAAATTGACAGTGTATAGTAAGGATTTTGGAGCCTTTCATGGCTCATCTTCCAACTGCCACAGCGGCCCAACTAGGCGTACCTACGACCTGTGTACACCTGTGGTTATGTGTTGAGATGTGTATTAACGAAATCCAAAGACTGGAGTGGATCCGACGACATCGAACTTTTCACCTAAAAAAATTGACAGTGTATAGTAAGGATTTTGGAGCCTTTCATGGCTCATCTTCCAACTGCCACAGCGGCCCAACTAGGCGTACCTACGACCTGTGGTTATGTGTTGAGATGTGTATTAACGAAATCCAAAGACTGGAGTGGACCAGACGACATCGAATTTTTCACCTAAAAAAATTGACAGTGTATAGTAAGGATTTTGGAGCCTTTCATGGCTCATCTTCCAACTGCCACAGCGGCCCAACTAGGCGTACCTACGACCTGTGTACACCTGTGGTTATGTGTTGAGATGTGTATTAACGAAATCCAAAGACTGGAGTGGATCCGACTACATCGAATTTTTCACCTAAAAAATTGACAGTGTATAGTAAGGATTTTGGAGCCTTTCATGGCTCATCTTCCAACTGCCACAGCGGCCCAACTAGGCGTACCTACGACCTGTGTACACCTGTGGTTATGTGTTGAGATGTGTATTAACGAAATCCAAAGACTGGAGTGGATCCGACGACATCGAATTTTTCACCTAAAAAAATTGACAGTGTATAGTAAGGATTTTGGAGCCTTTCATGGCTCATCTTCCAACTGCCACAGCGGCCCAACTAGGCGTACCTACGACCTGTGTACACCTGTGGTTATGTGTTGAGATGTGTATTAACGAAATCCAAAGACTGGAGTGGATCCGACGACATCGAATTTTTCACCTAAAAAAATTGACAGTGTATAGTAAGGATTTTGGAGCCTTTCATGGCTCATCTTCCAACTGCCACAGCGGCCCAACTAGGCGTACCTACGACCTGTGTACACCTGTGGTTATGTGTTGAGATGTGTATTAACGAAATCCAAAGACTGGAGTGGATCCGACATCGAATTTTTCACCTAAAAAAGTTGACAGTGTATAGTAAGGATTTTGGAGCCTTTCATGGCTCATCTTCCAACTGCCACAGCGGCCCAACTAGGCGTACCTACGACCTGTGTACACCTGTGGTTATGTGTTGAGATGTGTATTAACGAAATCCAAAGACTGGAGTGGATCCGACGACATCGAATTTTTCACCTAAAAAATTGACAGTGTATAGTAAGGATTTTGGAGCCTTTCATGGCTCATCTTCCAACTGCCACAGCGGCCCAACTAGGCGTACCTACGACCTGTGTACACCTGTAGTTATGTGTTGAGATGTGTATTAACGAAATCCACAGACTGGAGTGGATCCGACGACATCGAATTTTTCACCTAAAAAATTGACAGTGTATAGTAAGGATTTTGGAGCCTTTCATGGCTCATCTTCCAACTGCCACAGCGGCCCAACTAGGCGTACCTACGACCTGTGTACACCTGTGGTTATGTGTTGAGATGTGTATTAACGAAATCCAAAGACTGGAGTGGTTCCGACGACATCGAATTTTTCACCTAAAAAAATTGACAGTGTATAGTAAGGATTTTGGAGCCTTTCATGGCTCATCTTCCAACTGCCACAGCGGCCCAACTAGGCGTACCTACGACCTGTGTACACCTGTGGTTATGTGTTGAGATGTGTATTAACGAAATCCAAAGACTGGAGTGGATCCGACATCGAATTTTTCACCTAAAAAAGTTGACAGTGTATAGTAAGGATTTTGGAGCCTTTCATGGCTCATCTTCCAACTGCCACAGCGGCCCAACTAGGCGTACCTACGACCTGTGTACACCTGTGGTTATGTGTTGAGATGTCTATTAACGAAATCCAAAAACTGGAGTGGACCCGACGACATCGAATTTTTCACCTAAAAAAATTGACAGTGTATAGTAAGGATTTTGGAGCCTTTCATGGCTCATCTCCAACTGCCACAGCGGCCCAACTAGGCGTACCTACGACCTGTGTACACCTGTGGTTATGTGTTGAGATGTGTATTAACGAAATCCAAAGACTGGAGTGGATCCGACATCGAATTTTTCACCTAAAAAAATTTACAGTGTATAGTAAGGATTTTGGAGCCTTTCATGGCTCATCTTCCAACTGCCACAGCGGCCCAACTAGGCGTACCTACGACCTGTGTACACCTGTGGTTATGTGTTGAGATGTGTATTAACGAAATCCAAAGACTGGAGTGGATCCGACGACATCGAATTTTTCACCTAAAAAAATTGACAGTGTATAGTAAGGATTTTGGAGCCTTTCATGGCTCATCTTCCAACTGCCACAGCGGCCCAACTAGGCGTACCTACGACCTGTGTACACCTGTGGTTATGTGTTGAGATGTGTATTAACGAAATCCAAAGACTGGAGTGGATCCGACGACATCGAACTTTTCACCTAAAAAAATTGACAGTGTATAGTAAGGATTTTGGAGCCTTTCATGGCTCATCTTCCAACTGCCACAGCGGCCCAACTAGGCGTACCTACGACCTGTGGTTATGTGTTGAGATGTGTATTAACGAAATCCAAAGACTGGAGTGGACCAGACGACATCGAATTTTTCACCTAAAAAAATTGACAGTGTATAGTAAGGATTTTGGAGCCTTTCATGGCTCATCTTCCAACTGCCACAGCGGCCCAACTAGGCGTACCTACGACCTGTGTACACCTGTGGTTATGTGTTGAGATGTGTATTAACGAAATCCAAAGACTGGAGTGGATCCGACTACATCGAATTTTTCACCTAAAAAATTGACAGTGTATAGTAAGGATTTTGGAGCCTTTCATGGCTCATCTTCCAACTGCCACAGCGGCCCAACTAGGCGTACCTACGACCTGTGTACACCTGTGGTTATGTGTTGAGATGTGTATTAACGAAATCCAAAGACTGGAGTGGATCCGACGACATCGAATTTTTCACCTAAACAAATTGACAGTGTATAGTAAGGATTTTGGAGCCTTTCATGGCTCATCTTCCAACTGCCACAGCGGCCCAACTAGGCGTACCTACGACCTGTGTACACCTGTGGTTATGTGTTGAGATGTGTATTAACGAAATCCAAAGACTGGAGTGGATCCGACGACATCGAATTTTTCACCTAAAAAAATTGACAGTGTATAGTAAGGATTTTGGAGCCTTTCATGGCTCATCTTCCAACTGCCACAGCGGCCCAACTAGGCGTACCTACGACCTGTGTACACCTGTGGTTATGTGTTGAGATGTGTATTAACGAAATCCAAAGACTGGAGTGGATCCGACATCGAATTTTTCACCTAAAAAAGTTGACAGTGTATAGTAAGGATTTTGGAGCCTTTCATGGCTCATCTTCCAACTGCCACAGCGGCCCAACTAGGCGTACCTACGACCTGTGTACACCTGTGGTTATGTGTTGAGATGTCTATTAACGAAATCCAAAAACTGGAGTGGACCCGACGACATCGAATTTTTCACCTAAAAAAATTGACAGTGTATAGTAAGGATTTTGGAGCCTTTCATGGCTCATCTCCAACTGCCACAGCGGCCCAACTAGGCGTACCTACGACCTGTGTACACCTGTGGTTATGTGTTGAGATGTGTATTAACGAAATCCAAAGACTGGAGTGGATCCGACATCGAATTTTTCACCTAAAAAAATTTACAGTGTATAGTAAGGATTTTGGAGCCTTTCATGGCTCATCTTCCAACTGCCACAGCGGCCCAACTAGGCGTACCTACGACCTGTGTACACCTGTGGTTATGTGTTGAGATGTGTATTAACGAAATCCAAAGACTGGAGTGGATCCGACGACATCGAACTTTTCACCTAAAAAAATTGACAGTGTATAGTAAGGATTTTGGAGCCTTTCATGGCTCATCTTCCAACTGCCACAGCGGCCCAACTAGGCGTACCTACGACCTGTGTACACCTGTGGTTATGTGTTGAGATGTGTATTAACGAAATCCAAAGACTGGAGTGGATCCGACTACATCGAATTTTTCACCTAAAAAATTGACAGTGTATAGTAAGGATTTTGGAGCCTTTCATGGCTCATCTTCCAACTGCCACAGCGGCCCAACTAGGCGTACCTACGACCTGTGTACACCTGTGGTTATGTGTTGAGATGTGTATTAACGAAATCCAAAGACTGGAGTGGATCCGACGACATCGAATTTTTCACCTAAAAAAATTGACAGTGTATAGTAAGGATTTTGGAGCCTTTCATGGCTCATCTTCCAACTGCCACAGCGGCCCAACTAGGCGTACCTACGACCTGTGTACACCTGTGGTTATGTGTTGAGATGTGTATTAACGAAATCCAAAGACTGGAGTGGATCAGACGACATCGAATTTTTCACCTAAAAAAATTGACAGTGTATAGTAAGGATTTTGGAGCCTTTCATGGCTCATCTTCCAACTGCCACAGCGGCCCAACTAGGCGTACCTACGACCTGTGTACACCTGTGGTTATGTGTTGAGATGTGTATTAACGAAATCCAAAGACTGGAGTGGATCCGACGACATCGAATTTTTCACCTAAAAAAATTGACAGTGTATAGTAAGGAGTTTGGAGCCTTTCATGGCTCATCTTCCAACTGCCACAGCGGCCCAACTAGGCGTACCTACGACCTGTGTACACCTGTGGTTATGTGTTGAGATGTGTATTAACGAAATCCACAGACTGGAGTGGATCCGACGACATCGAATTTTTCACCTAAAAAATTGACAGTGTATAGTAAGGATTTTGGAGCCTTTCATGGCTCATCTTCCAACTGCCACAGCGGCCCAACTAGGCGTACCTACGACCTGTGTACACCTGTGGTTATGTGTTGAGATGTGTATTAACGAAATCCAAAGACTGGAGTGGATCCGACGACATCGAATTTTTCACCTAAAAAAATTGACAGTGTATAGTAAGGATTTTGGAGCCTTTCATGGCTCATCTTCCAACTGCCACAGCGGCCCAACTAGGCGTACCTACGACCTGTGTACACCTGTGGTTATGTGTTGAGATGTGTATTAACGAAATCCAAAGACTGGAGTGGATCCGACGACATCGAATTTTTCACCTAAAAAAATTGACAGTGTATAGTAAGGATTTTGGAGCCTTTCATGGCTCATCTTCCAACTGCCACAGCGGCCCAACTAGGCGTACCTACGACCTGTGTACACCTCTGGTTATGTGTTGAGATGTGTATTAACGAAATCCAAAGACTGGAGTGGACCCGACGACATCGAATTTTTCACCTAAAAAAATTGACAGTGTATAGTAAGGATTTTGGAGCCTTTCATGGCTCATCTTCCAACTGCCACAGCGGCCCAACTAGGCGTACCTACGACCTGTGTACACCTGTGGTTATGTGTTGAGATGTCTATTAACGAAATCCAAAAACTGGAGTGGACCCGACGACATCGAATTTTTCACCTAAAAAAATTGACAGTGTATAGTAAGGATTTTGGAGCCTTTCATGGCTCATCTCCAACTGCCACAGCGGCCCAACTAGGCGTACCTACGACCTGTGTACACCTGTGGTTATGTGTTGAGATGTGTATTAACGAAATCCAAAGACTGGAGTGGATCCGACATCGAATTTTTCACCTAAAAAAATTTACAGTGTATAGTAAGGATTTTGGAGCCTTTCATGGCTCATCTTCCAACTGCCACAGCGGCCCAACTAGGCGTACCTACGACCTGTGTACACCTGTGGTTATGTGTTGAGATGTGTATTAACGAAATCCAAAGACTGGAGTGGATCCGACGACATCGAATTTTTCACCTAAAAAAATTGACAGTGTATAGTAAGGATTTTGGAGCCTTTCATGGCTCATCTTCCAACTGCCACAGCGGCCCAACTAGGCGTACCTACGGCTTGTGTACACCTGTGGTTATGTGTTGAGATGTGTATTAACGAAATCCAAAGACTGGAGTGGATCCGACGACATCGAATTTTTCACCTAAAAAAATTGACAGTGTATAGTAAGGATTTTGGAGCCTTTCATGGCTCATCTTCCAACTGCCACAGCGGCCCAACTAGGCGTACCTACGACCTGTGGTTATGTGTTGAGATGTGTATTAACGAAATCCAAAGACTGGAGTGGACCAGACGACATCGAATTTTTCACCTAAAAAAATTGACAGTGTATAGTAAGGATTTTGGAGCCTTTCATGGCTCATCTTCCAACTGCCACAGCGGCCCAACTAGGCGTACCTACGACCTGTGTACACCTGTGGTTATGTGTTGAGATGTGTATTAACGAAATCCAAAGACATCGAATTTTTCACCTAAAAAAATTGACAGTGTATAGTAAGGATTTTGGAGCCTTTCATGGCTCATCTTCCAACTGCCACAGCGGCCCAACTAGGCGTACCTACGACCTGTGTACACCTCTGGTTATGTGTTGAGATGTGTATTAACGAAATCCAAAGACTGGAGTGGACCCGACGACATCGAATTTTTCACCTAAAAAAATTGACAGTGTATAGTAAGGATTTTGGAGCCTTTCATGGCTCATCTTCCAACTGCCACAGCGGCCCAACTAGGCGTACCTACGACCTGTGTACACCTGTGGTTATGTGTTGAGATGTGTATTAACGAAATCCAAAGACTGGAGTGGATCCGACGACATCGAATTTTTCACCTAAAAAAATTGACAGTGTATAGTAAGGAGTTTGGAGCCTTTCATGGCTCATCTTCCAACTGCCACAGCGGCCCAACTAGGCGTACCTACGACCTGTGTACACCTGTGGTTATGTGTTGAGATGTGTATTAACGAAATCCAAAGACTGGAGTGGATCCGACGACATCGAATTTTTCACCTAAAAAAATTGACAGTGTATAGTAAGGATTTTGGAGCCTTTCATGGCTCATCTTCCAACTGCCACAGCGGCCCAACTAGGCGTACCTACGACCTGTGTACACCTGTGGTTATGTGTTGAGATGTGTATTAACGAAATCCAAAGACTGGAGTGGATCCGACGACATCGAATTTTTCACCTAAAAAAATTGACAGTGTATAGTAAGGATTTTGGAGCCTTTCATGGCTCATCTTCCAACTGCCACAGCGGCCCAACTAGGCGTACCTACGACCTGTGTACACCTGTGGTTATGTGTTGAGATGTGTATTAACGAAATCCAAAGACTGGAGTGGATCCGACGACATCGAATTTTTCACCTAAAAAAATTGACAGTGTATAGTAAGGATTTTGGAGCCTTTCATGGCTCATCTTCCAACTGCCACAGCGGCCCAACTAGGCGTACCTACGACCTGTGTACACCTGTGGTTATGTGTTGAGATGTGTATTAACGAAATCCAAAGACTGGAGTGGATCCGACGACATCGAATTTTTCACCTAAAAAAACTGACAGTGTATAGTAAGGATTTTGGAGCCTTTCATGTCTCATCTTCCAACTGCCACCGCTGCCCAACTAGGCGTACCTACGACCTGTGTACACCTGTGGTTATGTGTTGAGATGTGTATTAACGAAAACCAAAGACTGGAGTGGATCCGACGACATCGAATTTTTCACCTAAAAAAATTGACAGTGTATAGTAAGGATTTTGGAGCCTTTCATGGCTCATCTTCCAACTGCCACAGCGGTCCAACTAGGCGTACCTACGTCCTGTGTACACCTGTGGTTATGTGTTGAGATGTGTATTAACGAAATCCAAAGACTGGAGTGGATCCGACGACATCGAATTTTTCACCTAAAAAAATTGACAGTGTATAGTAAGGATTTGGAGCCTTTCATGGCTCATCTTCCAACTGCCACAGCCGCCCAACTAGGCGTACCTACGACCTGTGTACACCTGTGGTTATGTGTTGAGATGTGTATTAACGAAATCCAAAGACTGGAGTGGATCCGACGACATCGAATTTTTCACCTAAAAAAATTTACAGTGTATAGTAAGGATTTTGGAGCCTTTCATGGCTCATCTTCCAACTGCCACAGCGGCCCAACTAGGCGTACCTACGACCTGTGTACACCTCTGGTTATGTGTTGAGATGTGTATTAACGAAATCCAAAGACTGGAGTGGACCCGACGACATCGAATTTTTCACCTAAAAAAATTGACAGTGTATAGTAAGGATTTTGGAGCCTTTCATGGCTCATCTTCCAACTGCAACAGCGGCCCAACTAGGCGTACCTACGACCTATGTACACCTGTGGTTATGTGTTGATGTGTGTATTAACGAAATCCAAAGACTGGAGTGGATCCGACGACATCGAATTTTTCACCTAAAAAAATTGACAGTGTATAGTAAGGATTTTGGAGCCTTTCATGGCTCATCTTCCAACTGCCACAGCGGCCCAACTAGGCGTACCTACGACCTGTGTACACCTGTGGTTATGTGTTGAGATGTGTATTAACGAAATCCAAAGACTGGAGTGGATCCGACGACATCGAATTTTTCACCTAAAAAAATTGACAGTGTATAGTAAGGATTTTGGAGCCTTGCATGGCTCATCTTCCAACTGGCACAGCGGCCCAACTAGGCGTACCTACGACCTATGTACACCTGTGGTTATGTGTTGAGATGTGTATTAACGAAATCCAAAGACTGGAGTGGATCCGACGACATCGAATTTTTCACCTAAAAAAACTGACAGTGTATAGTAAGGATTTTGGAGCCTTTCATGTCTCATCTTCCAACTGCCACCGCTGCCCAACTAGGCGTACCTACGACCTGTGTACACCTGTGGTTATGTGTTGAGATGTGTATTAACGAAAACCAAAGACTGGAGTGGATCCGACGACATCGAATTTTTCACCTAAAAAAATTGACAGTGCATAGTAAGGATTTTGGAGCCTTTCATGGCTCATCTTCCAACTGGCACAGCGGCCCAACTAGGCGTACCTACGACCTGTGTACACCTGTGGTTATGTGTTAAGATGTGTATTAACGAAATCCAAAGACTGGAGTGGATCCGACGACATCGAATTTTTCACCTAAAAAAATTGACAGTGTATAGTAAGGATTTTGGAGCCTTTCATGGCTCATCTTCCAACTGCCATAGCGGCCCAACTAGGCGTACCTACGACCTGTGTACACCTGTGGTTATGTGTTGAGATGTGTATTAACGAAATCCAAAGACTGGAGTGGATCCGACGACATCGAATTTTTCACCTAAAAAAATTGACAGTGTATAGTAAGGATTTTGGAGCCTTTCATGGCTCATCTTCCAACTGCCACAGCGGCCCAACTAGGCGTACCTACGACCTGTGTACACCTGTGGTTATGTGTTGAGATGTGTATTAACGAAATCCAAAGACTGGAGTGGATCCGACGACATCGAATTTTTCACCTAAAAAAATTGACAGTGTATAGTAAGGATTTTGGAGCCTTTCATGGCTCATCTTCCAACTGCCACAGCGGCCCAAATAGGCGTACCTACGACCTGTGTACACCTGTGGTTATGTGTTAAGATGTGTATTAACGAAATCCAAAGACTGGAGTGGATCCGACGACATCGAATTTTTCACCTAAAAAAATTGACAGTGTATAGTAAGGATTTTGGAGCCTTTCATGGCTCATCTTCCAACTGCCACAGCGGCCCAACTAGGCGTACCTACGACCTGTGTACACCTGTGGTTATGTGTTGAGATGTGTATTAACGAAATCCAAAGACTGGAGTGGATCCGACGACATCGAATTTTTCACCTAAAAAAATTGACAGTAAGGATTTTGGAGCCTTTCATGGCTCATCTTCCAACTGCCACAGCGGCCCAACTAGGCGTACCTACGGCTTGTGTACACCTGTGGTTATGTGTTGAGATGTGTATTAACGAAATCCAAAGACTGGAGTGGATCCGACGACATCGAATTTTTCACCTAAAAAAATTGACAGTGTATAGTAAGGATTTTGGAGCCTTTCATGGCTCATCTTCCAACTGGCACAGCGGCCCAACTAGGCGTACCTACGACCTGTGTACACCTGTGGTTATGTGTTGAGATGTGTATTAACGAAATCCAAAGACTGGAGTGGATCCGACGACATCGAATTTTTCACCTAAAAAACTTGACAGTGTATAGTAAGGATTTTGGAGCCTTTCATGGCTCATCTTCCAACTGCCACAGCGGCCCAACTAGGCGTACCTACGACCTGTGTACACCTGTGGTTATGTGTTGAGATGTGTATTAACGAAATCCAAAGACTGGAGTGGATCCGACGACATCGAATTTTTCACCTAAAAAAATTGACAGTGTATAGTAAGGATTTTGGAGCCTTTCATGGCTCATCTTCCAACTGCCACAGCGGCCCAACTAGGCGTACCTACGACCTGTGTACACCTGTGGTTATGTGTTGAGATGTGTATTAACGAAATCCAAAGACTGGAGTGGATCCGACGACATCGAATTTTTCACCTAAAAAAATTGACAGTGTATAGTAAGGATTTTGGAGCCTTTCATGGCTCATCTTCCAACTGGCACAGCGGCCCAACTAGGCGTACCTACGACCTGTGTACACCTGTGGTTATGTGTTGAGATGTGTATTAACGAAATCCAAAGACTGGAGTGGATCCGACGACATCGAATTTTTCACCTAAAAAACTTGACAGTGTATAGTAAGGATTTTGGAGCCTTTCATGGCTCATCTTCCAACTGCCACAGCGGCCCAACTAGGCGTACCTACGACCTGTGTACACCTGTGGTTATGTGTTAAGATGTGTATTAACGAAATCCAAAGACTGGAGTGGATCCGACGACATCGAATTTTTCACCTAAAAAAATTGACAGTGTATAGTAAGGATTTTGGAGCCTTTCATGGCTCATCTTCCAACTGCCACAGCGGCCCAACTAGGCGTACCTACGACCTGTGTACACCTGTGGTTATGTGTTGAGATGTGTATTAACGAAATCCAAAGACTGGAGTGGATCCGACGACATCGAATTTTTCACCTAAAAAAATTGACAGTGTATAGTAAGGATTTTGGAGCCTTTCATGGCTCATCTTCCAACTGCCACAGCGGCCCAACTAGGCGTACCTACGACCTGTGTACACCTGTGGTTATGTGTTGAGATGTGTATTAACGAAATCCAAAGACTGGAGTGGATCCGACGACATCGAATTTTTCACCTAAAAAAATTGACAGTGTATAGAAAAGATTTTGGAGCCTTTCATGGCTCATCTTCCAACTGCCACAGCGGCCCAACTAGGCGTACCTACGACCTGTGTACACCTGTGGTTATGTGTTGAGATGTGTATTAACGAAATCCAAAGACTGGAGTGGATCCGACGACATCGAATTTTTCACCTAAAAAAATTGACAGTGTATAGAAAAGATTTTGGAGCCTTTCATGGCTCATCTTCCAACTGCCACAGCAGCCCAACTAGGCGTACCTACGACCTGTGTACACCTGTGGTTATGTGTTGAGATGTGTATTAACGAAACCCAAAGACTGGAGTGGATCCGACGACATCGAATTTTTCACCTAAAAAAATTGACAGTGTATAGTAAGGATTTTGGAGCCTTTCATGGCTCATCTTCCAACTGGCACAGCGGCCCAACTAGGCGTACCTACGACCTGTGTACACCTGTGGCTATGTGTTGAGGTGTGTATTAACGAAATCCAAAGACTGGAGTGGATCCGACGACATCGAATTTTTCACCTAAAAAAATTTACAGTGTATAGTAAGGATTTTGGAGCCTTTCATGGCTCATCTTCCAACTGGCACAGCGGCCCAACTAGGCGTACCTACGACCTGTGTACACCTGTGGTTATGTGTTGAGATGTGTATTAACGAAATCCAAAGACTGGAGTGGATCCGACGACATCGAATTTTTCACCTAAAAAAATTGACAGTGTATAGTAAGGATTTTGGAGCCTTTCATGGCTCATCTTCCAACTGGCACAGCGGCCCAACTAGGCGTACCTACGACCTGTGTACACCTGTGGTTATGTGTTGAGATGTGTATTAACGAAATCCAAAGACTGGAGTGGATCCGACGACATCGAATTTTTCACCTAAAAAAATTGACAGTGTATAGTAAGGATTTTGGAGCCTTTCATGGCTCATCTTCCAACTGGCACAGCGGCCCAACTAGGCGTACCTACGACCTGTGTACACCTGTGTACACCTGTGGTTATGTGTTGAGATGTGTATTAACGAAATCCAAAGACTGGAGTGGATCCGACATCGAATTTTTCACCTAAAAAAGTTGACAGTGTATAGTAAGGATTTTGGAGCCTTTCATGGCTCATCTTCCAACTGCCACAGCGGCCCAACTAGGCGTACCTACGACCTGTGTACACCTGTGGTTATGTGTTGAGATGTGTATTAACATAATCCAAAGACTGGAGTGGATCCGACGACATCGAATTTTTCACCTAAAAAAATTGACAGTGTATAGTAAGGATTTTGGAGCCTTTCATGGCTCATCTTCCAACTGGCACAGCGGCCCAACTAGGCGTACCTACGACCTGTGTACACCTGTGTACACCTGTGGTTATGTGTTGAGATGTGTATTAACGAAATCCAAAGACTGGAGTGGATCCGACATCGAATTTTTCACCTAAAAAAGTTGACAGTGTATAGTAAGGATTTTGGAGCCTTTCATGGCTCATCTTCCAACTGCCACAGCGGCCCAACTAGGCGTACCTACGACCTGTGTACACCTGTGGTTATGTGTTGAGATGTGTATTAACATAATCCAAAGACTGGAGTGGATCCGACGACATCGAATTTTTCACCTAAAAAAATTGACAGTGTATAGTAAGGATTTTGGAGCCTTTCATGGCTCATCTTCCAACTGCCACAGCGGCCCAACTAGGCGTACCTACGACCTGTGTACACCTGTGGTTATGTGTTGAGATGTGTATTAACATAATCCAAAGACTGGAGTGGATCCGACGACATCGAATTTTTCACCTAAAAAAATTGACAGTGTATAGTAAGGATTTTGGAGCCTTTCATGGCTCATCTTCCAACTGGCACAGCGGCCCAACTAGGCGTACCTACGACCTGTGTACACCTGTGGTTATGTGTTGAGATGTGTATTAACATAATCCAAAGACTGGAGTGGATCCGACGACATCGAATTTTTCACCTAAAAAAATTGACAGTGTATAGTAAGGATTTTGGAGCCTTTCATGGCTCATCTTCCAACTGCCACAGCGGCCCAACTAGGCGTACCTACGACCTGTGTACACCTGTGGTTATGTGTTAAGATGTGTATTAACGAAATCCAAAGACTGGAGTGGATCCGACGACATCGAATTTTTCACCTAAAAAAATTTACAGTGTATAGTAAGGATTTTGGAGCCTTTCATGGCTCATCTTCCAACTGCCACAGCGGCCCAACTAGGCGTACCTACGACCTGTGTACACCTGTGGTTATGTGTTGAGATGTGTATTAACGAAATCCAAAGACTGGAGTGGATCCGACGACATCGAATTTTTCACCTAAAAAAATTGACAGTGTATAGTAAGGATTTTGGAGCCTTTCATGGCTCATCTTCCAACTGGCACAGCGGCCCAACTAGGCGTACCTACGACCTGTGTACACCTGTGGTTATGTGTTGAGATGTGTATTAACGAAATCCAAAGACTGGAGTGGATCCGACGACATCGAATTTTTCACCTAAAAAAATTGACAGTGTATAGTAAGGATTTTGGAGCCTTTCATGGCTCATCTTCCAACTGGCACAGCGGCCCAACTAGGCGTACCTACGACCTGTGTACACCTGTGGTTGTGTGTTGAGATGTGTATTAACGAAATCCAAAGACTGGAGTGGATCCGACGACATCGAATTTTTCACCTAAAAAAATTGACAGTGTATAGTAAGGATTTTGGAGCCTTTCATGGCTCATCTTCCAACTGGCACAGCGGCCCAACTAGGCGTACCTACGACCTGTGTACACCTGTGGTTATGTGTTGAGATGTGTATTAACGAAATCCAAAGACTGGAGTGGATCCGACGACATCGAATTTTTCACCTAAAAAAATTGACAGTGTATAGTAAGGATTTTGGAGCCGTTCATGGCTCATCTTCCAACTGCCACAGCGGCCCAACTAGGCGTACCTACGACCTGTGTACACCTGTGGTTATGTGTTGAGATGTGTATTAACGAAATCCAAAGACTGGAGTGGATCCGACGACATCGAATTTTTCACCTAAAAAAATTGACAGTGTATAGTAAGGATTTTGGAGCCTTTCATGGCTCATCTTCCAACTGCCACAGCGGCCCAACTAGGCGTACCTACGACCTGTGTACACCTGTGGTTATGTGTTGAGATGTGTATTAACGAAATCCAAAGACTGGAGTAGATCCGACATCGAATTTTTCACCTAAAAAAGTTGACAGTGTATAGTAAGGATTTTGGAGCCTTTCATGGCTCATCTTCCAACTGCCACAGCGGCCCAACTAGGCGCACCTACGACCTGTGTACACCTGTGGTTATGTGTTGAGATGTGTATTAACATAATCCAAAGACTGGAGTGGATCCGACGACATCGAATTTTTCACCTAAAAAAATTGACAGTGTATAGTAAGGATTTTGGAGCCTTTCATGGCTCATCTTCCAACTGGCACAGCGGCCCAACTAGGCGTACCTACGACCTGTGTACACCTGTGCTTATGTGTTGAGATGTGTATTAACGAAATCCAAAGACTGGAGTGGATCCGACGACATCGAATTTTTCACCTAAAAAAATTGACAGTGTATAGTAAGGATTTTGGAGCCTTTCATGGCTCATCTTCCAACTGGCACAGCGGCCCAACTAGGCGTACCTACGACCTGTGTACACCTGTGGTTATGTGTTGAGATGTGTATTAACGAAATCCAAAGACTGGAGTGGATCCGACGACATCGAATTTTTCACCTAAAAAAATTGACAGTGTATAGTAAGGATTTTGGAGCCGTTCATGGCTCATCTTCCAACTGCCACAGCGGCCCAACTAGGCGTACCTACGACCTGTGTACACCTGTGGTTATGTGTTGAGATGGGTATTAACGAAATCCAAAGACTGGAGTGGATCCGACGACATCGAATTTTTCACCTAAAAAAATTGACAGTGTATAGTAAGGATTTTGGAGCCTTTCATGGCTCATCTTCCAACTGCCACAGCGGCCCAACTAGGCGTACCTACGACCTGTGTACACCTGTGGTTATGTGTTGAGATGTGTATTAACGAAATCCAAAGACTGGAGTGGATCCGACGACATCGAATTTTTCACCTAAAAAAATTGACAGTGTATAGTAAGGATTTTGGAGCCTTTCATGGCTCATCTTCCAACTGGCACAGCTGCCCAACTAGGCGTACCTACGACCTGTGTACACCTGTGGTTATGTGTTGAGATGTGTATTAACGAAATCCAAAGACTGGAGTGGATCCGACGACATCGAATTTTTCACCTAAAAAAATTGACAGTGTATAGTAAAGATTTTGGAGCCTTTCATGGCTCATCTTCCAACTGCCACAGCGGCCCAACTAGGCGTACCTACGACCTGTGTACACCTGTGGTTATGTGTTGAGATGTGTATTAACGAAATCCAAAGACTGGAGTGGATCCGACGACATCGAATTTTTCACCTAAAAAAATTGACAGTGTATAGTAAGGATTTTGGAGCCTTTCATGGCTCATCTTCCAACTGGCACAGCGGCTCAACTAGGCGTACCTACGACCTGTGTACACCTGTGGTTATGTGTTGAGATGTGTATTAACGAAATCCAAAGACTGGAGTGGATCCGACGACATCGAATTTTTCACCTAAAAAAATTTACAGTGTATAGTAAGGATTTTGGAGCCTTTCATGGCTCATCTTCCAACTGCCACAGCGGCCCAACTAGGCGTACCTACGACCTGTGTACACCTGTGGTTATGTGTTGAGATGTGTATTAACGAAATCCAAAGACTGGAGTGGATCCGACATCGAATTTTTCACCTAAAAAAATTTACAGTGTATAGTAAGGATTTTGGAGCCTTTCATGGCTCATCTTCCAACTGCCACAGCGGCCCAACTAGGCGTACCTACGACCTGTGTACACCTGTGGTTATGTGTTGAGATGTGTATTAACGAAATCCAAAGACTGGAGTGGATCCGACGACATCGAATTTTTCACCTAAAAAAATTGACAGTGTATAGTAAAGATTTTGGAGCCTTTCATGGCTCATCTTCCAACTGGCACAGCGGCCCAACTAGGCGTACCTACGACCTGTGTACACCTGTGGTTATGTGTTGAGATGTGTATTAACGAAATCCAAAGACTGGAGTGGATCCGACGACATCGAATTTTTCACCTAAAAAAATTGACAGTGTATAGTAAGGATTTTGGAGCCTTTCATGGCTCATCTTCCAACTGCCACAGCGGCCCAACTAGGCGTACCTACGACCTGTGTACACCTGTGGTTATGTGTTGAGATGTGTATTAACGAAATCCAAAGACTGGAGTGGATCCGACGACATCGAATTTTTCACCTAAAAAAATTGACAGTGTATAGTAAGGATTTTGGAGCCTTTCATGGCTCATCTTCCAACTGCCACAGCGGCCCAACTAGGCGTACCTACGACCTGTGTACACCTGTGGTTATGTGTTGAGATGTGTATTAACGAAATCCAAAGACTGGAGTGGATCCGACGACATCGAATTTTTCACCTAAAAAAATTTACAGTGTATAGTAAGGATTTTGGAGCCTTTCATGGCTCATCTTCCAACTGCCACAGCGGCCCAACTAGGCGTACCTACAACCTGTGTACACCTGTGGTTATGTGTTGAGATGTGTATTAACGAAATCCAAAGACTGGAGTGGATCCGACGACATCGAATTTTTCACCTAAAAAAATTGACAGTAAGGATTTTGGAGCCTTTCATGGCTCATCTTCCAACTGCCACAGCGGCCCAACTATGCGTACCTACGACCTGTGTACACCTGTGGTTATGTGTTGAGATGTGTATTAACGAAATCCAAAGACTGGAGTGGATCCGACGACATCGAATTTTTCACCTAAAAAAATTGACAGTGTATAGTAAGGACTTTGGAGCCTTTCATGGCCTATCTTCCAACTGCCAAAGCGGCCCAACTAGGCGTACCTACGACCTGTGTACACCTGTGGTTATGTGTTGAGATGTGTATTAACGAAATCCAAAGACTGGAGTGGATCCGACGACATCGAATTTTTCACCTAAAAAAATTGACAGTGTATAGTAAGGATTTTGGAGCCTTTCATGGCTCATCTTCCAACTGCCACAGCGGCCCAACTAGGCGTACCTACGACCTGTGTACACCTGTGGTTATGTGTTGAGATGTGTATTAACGAAATCCAAAGACTGGAGTGGATCCGACGACATCGAATTTTTCACCTAAAAAAATTGACAGTAAGGATTTTGGAGCCTTTCATGGCTCATCTTCCAACTGCCACAGCGGCCCAACTATGCGTACCTACGACCTGTGTACACCTGTGGTTATGTGTTGAGATGTGTATTAACGAAATCCAAAGACTGGAGTGGATCCGAATCGAATTTTTCACCTAAAAAAATTGACAGTGTATAGTAAGGACTTTGGAGCCTTTCATGGCCTATCTTCCAACTGCCAAAGCGGCCCAACTAGGCGTACCTACGACCTGTGTACACCTGTGGTTATGTGTTGAGATGTGTATTAACGAAATCCAAAGACTGGAGTGGATCCGACGACATCGAATTTTTCACCTAAAAAAATTGACAGTGTATAGTAAGGATTTTGGAGCCTTTCATGGCTCATCTTCCAACTGCCACAGCGGCCCAACTAGGCGTACCTACGACCTGTGTACACCTGTGGTTATGTGTTGAGATGTGTATTAACGAAATCCAAAGACTGGAGTGGATCCGACGACATCGAATTTTTCACCTAAAAAAATTGACAGTAAGGATTTTGGAGCCTTTCATGGCTCATCTTCCAACTGCCACAGCGGCCCAACTATGCGTACCTACGACCTGTGTACACCTGTGGTTATGTGTTGAGATGTGTATTAACGAAATCCAAAGACTGGAGTGGATCCGACGACATCGAATTTTTCACCTAAAAAAATTGACAGTGTATAGTAAGGACTTTGGAGCCTTTCATGGCCTATCTTCCAACTGCCAAAGCGGCCCAACTAGGCGTACCTACGACCTGTGTACACCTGTGGTTATGTGTTGAGATGTGTATTAACGAAATCCAAAGACTGGAGTGGATCCGACGACATCGAATTTTTCACCTAAAAAAATTGACAGTGTATAGTAAGGATTTTGGAGCCTTTCATGGCTCATCTTCCAACTGCCACAGCGGCCCAACTAGGCGTACCTACGACCTGTGTACACCTGTGGTTATGTGTTGAGATGTGTATTAACGAAATCCAAAGACTGGAGTGGATCCGACGACATCGAATTTTTCACCTAAAAAAATTGACAGTAAGGATTTTGGAGCCTTTCATGGCTCATCTTCCAACTGCCACAGCGGCCCAACTATGCGTACCTACGACCTGTGTACACCTGTGGTTATGTGTTGAGATGTGTATTAACGAAATCCAAAGACTGGAGTGGATCCGACGACATCGAATTTTTCACCTAAAAAAATTGACAGTGTATAGTAAGGACTTTGGAGCCTTTCATGGCCTATCTTCCAACTGCCAAAGCGGCCCAACTAGGCGTACCTACGACCTGTGTACACCTGTGGTTATGTGTTGAGATGTGTATTAACGAAATCCAAAGACTGGAGTGGATCCGACGACATCGAATTTTTCACCTAAAAAAATGTACAGTGTATAGTAAGGATTTTGGAGCCTTTCATGGCTCATCGTCCAACTGCCACAGCGGCCCAACTAGGCGTACCTTCGACCTGTGTACACCTGTGGTTATGTGTTGAGATGTGTATTAACGAAATCCAAAGACTGGAGTGGATCCGACGACATCGAATTTTTCACCTAAAAAAATTGACAGTGTATAGTAAGGATTTTGGAGCCTTTCATGGCTCATCTTCCAACTGCCACAGCGGCCCAACTAGGCGTACCTACGACCTGTGTACACCTGTGGTTATGTGTTGAGATGTGTATTAACGAAATCCAAAGACTGGAGTGGATCCGACGACATCGAATTTTTCACCTAAAAAAATTGACAGTAAGGATTTTGGAGCCTTTCATGGCTCATCTTCCAACTGCCACAGCGGCCCAACTATGCGTACCTACGACCTGTGTACACCTGTGGTTATGTGTTGAGATGTGTATTAACGAAATCCAAAGACTGGAGTGGATCCGACGACATCGAATTTTTCACCTAAAAAAATTGACAGTGTATAGTAAGGATTTTGGAGCCTTTCATGGCTCATCTTCCAACTGCCACAGCGGCCCAACTAGGCGTACCTACGACCTGTGTACACCTGTGGTTATGTGTTGAGATGTGTATTAACGAAATCCAAAGACTGGAGTGGATCCGACGACATCGAATTTTTCACCTAAAAAAATTGACAGTAAGGATTTTGGAGCCTTTCATGGCTCATCTTCCAACTGCCACAGCGGCCCAACTATGCGTACCTACGACCTGTGTACACCTGTGGTTATGTGTTGAGATGTGTATTAACGAAATCCAAAGACTGGAGTGGATCCGACGACATCGAATTTTTCACCTAAAAAAATTGACAGTGTATAGTAAGGACTTTGGAGCCTTTCATGGCCTATCTTCCAACTGCCAAAGCGGCCCAACTAGGCGTACCTACGACCTGTGTACACCTGTGGTTATGTGTTGAGATGTGTATTAACGAAATCCAAAGACTGGAGTGGATCCGACGACATCGAATTTTTCACCTAAAAAAATTGACAGTGTATAGTAAGGATTTTGGAGCCTTTCATGGCTCATCTTCCAACTGCCACAGCGGCCCAACTAGGCGTACCTACGACCTGTGTACACCTGTGGTTATGTGTTGAGATGTGTATTAACGAAATCCAAAGACTGGAGTGGATCCGACGACATCGAATTTTTCACCTAAAAAAATTGACAGTAAGGACTTTGGAGCCTTTCATGGCCTATCTTCCAACTGCCAAAGCGGCCCAACTAGGCGTACCTACGACCTGTGTACACCTGTGGTTATGTGTTGAGATGTGTATTAACGAAATCCAAAGACTGGAGTGGATCCGACGACATCGAATTTTTCACCTAAAAAAATGTACAGTGTATAGTAAGGATTTTGGAGCCTTTCATGGCTCATCGTCCAACTGCCACAGCGGCCCAACTAGGCGTACCTTCGACCTGTGTACACCTGTGGTTATGTGTTGAAAAAAATTGACAGTGTATAGTAAGGATTTTGGAGCCTTTCATGGCTCATCTTCCAACTGGCACATCGGCCCAACTAGGCGTACCTACGACCTGTGTACACCTGTGGTTATGTGTTGAGATGTGTATTAACGAAATCCAAAGACTGGAGTGGATCCGACGACATCGAATTTTTCACCTAAAAAAATTGACAGTGTATAGTAAGGATTTTGGAGCCTTTCATGGCTCATCTTCCAACTGCCACAGCGGCCCAACTAGGCGTACCTACGACCTGTGTACACCTGTGGTTATGCGTTAAGATGTGTATTAACGAAATCCAAAGACTGGAGTGGATCTGACGACATCGAATTTTTCACCTAAAAAAATTGACAGTGTATAGTAAGGATTTTGGAGCCTTTCATGGCTCATCATCCAACTGCCACAGCTGCCCAACTAGGCGCACCTACGACCTGTGTACACCTGTGGTTATGTGTTGAGATGTGTATTAACGAAATCCAAAAACTGGAGTGGACCCGACGACATCGAATTTTTCACCTAAAAAAATTGACAGTGTATAGTAAGGATTTTGGAGCCTTTCATGGCTCATCTTCCAACTGCCACAGCGGCCCAACTAGGCGAACCTACGACCTGTGTACACCTGTGGTTATGTGTTGAGATGTGTATTAACGAAATCCAAAGACTGGAGTGGATCCGACATCGAATTTTTCACCTAAAAAAATTTACAGTGTATAGTAAGGATTTTGGAGCCTTTCATGGCTCATCTTTCAACTGCCACAGCGGCCCAACTAGGCGTACCTACGACCTGTGTACACCTGTGGTTATGTGTTGAGATGTGTATTAACGAAATCCAAAGACTGGAGTGGATCCGACATCGAATTTTTCACCTAAAAAAATTTACAGTGTATAGTAAGGATTTTGGAGCCTTTCATGGCTCATCTTCCAACTGCCACAGCGGCCCAACTAGGCGTACCTACGACCTGTGTAAACCTGTGGTTATGTGTTGAGATGTGTATTAACGAAATCCAAAGACTGGAGTGGATCCGACGACATCGAATTTTTCACCTAAAAAAATGTACAGTGTATAGTAAGGATTTTGGAGCCTTTCATGGCTCATCGTCCAACTGCCACAGCGGCCCAACTAGGCGTACCTTCGACCTGTGTACACCTGTGGTTATGTGTTGAAAAAAATTGACAGTGTATAGTAAGGATTTTGGAGCCTTTCATGGCTCATCTTCCAACTGCCACAGCGGCCCAACTAGGCGTACCTACGACCTGTGTACACCTGTGGTTATGTGTTGAGATGTGTATTAACGAAATCCAAAGACTGGAGTGGATCCGACATCGAATTTTTCACCTAAAAAAATTTACAGTGTATAGTAAGGATTTTGGAGCCTTTCATGGCTCATCTTTCAACTGCCACAGCGGCCCAACTAGGCGTACCTACGACCTGTGTACACCTGTGGTTATGTGTTGAGATGTGTATTAACGAAATCCAAAGACTGGAGTGGATCCGACATCGAATTTTTCACCTAAAAAAATTTACAGTGTATAGTAAGGATTTTGGAGCCTTTCATGGCTCATCTTCCAACTGCCACAGCGGCCCAACTAGGCGTACCTACGACCTGTGTAAACCTGTGGTTATGTGTTGAGATGTGTATTAACGAAATCCAAAGACTGGAGTGGATCCGACGACATCGAATTTTTCACCTAAAAAAATGTACAGTGTATAGTAAGGATTTTGGAGCCTTTCATGGCTCATCGTCCAACTGCCACAGCGGCCCAACTAGGCGTACCTACGACCTGTGTACACCTGTGGTTATGTGTTGAAAAAAATTGACAGTGTATAGTAAGGATTTTGGAGCCTTTCATGGCTCATCTTCCAACTGCCACAGCGGCCCAACTAGGCGTACCTTCGACCTGTGTACACCTGTAGTCATGTGTTTAGATGTGTATTATCAAAATTTTGAGACTGGACTGCATCCGACGATATCGAGTTTTCCACCTCGACTATATAAATGCCACCCGAAATTGCGAACCCCAATTATGTTTGTGATAGTATTGAAGAGGTTTTTAACAACGACCGATCATCTAGTGGTGGTCCGTGCCGTTGTGGGTATGTGCGTCGACTCCTTCGCACTTGGACCTACCTGGCTAGGTTTGATTCCTGGTACGTCAAGAAATACTTTTCACGGCCCCACCTCTTTCGAGTCACTGACAATGCTCAAAGAGTAAATCTGTCTAAAAAAAGCTTCTCAAACGTGGCCGTTCGGAGTCGCCATAAAACTGTAGGTGACTTCCACTCGTGATAGAACAATAGCACTCACAACACGAGTGGTTGCTCAGAAGCTAGGCTCTGGCCTTCTACGGGCAGTTTCGCCACCCATATTATATTATTATTATAACAAGCAACTTAACGATGATGACATAAACGCCAAATATTTGAATATTCAATTCACCTCTATGCCCTCTGTAATCCCCCCCAACGTGCCTTTAATAAACAACAACAACGCTCGTGAAGATGGAGTGGAAGTAGGAAGAGTGGATAACATACTCAGTCGATTGTGCAATATTTTCCATGAAGACAAAGTCTGTTGGACTTTATAATATTCACGCGGACATTGTAAAAGTGTTGCTTCCAATTATACTTCCTCACGTCACGTCATCCACATTTTCAATACCATACTCATGACTTCCACGTATCCTGAACTTTGGAAAAAAGTAAAGATAATTCCGGTTCCTAAGTAAACAAATCCACCTGAATATCGTCCAATTGCTATTCTTCTGTTCTTGTCGAAAGTATTCGAATCTATCGTCAGTCGAGTGATTAAAGATTACATGGAGGGACAAAATCAATCTGGTTTGCGTAAAGGACATAACTGTGTTACAGCCTTACTAAAAGTTAATGACGACATACGAAAAACTATCGACGAAGATAACACCACCCTACTAGCTTTAGTGGACTTTACGAAAGCATTCCGTCAATAATTTGTCATAAACTGTCCACCCAATTTAACTTCTGTGGTCCCACTAATAAGTTAATCATCTCGTACCTTACTAACCGTGTCCAAGCTTTTTTATAAAACTCAAAACAGTCTTATTTTGCTCAACTTTCCAATATGAAATGAAGTAATTCCCAGGACTTAATTCTTTATTTGGTTGCATGTAAATTTGTAATTTCTCAAATTCTCAAAATATGAAAATATATATATGTCACTTTCACCTAAAGTTTTTAAGCACTGTACTTTGAATTCCGATAATACAGGTCGAAACACATAACCACAGGTGCACAGAGGTCGTAGATACGCCTAGTTGGGCTGCTATTTTTCAAATTACTACAATTATGCATCGCAAATATGCCCAACTAGGCGTACCTACGACCTGTGTACACCTGTGGTTATGTGTTGAGATGTGTATTAACGAAATCCAAAGACTGGAGTGGATCCGACGACATCGAATTTTTCACCTAAAAAAATTGACAGTGTATAGTAAAGATTTTGGAGCCTTTCATGGCTCATCTTCCAACTGGCACAGCGGCCCAACTAGGCGTACCTACGACCTGTGTACACCTGTGGTTATGTGTTGAGATGTGTATTAACGAAATCCAAAGACTGGAGTGGATCCGACGACATCGAATTTTTCACCTAAAAAAATTGACAGTGTATAGTAAGGATTTTGGAGCCTTTCATGGCTCATCTTCCAACTGCCACAGCGGCCCAACTAGGCGTACCTACGACCTGTGTACACCTGTGGTTATGTGTTGAGATGTGTATTAACGAAATCCAAAGACTGGAGTGGATCCGACGACATCGAATTTTTCACCTAAAAAAATTGACAGTGTATAGTAAAGATTTTGGAGCCTTTCATGGCTCATCTTCCAACTGGCACAGCGGCCCAACTAGGCGTACCTACGACCTGTGTACACCTGTGGTTATGTGTTGAGATGGGTATTAACGAAATCCAAAGACTGGAGTGGATCCGACGACATCGAATTTTTCACCTAAAAAAATTGACAGTGTATAGTAAGGATTTTGGAGCCTTTCATGGCTCATCTTCCAACTGCCACAGCGGCCCAACTAGGCGTACCTACGACCTGTGTACACCTGTGGTTATGTGTTGAGATGTGTATTAACGAAATCCAAAGACTGGAGTGGATCCGACGACATCGAATTTTTCACCTAAAAAAATTGACAGTGTATAGTAAGGATTTTGGAGCCTTTCATGGCTCATCTTCCAACTGCCACAGCGGCCCAACTAGGCGTACCTACGACCTGTGTACACCTGTGGTTATGTGTTGAGATGTGTATTAACGAAATCCAAAGACTGGAGTGGATCCGACGACATCGAATTTTTCACCTAAAAAACTTGACAGTGTATAGTAAGGATTTTGGAGCCTTTCATGGCTCATCTTCCAAATGCCACAGCGGCCCAACTAGGCGTACCTACGACCTGTGTACACCTGTGGTTATGTGTTGAGATGTGTATTAACGAAATCCAAAGACTGGAGTGGATCCGACGACATCGAATTTTTCACCTAAAAAAATTGACAGTAAGGATTTTGGAGCCTTTCATGGCTCATCTTCCAACTGCCACAGCGGCCCAACTATGCGTACCTACGACCTGTGTACACCTGTGGTTATGTGTTGAGATGTGTATTAACGAAATCCAAAGACTGGAGTGGATCCGACGACATCGAATTTTTCACCTAAAAAAATTGACAGTGTATAGTAAGGACTTTGGAGCCTTTCATGGCCTATCTTCCAACTGCCAAAGCGGCCCAACTAGGCGTACCTACGACCTGTGTACACCTGTGGTTATGTGTTGAGATGTGTATTAACGAAATCCAAAGACTGGAGTGGATCCGACGACATCGAATTTTTCACCTAAAAAAATTGACAGTGTATAGTAAGGATTTTGGAGCCTTTCATGGCTCATCTTCCAACTGCCACAGCGGCCCAACTAGGCGTACCTACGACCTGTGTACACCTGTGGTTATGTGTTGAGATGTGTATTAACGAAATCCAAAAACTGGAGTGGACCCGACGACATCGAATTTTTCACCTAAAAAAATTTACAGTGTATAGTAAGGATTTTGGAGCCTTTCATGGCTCATCTTCCAACTGCCACAGCGGCCCAACTAGGCGTACCTACGACCTGTGTAAACCTGTGGTTATGTGTTGAGATGTGTATTAACGAAATCCAAAGACTGGAGTGGATCCGACGACATCGAATTTTTCACCTAAAAAAATTGACAGTGTATAGTAAGGATTTTGGAGCCTTTCATGGCTCATCTTCCAACTGCCACAGCGGCCCAACTAGGCGTACCTACGACCTGTGTACACCTGTGGTTATGCGTTAAGATGTGTATTAACGAAATCCAAAGACTGGAGTGGATCTGACGACATCGAATTTTTCACCTAAAAAAATGTACAGTGTATAGTAAGGATTTTGGAGCCTTTCATGGCTCATCATCCAACTGCCACAGCTGCCCAACTAGGCGCACCTACGACCTGTGTACACCTGTGGTTATGTGTTGAGATGTGTATTAACGAAATCCAAAAACTGGAGTGGACCCGACGACATCGAATTTTTCACCTAAAAAAATTGACAGTGTATAGTAAGGATTTTGGAGCCTTTCATGGCTCATCTTCCAACTGCCACAGCGGCCCAACTAGGCGAACCTACGACCTGTGTACACCTGTGGTTATGTGTTGAGATGTGTATTAACGAAATCCAAAGACTGGAGTGGATCCGACATCGAATTTTTCACCTAAAAAAATTTACAGTGTATAGTAAGGATTTTGGAGCCTTTCATGGCTCATCTTTCAACTGCCACAGCGGCCCAACTAGGCGTACCTACGACCTGTGTACACCTGTGGTTATGTGTTGAGATGTGTATTAACGAAATCCAAAGACTGGAGTGGATCCGACATCGAATTTTTCACCTAAAAAAATTTACAGTGTATAGTAAGGATTTTGGAGCCTTTCATGGCTCATCTTCCAACTGCCACAGCGGCCCAACTAGGCGTACCTACGACCTGTGTAAACCTGTGGTTATGTGTTGAGATGTGTATTAACGAAATCCAAAGACTGGAGTGGATCCGACGACATCGAATTTTTCACCTAAAAAAATGTACAGTGTATAGTAAGGATTTTGGAGCCTTTCATGGCTCATCGTCCAACTGCCACAGCGGCCCAACTAGGCGTACCTTCGACCTGTGTACACCTGTGGTTATGTGTTGAAAAAAATTGACAGTGTATAGTAAGGATTTTGGAGCCTTTCATGGCTCATCTTCCAACTGCCACAGCGGCCCAACTAGGCGTACCTACGACCTGTGTACACCTGTGGTTATGTGTTGAGATGTGTATTAACGAAATCCAAAGACTGGAGTGGATCCGACATCGAATTTTTCACCTAAAAAAATTTACAGTGTATAGTAAGGATTTTGGAGCCTTTCATGGCTCATCTTCCAACTGCCACAGCGGCCCAACTAGGCGTACCTACGACCTGTGTAAACCTGTGGTTATGTGTTGAGATGTGTATTAACGAAATCCAAAGACTGGAGTGGATCCGACGACATCGAATTTTTCACCTAAAAAAATGTACAGTGTATAGTAAGGATTTTGGAGCCTTTCATGGCTCATCGTCCAACTGCCACAGCGGCCCAACTAGGCGTACCTTCGACCTGTGTACACCTGTGGTTATGTGTTGAAAAAAATTGACAGTGTATAGTAAGGATTTTGGAGCCTTTCATGGCTCATCTTCCAACTGCCACAGCGGCCCAACTAGGCGTACCTTCGACCTGTGTACACCTGTAGTCATGTGTTTAGATGTGTATTATCAAAATTTTGAGACTGGACTGCATCCGACGATATCGAGTTTTCCACCTCGACTATATAAATGCCACCCGAAATTGCGAACCCCAATTATGTTTGTGATAGTATTGAAGAGGTTTTTAACAACGACCGATCATCTAGTGGTGGTCCGTGCCGTTGTGGGTATGTGCGTCGACTCCTTCGCACTTGGACCTACCTGGCTAGGTTTGATTCCTGGTACGTCAAGAAATACTTTTCACGGCCCCACCTCTTTCGAGTCACTGACAATGCTCAAAGAGTAAATCTGTCTAAAAAAAGCTTCTCAAACGTGGCCGTTCGGAGTCGCCATAAAACTGTAGGTGACTTCCACTCGTGATAGAACAATAGCACTCACAACACGAGTGGTTGCTCAGAAGCTAGGCTCTGGCCTTCTACGGGCAGTTTCGCCACCCATATTATATTATTATTATAACAAGCAACTTAACGATGATGACATAAACGCCAAATATTTGAATATTCAATTCACCTCTATGCCCTCTGTAATCCCCCCCAACGTGCCTTTAATAAACAACAACAACGCTCGTGAAGATGGAGTGGAAGTAGGAAGAGTGGATAACATACTCAGTCGATTGTGCAATATTTTCCATGAAGACAAAGTCTGTTGGACTTTATAATATTCACGCGGACATTGTAAAAGTGTTGCTTCCAATTATACTTCCTCACGTCACGTCATCCACATTTTCAATACCATACTCATGACTTCCACGTATCCTGAACTTTGGAAAAAAGTAAAGATAATTCCGGTTCCTAAGTAAACAAATCCACCTGAATATCGTCCAATTGCTATTCTTCTGTTCTTGTCGAAAGTATTCGAATCTATCGTCAGTCGAGTGATTAAAGATTACATGGAGGGACAAAATCAATCTGGTTTGCGTAAAGGACATAACTGTGTTACAGGCTTACTAAAAGTTAATGACGACATACGAAAAACTATCGACGAAGATAACACCACCCTACTAGCTTTAGTGGACTTTACGAAAGCATTCCGTCAATAATTTGTCATAAACTGTCCACCCAATTTAACTTCTGTGGTCCCACTAATAAGTTAATCATCTCGTACCTTACTAACCGTGTCCAAGCTTTTTTATAAAACTCAAAACAGTCTTATTTTGCTCAACTTTCCAATATGAAATGAAGTAATTCCCAGGACTTAATTCTTTATTTGGTTGCATGTAAATTTGTAATTTCTCAAATTCTCAAAATATGAAAATATATATATGTCACTTTCACCTAAAGTTTTTAAGCACTGTACTTTGAATTCCGATAATACAGGTCGAAACACATAACCACAGGTGCACAGAGGTCGTAGATACGCCTAGTTGGGCTGCTATTTTTCAAATTACTACAATTATGCATCGCAAATATGTTTTATCACTTTAAAATTAAAAATGTAAATTTATCACGAAAAATTGCATACAATACCCTTGTGTGCACACCCTTGTATTCACAAATTAAAAGAATAAATTAACTTTCTTACTGAGTTTGGTATCACTAGCACGAAATTGACATTTCTAAGCCGCCATCTATTGAATAATTCGCAAAACGCTCACTGAACAAAAATCATCTAAGCACCCTCCAAATGGTAGTCGTGTTTTGTTTAAGAATTTTTTCCTCTTATTTTTGTGGTTTTATCCCCTCAAGGAATATAAATATTCATTCTTAGTTACCCTAACAACAGTGTAAATATTCAAAAGTGTACCAAAGCACCTTCTGTGGTATCAAAGAAACAAAAAGAATCTGAAACTTATCGTCGACATCTACATAATTGTGTGCGCTTGCAAAAAAAAAAAAAATTGTTCCTCAGACGTCTAAAAGTCCCTCGACTCTCCCCAAGAACGAAGACGAAAAAAAAAACCAACCAACAATTGTTGTTAGTTGCTGGTGAATGTGCACCTTGCAATTAACACACAATTTATCGAGGCTCCATGACCTCTCAGAAAACAAAAAATAATAATAATAATATATTAAAATAACAGCTTCCTTTAATTAAATAAATAATTCCTGTCCTATTGCAGTTTTTCTGTTTGCAAAAGTAATTCACACAAGGAAGTCGCAGCATTGTTTGAGTATTGAAATAGTCAAGGTTCCCAAAAAAAAACTCTCATATATCCCCAGTACTACGGGGTCATATACTATGAGCGCTTCAAAAAAATATAAACAGATGGAAACAGCCGAAGTTGAAGATACTGAGAATCTCAAGCAAAAGAAACTCGCTTCCGAGGACGGGGGCAATAATAAATTTTTTGGCCGACAAAATAATAGTGGCAATAATATGAGCAATTCACAGCAAGTACCATTTGGTTCATCAAATGGTGAGAGGCGACCAAACTTTTCAATGTTAAACAATGCACATATGGCGGAGCACAGATCCTCATCGTTTCTTAACAAAACGTCCATGAACAACGTGCCGAAGCCCGGTGATGTTAAGAAGATTGTTATTAAAAATTTTAAATGTAAGTACATGTGGTTATTTTTTTCTTTTCTTCGATATTTGCAACTAAGGTTGGTTGTGTTTTTTTTATTTATTACCACAATTCAATTTATTCTAAGTATTCTAAGCAATAGGTGTCCAATTAGAATTGTAGCGATGACGGTTGGGGAGAGATGTGTCACAGCTGCTTCGTTGGGTTCATTGTTCCTTTTGGGTTTCAGCCGGCAACCGAGCTACGCTACAAAATCTTACCCAGATACTAACAAAGATTTGGTTGTCATTGTCAAACATCTATTAGGTGCGGAGGGGAAGCCGCTCTTAATCACAACAGATGTACGATTCAATTGGCTTCCTAAATCCCATCGATAACTCGGTGTGGAAAATAAAATAAATCACGCTTTCCTAAGACCTAACCTCCTTAAGTGTAGTCTGAAAATGAAATTAATTTTTTTTTTCATTTATAGCAATGCCCACACTTCCGGAAAATTATTCAGAAAAGACATGTGAAAAGCTTCAAGCTGCTGTTATTGCCATCCAATTGTCAAAACCAATTCAATACTCCCTAGAAGAGTTATATCAGGCTGTGGAAAATATGTGTAGCCACAGAATGGATGCACAACTCTATGCGAAACTATCAGCCCTTACAGAGGTTCATGTAAAAAAGAATGTGGACTCATTTACTGGTGAAAGTATGGATAAATTGGTGAGTACAAAAAAAAAACTATCAATCAATTGAATTTGCTTAATCTATCGGATTGATATTTCATTTTAGGTCTTTTTAAACAAAATTAACGGCTGGTGGCAGTCGTTCTGTCAACAGATGATTATGATGCGTAGCATTTTTTTATACCTCGATCGGACATATGTCTTACAAAATCCTACGGTTCATTCAATATGGTGAGTGTGAATAAATAATGCAACAACAATCGGGTGTGTAGTAGTCGTCGGTGATGAGTGTAAGAGAGGAACCCCCAAAAATTGGCAAAATTCATTTTTTTTCTCGAGTTTCTCAAGTTATTTCAATCGACGATCAGTTTCTTATTTTAATGTTTCATTATTTATATATTCGTTTAAATATACCGCGTTTAGGCTTTGGCTACAAAACAATCTCCCCCTCCCAGCCGGTGTTTCTGACTTGGCATGCGGCCTTGAAAAATTGTATTCACTGAGAACACTTATTGATACCATAGAAACTGTGATAAGATGAAGTATGCACGTGCTATTTGAATGCGTAGGAATCACTTGATGTTATTAGCACAACTTTGATCTCTTTTCTTCCATTTGCATGTAATGTGCTGTTGTTGAAGGTCAAGATTTCTATGAACTCTCCAATCCCAATTTGTGTTCCTTGGTAAAGCATTGAGAAGTGGAGCAGTGGAACCTCACTTATGCGAATATGAGGGGGGAACTGAAAATTTGTCGCATAGATGAATACTTCTACTGCTTCTTCTAAATGAATAGCATCATGGTTAAATGGAGTATAGCCAGGGAACGAGAAATTTCTCATAAAGATGAATATTGCGTGAAAGTGACCTTCGTATAAGTGAGACCCCACTGTATACACACACATTCGCCAGAGATTCGATGTACCCCACTGAAGAATATACTTCGTTAGCAGTGACGCATACTTCTTGATCCATGATGGCGAGAAACCACGTGCTGTTCTGTAATCTGTCATAATAGTGTCTCACTATTTATTGTTTATCTTATCTGGGTCTCTGCACGCGAATAGCAACTGTTGTTGTTTGTATTGAAATATTAGGCAACGTCGAGATGAAGTCTGTGATCCAACTAAGTATACCAGTTGGGCCATCACCAATTCTGTTTCCTGACAGAGACAACTGGCTTTCGAGCGCCGTTATCAACGACCACGAGATTGCCCTTTTCACTGACAGTTCAAAAATGGACACTGATACTGGAACCGGATTCTACTCGGACACCCTGCACAAACAGAAATCTTTTAGACTTCCTGATACATGTAGTGTCTTCCAAGCAGGGATTCTGGCAATAGAAAAAGCAGCCAGACCCATACAAACAACAGACATCACCATCTTTGTTGACAGTCAGGCTGCACTGAAGTCAATAGGATCCTGTACAATGAGATCAAAGGCCGCGACTCACTAAGGTCCATCAACCAGGCCACAGCTCAATAGCAGGGAACGAGAGAGCACACGATCTGCCCATACAAGGGTATGAAATGGACATTAGCGAAGCGGACACATCACTGCGACCACCGATCAGTGCATTATACCGGACTATACGAAAAAAAGAAGCCAACTCGTCCTGGCTCGCAAGAAATGACTGTCACACGACAAGATCAATGGCAAGACAAAGAAGCTTCTGGCGTTAGACCGTAACTCGATCCGGAGTGATCACAGGACACTGCCCCAACACACTGCAATGCACCGGAAATGGAACGCGGAATCCAGCGATCTCTACCAGAGCTGCGGTGACGAGGAAGAGACCTAGACGTCTCAACATATGCTATGTCACAGCCCAGCTCTCCAGAATTGTCGCCTAGCTTCGCTGTTCCAAAGATTCTTCCCGGGGACTGCAGACTTAGTAAATACAGACATATCGGATCTCTTAAGCACGGGGTGGTTAAAGCCATCACGCGACAGGATAGGTTAGCAGAATATGTACACCACAAATGAAGGGATTCACAATGGGCCCTAAGGCCTCCGAGTGGAAGTGATGTTCAACCATCACACTCCCCTTCCAAAACCTAACCTAACCTAGGGCATCACTCACATACGCATCACTCTTGTAGCAAAACTGAAGAGTTTTTGTAATACCTGCCGTAAAACAAAATTATGAGTAAAAAATTCAGTAATTTTCTGATTGGAATTCGTTCATTAACTCTTATTGGAATATTTGTTTTTTTTGGTTATGTGATCGTCCCAACATTTCGCATTGATCCTCATTATCTTCTGACCCGCATGATACACTACAATGCGCACATCAGAGATCTCCAGGCCACTCGATCCTCCGCCATCGACTCTTAACTCATCGGGAGTTATACCCAAACACAACCAGGCAAGTTTTTGGACTTGGTCCAACTTGGTCCTGGGTCTGCTAAGTGGCATTCAAGACGCGTCTCGGCAGTCAAGATGACGAGGACATTCGTACCACGTGACCAAACCAACCAACCTTTTCGTTCGAAGAAGAAGCGTCTGCCGTGTTTCTCACCCTACCACGCCGAGTAACTCCCACAACAGCACGAAGAAATCGCATTTTGGCAGCTTGTATTCGCGATCTTATTCTTTCAGTCATCACCCAAACGTCATGATCATAGGCTTTGTCACCAAGCTCGTCCTTACTGATTACAGATCTTCCAAGCTGTTTCAAAATTGAGCAAGCTTGGCCAATTTTTCAGAACAGTTCAGCGTTACTCCTCGCATAACTCGTGATAAGGACCCCGGGATACTTGAACTTCTCCACCTGCTTCAATGGGACTCCACTAACATGGAGAGTGCACTGAACAGGCGTTCTGGAAATGACCATAACCTCCGATTTTTCCATTTCGGATTGATCCTATAAGTCTGATTTGCTGGTATTATGAGCACTCGTGTGCACGCTTTCATTCTTTTCCTCTTTATTGACGATTATTGACATGTGTAGAAACTGAATTTGTTCCCGCGTAGGCAACCTCTAACTTTATCTAATCCGCTCTTAATTTAATGTTAAATTTTGATTTCTCCTTTTAGGGACATGGGGCTGGATCTCTTTCGCACCCATATCGCTCTGAACAGCTTAGTTCAGAAGCGTACTGTTGAAGGCTTACTGCTGCTAATTGAAAAGGAACGCAACGGCGACGCTGTGGATCGGGCATTGCTCAAAAGTCTTGTTCGAATGCTATGTGATTTGCAAATCTATTCAAGTGCTTTTGAGGATAAATTCTTGGTTGCCACCAAGCAATTGTATCAAGCCGAAGGTCAACGTAAAATGCAAGAACTAGAAGTCCCCGAATATCTGCAACATGTTGACAAGCGCCTTGCTGAAGAAAATGAACGATTGCTACACTATTTGGATTCAAGTACAAAGTGAGTTATCGAGATTGTTTTTCTTTTCAGCCAATATTGACCGACATTTTTTTTTCCCATTTTAGATATCCATTAATATACACAGTAGAAAAGGAATTACTCGCCGAACACCTAACACAGATTTTACAAAAAGGTTTAGATACTTTATTAGAGGAAAATAGACTGAACGATTTAACACTGCTTTATAGTTTATTAAGTCGTGTCAAAAACGGTACCACAGAATTGTGTGGTAATTTCAACGGATACATAAAGGTTTGTACAACATTTCCGTTCCCTCTGTGGAGTAAGGCAAAAATAATATTTGTTTCTTTAGAAAAAAGGTCGTACCATTGTTATTGATCCAGAGAAGGACAAGAGTATGGTGCAAGATTTATTGGATTTTAAGGATAAAATGGATGTAATTGTGCGTACCTGTTTCGAGCACAATGAAAAATATACGAATTCGTTGCGTGAAGCATTTGAATTCTTTATAAATCAACGAGCCAATAAACCAGCTGAGTTAATCGGTAGGACAAAAACATTGATCCAGCTTCCTAGTAGATGGCATATGTTAATGCATTTTTTTTTTCGCTACAGCTAAGTACGTTGATATGAAACTGAGAGCCGGCAACAAGGAAGCCACGGAGGAGGAACTGGAGCAGATTCTAGACAAAATCATGGTACTGTTTCGTTTCATTCACGGGAAAGATGTGTTTGAAGCCTTTTACAAGAAGGTGAGTGCAAACTGTCCGCAAGCTGGGGCACAAAAATAACGCATTTTCACATTTTCTCGTCGACTTAGGACTTGGCGAAGCGGTTACTTGTTGGCAAATCAGCCTCAGTTGATGCCGAAAAGAGTATGCTATCGAAACTCAAACAAGAATGCGGTGGAGGATTCACATCGAAACTGGAGGGAATGTTCAAAGACATGGAACTTAGTCGTGACATTAATATTGCATTCAGGCAATACGTAGTGAATTTGGAAAAGGAATTTACCAACATAGATTTAACTGTGAACATATTAACGATGGGCTACTGGCCAACCTATCAACTAACCGAAGTAACAATGCCACCTCAACTTGTTCGGCCACAGCAAGTATTCAATAAGTTCTATTTGGCCAAACATAGCGGTCGAAAGTTACAGTGGCAACCGACATTAGGCCTTTGTGTGCTCAAGGCTCAATTCGACCATGTATGCATAAGTCTTTGATGATATTCCGGATTCTAAGTAATTTATTTAACATTTGTTTCTGTGACAGGGTCCAAAAGATCTTCTAGTTTCGCTGTTTCAAGCACTCGTCCTGCTGCTCTTCAACGATAGGAATATCCTTAGTTTCGAAGAAATTAAAACAGCGTGTAACATAGAAGTGAGTAGATACAGGGCGCATTTCAGCTGATCGCTGGCTAAACAAAAATAAAATCCCTTTAGGATGGCGAACTGCGTAGGACGTTACAATCTCTTGCCTGTGGCAAAGCGCGTGTTCTCACAAAGATACCGAAGAGCAGAGAAGTCGAGGATAAGGATCAGTTCCAATTCAATAACGAGTTCACAAATAAACTCTTTAGAATTAAAATAAATCAAATTCAAATGAAAGAGACGGTAAATGAAAGGGTTTTGTTTGATAAATTTCATCTTGATTATATATGAATACATTTGCAGACGGAAGAACAAAAAGCAACTGAGGAGCGAGTATTCCAAGATCGACAATACCAGATCGATGCGGCTATAGTTAGGATAATGAAAATGCGAAAAACATTGAGTCATAACCTTCTCATAAGTGAACTATACAACCAGTTGACCTTCCCTGTTAAGGTAAGCTCAAAACAATGGTATAACGCGTTTCAAATTGACATTCCTCTTCTATGCCCTTCTAACAGCCCGCTGATTTGAAAAAACGAATTGAATCACTCATCGACCGAGACTATATGGAACGGGATAAGGATAATCAAAACCAATACAACTATGTCGCTTAAACAACCAACGGCAGCTGCACTGTGAAATCAATTTGAAAAAAAAAAAAAAATCAGTTTAATAATTTAAAATCGTGCGAAACAAATCTAGTTACATAGAAAAGTAAAATAAAACCAGAAACTATATGAATACATAAAATCAAGCAACAAACGGAGGAATTATTAAAAAAAAAAAAATATAAAATAAAAGGTCGTTGTTATTCGTTTCCTCCTCCAATCTTCCGATCTTCCAATCTTCACTTAATTTATTTGAGCTTCGCCGTGCGGAGGGTGCTAACATTGTCCTAATAACTTAAGTATCTCTCGTAGACGTTCTTGTACCATATTGACATTTTCAATCCTTAAATGTATGGAATAGAGTTTTTTGTAAAATTCCTTTTTTTTTGTGGAAAAAGGTAACCCAAACGAATATGAAATATAAATTTTAAATACTCCAGAGAGTTATCTATAATTTTATTGTGATAATGATCTCAGGACGCGAATAGTCACAGCAACAGAGCAACATTTAATGCTAAGCTGACAGTGATTGGTTAACTTTGTTACATACTGAATCTTACTAGCTTGTCTTGGCCTTTGAGCATAGTTTATTTCCACATAATTCTTTGCGGAAGAGTTTTAGGTTACGTTAGGACCGTGGGTAGACACGAAGGAGTATCCTCTATTTCCTCTTCGTCACCACAGCCTCTGCATGTCTGCAGTCACGGACAAGTCCCATTTTGGTTAGTCATGGTGCTTCAGATGATTATGGCCAGTTAGAGCTCCGTAGCAACTTTTTGTTGCATTGGCCCATGTTAAGGAGTTCGTATCAGTGCACTGAACTGTGTGTACCGTTTCCAGCTTCGAACAACTGTGCTGTACGATGTGCCAATTTGTTCATTTCGATTGTAGTATTCTGTTGTCCACTACTCACGACTTGCGTCACTTCACTATGGTTAAACATTAATACCAACCATCGAATGTGTTCTAATCCAGGGTAGCTGAAATGCATGGCTGCTCCTAGATGCGCTGCTTTTTGAGTGATCCCTTTTGTCTCACCTCCCTTGCCTAAAACATTGAATAATTGGCGACGAATTTGGCGTCGAAGACGAATCGACAACAATTACGTCCGTCCATCATTTTAATTTGATCCTGAAGTCCTAGGAAATATGTCATACACAAAGCCCAGTAAATATTTCGTGAGGGTCTTTATTGAATAGGAGTTAACTCTAACTCGGAAAAGTTTGACGTACTTTTCTCTCCTGAGTTTGTTGTTGCTGGTTGTTAACGATGATTCATGAGAAAACCATGTTATTTCTTTACGGGAGATTATAGTTGGTTGAGAGACACACCTTCCTGTCGTCATCATTCCTACTTCAAAATCAACAATGTTTCTCCATGTGTTTCTATTATATGTAGGTGATTCAGAGACCCACCTTCCTGCCACTTCATTCTCTAAAATTCCATGTATTCCGGAGTCTTTTGTAAGTCCGGAGTAATTTTGTACATATTTGTTAATCTGTCTCCTAATGACCACTTATTGGTCGTGCTCTTAAAAGTCCCTTGATGATGCCATTGTCCATGCAAATAACTGCTTTCTCTGTTCAAATTTCGGTCAGGTTGTCAGACTTTTCAATCAAGAACAATTCGGCGATGTAGCTTCGTTTTGGCCACAATTATATTGCAGTATATGAACAGTATCCTTGTTTGTATGTCTGTGGGGGAGTGGGTGCATATTGAGAAGAATTGTGTCCAGTTCGGGCTCAACATGTGTTTCTCCAAGTGAAACTGATTCACTGAGGCAGAATCCAGTAGACCCATCTAATCGATTATTGTTTCGCAGCGAGGCATTCTATGCCAATACGATTTGTGTGAGGAAGCACCATTCTTAATTATATCCAATTTCCACTCGTATCTCTAGTCGTAGCAAGAGTTGTATCGCCTTACACACGATTATCAAATCAATATTAATTGATGTCAACTCATATGATTTTATTCTACTGATACTACTGATAATTGGTTCAGTTTGCCGCCTCTTGTGTAGAATAAAACCACTTCTTCATTTGGTACTTCTTCTCGTTTCTTGCCGCTACATCTTCTGCTGAATAAATTGGTATAAGGTAACGAAGGATGTACATATTTACATATTTCGACCATCATTTAGGTGATTCATGTATGTACATATGCATCGTGGAATAAGATCGTTTTGCTGATGGGCTGATGGCAACAATAAAGCCGCATTCAATCATTTGTGATCATTTTTCAGAAAGAAGATATACCATCGCCATGTCGCTTATAGTAACTCTAAGTCAATTGATTTTCATTTAATCAAACAAATATAAATCGAATCTACAAAGTGCCTTTACGCATTGAACACAAGCCACAAGATATTCTCAGCATATTCAACGCAAAAGGTTATGCATTTCTTTTCAGGTCGAACGTGTAGATATTAGGTGTAGTAAAAAAAGATGCAGCAGTGCTTGATTGCGCCGACAAGAAGCAATTTTTCCTTTCGATGGTTCGAAATAAAGGTTAACAGCATTTCGTATTAAATATCATATAAAATAAAAGAAATATTATTCCGTATCCAAGCACAAGTACAGTTGCTCTTTTGTGTCGATTTGTATTTTATCCTCCAAAACCAGAAATAAAGTAGTTAATGCAATAAAGTAGTAAAGAGTAGTGTACATGATTTCTGCTCCCAACACACTTCTGTTGTTCCTTATTGAATTTTTGAATTCTGTCACTTATTTGATTTGTTGTTGTGAACTTTTGCATTGTAAATTAAATTTTTTTCATTTATCTACTTTTGTTTAAATTAACTTCTCAATACATTTCTGTTTGTGTGCACATGTTTGTTTGAACGTAATATAAGATTTTAAAATTTGAATTTGTGTTCATTATTTCATCTACTTGCGATATCGGCCTGCAGCTGCATCCAATATCGTTCACTAAAAGCTACAATCCCACGTTGAATACCCCCGATGGGACCAAACTAAGTGCCTTTAAAAAGATAAGATTTCGTACTACAGACAATTTTGTGATTGACTCGGTTTTGTTTGAGCGAGTGTCAAAGACGGACCAGTAAACAGAAAATCAGAAATATTCTACACCACTACATTATTTCTGCAGAAAATACGCTATATCTATCGGTTTTTTTTCGATAAAGGCGAAAACGCAAGCCAGGTGGCTGTAAATATGAATAATGTTTATGATCTTGTTAACTGGTTCCATCGATTACGTTCTGGGTAATTTCGAAGTCAAAGATGCACCACGCTCCGGCTTCCAGAGCGAAATTTGTCTATAAAATCATGAAAATCGTCCAGTTTGACCGTCATGTAGGCGCTGTTTCGATTGCCCGATTGCCTTGCCCAGGACATTGCACAAAAAACCGTTTGGAACCATTGTTGAACAAGGCTGGATACAAAAAGGAGCTCAATGTATGAGTACCACAAGAGTTAACGCTAAAGAACCTCATGGACCGAATTTCCATCAGTGAATTACTGTTGAAAGGCAACAACATCGACCCATTTTTGAAGCGGATGGTGACTGGTGACTTAAAAGTGGATCACTTACGACAACGTCAAGCGAAAACGGTCGAGGTCGAATCGCAAATAGTGGTCACGCCAGGATTGCCGGCCAGAAGAGTATTGCAGTGTGATGGTGGTATTGCCATGTAATCATCTACTATGAGCTGATCTCCTACGGCAACACTCTTAATTCGGGACTGTATTGTCAACAACAACTGGGCCGTCTGAGGGAAGCAATCCCTCCGAAGCGACCAGCTTTGTCACATAAAAGAGGAATTGTGTTCCATCAGGACAACACCAGACCACACACTTCGAAAGTGACTCGCCCGGAATTTGGTTGGAATACTTTATGCGCCCACCTAGTCCGGACCTTACACCAAGTGATTACCACCTGTTCCTTTCCATGGCGAAGGATTTTGCTCACGAAAAGTTCGCCAGAAAGGCCAGTAAAGACGAGGGCTTTTACGAGAGAGATTGTTTCACAGTGATTGAAAAATTGCAATCGCAGTCTGCGATCAACTGCGATTGCGATTGAGTTGCTACTTTTTCACAATCACAATCGTAGTTTAAAATCACCCGTTGATATTTATTCACAACCACTAATTGAAATCATAGACATACCTTAATTGCTCTTTTTCAACCCCATTCGCATATTCATTCACACGAACGATTTCATTGTTAACATAATGAAGTGTGGCAGTTGCCAATGAAGAACTCAATATTATTTTCTTTAATATTCTTATGCCCAGTTTCACAGTGGAGTTGTAAACTTAAGTTCAGCTGAACCATGAACCGAGTTCAAATTTTTGGTTTAACCTCGTCCGGTGTCACAGTGAAATCTGAACTTCGTTTGTGTAATGCGATCGATCAAAGTATGGCTGCACTTTCCGTTTGGTGCGTGCATTGGCTACAATTTGTAGGGACTTTCGATGTTTTTTCCTGCGCTTTTTAGTTTTAAAACGCTTTCGTGCATCCCTTTTGAACTTTTGTAGCGCGTCTTTTAACCAAAGAAGGGAAAAGCTGCGATATGGGTATCCATTCCAAATGATTTCAATACAAGGAATCGATCGCATTACCGAACATCAGATCTCAGAGAGAATAAAATACGTAAGCTAGAAAAAAGAGCGAGAGAAGCAAAATTGCGTAGAACTGAGGTTTAAGCGGCAGTATACTCTCGTTTAACTTAAACTACAAATTGAATTCAGTTCAAGTAATCATTCAGTTCAGTTAATCGAAACTGTGAAACCGAAAAAATCATTGAACTGAGGTTTAAACCAAAAGTGAAACTGGGCATTAAGGAAGAGGATGTGTATGTCCACATCCTTTATGAGAATGTTGAGTTTTTTTCAGCCTGAATGTTTGTTTGTTGAAGTTCCAATTCAAGACTTGAAATCGCAGTTTAAAATCACTTGGGGTTAAGTCATCTTCTTTTTGCAGATGGCTTTGTTATCATCACATACTCCCAGGCGGAACTCCAGCGCGCACTCCATAAGTTTGTTGCGGTATGTGCAGATGCTGGGATGAAGGTTAACGTAGACGTACATGTTAGTAGAGTCCTATTGAAGCAGGTGGAGAAGTCTGTACTCGGTCTTAGACCGTACCTGTGATGGTAGGTGATTGCAAAGATGGACAGCATGAATGAAGGCAGAAGGTACCGGCGTGACATTTAACATGTATGAATGGAAGGTTTCGAGGTAAAATTACGGCTCGATCGACAGAAGGTGATATTTTCATGAAGGTAATTTGGTTGTTTATTGCGAATAATTTTGAAGAGTAATATGCACGAATGCTTCAAATCGCAGTCAGCGAACAACTCAGATACGTATGTATGTCAAGATTGGCATTATGAGTGCTCTGGCAAGTTTTATTTTAACGTTGACAGGGAAAATATATATGCGCATTGACAAGCCTTGCACAAAATACCTTGGACACTACGCTATCAATGTGGTCATTCCATGTCAGTTCGCTATTGCACAACATTCCAAGGTTTTTTTTTTACACAGGTGACATATTCAATTGCGGTTGAGTTAGGTTCAATTGGCGGAAAGTTGAATAAGGAAGTTGATGGGTGGTTATTTGGAGAACGGGATGGATTTGATTTTGTTAGGATTGAGCATTCGACAATTTTCGGTAGCACAATTGGCGATAGAACACAAATAATCGTTTATTTTAGCAACTGAGACTTCAACCATTTTTTTCTCCCTGTTGTACAACCCATTCCGTGAAGGCAATGACACCCAGACCAGAAATCTATTGTATCGGAGGGTTGGAGTTATCCCAAAAGACGTACTACTTCCTTCATGAAAGCTAGTAAGTCTGTGGAGTGGAGTTTTTTAAACCCACTGACGTGAGTATCTCCTTATGGAAGATACGTTTCCCTTACCATATTAGTGCCGAACATTCTCACAAAATGTGCTCAGAAGTTTCATCATATTCGAGGCAGGGCCGACAGACCTTATCTTGACACAGGTTGAAATTATTAAGGTGCTAGTTCAGGCTACAATGGCCTGTAAGAAAGTTTGTTAGCAATCTTAAGTTTTCTTTATTAAGACCGAGTATTTCCTTATATGAATAAGGCATGATTAAATGTTTGGATTGCCTAAGACTATGACCATGTGTCCACTGGTCTAGGCGAAGTTTCTTTTCCCATTCGTTAATCAGAGTTGTGACTGTGCTGTCCAATTCACATTACAGTACTGTTCAGGACCGATGGATGCAGATTCCGAGCCAGACCTCACAAGCTAATCTGCGGATTCGTTGCCTACAAAACCCCTGTGTCCAGAGACCCAGCCAAGTTTCTCTTTGTTGTGTCTGGCAAGGGATTGTAGAGCGTCATAACAACATTTGACTGTTTTGGAGTCCAAATGGTTAGACGAGAGTGCCTTTAGTGCAGCTTGACTGTCTGAAAATATCAGCATATAAGCGCGGTTAATGCCTTTGTGGGGGTTTTATCTGGCGCAGATCTGGATGGCGTGGATTTCCGCTTGAAACACTGTAGGATTCAACCTCATTGGTACGGTGTTGGGTCTAACGACTCCTGCTCCCACTCCGGATTCCATCGTTGATACGCCTATGTACGCCAGCTTGCGCGGTCCAATATTTCAACTTCGAAACGCCTTCCGAAACAGTGTTGCCTGACCATAATATCCGGCATTGGACAAAACATGTCTCTATTGGTGATCGAGTTGAGTATGCCGAGGTGACCTGTTAAGTTAAGTTACCTGGTTTATAATTATACTCAAGCTGCAGTTTGGAGGCATATCTAGCAGCTATCTTCCTAATGAAGATAAGGGTAAGGGAGTTAGCCCGACTCACCCCGATTACGAAAGTCGTGTCACTTGAACGACACAAGGCGTTTTGAGAGTCGAGTCACTTTACATGCGTCGGTAGCATCGGTATTACGAATCTTTTGAGTAAATAAGAGAACGACGATCAAGAATTGCAGAAAAGGGAATTAATTAACAGGAGAATTATTATATTAAAATGCAATCCATTTGTTTTGCCAGATGCTTAGTAAGAGATAAGCATTGTACAATTGCGAATAAATTAAATATCCAGCTTTGTTTGCATCCGTTTGAAGAAAACCTCTTGAAATTTGTTGCTAAATTCATATTTTGCTCCATCAGATCAACCAGCCGCCTTATTTGTTTTGGGCTGGAAATTTTGTACACGATTCCAGTTAAAACGCAAAGAAAACTCACGTTTTTACTTGTTTTTCCATTAGAGTCGTTCACAAAATTCAAACCGCCTTCTTTTCTCGTGTTACTTGTCGTTTTTTTGTAGTAAATCGACTTTCGGAATACCGATGCACGACAAATGTCACACAAAACATACGTTCCACATAAGCTTATCGACAGAAGTCGTTTTATGGCGTAAAACGACTACTTTATCGACAATCGTAATACCGACATCACAGAGGGGTTTCGACACATGTTGTTAAACGACTTTCGTAATTGGAGTGACTTACATACATACGTATGTCGTCCGCTACTTTTAACAAGGCTGTGACACAGCTGTGTCCTTTGCGAAAACCTGATTGCAATGGGCTTAAGAGATTGTGCCGCTTAAGATTTCGAAAACTCAGATTCGAAAACTTTCTATATAAACGGAAGAATTGCAATAGGTCGGTATTCGGGTCGTTGTCTTGGGTATTTGTATTCACCCCTATCACGAATTCCATCGCAATCGAAAACGTGCTACGAACTCCGAAAAGCGATCACAGAATTCATTCGTAGAGGAATGGTAGTGAAAAATCTGATACGAATTTCGAAGTTCGTGAAAGTTGGTATCACTAAATACGAATGAAATGGAAATTTGTTATCTTTTTCTACAAGTATTTACGTCGGAGTTTGTGACTCCTATTGATTGTGTGATAGCATTTTGTTCGTAGTTCGTATCGTAACTTCGATTCATAGATTTGCTACGAATGAATTCTGTGATGGGGCTGATTATCTTAGCGTTCTTCCACAATGTAGGGTACATCGACGTCATGGCTATTGTGTTAATAATATGAGTGATGTTAGGAAGTATTGTTGGAAGTCAAATTTAGAAGTCATAATGGACGGTAGAATTGAGCTGCAAAAAATTAACACACCGCAGTCAACATGAATGAAATGATACAATTTAAATATAAATCACTATATTTTATTGCTTATAACCAAATTCAATTATAATTATGACAAAGTGTATACATAAGTAAATATGTACAGACCTTATAAGTTTAGTTTGGTTATAGTACTTAAAGGTTACATGAGCATCTAATTTTGTAACTTACTTTTACATTTATAATATATATGTATGTATGTATACTTAATCTAGACGTATATGTATATTTATTTATATAAATGATTCTTTGTGATGTGATGATCAAAATGGTCTATTGATTGTTCAAATGAGATGATTTAAAGTCTACAGGGTTAATTTTAAAGTTACTTTGTTATCCTTTTTACAGAATTATTTATTTCATTACCATTTGAATGAACAAACAGCTTGCATTGTTAACAGATTAATTATTATTGAATGGGAAACAAGTTCGTACACAACAAAATATCAAATGGTTACATTCAATTTGATTTAGTAGAGACAAAGAAAACACGTTGCAACAAAAAAAAAATTAAAGAAAGAAAAACAGCTTAACACAATAATTCATTTAAATAATGGCACTTGGATCGAACTTAAACTGTATTGTTGTATTTTTCATTGCGAAAAAATGTAATACACACTTCTGCTGTAGAGTCTCCAACAGACTAGGCACTGGTGAACTGTTTTTTTTTTGTCTGTTCTTCAATGAAGTTTAAGGCGCATCATATTACACATAAGGCACACAAGCAGATAAGACATAAACATCATTTCAAAGTAAATAGACATCCTAAGCAACTTAGGATTTTCAATGTATTCAAATAATAATAATAATAATAATAATAAAAAAAAAGAAACATTAATATTTACATCGTCAGTTATATATAATCTAGGTTTAACATTGATCTCTGCCACAACAGAAATTTGTGGAAGTAGTCTGTTTTGGTTCTTACAATTTATCTCTTACAAACGAATTATAATTTATTCTTACAGAAGAATGTGTAATGTCCAGATTACACAATAATTTTAAGTAATTTACACACTTGTTACGCACATTACAAAGATTGGGTATGTTGATGTTATCCCTTTTGTTTTTGATTGTTGTTGAAGAAAATGATACTAGACGCATACCTCGTCATACTGTAATCTGAATTTGTCATCAGCGGAAGCTAGTTTGCTTAGAGTCTTTTTAATACGCAATATTGGCAGGCGAACGTTAGTATTTTGATGCCAGCATTCCTTCATTAATTTTGACATACCACTCAGTAGCTGGGGAAAAAAAAAAACAAATACAACAAGGTAAGAAATATGATGTACTCGAAAGGACAACTTGTAAAGCTTCTTAAACCTACCACCCAATCATAATTGACGTAAGAAGACTTAAGTCAACATAAGCAATCGTCGAAACCTAACTTAAATCTTAAGTGCCAACTATAGTGCTAAGACCGACAAACTCCTACATTGCGACAAAAAGTTGCTACGGATGGTAGTTGGAGAGCTATCTGGAACTTCCCCATTACCTCATCTGCAGAGGCTGTGGTGACAAAGAAGAAAACAAGGATACTCTTAACTATCTCTGCCACTGTCCGAGTTGAGACACAGAAAACCTCTTCCAGGACTTCCAGGACCTAACAAAAATTCCTTCAACCTCTTTTTTCGGGTTTTTTAAGGCTTCAGGATGGCTAGACAACATGGGTGCGAGGAAGGTGTCGGCGTATGCACCAAAGTCTCCGAATCGATCAATACGCGTACGAAAACATCACCAAACGTGTACAGATGTCATAGGTAGATCTAATACGGCCGCGGAGGCAGATGGATGATGAACTCGCAAAAGGCTAAAGATTTCCTTACAAGGACTCCAAATCGATTAATAAACGTACAAAAACATCACCATACGAATATAGAAGTCATAAGTAGGTCTAATTGGGCCCTTGCGGTAGATGGAAGATGCACTCAAAAACAGCTAGCCTAGAATACTAACCACATTTTTTTTTTGTAAAATTTCGATGTCAGCTTATGCTCTCAATGTGTTCATGTCAAACGCACATGGGCGAATGAGTGCATGCACAACACCCATGTGACATGCCGATACATTTCGCCGAGGAGACCAAATTGGTGCGGGTAACTGGAGGCAAATGTCTTAACAGAGCGCCAGCTGGAGAGGCTTGTGAGTCGAGGTCCAGGTCGACTCCACGTTGATTGTTGAAATAGCAGGCGCCTAGAGCACAGTGGACGGGATGGTCGAAGTGAGTTCCAAATCAGTCATGCAGTCACCCTATCTACCTATCTACCTACCTAGGCGCCTAGATGTGCGTGCTTACAACTTGCCAGAACGCTACATAAGCAGAGAATGAGATTTGTGATCACTACCTCATTTTCATCCATGCAGCTTCTGCAGAAATCATTGTATGGGACACACACATACTGGGGGCGTGTATGCGCAGTGCCCGGTTTAGAAGCCGATGAGCGTCCTAAGTGAAAGCATGCTTATGCTACGCAGACATCCACCTTCCACCGCTGGAAATATTCGGCAAAAAAATAGCAGCCAGCAAAGCCTTGATACTCAAAACACTTCGACTGTGGTCCGAACTCAGCGGCCACTCAATCATTCTTAAATAATACACCTTAACGATACCGACAGTCTACTACCCCAGGCTATCTTCGAGAAGAAATTCTCTACCAGAATTCCTTCCAGATCGGATTTGATGTCTGATGGGCAGACGCTGGATGCGTATTTTCACAGACAGATCGAAGACTAAAGAATGCGGGTGTCTATTCCGAAGATCTCAATATTGGTATCTCCTTGAAGCTCCCTGATCACTGTGGCGTCTTTCAGGCAGAAACGGAGGCGTTGTCATAGCTCAAAAACAACGTGGTATCTAAAATCGATATCACCATCTGTTCGGACAGTCAGGCCGCAATCAAATCTCTGGACAATGTCATGTTCAACTCAAGAACATCTCTTATTTGCAGGCTGTCTCTTAACGAGATGGCTGGGCATTTTAACATACACCTCATGTGGGTGACGGGACATTGTGCCATACAAGGCAACTGCAAAGCCGATGAACTCGTCAGATGTGGAACAACCTCCTCCCTATCAATAGCCGGGGTACCACCTTCCATGCCGATCGCTACAGCCTACCATCTTTTGAAGATACGTACAATAAAAACCACCAATAATAAAAGGCTAGAAGGCAACACCTGCCTTAAAACAAAATTTTGGCCATCGATTAACCTAAAACGGTCACTCGGTCTCAGCAGACTCTCATCAAGGCTCTTATAGGGAGTCATAACCGGGCACTGTGCAATTGGCACTCATGCTTGCAGGATGGGGACACCCATAATGATTTTTACAGAAGCTGCACGAATGAAGAGGCGGTAGAAAACATAGATCACCTACTCTGCTCGGGCGGCGCTCTGGCTAGTCGTAGGTTCCCACACTTAGGGGCCTACTATTTTCATAATCTCAATAAGCTAAACAGCGGCAGCTCGGTCACTTATGGGTCAGCCTATAGTCATTCATATCGGCAGAACATTGTATGTTCCTTCCACTCTTGAGTTAACAACAGCACGCGAATGGTTGCTACATGAGTTAGACGCAAATTCACCTCGATTCATTGTATTTTTGTGCGATTATTGTCATAATCCATTTAGCAGAGTAATACGATTCGAAAAAGCTGAAATAACATACCGGATCTGAACTCCAACGGTTTGGTATTGATGGCCGATAGTTGTCACTGCAGACAACCTTCCTCATGTCTTCAAAGCTGGGATCTGATGGCACGACATCATAATAAGGTACTTTATACTCTTCGGTAATTCCACATGATATCGTTCTCCTGGACACCTCCCACAATACTAAGCCCAGTGCGTAAATGTCTGCTCGTCGAAGTGCCTCAAAGCATTGCATGTTTATACTGCAAAAAAAAAAAAAAAAAACAACAAATTATTTAAAATGTTCATCACATTTTTTATGTTTACCTTTCGTCCAGGACTTCTGGTGCCATATACCGTTTTGTTCCAACTTTCGGATTGTTGCCCAGATCCAGTTTGCCGGTGACTTGCGAATGAGTGACAGCTAAACCGAAATCTGCTATCGCACAAGTTCCATTCGGTTTTACCAAAATATTCTTCGATTTTAAGTCACGATGTGCTATTCCCGGTTTACCCTAAAAATTGAATATTTCATAAATGAAACGTTACAAAGAGTACACTTAAGGCACCTACTTGTTTTCCAAATATTTCTGAATGCAAATGAACCAGCCCATTGGCTATGGATAAACATATCAAAATCATGTCGTTATGACAGAGGGCATTTCTATTCAAGTGATCGAATAGTGATCCATGTGGATAGTAGTGTGTCAAGAGCCACAATTGCGTACACGAATTCCTTGATATCATGTCAGATCCAATATAGCCTAGAATATTTTCATGTCTTAGCAGCACCGTGCTGTGGATGATTGGAAGATGTTAATATCGTCTTTGTAACTTTAGCTCTGTATAAATCTTACCTATAAATTTCCGTCTCTCGTTTCCAAGATTCCTCGTCACGACTGAAAAATATTTTAACAGCAATACTCTCTCCGTGCCAGATGCCACGCCACACTTCGCCATACTTTCCCCGGCCAATGCAGTCTAATAGAGTGATTTGTTTAGCTAATGTTCTTTGTACTAATAATGGAAGACCGCTTCCAGAGCCCGATGTCACCGAATGTTGAAAGTATTCCTAGGATCGAAGGAAAGGTTGAACGTTAATAGGATGTGACCCTCGTTGTCGGTAAGTAAGTAGAATTATGGAATGTGAGTAAGGAACATTAAGGAATGCATTTGTCTGCGACTTTAACATTCTCCTACGTACCCCAGAGACCAAAGGAAATGTCTTAAAATAGGACACCTCAAAGCCTAATACATGATTTCCATTTCGAAATAACAATCTCTGGATTCAGTAACTTCGATTCTGTACAACTTACCTTAAGGGTGCTATCACCCGCACTGGTTGCTCTCAACATATCTTCGCGGACTAAATACGATTCTGGATCCTGTTTGTTTCTCGATGCTGTTAAGCTTTTTTGATGCTTTCGGCGCAGGTAGTAAAGCACCAGAGTGCCAATCACAACGATGACCAGAACCGGTCCAAGGATTGCAAATGACAATTTCACTGCTCCATTGCTCATAGTATCCACTCGTGTAATATCTTAACGTATTCGAAAATTAATATGTTATCCTTTGAAAATAGAATCCACATTCTGTACTCACTTTGGACAATTGGCGGCAGTTCGGGAAAGTCACCACCATTGCAATAGTCTCCGGAACAACACATGACATTAATGTGCACTCCGGCGTGTCGTTTTTTCTGTCCAATGCTTCCCAGTGTATTCTGATTACATATCAGTGGCAATTGTTCCGGCGCTGTTGTGCAACCTCTTGAGACAAGCTCATGTCCATATGCGTTGCGCGTTCTTGATTTCCAGCACTTAATAAAAATAGACAAATATTTTTTTTAGCCAGATTTTTGCTGAGTTTGACTTCTTCATTGCTTACTTGTAATGCATCCTGGCACATATGAGCATCGTGAGTTCCATTCTTACAGGGTGCTTCACATGAGTAACATTTGTATCTGTTTGCCGGGTGAGATAAATCATAAAAATACGATTATTACAGTTGATTTTATGGCAGTAAAACCTTTTCGCATGCGAAAATAAAAGTTCATGTTGCAAAAAAACACTACGAACGAATTTGAAAGAAAGACAAAAAAAACGAAGGAAAAAAGAGGACAAAACGAAGCGGCACACCACAAATAAGCATCATCACCAATCACACGATCGATTCGCATCGAACATGTTTTTTTACCTTCTTCTCATTCTTCTTTTTGATTTTGAATGCCTCCTAGGGGTAGCATATGCAGAGGATAAATATATATTTGTATATGTATGTATATGGGATGCGTAGATATTTAATGAATGAATTAGTTTAATTTTATTATATTTAGGGGAGATTGGGTCTACTCGCGTAAGACATACAAATGTTCGTTTAAAATGGTCTTATCTAAATTGAAATGCAACTGATAAGATAAACCTACAATCCAGCACCCATTGAGTCGAATCGATCGCGCGATCGAAAATAGCATAATTCAATAGAAAACATTGAGCGACTATATGCGATGATCGCAGGACGACGATGATTTATGACTTCACATGCAGGTGCTCTCGAAAGGAAAGTCTATCGAACACAAACGACATCACGATCAATATGTGCCACAAATGAATAACTAATGCTTAAGTGTAGATTTTCTTGTCTCAACATATTAATTTGAAGAGTAGATGAGCCTAGTTTCGTGATAAATTAAACATTGATTGAATGATGCAAGAAATGTCCATGTATACGAGTACATTACGCGGGATGGGAACATTTGAACTTAACCATTCGCTCCGTTTGCAATCTAAGCTCCATACGAACAAAATTAACATATAGTAGGTGCAAGTTTAATTTTGTCACAAAGAGTTGGAGACTTGCAACCGCCGATATCTGGATAGATTTATTTTATTTATTGAAGACTAATAATCTATTCACAATAACGTTCCCCCTGCTATGCGAACAACACTTGCATCTACGGCGCCTTTATGTATATGTATAGTCATGCATTAAATAAATATGTAGCATTTCAATTTTTCTGTATGCATTCTTCGAACGAACATTTGTTTGCAGACTTTAAAGAAGAATTTGCTTCAAAAAAAAAATTTGCAAAAGAGACCTTACCTTGGGTGTTTTAAAATTGAGTTTTGTAGAGGGAATTCTCGCCCATTTGAGTGATTTAGTTCAAGTTCCATATTTTCATGTGTCTCCTCCAATAGCCGCCCATCTATTTCGCCTGAAAATCACCACCAAACATCGCATTAACACATCTGTAGCATATGGGATATAATTTATTGAAAATTACACATTTGATAAAGAAAAAACAATAACTGCACTGAACCATCTATTAGGCTTATCATTTATTGATGTACTTTTTTATAAATATGATCACACAAATATTTATACAACCAGCAGCTGTCTGAATGCTCAAAAATGCCTTCAATTTTTCTCAGCAAGGACTTGTCAAAACCATACAATTTATACATTCATTTAATCAGCAATTATTGTAGAACACTTTGAATTACTAGGATATTTAGAAATGCACCAACCTTTAGCTATATTTTGAGATAAAATTGAAACCAAAAATACTATAAATACAATGGCAGCCATTGTAGTTAACTATCAAAAACCAAATCAAAATAATCAGCGATGTGCGCTATTGTGGATGACGCTCGTTATTCAGAATTCATTTTGATATTTGATGGGATATGTTCGGTGGCTAATGAATTCAGCGGTTTTTTTTTTTAAACTCGCTTGTTATGAATTCAGTAATTTATAAACTTTGGTTGATGTTACAACAATTATTCAATTCGTTGCTTTCTAAGAAAGAATTTGCATTACGATTCAATATCGGCGTTCACACTCAACAATTTATCGATACGATTTGCTTGACGACAAATTGAAAAAAAAGTCAAAATGTTGTGCTACCATACTACAAGTCTGCCAACATGCGATGACCAGCGTTCCCATTGACGATTCATACTATCAAACATGGATGTTAAGCAAATCGTATCGACAAATTGTTGAGTGTGAACGCCGCTAAAGTGTTGTTTTTCGGCGTAACACTTAAGTGTGTCCACTATCTACTTTGAAAATATTACTTGAATCAATGTGAAACACATCTTATCCTAAAAAATTCGTAGAATAAGTAGCAACAAGAGCAATCATCGAACGCGTTTTTTCTGCATAAATAATTCATAACAATATTTACTATACAATTTTTTTATAAATCACCCTTCGTGTAATCAGCACTTAAAAGTGGTACCGAAAGCTGATGTAGTCCCCACCTAAAGTATTGAGTGCAAAAAAAATGGCATCTGTCATATCATTTGACTTTTCAAAATCCATTAGCAAATACGATATATTTTATTTTACATCACCATGCACAGGTTGAATAAATCGGTAATAAACCACTTAATTCTTAATCGACATATTAAGAACTCGGTTTCGACATGGTCTCCATTAGCGACCGCTTTCAATTCACCCCCACACAAGAAAATAAACTTGACCCGAAACGATGTGGTAAGGCCCTGACCTTTTGCTCAAGTGAACCATGTACTCATAGCATTTTATTTTCAGGGACTATTCAATTTACCTGAATTAAAATCATTCGAGGGATTCTACCTTCTAAAAGAAAATGTAGAAAACAAGACTGAAGACTTAATACAAGAGGCTATCTCACAGAATCGCTCAAGGAAAATGGTATTCAATTTGCGGAATCACTTTCTCCCATTTGAGTTTCTCATTTGTCCATCCATAGGTTGAAATATTTGATGAACTTTCAGATTCCCTGTGCAAAGTTGCCGATTTGGCAGAGTTTATTCGTATTGCACATCCCAAAGCAAAATACTCACATGCAGCTGAAGATGCATGCATTAGTATAAGTGGAATTGTTGAGAGGTATTCTAAAAATTAATCAAACAACAACAGGGTTTAATGAACTAATTTTATTTTCAAAGACTCAACACACACAAACCGATATTCAAAGCTTTACAAAGTGTTGTGGAAAATGGTGATATCATGCCTACAACCGAAATTGATCAGCACGTTGCCAAATTATTTTTATTTGATTTCGAACAATGCGGCATCCATTTGCCGGAGTCTGAGAGACAAAAGGTGGTGCGTCTAAACGATGCAATACTGCAACTGGGACAGAAATTCATGAGTGGCGCTGTAAATCCCCTCGCAATTTCTAGAAAGAGTGTTCCAGAGAACGTTGCCCACTAGTACGTATCGACTGAAATTGAAAAAAGTTAATGCATAATTTCTGTAATATTATTTAGTTTTCCATCAGATGGAGACAACGTGTACATATCTGGTCTGTATACGAACTCATCAAGCGGGGCGGCCAGAGAAGCTGCGTACAGACTTTTTCTGAAGCCAATCGATTCCCAGGAAAGCCTACTGTCAGACCTCATTCTATGCAGATATAGTCTTGCCAAGACTTGTGGTTTCGAAACATACGGGCATCGAGCACTCAACTCAAGCACAGTGGAGCACCCAAACATGGTTAAACGATTTATAGACAAGATTTCCGATGACCTACGACCCCGGGCTGAGAATGACTTCAAGACCATGGAAAGGATAAAGGTTTGCACTCTGTTTCGCTTAAAACAACTTTCTTATTCATATAATTCTGTTCACAGAAAAGAGATTCAAATGATCCAACTGCCAAACTAGCCACCTGGGATACCCCATATTTCACGTCCCTCGTCAAGACCAAGTGGCTAAATGCCAGTTCAAGTGAATTCATGCCCTACTTCAGCTTGGGCGCTTGTATGGAAGGCTTAGATCATCTGATGACCTCCTTGTACGGTATCAGTTTGAAAAATACCGAAGTTGAACCCGGAGAGGTATGGAACAGTGACATCTATAAACTTTCTGTTGTCCATGAAACGGAGGGTCTCCTAGGACACATTTACTGTGATTTCTTCGAACGCACCGGGAAACCCAACCAAGATTGTCACTTCACTATTCAAGGTGGAAAACGTCTACCAGATGGTAGCTACCAACTTCCCATTGTTGTTGTGATGTTGAATCTAAGTCCGGCAAGATGGACGGGACCAACACTGTTGTCTCCTTCGCGAGTGGATAATTTATTCCATGAGATGGGCCATGCTATGCACTCAATGCTTGGTCGCACGGAGTATCAACATGTGACTGGAACTCGTTGTTGCACCGATTTTGCAGAAGTGCCATCTGTACTTATGGAATATTTCGCCAGCGATCCAAGAGTAAGTACATCAATAATCCACATACACTTCAAACTATTCACACGTTCCTTCTTTCGACAGGTTTTAAGGACATTTGCGAGACATTATAAAACGCACGAGCCGATGTCGGAAGACATGTTGCAGCGATTATGTGCGTCGAAAAATCTCTTCTCTGCTAGTGAAACACAGCTTCAAGTAAGTAAACAGCTTTGAAGCAGATACCATGCTTAAATGGTGTGCCTTTGTAGGTGTTCTACTCAGCTCTTGATCAGGCTTATCACTCGAATGAATTACCAGACAGTCGGAATACCACTGACACGCTAAAGGAAATTCAATCAAAATACTATGGGCTACCTTATGTTGATAACACGGTTAGTTTTTTTGTTTTCATATAAATAACTGTTTCTCTTTAATATCGTTACCTTTACCTGAAAACGAAAATGTAGGCATGGCAACATCGTTTCTCGCACTTAGTAGGCTATGGTGCCAAGTACTACTCTTATCTGATATCGAAGACGATAGCATCCTGGATATGGCAAATATATTTCCAAGAAAATCCATTTAATCGTGATTCTGGCGAAAAATTCCGCCGAGAAGTGTTAGCACATGGAGGTGGTATACCTAGTAAACAATTGGTGGCGAATTTCTTAAAGAAGGACATGACGCCCAGTGTTCTCTCACAGAGTTTAATACATGAAATCGATTCAAATAGCGAAAAAATCAAAGAAATGAGTAAAGGCTTTGATTCGTCGCTTGGCTTATGAGGTGCTAAAGCTTATGAGGTCAAATTATATTAGGTAGTTGTTTTTAACTTAAATGTATTTATGTCTTCTTTAATTTTTTAATAAAATGTATTTATAAAATGCTGGTATACTGAAATGTAATTAGGTAACGTGGCTTACCTCAATGTTTACCCAATAAAATGGTATTTTGACTAGTCCGCATTCAGCCCTTAATATTTTTTTCTAACTTAACTTTCTTGCTAATGCAGCTGGGGAATGGGGATACAATAAATATAGTTTATAACAGTTAAGTAAAAGTATCAGCGAGTGTGTGAAAAAAAATTCATTTATTTCAAAGTCAAGGATTTGGCAGCACTTATAGTAATCGTGTTGATTGTCAAACGACTGGTGAAAAGCAGAAACGTAAAGTCAAATAGCAAGCAGTTCCATATGTTTGCGGTTCTGTCATAAACTATGACTAATTTTTATTAAAAAACAAATTATTTGCACAATTGGTGAGTGTTTAAAAAAGTTGCTATTGAAAATACGAACAATAAACAATGGTGCATTAAATCTAATTACAACACGCAGTCCCTTGTTATCCTATCTGTGCACACAAACGTTCGAATCTCAATTGGGTTTGCTTGTCCATAATCTTATTTATACATACGTACATATGTACATAATTATGTACTTTTTGTGTGCCATATCATCAAAAGGATTTAACTAAATAATAAAGATTTTTGTTCAAATGATCAATAACAACAGCGGGACTAATGCCTCTTGACTGATGAACAGCTTTTCCTCGCTGATGATTCATAGCAGAACGAAGATATCCAAAGACACCAAGCACCTAGTTAAGTAATTTTTTTTATCTATGAAGTGACTTTATAAATCATTTCAAAAGGTGGTTGCGACCACCTATATCTCTGCCTAATGATCATTTTTACAGTGAAGATTTATATAATAAAACTTCGATAAGTATGTTGAATGTAGTAGAAAGTAAAATCACAATAAATCATGCACAGACATCACTTAACAATAATGAGCGTTTGTTTATGACCTACTAAACTCTTGGCTTTTGCAAAGAAAGACAAGGCAAAACAAAACACAATCTTCACTGCAGCGAAACTCCTTCACTTCGCCGTCATATGTACATTAATACATGCTGTGCGGGTCATTACGTGTATCATTATCTGAGAATAAAATATAAAGCTTTTGTGAAACAATTAAACTCTTGTCATGATAGCGCACCGTTAGGGTTCGTAGACCTACCTACTGGATTTACTTCATCGCATTTTTTAAGAGTATTAACGAATATGTCGCGGTTTCATGTGTAAAGTTCAAGTCTTCGCAAGATCTCTTTCACAAGTGCAGTCACACCGAAACCGCAAAGCAGCGGTGTTGATTTCAGGCACCTTGAAATGAGAATTCCTGCATTTTTTTTTATTGCCATCTGCCTTTTTGTTCGGATGTGCATTCTTTTTGTAACCGTCTGTAGTTTCGTGTTTTGCTTTCGCTAATCTGATAAGATAATTATGAGTAAGGGAGCAGTGTGCGCATCTAATCATACAAACATACATATGTATTCCGCTCATTTTTGTGATGATTTTATGTTTACAACAAATGTGCATGTGAACTCATTTAATGTCACTTCTGTAAAACGGGAAGAAATCCTTTGAATAGGGTTTAAAGGTAATTGGTTGCGTGTCTATTTTCAAGTGCAACGTATAACACACGCATCGCAGTTAACCGCGAATTGTTTGTACGACAATGTTAACGTTCATGATAAGATAAACGATGGGAATGGGTTACCTCATACTGTGTATAAATAGAAGCACCTGCAGAGATTTATAAAGTTTTCTATCTGCCAATTACTCCCTATTGATTGTTAAAACATTTTTAGGTGCAACCTGCAAATTTCAGCTTTCACTAACTTATAACACAAGTCTTTGCAATACAATGTATCAACAGTTTTCTTTTTTTGTTTCCATATATAATTCCAGATTGCGAACAGAAGGGATTTCGTTTTATAAAAGGGTGAACAAAATGTTCAGCACGTGGGAGGAGGATGATAGCACCGTGTGTGCTACTTTTCCGAACAAGACTAGTGTCATCTTTACAAATGCCTACAATGGAATACCACAAACATTGATACTTAACGTTGTCTCATGGATGTTATTGATTATTCTTTTCACCACCCTCAGACATCAGGCTGGCGATTTTGGACGTCTCGCCCTGGTGAATAACAGTGGCAATAAGAAACGTTGGACAGAGCTCTTCTACTCTCAGCGCAAGGATCCAGTGCAAACACCGACTGGCGATCATCAGGGCTCAGTAGCCATTAATCACCATCTTGAACGCAGTCTGTTCTCTTGGGTAAAAATAACATGGCAGTTGAAGAAGGAACAAATATTACTACACACCGGACCGGATGCAGTGCATTATCTGTCATTTCAACAGCACCTGATGGTTGTGATGGCGATTGTTACAGCGTTCTCCTTGCTAGTAATATTCCCAGTGAATTTCTGGAATGGCTCCGATCGGAATGGAACGTATGCTGTGAACGCGTTTGGACACACAACAATGGCTAACCTGGAACCCGATTCTCCCTGGTTGTGGGTGCATGTGATTGTGGCTATATTGTACGTTCCGCTTGTTGTGCTAATTATGCGCAGATCATCGGGACGGAACGCATTCAAGAAAGCACCAACCCGTACAATAATGATAACCAACATCGGGCCAAACGATCGTAACCGAACAGTCATTCGGAACTACATACAAGAGCTGTTCCCCGATGTGACCATTGAGGATGTTCAAGTCTCGTACAATATTTCTAGGCTGTACACAAAGAACGGAGACTACGAGAAAGTATTGGATGCTCGACTTTATTGTGAGAATCACCGTGACCGTGATTCAATTAAAGTCAGACCGGAAGTCTGCTCGTGCAAGTCAGAAAACGCGTATGAATACTATCAGCGTGAGGAGCGGAAACTGTCTGGCGATGTTGCGCGATTAAGAGCTGCAGCTTTAAACGAACCATTAGGTATCGCGTTCTTGACCGTATCGACCGTGTTAGAGGCGCAAAATATTGAAGGTCACTTCAAACCGGGTTCGTACAGACAATGGCATATTACGTACGCTCCATCGCCCGATGATCTATTTTGGGAAAACCTCAACGTCAGTCCGAGCAAGTGGTACATAAAGTGGGCATTCGTTAACATCATTCTATTCACCGTATTGTTTTTCCTAACAACTCCCGCTATCGTGGTGAATATGCTTGACAGTTACGCGCTGGCACAAGGCAACATCAGCAAATTAAGTCCTCTTGTGTCGGAGTTCTTGCCAACACTGATGCTGTGGACACTGTCTGCGTTAATGCCTGTAATTGTGGCGTTCTCTGACAAATGGCTTTCGCATTACACTCGGTCTCTGCAAAACTATTCAATTATGACCAAATGCTTCGGTTATCTGTTGTTCATGATCCTTATTCTGCCTTCCCTGGGCTTAACCAGTGCTCAGGCTCTACTTGAATGGACTCTGAGTGATCAAAGTTATCGCTGGCAGTGCATTTTCCTTCCCGATCGCGGCTCCTTCTACGTGAACTATGTTATTACGGCTGCGTTCATTGGTACCTCCCTGGAGCTGTTACGATTCCCTGAATTGATCGTATACATTTGGATGCTTTGCACCGCTAAATCAAAAGCTGAAACTCCTCATATTCGCAAGTCAATATTAATTGAGTTCCCCTTTGGCACTCATTACGCTTGGACAGTGTTAGTGTTCACTATTAGCGTTGTCTACAGTGTATTTTGCCCGCTCATCATGCCGTTCGCGATGATTTACATTTGCTTCAAGCACTTTGTGGATCGGTACAACCTTTACTTTGCCTATGGTCCAAGCAATATGATAAGCCGCAATGGCGGTAAAATACATTCCACAGCTGTGACTATGACAAAGTTTTCAGTTGTGATTCTCCTGCTTATCATGGCAGCAATATCCGCGGTACGGGGACAAGGCATGGCGCGTGCAATCGTTCTCGTCATTACTCTCTGCTTGACGGTTGTCCTGTTTACCTTTATGTCACCAATTAAACGCTGCACAATGGCGAGAAGGTCAAGCATCGTCGAAATGGCCGGACCAGCACCATTGTATGTGGCCGATGTACTAAAACCTCCACCAGCAGTGCCCTCACATAGTGCAGCCGCAATGACCGGTGGCATTCCGGACTACGGCTCGGACAGCATTTCGGATTTCGACATAAGCTCACAGGGAAGCGTAGAAGCTTAAGCTAAGTTATATTCCTAATTAATTTATGATTGTTTAACAAAAAAAAAAAAAAACTGGAATCCCCAAAAAGGTCACACAATTGAAAAATATATCCACTCCAGCCCTCTGTTTGTAAATGATTTTATTCGTAATTACTATAACTCTAATCGATATCTTCACTCTACACGTGGAGAAAGAAACAAACTTGTTAATCGCCTTTACTAGAATGTGATAATGAAAGTAATTCAGAAATTGTTTTAATAAGCTAATTGTAAACAAACTGTCAACTTGTACTACACAAAAACATAAAAACAAACACAATCTATTGTAAATATTCTTTATACATTTACGGTGTGAAAAGGGCCTAAAAGGCACGTACATATAGCGAACTTTTCGTACTGTTAAGCTTAAGCCTACACTTATTGATATATATATTTTTTTTTATTATTTCAGTCCTACGTTCAATATTTGTATGCAACGGATTTAAATATGTAGTATTATATAATTTTGTTCTCAACTCCTTTTTCTAAATACTTACATACATATATATATTATTAAGAATAAATATAAAAATTTTTAATCACTGAATGCCGATTTTCCTTTCAGTATCTGTTCCAACTCTCACCTATGGTCATAGCATTTGGGTGATGACCGAAAGCATAAGATCGCGAATTTTGTTTCCTCTTGTACAACCCATGCCATGAAGGCAACGACACCGCGACCAGGATAGATGTATTTTATTGGAGGGTTGGAGTTCTCCCAAAAGACGTACTACTTCCTTCATGAAGTGTGGAGTGGAGTTTTTTAAACCCACTGAAGTGAGTATCTCCTTATGGAAGATACGTTTCCCTAACCATATTAGTGCCGAACATTCGCTCAAAATGTGCTCAGAAGTTTCATCATATTCGAGGCAGAGCCGACAGACCTTGTCTTGACACAGGTTGAAATTATTAAGGTGGTAGTTCAAGCCGCAATGGCCTGTAAGAAAGCTTCTTAAGTTTTCTTTGTTAAGACCAAGTATTTTCTTATATGAATAAGGCCTAATTAAGCGTTTGGATTGCCTAAGACCATGACCATGTGTCCACTGGTCTAGGCGAAGCTTGTTTTCCCATTCGTTAATCAGAGTTTTGACTGCTGTCCAATTTACAGTACGGTCAGGATCGATGAATGCTGATTTCGAGCCAGCCCTCGCGAGCTCATCTGTGGATTCGTTGCAATCCCTGCAATCCCCTTGTATCCAGAGCCAAGTTTCACTTTGATGTATCTGGCAAGGAATTGTAGAACGTCATAGCAACATTTGTTAGACGAGAGTGCCTTTAGTGCTGCTTGACTGTCTGAAAATATCAGCATATAAGTTTTGGGGAGGTTTTGTCTGGCGCAGATCTCGATGGCGTGGATTTCCGCTTGAAAAACTGCAGGATTCGACCCTATTGGTACGGAAATCCTTCTGTTGGGTCCAAAGACTCCTGCTCCCACACCGGATTCCATCTTTGATACGCCTATGTACCATACCAAACTTCTAGGGTCTTGTGCTGGTACACCATTGGACCAGCTTGCGCGGTCCAATATTTCAACTTCGAGACGCCTTCCGAAACAGTGTTGCCTGACCATAATATCCGGCATTGTACAAAACATGTCTCTTTTGGGGATCGAGTTGTGTATGCCGAGGTGACCTGTTAAGTTAAGTTACCTGGTTTATAATTATACTCAAGCTGCAGTTTGATGGCATATCTAGCAGCTATCTTCCTAATGAAGATTGGTAAGGGAGTTAGCCCGACTATAGCTTCTAGAGGTGTTGTGGGGCAGGTGCGCATGGCACCTGTTATTCCAAGCAATACGTTGTAGTTTCTGCTACTTATTTGCCGTCATTATTTGGAGTGCTTTGCACCAAACAATGTAATAATGGGTCTGGCCATCATTGTGTACAACCAATGAATTATTTTGGGAGAGAGAGACCATAGTCCTGCCGTATTAGATTAACGGGAGGACCAGAAACCATGTACACCGAGATAGGCGTCTTTCCAGTGGAAAACCCCTTGCCCATCGCGTTTCACCACGAATTTTGCTCTAAACGCACGCATACTACTTTATTTTCACGCACACTTCTTAAGGCTTTAGAGCAGCCTGCAGTTGCTCTCTGATCAATCGTTTTCACAAACACTGTCTGAAACATTTTATAAAAAACGCTGTCAGATGAAATCAAGAGGCAAGAGAGGTAGAAGTTGACTATCTCTTTAATACTTCATCTCTGGTCCTGACTAACGATGGAGAATTCTCGTTGCTCCATCAAGGTTGGTAGTTAACTCATCGAGACCATCAATGTCAAAAAAGGATTTAAACAAGGCGCAGCGCTGTCATTTGATCTTTTCGTCATCATTTTTGAGAATGTCTTGCAGAACTCACGTTCCTCCAAACGTGCCTACAATTGCTACCATACATAACATAGCGAGCCGTCCATTTGCTAGTATAGAATCAGAGGCGCCCAAAATGGGTTTAGCGGTGAATGAGGGCAACGAAGTATGAGCTGTCTTCAAGGAAGGACACACACCATCTACGATTTGTGCAACAACGTCACCATAGGCAGATACACTTTCGAGGTATTCAAGCACTTTGTCTACCTCAGTGCCTTAGTACCATCAATGCCTAGGTTGAATGCAGAATAACTTTTGCCAATCGCTGTTTCTTTCGTCTTCGACTCCGAAATTGTGGGACAACGCAACAGAGGACGCCCACGTGTAACGTGGCGCACCCAGGTGGACAAGGACCTGAACCAACTTGGCTTGCGATATTGGAGGCTGCTAGCCAGAGACCGTGCTAGTTGGAGAGGCTTGTTGGTTGAGGCCAAGGTCCACCCCGGACTGCAGCGCCAAATAAAGAAGAAGAAGAATCGCTGTTGCTTTGGGCTCAAGACGCAATTGAGTAATGGAGCCCTTTCTCGAAGAAACAAGCTGAAATTATTTAACAGCTCATCCGTGTCCTAAGCGAAAACAGGGACAATCTAAAAAGACAACAGACAGACTTTTCGAAAATAATTTTTTCGTTCAATCTTTGGTCCTGTTTGCGTTGATGCCATTTGGAGAAGCAGATTTTACCAATAACTGTATGGGCTGTACAGCGAAATGGGTCGTCCATGGATTCACAACACTGCTCCAGCTCGAAGAGTGTTTGCCTCCGCGCCAGAGGGTCCACGCAATAGAGGATGTCCACGAAGCCGATGGAGAGGGACCGTAGCCTACTTGGGCAACTGGAGGCAGCTGGCTAAATATCGTGACAACTGGAGGGGATTCTTGGCTGATGGCCAGGTCCCCTGGGAAAAGAAGAAGTTGTGCACAATAATGAATTAACTCTAAGAGGCTTACGCATGCTGAATGAGAGAGAAATCATTCGTTTGGTCAATGTAAGCACATGAGCTGTTCAAAATCAAGCCAGATAAAAATAGTCCCGATATTTGTCCTAATCTCTATCACAGATAAGATAGTGCAAGCACATTGATAATGACTTATGTATGGCTGGTCTGAACTATCCATTGATGTCAGGTTAGAGTTAAAAAATTGATAGCAGGCACAGGCGGCAACAAATTCTCAGAAGAAGAAAGGAATTTCATGTCCGATATAAGAAGTGAAAGTGAACACCGCAATTTAATGCAAATTTGGCATCACTTAAAAACAAACATTCACTGTTGTTTACTAATTGAATGCCAAAAACAAAAACAGCTGAGTGCAAGCAATAATATACATAATTTTCAAAACAATATCTACAGTGTGATATAGAAGTTGTGAATATTACCGAAGAAGATTTGGATTACTGACAATTCTAGCATTTGTTGAAGTTTATTACAGGTTTATTACCGAGGCGAAGTTACTGTGGAAATGTAGAAAAAATGACCAGTCGGAAGGTGTATTTATTTTACCTGCTATCGGTATTTGTGTTTGGATGTGTTCTCTTCCTGGTTGGTTTTTTCCCAGTCGATATTCAGAAAGAACATTCGACATCATCTTCAGAGCCCCCCACTACATTGGATGGCATAAGGTGGATAATGATTTGCATTTTATGTCTCCCCAAATTTAATGAGAATCATCTCTTTAGCCTTAAACAACCAAAGAAACAAGTGTCCAATGTAATTTTGATGATAGTTGATGCATTACGGTATGATTTCTTATCAAAGAAGAACATGCCACATGCGAGTACGCACTGCAGCATGAAGCTGAAAACGAACATTCCAACAGTTACTATGCCCCGCATTAAGAGTCTCACATCTGGGACTGTATCAAGTTTTATTGATATTATATTGAATTTGGGAAGCTCTCAGCCACTTCCGGATTCCATTTTGCATAGATTACACAGTCGGGGAGATGTGATTCTGTTCTTTGGCGATGATTCGTGGATTAAACTGTTCTCATCGCACATCAATAGATATCAGAAGAATACGGACTCGTTTTTTATTCAAGAATTCTATGAAGTAAGCGAAACAAGCTCCTAATGGGAACTGGAATTCAATTTTTATAAAATTCTCAATTCAAGGCTGATAAAATGATTACGAGAAATCTACGACACGAGTTAAAGGACTTACGTTCATGGGATTTCATGGTGCTCCATTACATTGGTCTGGATCGAATTGGCCATGTTGAGGGTTCAACTGGAAGGAAGATAAACATGAAATTGAGGGAAATGGACGACGTTGTGGATCTTGTAGATAAAACGTTTTCAAAGATGGTAAGACACATAAATCCGGAAAGTTGTGATTGGTTTCTTTATTCTCTGCAAACAGACTTCAGAACCGCGGCCACTGTTGTTAGTTACTGGCGACCATGGGATGCGAGAGGGCGGAGGTCACGGTGGCAGTTCACTCGAGGAGATATATGTGCCGCTGGTGGTATCTAATCGAAACTGTTCGACCAAAAATAATCAGTATGCTCAGCTTATTCATCATTATCATTTTTTATTTCATTCATATTCTTTTGTTGATCCAAAGGGTATTGGAATATAATCAAGTAGATATTGCTCCAACACTGGCGGTCTTGATGGGTGTTCCCATTCCGTCGACCAGCATTGGCTGTATCATTCCTGAATTTTTGGAAACCATGTCCGACGAAGAGAAGCTTTACATCCTCTACTATAATACCGAGCTTCTAGTCAACAAAGCTATCGCCAAGTTCGGAGAGAATGAAATCAAGGACAAAGGTAAACCCATTTGCAGTTGCTTGTGCTAGCGACTACGATTTCGAATCTTTTCTAGATTACTATCAGTGGTACACGGCTGCTAAAGGGTCCCACAAGTCCTACATGACAACATTAAAGCAGCAGAGTACCAGCAGTTCATACTTATTTGAGAACGCACGACTCAACTACATTCGCTCGGCACACAAGGTCTCAGAATTGTTTGCTAACTCGTACGTACGTTTCGATATCGAAATTATTGTAGCTGGAGTGGTATTGACTACGCTGGTAAGAGCTCGGTTAACAAACAATCCGCCTGTTCTGAATTCGAAATTTAAATTTTAGAGCACAATCATTGTTCTGCTGACATGTATTACAGTCAGACGTGCATATGTGAAAATGTCAAATCGATGGGCTTACTACGGATGTATATACATTGCTTCGTTGTCATTTAGCTTTATGCGCTATTTTTTCAAAGCTTGGACCATAAAACGTACTCTCTTAATGAGTATTCCAATAAACATAGCCCATCATCTTGGATTGGAAATTTTGGAGATTTTCAAAACATCTCGCCTCCCTGTAAGTGTATTCACAAATTCATCGTAAGTATCTGCTAAACTTCAAATTTATCACAGCGTTCAACATACATTCCTCTATGGGTAGTGTGTGGAATTGGTTTTCACACATTATCCCTGTGCAGTACGTCCTTCATTGAGGAGGAACATCAGGCGTGGTACTACATGGGATCAACGTTACTACTCATACTTATGGGGGCAAATATTTCCTCAACAAGACTTAAGGTCATCACACTCACTAGTTCGACATTGGAGCGGGACATATTACTTTTCTTCAGCGTACTTCAGCCATTGAAAAGGCCGTTTATTGCATTTGGAATGATGGTCTTCCTTCGGCGACTCAATCAAACCGGTGACAAATGGATACATCTGCCTGACATTGGTGATTGGTTTGCGGAACAGACAAATACGTACATTAGTATTTTCCTCGTTCTCAGTAAGTCAATGAAATTTGTCGACCATTTGTTGCAAATTTAACGATCATTTCTCAGGTCTCAGCTTATTAGTGTTCCAATTGAGAACTCTGAACACACCACTTCAGACTATAGCGTGTTTGGTTGCGGGCTTCGCAATTTATTCCTATCGTGGTGTCACCGATGCCGTTGTCTTTTTTCAAACCAAGAACTTCAAGTGAGTTCATTGAGAATCTATTTGTTTGAGAACGAATTTAATCAAATTTCCATCCACAGCTCCATTTTTGTGCTGCCTCTGTTTTTGATCAGTACACTCTATATATTCGCGTCGAGTTACTTAAGTGTGCTTCGCGATGCTTCGAGTGACACTAAAATTCGGAATACGCGTTTAGTTCGCCTTCTTGGTACTAACGTGACGGTATTCTCTTTAATATCTGCTCTCCTTCATAAGCCGCATAATGTGATACTAGTATTTGCGATGAATTTCGTATTGAGCTGTGGCTACAAACTTTGTGATAATCTAGGAGGGCCAAAAAGAGTGGTTCATGCGAAGCGTATTCTAGTCCACAAGGTGGCGCTGACAATTTGGATTTCAAAGATGTTCTATTTTTATCAGGTTCGTATGCGGTGTTTGTTTCATTGAACATTATACTCTCGCATCTTTATGTCTCTTTAATTGGTTTCTATAAATTGGCCAATTAGATAGTGTCCACTCGTTACGTCATTATGCCACAACTCTCCTGTTAAAATCGGAGCTGCTGACTGCAGAAGCCATTTGAACCTATGGGATCAACGGCTTCTGCAGTCAGCCATTATTGGACCCTAGCTTAGGACAAGCAACAACTACAAAGTAGCGCCGATTTTGGTAGGAGAGTTATGATATAACGACATTATAATGAACAGTCACAAGGGAGATGGAAAATGCTGCTGCTGGGTGCAGTCAATGCTTGCTACAAAGCTGTCTTAGGCTGTTATTCAGCCCATTGAAATGATTGAACACAAAAAATGAGACCCCTTCAACTGCAAATGAAATGCAAATCGACATACACCACCTTTTCGTCGATTTCAAACCCGCATAGAGACGAGCTGTACAACCCCATGTTCAGTTTTGACATTCCTGCCAAACACGTCAGACTGAGCAGGATGACGACGGAGAACGCTCGCTGCTCTATCAATGTCGGTAACGAAATCACAGAGACCTTCAATTTAAAAAAAAAGGGATTTAAACGGGGAGAAGCGTTGCCATGTGATTTTTGCCACATCATTCTTGAGAAGGTCGAACAATTGCTAGCATACGCGGACTTGACATGATTGGTTAAATACAGCGACCCTTCAATGAGGCGTTCGGTGGCATTGAAATGGAAGCGACTAAAGTGGGTATGGTGGTAAACCAGAACAAAATGTGGTATGTGCTGTAATCGAGAAAGGATGCACAACATCGACGACTCGGCCATAACGTTACCGTAGGCAGTTATAGCTTCGAGATAGTGAAGAACTCCATCTACCTCGGCTCCGCGGTAAACAGTACAAACCGAGATCAAACGCAGAATAACTCTTGCGTTTTTGGGCTGAAAAGTCAATTGAGTAACAGAAGACCAATTTGACTCTGTACAAGCGCTTGTTCATCTCCGTCTTGTTCTACGTCGCAGAGCCATGGACTATATCCAAAGCGGATGAAGGGGTTTTTGGTATTTTCGAGAGAAAAGTTTTGACTTTTGATCCTGTTTGCGTTGATGGATGAAGCTAGCTCCGGCCCGAAGAATCTTTGATTTGTCCAACATACAACCAATCACAAGGTCCAGAGGGACCTCAGCCGGCTTGGTGTGGGAAACTGGAGACAGCCGCCGGTAAATCGTGCTGACTGGAAAGGCATGTTGGGTGAGGCCCAGGTCCACCTCGGAGTGTAGAGCCCCAAGAAGAAGAAATGATTGCAGAAATAAGATCCTATGTGTTTGTTACTACGGATAGAGAGGGAAATGCGATACGAGCTGATGTAAGTCTGTGTCCGTAGAGCTGCTGAAGAAATCAATTGATCAGTGTCGTCTCACGACGCCGATGCATGTCCTGAGTTCTTGCCGAACTAATCTGAGCGGGCAGTGTGAACGTTTGTGGTCAAGTGTTGGCCAAATTTGTTTTGTGTTAAGGCGTGTAGTGGCTTCCATACATTTATTCTGTTTCCTGTGTTAAGGCGTGTAGTGGCTTCCAAACATTTATTCTGATTCTAATGTATTCTTAAGTCGATAGTGGTCTACCCTCTATGTGGCACAGAATCAAGAGCTACCCCACCCCCCACTGAAGGCAGTAAAGTCGTTACTAATGACGAACACCATAAACAATAGGGATCATGGCTGGGCCTGCACTAAATCAAAAGGGGACTGATGCTCTCCTGAGAATTAAACGGGACATATGTCAAAGGCGCAATAACTTGACACTGCCTCAGGCAACTAGGCCAAGAGACTTGGAGCGCCCTACAAAGACTTCTGTAGAAGCTGCAGGGATGATGAGCAGGAGGAAACAATACTACACTACCTCGGAACATGCCCTTGCAGAAACTAGAAGAAGAGTGCTTGGCAGCACTTTAACTGCCTTGAAGATTTGTCTAGTACAAGTATAAGAGATATCCTCATCATCTTCTTACCCGCATGATCCACTACAGGTGCACACACGAGAGATCTCCGCCATCGACTCTAACTCATCAGGAGTTAAGCCCAAGCACAACCAGGCGACTTTTTGGACTTGTTCCAACCACCTCGTCCTAGATCTGCCAAGCGGTCGCCTACCTGATGGAATCGCATTCAAGGCACACCTCGGAAGTCGTGATGATGAGGACATTCGTGCCGCGTGACCAAACCATCGAAGCATACACATACACAGCTTTACATTGAGTTCCTCGCGTTATGCCGTTTTGCTCACCCTATCCGCTCCCGAGTTACTCCCACAACAGCACGAAGAAATCTCATTTCGGCAGATATCCTACAATATCGAAATGCCACTGAATAGGTCCAATAAGCAATGACCAATACATCTAGAACAGGAAGCGCAATAGGGTCAAGGGGAAGGTTTGCAAAGCCGGATAGTGACAGCTCAATAGATAACAAATGGTCTAAATAAAGCTTGGGTTGTGCACAATAGCCTACCCTACTCTATATAATAAATTTAACAAATGTAGCGACTTCCAATATTGCTACCAAAACATTAGTGACCACCTGAGGTCGACTCAATATTCTAATCTAATCCTTCCACATTGTCTAACAATTAGACGTTCTACTCATCTTATATATTTTGTTCTCATTTCAGGGGAACTCAAACAATTTGGGAACGATCGATCTCAATCCCGGCTACATCGGGCTGATCTTCTACAATCCATTTCTAGTGGGAATGATGATAACAGCGAATACATACTTCGCAGAAATATACGGCTTCCTCCATTTGATACTGAACATTGTGCAGAGGGGAAATGACATTTCCATAGCCCGGGATACAAATGAATTCGAGAACCATGTCCAGGGCGATGACGATTACAGTGTAGCAACAACACTGATGGCCGCTATCAAATTAACCATAACCAGTGTGTATCTTATCCTTACGATGGCATTTCGGCATCACCTGTTCATTTTCACAGTATTTTCACCAAAAGTCCTTTATGAGTGTTTTGCGATACTTCTATTTTACGTTAACTTTTCTATGACAAATTTGTACTTTAGTGTGTTACATAAAACTTTAAAAATATAATATTTCATAAATAACGAGTCCTTAACGTCTAAAAATGACAATGAAACAATGTGTAATTTATCCAGTGGAGGGCGTCCAATACGACTGCACTCGCACAGTTATCGGCATCAGTTGTTTACCTTCAAAGCGTAGTGTATATCGTCCATGCTGACATTGAGCAGTATCTTTTGGAAAATATCACTTCGAGAATGTTCACAGATGATCAACCGTTCGGCACCAAGTTTTGAACAAATCTTAAGAGCTAGACCTGAAAAGCACAACGTTTCTATATGCAATTGGAACAACGATGAAAAAAGAAGTATCGTCTCACCTGGAGTGGGTACGGCAGCGCCCAAGAACGCCGAAATGGTTTCAATTTGTGAATAGACGCCCATAAAATTTGTCTCTTCCACACCCGTCCGCGTTACCTTTAGACACATGAACAAACAATTAAATTAATATTCCAGTTGGTGGGAATTTAGAAAAGCTTACTTCAGCTACAACTGCTTGCAGGAATATCTGTTCAAGTCGGGAGCATTTCTTGATAGCCAAGACCTTTGCACTGGATATCATTTCACTTAAGGCTTCCTGCACGTGCAGCATGTTGACGATTTTTGGTTCTACCGCTTGGGTGTCAGCGATTTCCGTCGCCCTCCGGCAGATGTCTAGCGCACGACGAGCATCACCGGACACAGCTGCGACTTTCCTGAAATTCATAGGATATTAGTGAATATCACACAAAACACAAGAAGCGAAGATTCCAAAACAAACCTAGCAACAAGCTGAACAGCATCGCTTTTAAACGCCTCGGAGCCACTTAATCTTGCTATGACTATCTCCTGCAGTTGCTTGTGAGAGTAGGGTTGAAAAGTAAGCCGTGTCAGGCCAAGGCGGGATGTTACTTTACCTAGAATGGTGAGCGCAATGTTACAACACCGCCACTGCGACATCTTCTAAACGTTGCCTTACCCATCAATAGTCTCTCAGGTAAATCCATTGTATTAGCAATTGTAATGACGACCAAGCGTGCAGCTGACTTTGTTGGCCAATCGAGTAGATTGTACACAACATCTTGCCGTCGGTTGCACAAGATATCAAGTTCGTCTACGAGGAGCACTGTAGTTGTTCGCCTCGGCGCAGGTGTGGTGAATCGTTTTTCCAACAGCGTATGTGCTTGCTCCGATGACAGCGTCTTCCCGGTTAATTGACGATAAATCTGCACGTAAGCCTGTCTAGGTTCCGTCAGCCGCATTCCGTTTATTTCAATGAACTCAAATGGCGGTAGCTTATCCTCGGCACAGGCTCGTTGAAGTTCTCGTATCACTCCTGTAACTGTGGCAGTTTTGCCAGTTCCAGGCACACCAGACACGTACATACAACCGCCACATTGGTCTTGAATTTTTCCCTCCAGAAAGGTGTACAGGTTAAGAAACTCGGTTTCACGGCAAGGCAGACTCTTGGGGACGACCGAAACGTGAAGTTGTTCGCGGGCGATTTGTAAGTCGGATTTTCGACGGTCTTTTTGAGAATCCGAACGACTGTCGATCGTCGGCTTAAAACCTCCCGAGCGCATCAACTTCAGCTTTTGTGACGGCGTCATTTGATTTTGATTTGATTCCTGCGGCGGGTGTTTACTTGTTGAGTTCCTGTGCGACTTTGGCGTTTTAACTGGAGAAAACTCTTCATCGGATTCATCGCGTAACTTTGTTGGACGTGCCCTCTTTGGTGTGGACACTTCATCCTTTTTATAAATCCTCCTTTCAACTATATTCGAGAGCTGAATACTGCGTTTTGGTGTTCCCTCAGCTGTAAAATGATTTCATAGATATGAATAAAGAACGCCGTGCAGTGTGCGTACAAAGCTTACCGACTCGGCTTGTGGCTGACTTTAAAATACTTTTCCTTCGCGTCGATGGAGTCCCATCCACCGCGTTATCTTTTGTCTTCTTCGACGGGGTGTGGTATATGTCAATATAGGCCACCTGCGCTGCCGATCGTTTTCTTTGGCTTTCTTTTTGTTTGGCGGCGTTGGTGCTGCTGTCTTCCTCTAGCAAGGGATCATCAATTGAATTCCGGGATGAACGTCTTGTTGTTATTGTGGAACTGAAGAAAAAAAACGGATTAAAGTTCATTCAACAAATAAGTAAATGTAGGGGGTACCAACCGTTTCTGTGACTCCGAAAGGCGAAGTTTTATTTTCATAGCATTTGAAACATTGTCCGGAGTGTTTTTGATTATTGAATAGTTCATAATATCCGAGTCCATGGTTGAGTTGCCATCATTGTCCAGACTTATGTTTAAGTTTCTTCTCGCAGCAATGGCCTTGGCCCGATTCGGTGTAACCGGGCAGTGATTCTTTTCAGTGAGCGGCGAACTCAGATAGTTCGCATTGATCTCTCGATGTGTTTCGGGATCCATTTTCTTCGATGAAAGCCTCACAACACTATTACCTCCAACAATTTTGATCGGAGAAACTTTATTCTCATCCAAGCGACCCACATCAACGAACTCCACCTCGTTTACGAGTTTCCTCTTCGAACTCGATCGCCCTTGCGATGGTGTTGTTGTACTTTTTCTGGTCGAACTCTTGCGAGCACTTGGTGTGCGTTTTTCTTTCTCAATTGTATTGTCTTCCTTGAAGTATTCCAATGGGATCAGGGTATACGTCTTCTTCACTTTTATAAATTTATATCGGCACACAAACATCGGGGAGATTTTTACTTTCGATTTGCCTAGTAATCCAGATGCTGCTTCTGTTGAACTACCAGTGACAACATAACACTTGCGGAAAACTGATTCAATTGATATATCACTATCGTATGGACGGTGCTCTTCGATGATTTCAACGTTGAAGTCTATGCATAAGTCGTCTCTGTCAAAGTTTTTAGCAGGCACGCAGTCAGGCCTGAAAAACCATGGTTATTTTAGATCCTATTATCCAGCAATGAGATGCAATTAATAACATACCGAGAATACCACTGTACAATAGCACGATACGGGTCCTTATCAGACATATCGCATAGTTCATACAAATGAATAACCTTTGCAATATCACAACCACTCTCAGTATCTGGTTCAGCCGAATCAGCATTGGAGACGAGAATATAATCACCAACAGATATGGTCATGGGACCAAAAACACATTTTCTATTTGCAAGACATTCAGAATATCATCTAGTTTTCAGTTAATGCCACATTTATTTGTTGTACTAACCTGTAAAAGTACACTTCTTTCTGCAACAGATACGGAATACTAATATTGGGTTCTTGTTTGCCCACCCATTCCACAATGGGAGCGTTTTCTTTCGCCTTTATTCCCATTATGCAAATATTTGCAATAATTTCAGTAATTTTCCTGAGGTCAGCAGTTAAAAAATATTAACACGGTTTCAACGTAAAAACTGGGTGAATTGTATGAAGCGCAAGCTGTGCAACAAATCAGGGGAATAAACGCGCGAATGTTTACATCAGTTGGCGTTTCACGCGCCAGTATGTTGACGTGCAATTTGGCGGGAAACCGTTGCTCACATGAGTTCTGTTTACTTTATGAGAATTTTAGATGCAGAACTAAATGGGTTACTAAACTTTTTTTTCTGCTAGATTTAACTGGAATTAGATTTCTTCTACTGTACTAAATAGGTATTTGTATTCAATTGTCAGAAATTCAAAAATGTTATCCCATAAACACTCTTGCGTATCAGAACATCATGCCACTAATGGAGTTTGTTTGGAGTATTACTTTTTAGCTGACTTCCTCACGAAGGCAATGATTTATCATGTGCTGAGTTATCCTCTGTGGAAATTAGAACAACAACCAATCAAGGTAAGCTCTTCAAAATGAGAAAAATGCTTCTTTGACATACAAAACCGAAGAATGGAGTTTCTTCAAGGATCCATCAGCGACAAGGAGAAAAGGACTATTCTCGAGGTGCCTGTCACCTGACAAGGGTGTATGGAAAATATTTCGAAAATTCTGTCCCATAATCTAAAGGACGTAGCAAAAACTGCAAATATTTCTATGTTCGTGAACTTCATTGGAAGGCAACAGGTCTTGGAGATGCACAACTTTATTTCTTCTGATGTTCAATCTGCCTTTTACAGGTTTATAGACTTGAGTACGTCGCTAGGCACCCTATTTTGTGGCCCGCACCCTACTTTGTGTCCTCTATTCCTATCGAGAAGACTAGATTTCTTCTCATAGCTTTAGCGCCGTTCACACAACAATTTGTCGTTACGATTTGCTTGACAACCGTGCTTGACGAGCCAAATCGTCAATGTGTTAACTGGTTACCACAAGTTGGCAGACTTGTAGTGCGGTAGACAAAGCATTTTGACTTTTTTTCCAATTTGTCGTCAAGCAAATCGTATCGACAAATTGTTGATTGTGAACGCCGCTGTTTTAGAATTCAAAAATTAAACTTTCTATATCACTCTACGCATATAGAGTGAGTTCTTGTCGAGAAAAAAACATTTAAGCGAACAGAACTTGTCCCTTCTATGTACTCACTATTGTGAACCATAGCGCAAAACCTTAAAAGGTTGCGCCGCCCTGAGAACCCATTCCTTCTTTTGTTTTGTCGAAAAACTTCACCCACCACCACCGTAAAGCGGAACGCCAAACATCATTAATTCACCTGTCAGAATCAAGAACTACTGGCAAAACGGAGAAGGGAATAGGTTTTTGCTTTTTCGTCTACGTTGGTCGACGTCAGAAAATTTTGTCGTGAAGAATTTATTATTTTTTTTTTTTTTGTAATCAAATTTGTTATAAGGTTTATTCCAAATAATAAATACTATGAGAACCTCCGACAATTCTGTGAAACAATTAAAATACGGGAAATAAAATCGGATAATCGCGAAGAGCAAGACGAGCACATTCAAAATTGATCAGAAAAATCGACATCGACACCAGCAGTAGAAGAACACCAACAACTATGTCAAGTGAAGAGATGCTCTATGTGAAGGTATTTTTATGGATTCCTTTCGGAATTTATTGCTTGCACTGATTTCAAATCTCGTTGGTTTTCGTTTCTCGTTTGTGCATTGAATTAATGAATTTTGTCAATTCAGCTTATTTGAATTCGATTGGAAAGTTCTAAATGTATGTACATTCTGTGTTCTGGTTGCGAAGTCTGATAAGATTCGCTTGTGAGTTATCGAATTTTCAAGGGAAACTACAAGACCAACTAACGGACAATATGTTTCCCACGGTATTGCTTGTTGCAATATGGTGTAAGCCAAAGGACGGCACAGGGAAGGGGTGACATATTTTTATTCACTTTTCAGATTGCATTCGTACGCTTACGCTCTACCGTGACACTATCGCTGATAAGTGGTTTTGTTAGCGCGTTTTAAGGTGATAAACTGCCAACGAAGGAGCTTTTTGTTTTTTTTTTTGTGTTCTTTCACATTGAGTGTGTGTATCGGTGATTCGGTTTCTTGTTTAGATAAACAAACCTCAATTGCCACGAAGAATTCCGAGACAGGTTTGGATTTAGGTGAAGTGCATATTTGGTTGTTTTTCTTTTCTTCTGTTTTTTTTGTTCTTTATTGATGTGAAGATTGTATTGACTGTTGAGACAAAAGAGTTGTACATCAACCACATTCTGTGAACTTGAGATTCGCGTGGAAACGATGAGATGTACATATTTTCAAAATCTTACGGAATTTTATCTTCTCTGTAAAATGGAATAGATAACATTTAGTTCGTGCAGAAAATTGCTTATCATAAAGCAAATTTAGACTAGGCGCTGAAAGACACATGACGTCACTGCAACCGAATGTGTTTGAACTAACAGTTGAGAATTTTAAATGTGTTCGAAATCACACGTAGGAATGTAAACGAAATTGGGAGAGCGTTAATGAGATCACTACTCTGTTTATGGTGGAATAAAACCACCAGATTGACCGATAATGTATCGGATTCTCTATCTGGCCGGTTCGAATAAAAATTAGATCAACCGAAACGATGTGTATGTACGTACGTATGTATTCAGTTGGAAGCATTCGATGTAGACTTTGGTGACTCATTTTTTGTATTCCCGGTACTTGCGTTGTCAATAAAATTTAATTTATAAAGATTTCCTATGTCTTTACTAACGCCGCCAACAATAGTCATAGAAGCTTTCACATCGAGAGGGTCACGCTCACGATGTAGCTTCAATGGTCTACGCTCTGACCATTTGAGTAAACATTTGATGTACAAAATAGCATTTCGTCAGCTGCAAAAGCAGGGTTAAAATAATAGGGCGCCCTTGTTCGTTCATAATTGATTTATTGCGTTCGATATCTGTTGGCAAAGACGATATAAGAATTCGAAAAGCTCCTAAGCTGCTAATTGTATGTGAGATTGCTTTTGGAATTATTTATGTATTATGATTCAATGCAGTTCGATTGTGCGGCTGAAGGTTGGCCTAGAAGTGGGAGATTTTTATTGTTGGTTTTGTATCAAAAATCGTTAGTTATTATGAAGGGGATGATATTATAAATGATTCGAAGTGGCGTGCCATCGCTTCTCGGCTTTATGAGGAATTTCTTCGTAGGGTGGCCGTGGGTGGCACATAAATGCAAGGCAACTAAAAACATGGTTCGACGTTGTGCCTATAATGTAGAAGTCGATAAAATAACATCTTCTGCATGCGATTTTAGGTCAGGTCAATGAGTAGACGCGCAAGACACGTCTCACTTAAGGCCTGATGGACCAATTGCGATACGGCAATCTTTTGTTTTCCTCATACCCATCATAGCCGCGTATTGTCCAGCAATCCTGAAATCCTAATAAACCTTTCGATAGGACGCGCGGTAGCACGTCTCACTTATGTCCGTGTGGACCCATTGTGATGCCATCACTTGTCGTACTCATCGACATGTTGAAGTTGCAGTTTGGGAAGACCTTTAATCGTCCAGCCAGCCCGACGTGCTAATGAACCTGAAAAAGTGGGATAATAGGATGTTATTGATTTTATGCAGGTCCTGGAAGAAGAATTCTCTTATGGTCCTGTGTCTTAGTTGGCTGGGGCAGTAGCAGAGATAGTGAGGAGTGTCCTCCATTTCTTCCACATCGCCGCATCCTATGCATATGTAGCCATGGAAATAATCCCATTTTTGTCTCGTGATATTTCAGATGGTTATGTCCCACTCCGACAACCATTCTTAGTAACTTTTTGCCACATTAACGGATTTGGTTCTATTGATATTGGGCTACATCATCCGAGTAGTCTTGCAAGTGGTTACAGTGTTCCACCTCTTGCTGCTGGAACTAGGATTTCATCATCCACCTTTTTCCTGAAATCTGCCAGCGGTGGGATGGGTCGATTACGGCGCCCTTTTTGGCAAGTTCTGTGTGTCATTGCCGGCTATGTGCCTGTGTCGAGGGACCCAGCATAGAGTTATCGAGTGTTGCGCACTGAGACCTTTGAGTTCCTCGCGGCAGCTCGCGACCGGCTTGTACTTGATTTCTATCGCCGAAATTGCTTTAATGGCCGCTTTACTGATAATTAGAATGGTAATATCAGCCGTTGGTATTTCCAACATTGTTATCATTTCTGGCCGCTTCTGTGACTGCCAGGACCTCCGCTTGAAAAGCACTGTCATACTCAGGAATCCTGATACTGCTCAGTGCAGGTTTAACAATTCGAAGAAACTGCTCTCGCCTTTGCCAGTTTGCATCTTCGATCCATCAGTATACACATGGATGGTCGAATTGTTGATGGGTTCTCTTGTGGTCCTCTCCTCCCTCGGCGGGAAATAGCATCCGAAGGTTATTTCAAAATCGAGGAAGGGCAGTATATAGTCACTTTTGGACTGTTCAGTTTGTAGTCTGTTCAGTATACTGGCTTGACAGCCAGTCTTTTGATTGAATGCTTCTAAGGGCATTCTTTGCAGCGTTAGCTTGCATGTAGGGGTCGAGTAGCCCTCGGTCGATGTAGTAGAAATTGCACCCGTAAACCGTAACCAAGGCATGCTAGTCTCTGTTTTCTGGTTAGCAGCTTTAGGCTGGTGGATTTCAGGCAAGCCTACCACTATACCAAACTGCCATATGTCAAGATTGGCCTTACAATCGCTGTGTACATCCACAGGACTGTCTTGTGGCTTGGGCTCCACCTTTTGCCGAATATCCTGTTACTCAGGTATGGGGCGCAGGCTGCTTTCTTCTTCTTTATTTGGCGCTACAGTTTAGGGTTGAACCTGGACCTCAACCAACAAGCCTCTCCAAATAGCACTAGCTTGTTGCCTCCAACGTCGTACGCCAAGTTGGCTATGGTCCTTCTCCACCTGTGTGCGCCACCTTACACGTGGGCGTCCTCTGTTGGGTTATCCCACAGGTTCGGAGGTTCGGAGTCGAAGACTGATTGTGACTAGACTCATGTCGCTGTACAGCCCGCACAGTTCGTGGTTGAATCTTCTCCAAAAGAAGTCAACGTAAACATGAATTTCTCTCGAAGAGACCAAGGGCTTCCTCATCCGCATCTGAGATTGTCCATGCCTCCGCGCCGTACAGGAGGACTTAGATGATTAAGGTATTATATAAGGTCAGCTTGATCCTTTGAGAGATGTCTCTGTTACTCAATTGCCTCTGGAGCCCATAGAAACAGCGGTTGGCAAGAGTTACTCTGCGTTTGATCTCGGTTCTGATGTTGTTCGTACTATTTACTGCGAAGCCGAGGTAGGCGAATTCCTTTTTTTTTCCGTGGTTGTGGACATCTTCAACAAGACTCTATGGCGAACGTTCGACCATAGAAGTGTGAGATTTTTACTCACTCAAACCACCTCCCTTTTAATGTTATGTTCGACTACAAATAAGTGAAGCACTTATCCAGGAGTTTGTATTTCTTGATTTAGATGCGTTTGACAGGTAACTCTCCAATGAATGTTCCTGCTAACACCGCAACCATGTGCGGGTGTAGGCTATCGCAAAAGATCAAGAGGTTTAGTCCTTTGAAGTCATGCAGAGTTTGTGTGCTCTTCCAGGCGGTTTGTAAGCGATTTTCTTGATTTCATCTTGGACTGGTAGAATTTCAAGATCTCTGTGGATATCGTCGTTTCTGAATTGAATTCCTTGACTACCTCGTAGTTATAGCTGACTATTGTGACGCTCTGTCCAAGACGTCGATGTTGTATGTCCTTTCTTGAGAACAGTATATGCTTCGTTTTACCCTTATTCACAAGCTGCTTATCGACTCTTTCTATTAAATAGATTTTAAATCGAGCTTAAAGGGATCCTTGTTAGTTCCTGGGGGTCCTGGAAGAGGTGTTCTGTGTCTCAACTGGAAGCCTTTTCTTCTTCGTCACCGCAGCCTCTGCATATGATGTTTTTTTTTGTTTTCGTCGTACTTCAGACGATTATGGCTAGTTAGCGCTCCAACTACCATCCGTAGCAACATTTTGTCGCAATTGTAGTAGTTTGTCGGTTTTTGCACTATTAAGCTTGGGTCATAGCATCCGAGTGGTCATCAGAGTTCCACTTTTCATTTGCTAGCTCTTTATCATCCACTTTCTTCTTGGCATCAGCAAGAGGTGGATGCATGCATAGGATTGCCTGGGTTGGATCGGTTTCAGCCCCTTGCCTGGCAAGGTCATCCGCTGCCTTTGCCATTTCCGGCTGTGTCCCTGTGTCCTGAGACCCAGCATATAGTAATCGAGTGTCGCATGCTGATAACTCTTAGCTCTTCGTGTCAGCATGTGACCAGCTTGGACATCTTTTCTGTTGCCGAAATTGAATTAATGCCTTCGTGGCCTTGGTGTAGATCAGTTTTTAACGCTCTTCCCCTGGAAACACGAGTTATTACTCTTTTCAGATCGGATTCTCTCTCGTTGTCGATTAATAAATGAAATAGATTAAAAATACCGAATTAATTTTGCAGGGTGCCAGAATATGGATACCTCACGCCGAAGAAGTATGGGAGGGGGCCGTTCTGGAGCAGAACTACCTAAATGGCGATGCCCATTTGAATATCATGAAAGATTCTGGACGGCATACAACATACAAACTAAAATCTGCCAGCGACTTGCCGCCACTGCGGAATCCAGCGATTCTAGTTGGCCAAAAAGACCTGACCGCCTTGTCGTACCTCCACGAGCCAGCCGTTCTGCACAATTTGAAGGTGCGCTTTAGTGAACGACAATCAATCTACACGTACTGTGGCATAATATTGGTTGCCATCAATCCATACGCTGAATTGCCTCTATATGGACCCGATATCATACGAGCCTATCGCGGTCATTCGATGGGCGAGTTGGAGCCGCACATTTTTGCTGTTGCCGAAGAAGCCTACACCAAGTTGGAACGTGAGAAATGCGATCTCAGCATCATTGTGAGTGGGGAATCGGGTGCTGGAAAGACCGTGTCTGCTAAGTATGCTATGAGATACTTTGCTGCAGTTGGCGGTAGTGAATCTGAAACACAAATCGAGCGGAAGGTACTGGCGTCCAGTCCCATAATGGAGGCGTTTGGCAACGCGAAAACCACCCGCAACGACAACAGTTCGAGATTCGGAAAGTTCACCAAACTCTTGTTTAAGAACAATATGGGTGTGATGAATCTGACTGGAGCCTCTATGCAGACGTATTTGTTGGAAAAATCTCGAGTTGTGTATCAGTCACTTGGCGAGCGGAACTATCACATTTTCTATCAACTGTGTTCGGCTAGAAGTCAACATGCAGAGTTGATTTTGGGTAAGTTAATGTGAATATTCTTTTGGGGGCTTTTTTCCTAATTCGATTTGCAGACCATCAGAACAAATTCAAGTACCTCAGCATGGGCGAATCGCCGGACATTGAACGAGTTTCCGATGAGGATCAGTTCAAGGAGACAATTTCGGCTATGTACACCCTGGGCTTTACCACAGTTCAGGTAAGTCTGAGGAGACCGTGTGAGATGGCAGCTCTTTGAAAACATTCGGTAATCTTTCAGATCTCTGAGATACTCAAAATTCTTGCCGGCATACTGCATTTGGGTAACGTTATATTCATCCCTAAATGTAAACCAGATTCAGATGAAATCGACCCAGATGCTTGTGACATTATGGTGAGAATTAACTAAGCGCACGTGGAGTCGCGTTGTTTCATCTCTTTTCGTCTTCTAGCCAAATGACTTGCATTTACACATCACTGGTGACATGTTAAAGATCAATGCGAATGACTTGCGAAAGTGGTTGATCACGAGGCAGATTGAATCAGTGAATGAGAACGTATTGATACCGAACAGTATTAATGCAGCAGAATCGGCTAAGGATGCGTTAGCGAAGCACATCTACGCGAAGCTTTTCCAGTATATTGTCGGTGTGATTAACAAGACATTATGCCTGAGTCGCAAGCAGAGCTGTTTCATTGGGGTCTTGGATATTTACGGTTTCGAGACGTTCGAGACAAATTCATTTGAACAATTTTGCATAAATTATGCAAACGAAAAATTGCAACAACAATTCAATCAGCATGTCTTCAAGTTGGAGCAGGAAGAGTACTTAAAGGAGGGTATCGTATGGACTATGATTGATTTTTACGATAATCAGCCATGCATTGATCTGATTGAATCGAAGCTGGGAATTCTCGACCTCCTTGATGAGGAGTGCAGGGTAAGTTGTTCATCGGTCCGAAGAGGAGGGGGAGTGTGCTTGATGTGTGCTTTTTTGTCTGCAGATGCCTAAAGGATCTGATGCGTCCTGGGCTGGAAAGCTGATCGAGAAATGTGCCCGCTTTCCACATTTTGACAAGCCGCGATTTGGAACAACATGTAATTTGATGAAATTATCATTCTTTGATGGAAACTCTCATTTGATGGTATCTTTGCAGCTTTCCTGGTGAAACATTTCTCGGATATTGTTCAGTATGATACTCATGGATTTTTGGAAAAGAACCGTGACACAGTGTCGAAGGAATTGGTGAATGTGGTGTCACAATCTGGGATGGCACTGTGCAAGCAATTGATGGAACTCGAAGAGACCGATGCTTTGAGTGATGGTAAAACGACTGCGTTGGGCGGTCGCGTCGTTATAAGCGCGTCGAAGCAACAGGTATTGTCACCTTATTGAGTCGTTACGATATTTTGATGTCCTTCATTTCGTATTGTGATTGTATAATTGTTTGTTTTTTTTTTTTTTGTATTTCCCTTTCATCACATCTAGCTGCCAGCGGACAAACGTAAACGAGTTAGTTACATCTTGTCTTTATTTATGCATGCGAATATGACTAATCCTTATTTTTACGTCACCTTTTCAATTTATAAGCACTTCTAACACATGCTTCTTTATTTATCTCAAATCGAACTCAGTGTCACTGTCAGACATTCTTTTGGGTGGGGACTTTAATATAATTTTTGTTGGAGGGAATATTGCACAGCAACCTATAGACCTCTTGATAGCCTTGCTGTCTTAACGAGTTCCCTCACAGACAGTTCTTTTCAGACTTGTATTGAGGATGATGGACTCCTGTTGCGCAATGGTGGAATAGATTTATTCTAGAACCAGTTTCCTTCAGAAATCTGAGACTGAGAGATGGTTCTTGTGACTTCATTTCTTCCTCTGATAGCAGGTCCGTGCCTCACAGAATTCATTATATTCTCCACAGAATTTTCAGAGACCTTTTCTGATACCCCTAGCTTCCTTAGGTGCTGGAGTTTGTTCTTGATAATTTTGATACATGCCTCAAAACTCTTTCGGTTATACTGATTTATTAAGAGTTTCTTGGCCTGCTTCATGCCGTGAGCTTTGTTCCAAGTTTTTTTTCGGTTCCTTCTTTCTAGTTCCCTGAATTCTTTGAGGACATGATCTCCTATGGCGCAGAATGGTTCTGGGCCTGTGAAGGATTCTTCTTTCTTAGCTAGGGAGTCGGCCATTTCATTGCCTTCTATCCCCGTGTGGCCAGTTATCCAGCAGAGTTTTACTCTGTTTCTCCTGCTCAAATCTTTGAGCTTCTGTAGGCATTCACACACAAGCTTGGATTTGATGATGTCGGGTGTCTAGTGCCATGAGATCGATTATCGGACATTATTGCTATGTCGCTGGTATAGTTTCTTTCAAGATTGATTTGAACGCATCTGTATACGGCATAGATTTCTGCTGGCGCGTTTTCTTATGGACTCGAAGTACTTTGTTCTGGGTCCGAATACTTACCGTTCCTTCATCAGTTCTTGATCCGTCCGTATACCATTTCACCGTATTGCTGCTCAGTCTGTGGACTATGGATTCATTGCTCCAGTGCTGAGCTTAATGGTAAGCTTTTTTTGGAAATTGAATTTCCTAATCACGCCAGCCTTCGGAATGACCAAGAGTGGCAGGTTTTATGAAAAATGGACGCAGATACTGCTGTCGGATTCTCTTCTGACACCGTGCACAAACAGAAATCTTATATATGACCATATTTGTTGGCAACCAGGCTGCACTGAAGTCAATAGGAACCTGTACAGTGAGATCAGAGGCTGTCATGAACTGCCGCAACTCACTAAGGTCCATCAACCACCAGCGCTGCTGGGTTCCAGGCCACAGCTCAATAGCAGGGAACGAGAGATTAGACGAACTGGCCAGACAAGGGTCTGAAATAGACATTAGCGAAGCGGACACATCACTGCAACTACCGATCAGTGCATTATACCGGACTATAAGAAAAATAGAAGACAACTCGTATTGGCTCTCAAGAAATTATTGTCACATGTCAAGATCAACGTGGCCAGAGCTTAATAATGGCAAGACAAAGAAGCTTCTGGCGTTAGACCATAACTTGACCCGGAGTGATCACAGGACACTGCCACATTGGCACAATGCTCCGGAAATGGAACGCGGAAACCAGCGTTCTCTGCCGGAGCTGCAGCGACGAAGAAAAGACCGAGACGATCCAACATCTGCTATGCCACTGCCCAGCTGTCCAGAATCGACGCCTAGCCTCGTTGGGCCAAAGATTCTATGCAGACATGGATGTCTTAGGATTCGTAAAGAGCATGGGGTGGTTTAAGCCATCACAGGATAGGTTTATAATATGTGTATCCCGCAAATGAAGGGATTCACAATGGGCCCTTTGGCCTCCGAGTGGAAGAGATGTTCAACCATCACTTCCCTTCCAAAAACCTAGACTAACCTGACCTAGGGTTTTGACTATTGAATCTTCTTCTTCTTCTTTGGCTAGCGGAGTGGACCTAAGCCTCATCCAACATGCCTCTCCATCTAGTACGGTATTTTGCTAGTTGCTTCTAACCCCGCCGATTCAGCTGATTGGGGTCCCTTTCCAGCTGCGTACGCCACCGTAAGCGTGATCTTAATTGACCGCATTGTCCCTCGGGGTTGGAGTCGAAGACTTTCCGGGCCGGAGCACGGCATTATTTCTCAGTTGCCTTCCAAGCTCAAAGACACATCGATTGGCGAATGTGATCCCTCGTTGTATCTCCGTGGTGGTGTCATTTCTTGCGTTAACTTCAGGGCCTAGGTCGAGAAAGTCTCACTACTTCGAAGTTATAGTTGTCTATAGTGGCGTTTTGTCCCAGACCTTTATTGTCGACAGCATATACTCTCATTGACCGCAAGACCCATTTTAGCCGCTTCCTTCTCGATACTCACAAACTCCCCACTGACAGCCCGTTGTGGCCTTCCGATGATGTCAATGTCATCGGCATATGCGAGCAGTTGCGCAGATTTGTGGAAGATCGTGCCTCTGGTGTTGACGTTTGAGTTATTCTCCAGAATTATGTTAAAGAAATCGCATGACAGTGCGTCTAACTCCTTTTTCGACATCAAATGTCTTGGTGTCTTTACCGACCTTGACGGAGCAACGCGCATTCTCCATCGTCATTCTGCAAAGACGGACGAGTTTTGCAGGGATGCCGAAACTAGACAATGCGCTGTATAGCTTGTCTCTGTAAATGCTATCATACGCGGCCTTAAAGTAGATAAATAGATGGTGAGTATCGTCTTGAAAAATTCTGGGTCTTTTCCATGTTCTGCCGAAATGTGAATATTTGGTCAATGGTGGATTTCGCTTGACCAATCAGGCTGTTGACGTAGAGTTTCAGGCGCCTACACAAGACGGTAGAAAAAAGCTTATGTGCGGTGTTCAGGAGACGTATACCCCTGTAATTGGCACAGTTTATATGGTCTCTTTTATTTAGGATCGGGTAAACGGTCCTGAGATTCCGTCTGTCGGACATACTATCATCCGATCAGATATGGCGGATGAATTGGTGTACGCACTTTACAAAATCATCGCCAGCTGCTTGGAAAAGTTCAGCAGGTAGTCCATCGGCACCAGCAGCCCTGTTCGCCTTTAGTATGGTGATTGCTGCCGTACTTCACTGAGGTTGGGAGGGCGGAATTCTTGTCCTTCATCGCCTGACAGCGGTATCTTGGTCATCGTCGCCGTTTTAAAGTCTGCAGAAGTGATCTTTCCATATTCCTTAGTGTTGGGACTTAGTATTTAAATTTATGTTCAGGCTTCAATGCTGTGGATTTTATGGTAAACAAGAACATCAATGCATCCTGTCATGGAGAGACAGTGAGCGACCAATGTCCTCAAGCCAACATCTCTGTAGTTATGCACCACTACAGGCGGCTCATTGTTGCCTCTGTTAGAGGTTCATTAATCATACATTATCACACATAAAGATAATGAAAAAACTTCAACTGATAACGTAAATTCCACTAAGTAAAAAGTGTATACTTTAAATCTGTGCTGTATCCAAACCAGTCGCAGGCTTGTATTTGACAACCGCAGACGTTCAATTTTGGTTTCTTGAAATTTATAAGACGAATTTTAAGTCGACTTCACATTTCTTATTGCAATTCGAGTCCTGTTTATCTGTTCTCTCTTATCTGTCAAACTGTGAGTAATTAATCCTTATCAGGGGTGGGTCAAACGTTGCTTTTAAGAGCCATTCAATGGCGTTTATTGAAAACGCTTCACTCTGCCTCTTCCAAATAGCAGTTTAATTTTGTGTATTTACCCATCTTTCTTTTCTTTTTCTGAATGTTTTATTAACCCTCATTCGCTTATCCTAACCACTGAACGAAATGTGAACCGAATGCAATGTTAATGCATTTCTCTTCTTGTAGGTGATCCCCAACAAGCAGAATAAACGATCGGTTGGTTCGCAATTCCGCGACAGTTTGTCCCTTCTCATCTCAACTCTGCATTCCACAACACCTCACTATGTGCGCTGCATCAAGGTAATTGAATTCTCAGTTTTAAACAAATGTATTGCAAAAATTAACATAAAAAAATAAAATTCTGCAGCCAAACGATGACAAGGTTGCCTACAAGTGGGAAGCAACGAAAATCGTCCAACAACTAAGGGCCTGTGGAGTTTTGGAAACAGTTCGTATCTCGGCCGCCGGCTTTCCCTCTCGCTGGTCTTACCATGATTTCTACACACGCTACCAACTGCTGTGCAACCGGCGACTACTCAATAAGAACGACATGAAGCGATCGTGTCAGAATATCGTTTCGAAGTGGTTAAATGATGAGGAAAAGTATCGATTTGGTAACACGCAGATATTCTTCAGAGCTGGACAGGTCGCGTATATGGAACAGATTCGTGCTAACCTGCGTAAGAAGTATATCATAACCGTACAGTCCGTTGTCCGGAGATTCGTGTATCGCAGGCGATATTTGCAAATCCGCAAAGTAATGCTTGGCATACAGACGTTTGCACGTGGCTATTTGGCCAGGCAGAAAGCAAGGCGCATACGCGAAGCCAGGGCGGCACTTGTTATATCGAAGTATGCCCGTGGATATTTATGTCGGCGGCGATTTAAAAAGCTACGATTCTCCGCTTGCGGCATTCAACAGTATGCCCGGGGTATGCTGGCACGGCAGCGATTTAGATTGGCGATGGACAACTTCAAGGCGACCCAGATTCAGCGTTACTGCCGCGGTTATCTAGCTCGAATAGCTTACCAAAAGAAATTGCGTAGCATCGTCGTGTGTCAATCAGCAATTCGAAGATTCCTGGCTCGACGGCTGTTCAAGCGAATGAAGGCGGAAGCCAAGACAATATCACACATACAAAAAATGTACAAGGGTCTGGAGAATAAGATTATCTCATTGCAGCATAGAATAGATGAACTAAACAAGGATAATACTCAGCTGAAACTGAAGACGACCGCGATTCCTGTCTTGAAGTAAGTTTGCTCAAACTCATCTGCAATCAGTCATTGGCATTTTTTTCTGTTTTTATTTAGGAATCAACTTGAGTCGAAGAAGCACATGGAAATTGAGCTGAAGCAACTTAGGTTGGTACTGCTGGAGAAAGAGACCGGCATTATGACTCTGAACAAACAGCTGGAAGTTGAACGTGATGAGAAAATGCAACTCCTAGAGGAGAAAGCTCACGAATCTGAGGAATGGTCTAAGCAAAAGCTGGCATGGCGCATTGAAAACGATGAGCTGCGAAAACAAGTGGATGACATGATCGAAATGGCTAAACAAGAGAAGAACACATCGCAGCAACGTTCACGCATTCTCTCCGAAGTGGATACAAATGAGGTGCATGAGGCGTATCAAAAGGCACTCAAAGACAAGGACTTCCTGGAGGGAGAGAACTTCATGCTGAAGGAGGAATTGAGTCGTCTGCAAAAAGGCAACACAAATGCCGCTGAATACACAAATCATTCGCGGTCTATGAGCAATGCGTCAAGTCAGAATGAGGATGATTTCGGTTATTCGTCTGCCAAGAACACACTTGAGTCGAAACGTGGCAATAATCAGGCCTTGGGACAGGAGAACAACAATCAGGGATCACCCGAATTGTTCACAAAGATTGGTAAGTTTTAAACGTCGTAAGTTTAGTTCTGTCTTCTACTTAAGTGGTGGTGCATGTTTTTCAGATGTGACCTCAACACCCAAGAGCGAGCAGACCAGTCTGATTCTGAAGCTTAGGAACATCCTCGAGGAGGAGAAAAAGAAGAACAAAATCATGGTCGAACAAATCGAGAAGCTGCTGAACAAGAACCAGTCGACAGAGGATTCTCTCAGGTAAATTGGAACAAAGAAAAAAACTTGAAAAATGTCTCACAATGGTTTCAATAAAATAGGGTGTCGGAGTTGGAAGTGGAAAATGATAAGTTGCGCCACGATTACAGCTTGCTGCGCAGTAGTATCAAACGCGGAGTGGAGATGCAGGAGTTAGAAGGTACGCGGGGAAAGGGATTCGATTTTTGAAATAAATAAACTAAATTGAAATGTGTTTAGCTCAACAAAATGCCCTCCAAGAGGAACTGAGACGGCGACGAGATGAGTGCATACAGCTGAAGGCAGTCCTGCAACAGCAGAGTCAATCGTTGAAATCACTAAGTAACACCAGCCTACCACCGCGCACTGACATCAATGCCGCAGAGAATACCGAATTAATGGAGGCGTTCCAGGCCCAGAAACTTGTCAATAGGTAGATACACTGAATTTTTTCTGCAAATCAGTACTAATCGACGTTTGATATAGGCAACTTGAATCCGAATTGAGTGCACTAACTGAGGAAAATAATGCCCACCTTCGAGAGATGTCACGCCAGTTGGATGAGTTGCGAATGGAAAAGGCCCACCTTCAGGACATTCTTAATACCGGAGTCGAAGAGCTGGATGAGACGAATATAGAATCTTTGCGACAAAGTGAACGTTATTTGCGTTATGAACTGGAAAAATCATATCTGGAATACACGCAGTTACAGGTCAGTTAGACGACCAAAAAGTCAGTTGTGAATTTTGTGAATAATTTGAGAGGAATTTCAGGAGGAAATGAATGCCCTAACGAAGAAATACGACGAAGCAAAACGTAATATAAACAAATTGTCGCTTCGTCTGCAAGAGCATGGTATTTCTGCAGAGGCGCACCCCAATGATGACTCGAAGAGCATAGCGTCTGTCGCCAAACAGAAGTCCCAACATTATCAAGGTATGGCATTTTAGTGGTTTAGCTTTTGATAAGTGGTTTAGCTTTAAAGAACATTTTAGTAATTTAAGGAAAAAAACTAGCTACCAGGCTTAATATCACTACGTATCTTAGCTGCAAACACAGCTTATGCCATGTGAACACCCTAATCAACCTAGGTTAGGTTAGGTACGTGGGTAGACGTGGTGGGGCCACGCCTCACTTAGGTCCAATTGGACTCATTGTGATGCTCAGGGGTGGAGGGGGGAATGAAAGCCTCCTCTATCCTACTCCTTTTCGTGTTCCTGGTGTTGAAAACGACGATTTGTCATCAGGTTTTGGTGCGTTTTTTATCTCAGCCATCCAGAAACTTTGATGAACCTGCAAAGAGATGTTAATGGGACTTCCGTAAGTACTTAAAGATCTTGGAAGAATCCTCCCAGTGTTCTGTGTCTCAATAGGCAGGGGCTGGGGCATTGACAAAGGAAGTGGGTGGTATCCTCCAGCTTTTCTTCGTCCCCGCAGCCTCTGCATATGGTGTTCTGGGTACGTCCCATTTACGCCGACTACTATACCCAGAGTTCTTTGCTGCATAGGAGGAGTTTGTCAGTCCTTGCGCTGTTGACTCTCAGTAGTCTCACAAGTGGATAACGAATTCCACCTTTCGTTAGCTAGCTCCATGATTTTATCGTCCACTTTCTTCTTGACATCTGCCAGAGGTGGATCAATACATGGGATTGCCTGGGATGGGTCGATTACGGCGCCCTTTTTGGCAAGTCCTGTCTCATTGCCGGCTATGTCCCTGTGTCGAGGGACCCAGCATAGAGTCATCGAATGTTGCGCACTGAGACCTTTGAGTTCCTCGTGGCAGCTCGCGACCAGCTTGGACTTGATTTCTATATATAGCCGAAATTGCTTTAATGGCCGCTTGACTGTCTATTAGAATGGTAATACCATCCGATGGTATTTCCACCAATGATATCATTTTGACCTCTTCTTTAACTGCCAGGACCTCCGCTTGGAAAACACTGCGCCTGTGCCTTTTTCCATCTTCGTTCCATCCGTGTAGACTTGAATGGACGTCGAATTGTTGATGGGATCTTTATTGTTCCATTCCTCTCTAGCCGGAACGGTCTTTCAAAATCTAGGGACGGAGGGGTGTAGTCGCTTTCTGCTTGTTCCATTTGTAGTCTTTTAAGCATGCATGCGTGGCCATGGGGGCTGAAGCGCCAAACTTTGAATTGAATGATTCTAGTGGCACTCATAGCAGCAGTTTTCTTCAAATGGAAGTAGATCCAGCAGGACTTCTAAGCCTGCCGTAGGTGTGGTGGAGATTGCTCCGGTAACACCAAGACATCCGCGTCTTTGTGCACTGGTTAGCAGTTTTAGGTTGGTGGCCTTGAGGCAAGCCTGCCACCACACTACCTTGCCGTATGTCAGTATTGGCTTGACAATCGCTGTGTACATCCACAGGATTGTTTTGGGGTTTGGGCCCCATTTTTTTGCAGAATATCCTGCTGCACAGGTCTAGGGCACAGGCCGCCTTTCTACTCATTCATTAACATTGTGTTTCCAGTTGAGCTTCCTGTCTACGATTACGCCAAGATTGTTGGCGCTTTCTTTCAGAGTGAGGGTAATACCCTCAAAACTGGAGGGTCAAACTGCGGGATAACCCTTTTGTTGGTGAAGAGGACCAGTTCCGTCTTTTGAGGGCTGATCCTTAGGCCGCAAGATTTTGCCCACCTTACGAGGGTGTTTATTGCGCGTTCAACTGGCTCGCTGATGGTTGGAAGGAATTAACAGCAGACTATAATGACAACATCATTAGCGTAGGCAATAGCCCTGTGAGCCTGAGTTTTTCTAGAATACCATTGATGACTAGTACCCATAGACTCAACCTTGTGGAGTTCCCCTTGAAGCCATGATAGCTGTATCTCATAGGGATGCATTAATGATGCAGTTACTGATATAAGTGACTGCCTTATAGAGTAATAAATAAAGTAAAAATAAAACTAAGCAACCTAACGCGGGCAATCATATTGAATAGACTAGGGTTTATGTTTATACGGAAAGTGCTCGCCCTCATCGCTAAGAACTGGTTGAACCTGTATACAAGGCTGCGATACGATACAGCCTAAAAGCCTTTAGAACAACACTTATTAAGAACCTACTCGCTGAATCCGGGCTTCCATCAATACAACATAGAGTCAAAGTTCTGACATCAAAGGTTATTCTAAAGATTAATCAATCAAACTAAAGGCAGGCTAATCAAAAACGACACCAAAAGGCTACTTGCCGAGAAACGCACCCCAAACTTTCCTTCAACCATCTTTGCTTCGACATCAAATGGGAGTCCCAATCTTTTTTGAAAAACCACACACAAGGTTCTTCCCCTCCCTGGGCATTAAAAGATGAAAGTATCCTTCATCGTTGCATTATTACACCAAATCGGCAACCCCAAACGAATTATATCTGAAACTGCTCCTCGAAATATGCTCCCAACAGAAAACTCAAAAGTGGAAAATTCTATTCACCGATGGATCCAAAACTGAGGCCGGAACAGCGTTTGCGGTTGTTGAAGTGAATGGTATAGTTTTCTGAAAAAAAATGCTTCCTCACTTCTCGTCAGTTTTTTGGGCTGACGCGTTTTGCGGTCGTTGACGAGAAGGGTATACTTTTGTCAAAAGGACTGCTTCCTCATTTCTCGTAGGTTTTTTCGGCTGAGGCTTTCGCTATACTGCGTGCCATAACTCTCCCTGGAAAGACAAAGGTCATCATCTGCACTGAGAGCATATCTATACTGGCAGCTATCAAAAATCTTATTAACAACTGAACTGTCATTACATTAATACGGGACAAATTAATAATAAAAAAACGCCGTCAGATTCAAAACTGCTTTGGACACCAGGGCACGCAGGTGTTAGGCTAAACGAGCATGCCGATGTGTCAGCAAGAGCGGCTACCCGCGAGCCTATCACAACGCCCTTCACCTTCAACAAGTCGGAGTTGGAGCCAAAAGCCAAGGAATTGGCGACCATACACACACTCCTATAAGCTCATCAACCCTGACGCGAAAGCAGCGATATACCCGCCAAACGTTCCCGCCAATATGATCAAAGCCTACATTCGCCTCAGACTAGGATATACACGGTTCACACATGAACATCTTATCTCGAAAAATATCCCTCCGCAATGTAGTCTTTGTGATTCCAACGTAACGCTTTCCACTCACCATCTAATCTACGAATGCAGAACCATCCAGAACACTGTTCATAAGCTGTTCGCCAACTGTAATCTCCACGCCCTACTTTCTTCTACTTCCTGATGTAAATATTAGAAATGTCTATAGGATCTGTCTATCTGCCTTCTACAAATAAACATTTCAATTTTGTGCGGAATGCCCTGGTAGCTAGTGCTTTTCTCTAACTATAATTTACTTATGTATTAAGAGAACTTAAATAAATAAATAATGATTGTCGTCCCTCCCAGGTATACTCAAGTATAACAGCGAAGAACTCGACAAGATATTGCAACGTTTGATCGTTAGCTTAACGCCTCGTGTTGCCATTAGCCTACTGCCAGGTTTGCCTGCATACATACTGTTCATGTGCATAAGGTATGTGTAATTGGTCCCCCAACCATTTAGCCAGCATAATCCGAATGCCTCTCGTTTAGGTACACCGATTTGATGAATAGCGAAACCAATGTGAAGAAATTACTGACAAAGTATGTCATTCAAATGAAGAAGATTCACAAGCTACCGAATGTTGCTGAATACCGTGTTCTGTGGTTGGTCAATTCACTGACGTAAGTAGAAAGCCTTACAATCATTGAGAACAGTCTGAACACAATTCCCTCCATTTTAGTCTTCATAATCTGCTGAAGCAATACGGTGGCATTGATGAGTACATTTCCTTAAATACTCCTCAACAAAATCAACAACAGCTGAAGAACTTTGATCTCTCGGAGTATCGTCGAGTTATCTACGAGATAATTGTGTGTCTCTACCACAGTCTGGTGCAACAAGTGCAAGAGCTGTTGAAGCAATACATCGTACCGGCTGTCCTCGATCACGATGAAATTCAACGGGGACAAAACAATGGCAATCGTCGCACTATGTCGCTGGATTCATCGCCGGAGCATGCAAAAATATCGGCGCCTAAGTTGCTTGTCAATCAATTGGATCACTTTTACAAGCAGTTTAACTTCTTCGGACTTCATCTCAGCTACACCGAGCAAATCTTCTATCAATTATTTTATTACATTTGTGCCATTGCAATGAACACTCTGATGTTACGCGGCGATATATGCATGTGGGAGACGGGCATGAAGATTCGTTACAATGTCACGTGTCTAGAGGACTGGGTGCGAGAGAGAAAAATGGTAAGATGATCGATTAAACTTGAGAAGAAATAGATAATGAACGCTTTGATGCTTTCAGTCGACGGATGTAACAAAACCGCTGGCGCCCCTGATTGATGTTTCGCAACTGTTGCAATCGAGGAAAACCGAACAAGATGTTCAGAGCGTATATGAATTGTGCAATTCCCTGACAACTGCTCAAGTTCTAAAGGTGAAATATAAGATCAATCATTTTCTGTGGAGCTTTTGTTATTTTGAATTGTTGTTTTTTTCTTTCTTTTTCACAGATGATCAAATCATACAACTCCGATGATTGTGAAAGGGAAATAAGCAATACGTTTGTGGAAAAACTAACGGAAATGCTAAATAAACGCAATAAGGTGAGATATTTTGTTAAGTTGAGGGTTCCTAATTCCCTGCAAGTGATTGAGATAATGATCTAAGCGCGTGTAGCCTGAGCAGATTTGATATTCTCGTTCCGAAATTCAAATGCACTACATCCACAGTTTGTGAAGCTCTCACTTCTGTCGTTTCATTTCGCCTGGTTCATTTGCAGCAGCAGGTGTTTGCAAGGGAAAAGCCGAAGATACAGTGCTGTCTAAGTAATCTTCTCCTCGAAGTCTCAAACTGGGTGTCGTTTGTTAAACTTTGATTCTTCACAAGGTTTTGTTCAGATCTGAAGAAACAATCTTCTTCTTAGGGTTCCTCTCCGGTCCGGAGGTTGGATAAATATTTCAAAAAAATTCCTGCAAAAGTTCAGACTTCGGCAGCATCATTGCACCTACGGTTGAACTCTTTGAGATATGCTAACTTCATGTACCAAAGCATTTTCATTTATACGGAAACAAATGAATGGAAATTAAATCCATTGATTTTCTAACTCCTAAACGAATGACGGGATTTTGGTGAAACTTGGTACCCTTCTTGAATACTTGTGGTCTAGGTCATAGCTTCTCAACCTGTGAGCTATGCGGACCTCAACAACGAATTTATATCTCGGCGGACCCCTCCCAAAATACAACTTTAAATAAACAACGTAACTCCCAGATACAGATATATGTATATTGAAAGGCTGTCGTTCACCCCCTGAAAGTGCTCAGGGGTCCGCCGACCACAGATTGAGAATGGCTGGTCTAGATTCAAACGTAAGCTATTTTCTTTCTCGAAATACTGAATTTGACTTCAAATCGGAGAGCACAAGTGCATAACCTGACATACAAAAAAGGACGTCAAAAAAAAAGAAAAACAAATACATATGTTGTATGTACCCTTTCTGTGATCCACTACAAACCGCTGACCTGTTGTTCTGTGTAAATTGTTGTTTTCGAGCGACACTATAGTTGAAATTGTGTGGGCGTCCTCTCTGTCATCTGCCGAAATCATTTGGATATTTTTTTTATTGTTATTCATATATGGATGCAAAGCAAATCGAAGCAACCCTTGCTTGCCCAACCGTCGCCACGCCTGGGTGCCTGTGCCTACCAAGTAAACAAATTGTTTTGTGTGGAATGGTGAAGTACTCCCTGCTTGTGTTGGCAAGGCAAAGGAGTGAGATGTTGCGCTAACGCGACTTTTATCAACAACCAGACCGTCGCATGAAAAATCCATCGCAGGGTAGAGTCATCGCTGAGTTGAGGTATCACAGAAAGCGGGTAATTTTCGTTGCATGACGTGGAAGGTCTTTATCTTCGTTTTGTCTATGGTAACAGACAAGGATAGATAGAGAGATAGAGGGAAGAAGAACGCCGGACAAAGCCTTACATGAGACTGGCTGAGTCTTTCCCCCACGGAGATAATAAGAGGTGTCACAAACAAATATGTACACATTACAAAATACAGTGGTGGTCCAGTATAACGAAAGTATAACAAGGGCATTCGTTTAATAGAAAAATTCGTAATATCGAGCAAATTTTTCTTGTGCGTAATGTTAATTAAAAGTTTCACTCCACACAATGGACGCAGGTGGAAGAGAATTCCGTCCCCCCGACCTAGACGAAGTCAAGATAGCTATATCGAGACTAAAGTCGAACAAAGCTGCTGGTGCAGACGGACTGCCTGCTGAACTCTTTAAAGCAGCTGGAGATGAGATGGTAGGATACATGCACCAACTCATCTGTAAGATATGGTCTGAGGAAACTATGTCCGGTGAGTGGAACCTCAGTATCGTTTGCCCGATCCACAAAAAAGGAGACCCCTTCAACTGCGCCAACTACCGAGGGATAAGTCTCCTAAACATCGCCTACAAGATCTTCTCTGTCGTTTTGTGCGAGCGCCTGAAACCATTCGTGAATAACAGCGTGCATAGAGACGAGCTATACAACGCCATGTCTAGTTTTGACATTCCTGCCAAACTCGTCAGGTCGCTGCTCTATCAAGGTCGGTAACGAACTCACCGAGATCTTCAGTGTCAAAAAAGGTTTTAGACAAGGCGACGCGCTGTCATGTGACTTCTTTAACATCATCCTGGAGAAAATCGTGCGAAACTCAAACGCCAACACTAGAGGTACGATCTTCCAGAAGTCCATACAATTGCTAGTATACGCGGACGAATTTGACGTGATTGGTCGAACACAGCGAGCCGTCAATGAAGAGTTTGCTGGTATTGAAGCGGAGGCTGCAAAAATGGGTTTAACAGTTTAACAGAATGAGGGCAAAACGTAGTACATGCTGTCATCTAGAAAGGACGCAGAACACCGACGTCTCGGCCAGAACGTCACCGTACGCAGCTTTAACTTCGAGGTAATTAAGGACTTCGTCTACCTCCCCAGGTAAACAGTACAAACAACATCAGTACAGAGATTAAACGCAGAATAACTCTTGCCAACCGCTGTTTCTTTGGGCTCAAGAGGCAATTGAGTAGTAGAGCTCTCTCTCGAAGGACCAAGCCAACAGTATATAAGACCCTCATCATCCCTGTCCTGCTCTATGGCGCAGAAGCCTGGACAGTCTCAAGAGCAGATGAAGAAGTCCTTGGTCTTTTCGAGAGAAAAGTTCTGCGTTCCATCTTTGGTCCTGTTTGCGTTGATGGTTTCTGGAAAAGAAGATACAATCACGAACTGTACGGGCTTCACAGCGACAGCCTAGTCAGGCGTCTACGGATTCAGCGCATAAGATGGCTAGGCCATGTAGAGCGCATGGACAACACTGCTACAATCCGAAGAGTCTTCGACTCCGAACCAGTGGGACAACGCAATAGAGGACGACCACGAAAACGATGGCGCCAACAATTGGAGAAGGACCTCAACCAAATTGGTGCGCGTAATTGGAGACAGCTGGCTAAAGATCGTGCCAGCTGGAGAAGCTTGTTGACTGAGGCCCAGGTCCACCCCGGACTGTAGTGCCACTAGAAGAAGAAGAAGAATGTTAATTAAATGTACGAATATTGTTTCTGCACAGCAACAAAAAGTTAAAGTGTCTAGCCGGTTTACAGCAGACCCATAAACATGTATAAATCCCCAGTCAAGGGAGTTACTTTGAGCCCCTCTTCTCTAATGTAAGAAAAACATTCGTTATATCGAGTGTCAACTCATGCATGAAAAAAGTGTACGTTATATCGATCATTCGATAAATAGGCATTCTTTATACTGGACCACCATTGTATGATGATTTCCAACCTCCGTAGCGGGAGGGAACTTTAAGGAGAAGAAGTGTCCTCGGTTTAATTGCAGACAATGTAAACGCTATTTCTCCATTCTCCGGTGAATCATTGGAAAATCTCCGAGAGCTTAACTGCAGGTATTTCATAATATAGTCTCCATGAGCTATAATTGCGAACATTGAAGTGAAATTGTCAGCGGAAGTTAAGACTAAGGAAAGAAGGAGCTTAACAATTACAACACAATTGAGATTGATTAGTGTTCTTTGTGAAGAAGAACATTTTCCCCATAAATTACTTAGATCCTCGTGCATTCCAATTCGGAATCAATGAATAATCGTGTGTGTCTGTTAGCAGTGGCAACATATGAATTTCTTTTATTTGTTTCAGTGTACTTGAATAAATTCTAATCATTCTTTTAATGTCTTCACAGGAACGAAATAACGAATTTACCATGCATCAAGAATTCATCCATCCCTTCAAAGTGGTATACAACTACAGCGATGTTAAACTTGAAGATGTTGAGATTCCAAAGCAGTTGCATCTGGACGAGTTCCTCACGAAGATGTAAAACCTAAACCTACAATATAATTAAGTATTCCACGAGTGGAAGCAAACGAAAAAAAAAACAAAAACAATACATTTATCATGTGAACATAAGATGTTGCTTATATGTAAGCTTGTTGCCATTTTGAAATTTACCCAACTTGTACATTATTGATAAGTGCGCGTCAGTGATATAGCATAGCCCTACACTGCACGCATATGTATATTAGAACAAACAAAAATGATTCTTGTATCGCATAGTTTTACGATTATAGTGTCGCTCCCTTGATTTCGTAGACAAATTTGAATCCGTAACCGGTTGTATGAAAAAGTTAATTTGCAAATGTTTGTGCCCAACCTAAAGGGCGGTGAACAATAATTGCAATCTATTACTCTTCCCCGCTTGGTCGAGATTTGGTAATTTGTGCATTTGTAAGATATGTTGTGTATGTTGTTTTAGAAATAAATGTACCTACATGAATATGTTCATAAAATATTTAAATCGATTAAAAGAATCCATTCCTAAACAAACAAAAAAAAAAGAAAATGTATGATACGACGATGAGATTGAGATTGAGTGAGAGATTAGAAGATATACAAAACGATGGGACACAATAAAGTGAAATCAATGAGATTGTTAATGAAATGCCTTATGAAAGTGAAACTTCCTTGAAACGAAAATATTATTAAAATTTATTTAAAACTAAATATTTACCCAGAAAAATATATATGTATATGTATTTTGAAAATCTTCAAAGAAGATGAACACTATGTGATATGAAATGCATTCCAATTAAGTTAAACAAAAAAAAAAAAAAAACAAGCAATAATAATTATGTTCAAATTTTGTTTGTGAATGCCTGCAGTGGTTGGAGTAAGTTTTTGAACTTATCATGAAGTGCAAGGTTCCCATTTGATATTCTCCTACGGTAGTTTGTGACAAACAATCACCAGTACTTAAGTTAATTTAGGAGAAATGAATGAAAATGTACTTTGGGATTTTGTATTATTACAACTTTAAGAAATAATGGTTTTATCATTCCTAGTTTAGAACGATAATAGATGTTTTTTTGTTTTTTTCAATTAGATTGCAATAATTTCCGTCCTACTTGTTGTATTTGCAGTTGGCTTAATTACTTAAATGAGAACATGTCCTATAAACATTCAGTTGCCCGGGGAAACCCCTTAAAAAGAAGTAAAATGTTTGATGAATTGGTTGCAATATTTTTGTGAGTTGGGTGTTCAACTTGTTGCTCCTTGTTGTATTTGCAGGTGGCTTATTTACTTAAATGAGAAGAGGTCCTATAAACCTTTAGTTACCCGGAGAAACCGCTTAAGAAGAAGTCAAATTTTTATGAACACGTAAAATTAATGGCAAGCTGTTTGTGTTTTCATAAACGTCAGACTAACAAAGGACTGCGTTATCCATGTTCATTAATGCAGATATACTAACTTAGATCATACTAACTTAGGCCGCTTTTACACACGCAACTTTTTACTCACGATTGTCTGCAATTTCCTTTTGTGATCGCAAGCCACTTTTACACGTAGAAATCAACCCAGTTGCAATTCCTGCTAAATTTTGTCCGCTTCCCACCCTTTCACACATGTGTCATCTCTTTCTTACAAATGCATAGCATACTGTCGAAAAAAGGAAGAGATAAAAGGGAATACGAAGGATCAATCGCAATTCTCGAGCACACGCAACTCGGGCTACCCCTTGCACGTTTCACCTCTCTTGCCTACAAGATTGGAGAGAGAGCAGACGAATTTAGCGTGTGTAAAAGCGGCCTTACATGAACTGCAGTGCCTACTGTTCATAAACGTCAATAGCTCATCGATGCCGAGCAGATTGTGCAGTCATTATTGTTTGACTTCAAAAAGGTTCGATTGGAAGAATAATATTTTGTACTAAAGCAAGCCTGCGGACATTCTGCACCGTGTGGGTGTTGCAAAAACGCATGAGAAAAGAAATGCGATTGTACTAGCGCAGATTTCTGTCGTTTATGACGACACCCGTAAACCTTCAGTTGCCCGGAGAAACCACTTAAGAAGAAGTCAAATTTGTATGGACGCGTAAAATTTATCGCAATCTGTAGCTGATGAATTGGTTGCAATATTCTTGTGATCATTCGCGAGTTGGGTGTTCAGCTTCAAAGCTTTGTTCACAAACTTTGATCTTTGCATTGTGCATTTCATACATATGACTTTCGTCATCTTGGTGTCAGCATTTATTTCCCCTTGAAATTATCATTTTGTATAAACTAAAACATGAATCTATATATTGGCCATACATATCTTATTCAATCAGCTGTAAGCTCTTTTTCTTCATTCTAATTAGAGGCTTGTGCATTTTAGGTCAGTCGAGAGAGCGCTGAGTTTAGTTCAAATCTGTTTATTGAACTACACGGCTACTCGAAATTCTAATAAAAACACCTGCCATTCAGGGGCCTGACAATGTCTTGTAGACAACCACATGCATAAAATCAATAACTTCAATAATGGGTACGTTCTTCCTTCTTCGTTATTGTCCAAATTTTAAAGGTAGTATTTGCTATTGAGTCTCAAGACATTTTAATGGCTTCTTTGAGTTCTCCACATAGCTGGATGGCGTCGTTGGTTGAGTGCCTGTCCCTCGTTAGAGGGGTCACCGGTTCGTTTCCCAGTGAAAGAAAAGTTAATACGCTTTATTCGGTCTTCAAATCTGGTGCAGTCACCATTTGCCGTTGGGATCAAATTAACGGTTCTATTACTGGAGTTGTCGATCATTGGTAGTAGTCCGACTATGGCTATGACTGGCGATTTCGCTGGCGGCCCAACAACCGAACCTAACATTGAGTTCTCCAACGGTCCCCACAAATTTTCTATGTGATTGAGATCGGGACTTCTTGCCGGCCAATCCAGAACCTCAACATTTTTAAGAGAAAACCACTAACTGAAACACAAACTTAACACCACATAACTCTTCAGCTTTTTCCACCATTAAGTCGTCTAGAAGCTCAATGTATTTCTGTGTCTTACCAGCAGCACAAAAACCAGCCCAAATCATGACACGGCTGAACTTTACTACCCCCTTCATTCGTTGATCGTGCCAATACATTGAAACAACCTTCGGGTCCATCCAGATTGAATTTCTTTCCATCAATAAACAAGACATTTTTCCATTGTTCAGTCCATGACTTATTTTTTTGCAGAATCCAATCTTGCCAATTTGTGTCTTGTAGAAGGCGTCTCTTTAAAGGTTTCTTATCAGATCTGAGTATTTGTTGAACCCGACGTTTTCCAACCGGAAGATCATATTTTCTCACAATTTGTGAAGCTGAAGGTCTGTTTGTCTAACTTCTCGAAATATTAGGGATTTTTGGGCGGTTAGTTTCGTATTTTAAGTCATAGCGACGTATGGTCCCATATTTGACACCCAAATTCAAATATTTTCTTACCACTGTATGCGACCGATTGATTTTTTTCTGCAATTTCTTGCAAATAGAGCTCAGATTCCCTATACGCAATTATTTGGCCTCTTTCCTTATCTGTTAAAACCTTTCCCCGGGGCATTTCTGAATATTTTCCTAAAAATTGGAAATTTGCAAAAGCAAAACGTATTGTTCGTTTTGTGTTTACCGTATTTCTGCAGATGCAAAATGTGAAGTAGCAAATCCAATACATACACGAATTACTTGACTGTTTTTATTCGAATTACTTGATCTGTCCTATTTGTTAAGCCACTTCGAAATAACTCTTTGCATCGCCCTGCATTTGGAATTTGCCATGCAAATCCCATAACGGTTGTTTCACACAAGCGATGATGGTTCATTTAGAACAAAAAATGGAAATATTTTTAAAGGAACATAACGGTATTAGGGGCTGACATGCTTGATGCAGCTGCATAATGCAGATTTTTTTATAAGAATTTCGCTAAGTGCAGTTCGTTCTTCTAGTTCAATACTGCTCAGGAAAGTCTTCTGCGATTTTCGCCCAATGGGAATCTCTTTAATATTGCATCCATTCATTGCGCCAGAAAACCGTTTAAAATTCTCATCGCATATACCACCGATTCCACCACGATGCTTGATGTGCTTGTACTGCTGTAGATAAACAAAAACACCCCTGATGTGCAACACTGCCCATATACACGCAAAGCAAACCACTCAATTTAGTTCAGTTTAGTTCGATTTAGTTCAGTTACGCTTACCGAATTTCATGTATGCAGAGTAAAGGGCCATTTATATGAGCTGCGAACGCAGCAACTTTCAGAAGCACCCGATTCTCAGCAAATACAAACCAAAAGTTATACTTCTTGGTATGCAAACAGTTGAGCATTGAATTATCGAGTTTTTTTTGTCGACAAAAATCTCAACAAAAGATAGTTTAACTATCCTAATTACCGATTTTATATTGTTTCTCCGTGAATTGTTTGCGAACTGCCAACTGAGAACGCAATACACAAAGAGACAAAACGCAAAGAGGCAAACGACCACAAAATTTACAATGGAGTTTTCATAAATTCAACTCGTAATTATCTGCGACTCCATATGAATGCATTGTCAGTGTTTGCGAAGTTCGCAATTCGTAGCGACCTCATACGACTGGCCCTAAAGAAATGTCTGCGTTTGCGAAGTTCGCAATTCGTAGTGAGCTCATATGAATGGCCCTTTAAAGTCTATCTCTTTGTTGAACTACTGAACTAAAAAGATATTCTACGAAACGAAGTTACGATACGAACTGCGAACAAAATGCCATCACACAAGCCGAACGGAGTCACAATCTCCGACGTAAATAACTTGTCGTAGAAAAAGATAACAAATTTCCATTTCATTCGAACTTGTAGCAGATTTTTCACTACGATTCCTCTACGAATAAATTCTGTGATCGCTTTTTCGGAGTACGTAGCAAGTTTCGGATTACGATGGAATTCGTGATAGGGGTGATTGTGAACTAGTTCATTTAGTTCACTTGTTAGAGCTATATTGAGAACTAGTTCGTTCGTGAACTACAAAACCTAATTTTTATGCGTTTATTTTAGACTGAGGCCCCTCCAAACAGCTTATTGCGGTCGTTTCCTATTGTATTGTACCCGACTTCAAAATGTCTGGCCTTAGTGCTAGTCTTTATACTATACAAACCCACTCGCCTGGAGCTATTAGACTCATTTTGAAAAAAAACACTTATCCTAGAGCAGCTTAGCTCTAACAATATTAAGGCCAATTCGCAATAACGCGTTCGAGCGGTCGGGCTTTCATATTTCATATGTACGCGTTTTATAGAGTTCACGAGAATGTCATGTCACGCGAAACTCAGTTTTCTATAACGAAATAGAACGTTAGCGCTTGATGCTTTAAATGGCCTGAAATACATTTTACAAGAAAAAAATATGCAATTATTCCAAATAAAATCCCTACAAAAAATGAATTGCTTACTCAAATAATTGCAAGTACACCAATAGTTAGTCAAGCCGCCAAAAATGAAAGGTCATGAGTGCATAAAAAAAATCACCCGGGTGAGTAGAGAGTATCTGCACCTAGAACTTTGTGCTCTGGCTTACGATATCACGATCTGTGAAGCTTCAACGCCCGATCGCTGTATTTTGATTTATGCCATGGATTTACGTGTATCCCACTAAAAATGTCAAAGCCCGACTGCTCGAACGCGCTATTGCAATATGGGTATTAAAGCCAATTCAAGCTCGAGAGAAGGCCTAAAACTTGCCATACTATCATTGCTTTACGTGCTTCCTTCTTTTTGAATTTACTCCAATTCATTGTTGCAACATACAGAAGTACGGTAGATTCTGTTTGGTTCCTCTGTTGTACTTATATGCTTCCCAAGAGTCGAATGAATTATTCCTCCGAATGCCGACCATGAGGAAACACCTGTTAGATTTATCAATGTTTTGTTATACAGACAATTACTTTTATTTATGCCATGAAATTTTCGGGTTTTGATTGAAATTGAATAACAATCATCCAAACTCGTAGACTTGTTATTGATTACATATTTTTTACATCGAAAATTACATATTTATATTTCAAGACATATACAACAATAAAATAAAATAATCATTAATGTTAGTGACAAAGAAATACTTCCGAAAAATTTAATAAATAATGGAGTCTATATATATAATATACATATGTATGTGAATGTATATATATATGTAAGGAATATGCATATATTTTTAAAATAGAGGAAAATATATTTATACAAATTGACGTATGTCGATTTCTCGTTGAACACATAAATAGTTAAATAAATTTATTTAATAATCAAGGGTAAATGCTGTTTTTTTTTGTGCAAACGAAACTGAACATGGTACTATGTAGAAATGTGCCCACTTTTTGATCTTCAACAATACCTAATTCGATCTTCACGCCTCGACTAAGAGAAGAACTCAAAGTTCTTATCACGCATGCAGGACATATGGACACAGCTGGCAATGAGGCAGCAGGTGAAGGCAATCGAATGGATTCAACCACCTCTGGGAGATTTTAAGAAGAAGATGATAGAATTCTAGATCTAGCTAACAAGAGGTGGAACACTGTAACCACCTGCAAGACTACTCCGATGCTATGGCGCAATATCAATAGAACTAAAACCGACAAACTCCTTCAATGTGGCAAAAAGTTACTAAGGATGGTAGTCGGAGCGGGGCATAACCATCTGAAATATCGTGAAACAAAAATGGGTTCATCCCCTGACTACATATGCAGACGAATGCGGCGATGTAGAAGAAAGACAACACAAAGAGGCAAACGACCAACAAATTCGCAATGAAGTGTCAGCTTTCATAAATTCGACTCGTAATTATCTGCGACTCCATATGAATGCATTGTCAGTGTTTGAGAAGTTCGCAATTCGTAGCGACCTCATACGAATGGCCCTAAATAAATGTCTGCGTTTGCGAAGTTTGCAATTCGTAGTGAGCTCATATGAATGAGAGGACACTCCTCACTATCTCTGCTACTGCTCCAGACTCTGCCATCTGAGATACAGGACCATGGGAGAATTCTTCGTCCAGGACCTGCAAGAACATAAGAACATCCACTTGTCTCACTTTTTCAGATTTATTAGGAGGTCGGGCTGACTTGACGAAGAAAGGACGTCACAAACGGTCTCGCTGAGTACGATAAGGGTATAAGGAGGAACTCATTCCTCCTCTGGGTATCACAATGGGTCCATACGGACCTAAGTGAGACGTGCTCCTGTGCATCTACCCACGATCCTGTCCTAGCCTAAGAGAATATATGTGAATCATTTTTCATTACTGTCGTCAACGAAACAAACGTGCAAGGAGAACAGTATCGAGAACAAATAGCTCACTAACCACTGTTTCTTGGGGCTAAGCAGACAACAATAATAGGGCCCCATATCGGAGATCCCAGCTGACTTTATAGAAGACCTTGATCATACCATCCAATTTCAATAGTGGATGGAGAAGTCCTTGATCTCTTCCAGATTCAATTTCTTGGAGCGATCTCCAGTCCATCTGGGTGGGCTGTACTGTCTACGTATCCAACGCCTAAGGGTGCTAGAGCGAATCTTGGTCCCGTCCTAAGAAGTATACGACATCGAACCTGTGGGGTAACAGCAAAGCCAGTAACGTGTAATGGTGCTTCCAGTAAGGTGTTCACTAACTGCTACTTCAAATTTTGTCTTTTAGTTACGATCTATGATCACCAAGGACGAGAAAAGAATATGTAAGCTCTCTTTATTACCCCTGTTTTTGCGTATATGCCTGTATTCACATCGTGGTATGCATACACGTATGTGGCACAGAGAGTGAATTCGCACCCCACCGAGTGAAATGAAGAATAACAAGAATACTTAACGTTCTGCTTCTGCCTTCTACACAACGTACACCTACAACCGAATGTGGAATCAACGGCGATGCGCTGAATGTTGTTAAACACCTAACCATACACATTTGATAGGGTGTGCGGTGAACTCTTGCCACCTTCGAATAAAAGTCACAGTTCGGAGGATATTATTATTATTATTATTATAATTTATTAGCATGAAATTAAAATTACATACTAACAATAGGCTTGCTGCAGAGGATCACGGCTCTATGGTGTATACAAAGTTATATATTTAGATTATGCTGTTTAACAAATTTATATATATTACATATATTTTCCTGTGTTGGAGTTTTAATCATTTAATCATGAATGATAGGAATGTTGATTCTTATGCAACCTGTGTTGCCCTAAAATGTCCAATTGCGAGTGACAAATGTTGCAGGTGGGAGGAGGTCTACCTTTCAGAAGATGTTCATGTGTACATTCTGTGTGCCCCAATCTAAGTCTTGTAAATATAGTGTTGGAGATTTTAGATGTTGTTAATGGATAAGTGGGGCTTATCCGCTCCGGATTTATAATGTTGTAATGATGCTGGTCCACTCGTGATAGAAGAATAGCACGCACAACACGAGTGGTTGCTGAGAAGCTAGGCCCTGGCCAGAGATGAAGTATTAAAGGTGTACATGATTTCTGGCCCTGGCCCTCTACGGGCTGTAGCGCCACCCAATTATTATTATTATTATTATTTATAATGATGCTGGTAGTTCCGCCAGTTAGCTACTTGCTTTTGGTGAAGTTTGTGCTTCATTAGGCGTAAAATATCCAATTTTGTGCTGATATTGAATTTGAATATTGGAGCATGGTGGGCAAGACTAGCTTCTAAATCAACTAATTCGTTCCCTTTGATACCAGTATGACTGGGGATCCACATTAACTTAAGTTTGTTGGGAGACTTAATGAAGTGGTTACGAATATCCATTATAATTTCTGTTATTACGAGGGTTTCTAACAGAATTGATCACAGACAGACTGTCGGTGCAAGTGACATATTTACCTTTGGACTTGGCAATGTAGTTAACTGCCTTTTGGATCGCCATAGCTTCTGCTGTAAAGACAGAAACATACGTTGGTGGTAGCCCGGATTTTATCAAAGTACCATTTTCTTTGGTAACGGCAAATGATGTACTGTGGTCTATTTTGGATCCGTCCGTGAAGATAAAATTCCATCATTAGAGTTTGAGATCGGCGGAAATTCTTGCATAGGATGTGTGAAGGACCTCTTTCAGGGTATTTTTTTTTGTTGTACCTGGTCATGCAAAATAAATGAGTCAGTTTTTATGCTTCACGGAGGAAATTTTGTTGTGGGATGGTGTAGTACAGTTTGTAATAGCTGACAAGATTGGTTTTGCTGTGTTGATGTTGCGTGTTGATGTTATGAACCCGCTTCGGCAAGAACATTTTTTATCGGGCTGGTTCTGAAAGCGTTGATACTCCGACGTGCAGCTTGATGGTACGGTGCTTTTGTGGTGTTTAAAGTTGATTTGGGTGAATTACCAAAGATGAATAAACCATAATCTATCTTACTAAGTAATAATGATCTTGTGATTAAACTTAAGGTGTTAGTATGAGCATTAATTTTTTTACTAGAGAGATAATTTACAATATTTGCCCTGTCAGCCAGGAGGATATACTTAGAAGGCATTGACCATACTATCCAATTTCATCTATGATCGCTATGATCTCTTCCAGACTAAATTTCTTGGAGCCATCGCCATTGCTGTGTACGTTGATTTCATCTGGAGGTGGGAAAGCCTTTTCAATGCACTCTGCGTGTTAGTGGAGTCCCATTGGAGCAGGAGTTTTTTTTATAGTTTGCGGGCGCTCAAGAGATTGCTAATACCCTTAAGTGTCTGGAGTCAAGACACAGCACGGTCCGCAAGCATAGAGGAAGAAAGAGAGAGGAGGTACATGTGCACATTGGTCTTAAATATCTGCGGGTTGTAGTATGTGGGAAATATTGGGCTGGGAAGAGCATTCCATATAAAGCGCGGCTGAAGAACGAGTCTCTAAATTTAACTGTGCGTCAGAAAGTAGTCTTAAGGGTGAACTGATGAGCATTCCTCGCGAGACGAGATTGCGGAGATTGCAGATGAATTCATGGAGAGGAGAAATGCTCTCTTGAGCATCGTTTGTTAAAAAAGCGATAAAATATGGACAAGGAAGAGACGGTACTTCGATGTTCGAGCGAGTCTAATGACTCGGCGATATTGTTGTCTCCTATAAGTTTTATCGCTCGCTTTTGGATTTTATGTAGTGCAGAGTGGTCTTGGGGGCACCAGACCAGATATGAGCATTGTACTCATGCTTGGTACGGATATACGCCTTATAAATGAAAGCCAAAATCAGGGGTAGTGAAATATTTCATGCATCGATTAAGGAAACCTAAACATTTCGCACCATTTTTGGTGACCTCAAATATGTGATCGATTCAACTAAGTGTTGTGTTGATACACATACCATTTCCGGTTTCATCGACACAGGCGCCATTCATGGATAATAACTGATTATCAATGTGGAGAAGTTCAAGTATCACGGTGTCTTTTTCATTAGTGATATAATGCTGAACTTTCATGTAGGATTGACCAAGTTGGTTTACTTTTAAACCAGCTTTGAAGATCAGGAAGGCCGAGCTTGGTGCGAAAACCAAGCTAACGGTTTTCAATTCAGTTTGTGTTCTAAATCTCACCTATGGTCATGAAATTTGGATAACGATCGAGCGAATAAGCTCGCGAATACAAGCTGCCGAAATGAGATTTCTTCGTGCTGTTGTAGGAGTTACTCGGAGGGTTACGGTGAGAAACAGGGCAGTATGCGAGGAACTCAATGTAGAGCAGCTGCTTCTTAGAACGGAAAGGCCAATGCTTCGAAGATTTGGTTACGTGGTACGAATGTCTTCATCATCACGACTGCCGAGGCTTGTCTTGAATGCGATTCCATCCGGTAGGCGACCGCTTGGTAAACCAGGACGAGATGATTGTACCAAGTCCAAAAACTCGCCTGGTTGCGCTTGGGTATATCGTCTGATGAGTTAGAGTCGATGGCGGAGGATCGAGTGGCCTGGAGATCTCTCGTGCTAGAGCGAATATAAAGCTTGGTCCCATCCCAAGAAGTATGAGGTTTAGCCCGTGAGGTAACAGCAAAGGATGCCCGCGTCTATGTTGGGGAACATAAGCAGAGAAAGATCTCAATCATGATGGCTTGCGAAATTAAAGGCAGCTACTCTGAGATGCCGATAGCTGGAGAGTGTTGTTTGTTGAGGACCAGGTCCACTCCGCACTGTGGCGTCACATATATTCTTGTGTGTTGATGTTTGAAATCAACGTGGGATATTTATTATGAAACCTGCATCATTCCATCTGTAGGCTGGCTACACACGTCGAAATCACTTCTACTTTCTGACGCTGAAGTTCCTAGTTCTTTTGCTATTGAGGAAATCCAGTAGGTAGTGTCTGGTTGTTGTCCTCACTTTGATCCAAAGATGTGTTCGCATAAATAACTGGCGTTAAAAAGGGTTCATCGTCATTCAGTCTAAAGACAAGTTTTCTGTCGAAGACCACGAAACCACGAAAGGTTGTCTGATTTAGGATCAAATTAAATCCGTAATAAGGAGCCATAGGACGTATCAACAAAACGCACAAACAGTCTCGTATTTATCTGCATCCTATACGAAGTCACATTTAATAAAATTTCCAATTCGAAGTGGAAACAATTGAAGGAATTATTTTCTATTGATTTTATTAGACTAATTAGCACCTTCTTGTAGAATAACATTTGAAAGTTTATTTCTAGGTAAATTAATAGACGGTTTACGCTCCGTGATGATACCAGTCGCCACAGTCATGCCATTCTCCCGAATAGTAAATGCCTGACCCGGTGTCATAACCATCTTACGAAATAGTGTGATCAACACCTTCCCATGCTCGCCGGGCATGATCATGCCATTTGATGGAACTAAAAGAAGATTAAGTTAGTTACTCTGCCGTGATGACTATACACTATACACGGTGCACTTACCTAAATCAATTCGGGCAGGTACATTCCAGGTTGTGCTGAAAAGCTGTTGGATATACTTTGACATTAACGGCCTGGAACGGCCGCCTTCACCTCGTGACAGTAAGTACATTGAACCCTCGAAATGATTAGAAATGTCCTCCGAGGCAGATGCACATAGCAGCATGCCGCGTTCCACTCGAGAAATTTTCACACCTCTTAGAAGCGCTCCGACATTCTCACCAGCCTTTCCCTATGTCATCCAAATTAACCTCGTATTTTTTGGCCACACCTGAATACTTGCAAATACTTACCTCGGAAACGCTTTTCTTAAATATCTGAATATCGCTTATGGTAGTTTTAATATTTTGATTAAAGCCAAGTAAATCGGCTTCATCGTTCTTCTTCATAGTTCCTCGCTTGATGGTGCCGACAACGACGGTTCCTCGTCCAGACACCGTGAAGGCATTGTCAATGGGCATAATAAAAGGAGATGTGAAGTCTCTTGTCGGCGTTGGCACATACTCATCCACATGGGATAAGAGTTTTTCAATGGACTTCACTCCGTATTCCGATTGATCATCGCGCATTGCCAATAATGCAGAGCCATAAATGACAGGACTGTTGATTCCATCGAAACCGAAGTCACTCAGCAGTTCTCGGATTTCGATTTCAACCAACTCCAGAACGTCCTTATCGACGAGATCGGCTTTGTTCACATAGACAATGATTTTTGAAATGCCCACTTGTTTAGCCAGCAGGAGATGCTCTCTTGTTTGAGGCATTTGACCATCAGTGGCGGCTACAACCAGTATAGCACCGTCCATTTGGGTGGCACCTGATATCATATTCTGGAAAATGGATTAATCGTCTGTATGGCAGTGGGAGCGATAGTGTATTGGTCTCACTTTAATATAATCAGCATGTCCTGGGCAATCAGTGTGGGCGTAGGTTCGGGAATCGGTTGCATAACCAATGTGACAGGCGTTTATTGTGATTCCTTTAAAGTCAAAGTAAAGAGGTTGGTCATTTGAATTCACTCAGTCGATTTGGACACCTACCTCGGGCCTTCTCTTCTGGAGCTTTGTCGATTTGGTCATATGGTATGTAGTCGGCTAAACCCTTCTTAGCGAGAACTTTCGTTATCGCGGCTGTCAGTGTTGTCTTGCCATGATCGACATGACCAATCGTTCCAATGTTGCAGTGCGGCTTTTCGCCTGTACTTGTGCTAGCAAAGCTTCTTACCGAAGACGATTTTGGTGCTACTCTGCTCACGGATATCCTACACCAGGTCCTTTCATTTTGCCAACACGTTTGACTGTGGAATGAACTGGCACACAAGGGTCTTAGTTTCTCCTTAAACTGAAGGAAAAACTTTCTTTTCTGACAAAGCCTAGTTATTGTATTCATTGCAATTTGGAATTTGTGCAGCTCTTAGAAGACTGGCTAAAATAACCTTATTTACTTGAGGGAAAAAACTTTGCCAGAATCACAGTACATGTTGCTAAACAGCTGATTGTAAGCATGACATTTATTTGTTTACAAATAGCAGGTATGTTCGATTCAACGAGAACCTCTACCCATCCATCTCAAATGAACAGAGGTAGAAAATGCCGGTAAGAAGAATTATGGTTCGGGATATGTACAATTTACATTCTCAGGAATATTAAAACAAGAATTTAACGATTTTACCCGCTAACTTGTTATTTACAGTCCGTGTGAGAAAATTCTCCTTTGGCTTGAACCAAACGTCACCTCCAGCCAGGCAAAGTCACCCTAGCCTCCGCTGCAGGGCGCTGCTGCGAGTAAAAAGCCATAGTTTGAGTTATGTTTTCCCGCCAATTCTGTCGTTGATCATCGTGCATTTGTTGATTGGCGATTGTTTTGCATTTGCGACTTTATCACGGCTATTGTTGTTAAAAAAACACACACATTTTGTGTTACTTTATAAAGTTCGAGTTAACTAATAAGATTGCAACTTAAAAATGTCAAGCCCGGCAAGAACTCCAAGAGGAAGTGGGAATAGGGCCCAGAGGACGCCAACACGAAGTAAGATCATGTTTTTTTTTTGTTTGCTTGTGAAAATGTGAGATTATTTAAAATTTTTAAATTCTAAAGGAACATCGGCACAAGAAACTGAAACTCCAATGCGTATGGGAGCCCGTGCAGCTCCTTCGGACAATGTGAGCTTACCACCGACATCTCCGGGCGGAGTTAGCGTTCCCCCAACCAGCCCAGCTCGTGGCATTGTCGCCAATATGAGCGAAATCGACTTGAGCTCACCCCTCAACTATGGAACACCAAGGTAAGTTCGCATATAATTAACTAGACACTAACTGAAAATCTTTCATTGACATGCAGCTCGATGGGATCGATTCGTACGCCTCGTTCTGGCATCCGTGGAACTCCGCTGCGTGCACGTCCCGACATCAGGACGGATAAGCGTATGAGGCAAGTGGCAATTGGTGCTGAATCGGTAAGTTATTTATTTTATAGGTGTATACACAATTCGAAAATAAACTATGGGAAATAATCGCAACACATCTGTAAAACAAATAATATAGATATCATGCTAAATGCGATGTAGTATGCAAATCGCATAAAAGGACACCGGTTCCGCTTTTCCTGAAAAGTTCACTGCTTATTTCAAAACAACCACCATACTTCATTCAATGCTTACCGAAAGTGTTAATGTTGTACGGCACAGGGGACATTTGCTATTGATCCCTGCGTATGTTATGTAGAACTCGATGCATTCTGCACAGAATGAATGACCACAATTGAAAAAAATTGGTAGCGTCTTGTCTTCCAGGCAAATCGCGCAAATGTCTTTGTCATGCTTAAAAATATACATTTTATAAATATTCTGAAAAGGATCTCTGACATGAAATCCATATAATATTACATGTCACACATAGTTTGCTGGGTTGTCATTTAGATTAAGTAGAGCAGGCATGTCAAGCTCGCGGCCCTCTGCATGATTATTTCCGACCCGCAACACTTTGCCGGAACTATACTATTTCCATTAAAATGTTCTAAAAAAGTTCGCGATCTGATTCTTTCGGTCATTACGCAAATTTCATGACCATAAGTGAGAGTTGGAACGAGTACTGAATTGAAATGACTGCTAACTTGGCTTTGACACCAAGCTTGGCCTTCCTGATTACAGATCTTTCAAACTGTTTCAAAAATTGAGCCTGCTTGGCCAAACCTACAGGAAAGCTCAGCATTACCTACTCCTCCCGTCCCGCTTCAACGGGACTCCACTAACATGTAGAGTGCATTGAACAGGCGTTCTGGAAATGACCATAACCTCCGATTTGTCCACGTTAACCCTCATTCCAGCATCAGCACATACGGCAACAAACCTTTTGACTGCACGCTGGAGTTCCGTCTGGGAGGATGTGAGGGTAACTAAGTCATCTGCAAATATAAGCAGCTGTAGTTGGAGCAATCTCTTCTGTTCCCCGTTTTGAAAAGAGGGACAATGACTCCAGCTTGCCAGACGCCAGGTGCCTCACTGCGTTCCCAGGCCACTTTAATGACACGAGAGAGCCATAAAACTCCCTCTTTACCCATTGCCTTAAGCATTTCTGACCGGATTTCATCCATACCGACGGATTTTTAGCCAATTTATAGCGATCCAATCGCCAAAATGACTTCCTCCACCGTTTGACTATTCTCCGCCCCACTCAAGACCAAGGGAGCCGCCATCCTCAGTGCCCTGTTCGGGATTGAGCAGCTGCGAAAAGTGCTAGCTCCATCTGCGCAAAATGTCTACCTCATTGTAAAGCAACGCACCATCCTTGGATTTGACGCCTTCGAGGATGTTGAATTTCCTTCCTCTGAGTCGGCGAATGGTCTGGCGGCAAACCACGCCTTTTTCGCAGATCTATGGTCGCTTTTCAGCTTCTCCTCGAACTCCTTCCAAGACTGCTCTTTAGCTGCTCGCACAGCTAATTTGCAAGTTCTTCGCGCCTCAGTGTACCGGTCACGAGAAGCAGTCTCCCAAGAGAATCCAGTCTCTGTAGGTCTTCTTCTTCTCTCTGATGGCTTCTTGAACTCCGGATGTTTTAAACCACGCAGTTCTTTTCTCACCACCAGCCAGCACTCCAAGCCGCTTCACTCCACAAACATACCGTGCAGAGGCAATGACCGCTGTTGAAAACAGTCGCCATTCTTCCTCTACATGCGATGGAACAGTTGAAAGTTGCTCAAACCTTTCAGATATGTGCCGTGCAAAATTTAGCTGCAACTCACTGTTCTGTAGTTTCTCCCACCGTATGCGTGTAACCACTCTTGGTATCCGCTTTGGCAAAAAAAAACACTATCAGTGAGGTTCAGCGTACACAATACCTGGTGATGATCAGTTGACACTTCAGACCCTCTCATCCCACGAACGTCACAAACCATCCGTTTCATACACGATTGTACCACAAAGAGATCTATCAACGATTTCTCTTGAAGAATCGGACAGTCCACGTGTATTTTGGATGCTTTTGTGTGGAATGAAGGTGTTCATTATGGACATGTCGTTTGAGCAGCAACAGTCCAACAACTTCTATCCGTTCGCGTTCCGATGAGGTAATCCTTTGAAAAAATTAAATTTTTTAATAAAAAAAGAAGTAGCTGCAAGAGGACTACAATTTTCTTTATACCCAAAGCGGGAAAAAAGCTAACATTTGCACCCTAAGGGTCTTGACCTATCAGCTTATCCTCCTTTCTATTGAAAACATTAGAAATGCTCATTGACTTACATTCAAGATCAACGATTGATCCTGCTCGTCATCATCATTTTCTGACCAGCTTGATCCACTACGGGGTCGCGGGCATAATGCACGCACGAGAGATCTTCAGGCCACTCGATCCTCCGCCCTCGACTCTAACTCATTAGCCTTTATGCCAGGCGAGTTTTTGAACTTGATCCAACCCTCTCGTCCTGGGTCTGCCAAGTGGTCGCCTACCTGATGGAATCGCATTCAAGGCATGCCTCGGCAGTCGTGATGATGAGGACATTCGTGCTATATGACCAAACCATCGAAGCAAAGCCCTTTCCGTTCGGAGAAGTAGCCGCTCTACATTGAGTTCCTCGCGTACTGCCGTGTTTCTCACCCTATCCCGCCGAGCACCTCCCACAACAGCACGATGAAATCTCATTTCGGCAGAGACTGAGTGGCCTTCAAACGAGGACCATCACTCCCATACTCCTGCAAAACACTCCAGAGTTTACCTCGAGGGACTCGGTCGTATACCTTTTCCAAATCTACAAAACATCTGTAGATCGGTTTGGCACACTCCCAAGCCTTCTCGAGTAGCATTCTTAGAGTGAAAAAGCTGGTCGGTTGTACTTCTGCCGGGACGAAAACCGAGCTGTTCATCCCCATCCTGGACTCGACCATAGCTCTACAACATGCCTCTAACACCTTAGCGTAGACTTTACCGGAGCGACTTAAAAGAGTTATACCCCTGTAACAGGAGCAATCTCTTTTGCCCCCCTTTTTGAAAATAGGGATAATCACCCCACTAAACTTTCGTTATCGCAGCACTACCCCATTGGACAAATCATTGCATAGCATCACAAAGGCAGTGATACTTACGTTTACCAACTCAGCCATGATCTCAACGGTGTGATTAAACTTTTGGCAATGCCTCCACCAACCTCGATTACACGTCACCTAGATATTATTCAGAAAAATACCCTTACACATGTACGGTGGCAACATACCCTTTCACAACGCCATACAATTCTACACAGATGGATCCAAGACGGAAGATTGAGTAGGAAATGGTTTATTCTCTAAAGATCTTAATTTAAATAAATCACTTCGTCTACCTAACTACTGCAGTGTCTTTCAAGCGGAAATAATGGCGATTAGCGAAGCCCTCTCCTGGTTGAGGTGGAACGTGATATCCGCTAGTGATATCAGCATCTTCACTGGCTATCCAGGAGTCAATCAAATCCCTGACATCGCTCTCTATAAACTCTAAAGTAGTCATTAATTGTCGTGAATCTCGTGAGAGATCCGAACAGTTTCACATTCGCCTGTGGTGGGTACCAGGCCATATAGACATTAGGGGAAACTGCGAAACTGACGAAATCGCCACAAAACTGCCAGTTGACATAGGCATTTTAGTTACAGCTAAACATCTCAATAAACAAAAGGACAGGCAATAAATGCCAAATCTAAGCAAATCTGGCCCTCTCTCGATCCAGAAAGATCAAAAAGACCTGATCTCAATAAAGTGATCCAAAATTAGTACTGCAGTGCGAATAATCACCGTACACTGCCTATTAGGTCTACATGCAAAAAGACTAGGACTATTCTCAAATGATTTCTGCAGTAGCTGCCGAGATGAAGAAGCGGAGGAAAGTGTGAAACACCTTCTCTGCAGCTGCCCTGCACTCGCCACGATCAGAAAAGCCGCATGGTGGGCGATAATCTTGACGACCTCAGCGAAACACCAGTCATATCAATATTATAATTCACTGACAAATCTGGCTGGCTGTCATGTAACGCCATGTCCCTCGTTTGTGTTAACCCACGTGGCAGAACAGTAAAGTACAGCCACTTCCAACCAAACCTAACCTACATCAACGCAACTCACACCACGCATCCTCTATTCTAGTCCATAGTAATTTAAAAAAAAAATCGTTTCTTTTATCTTTAGCTTGAACCCATACCTGAACGGCAATCAGAAACATCAGAGGCATCAACCGGCCCTCAGCTCGTGATCTGGGGCACAAACGTGGTCGTCAGTCAGTGTAAGACGAAATTCAAGAATTTCCTAATGCGCTACATCGACCCCGATGCAGAACAAGATGAGATATCGGAAAACATCGACGTCAATGAGCCATTGTACTTGCAAAAGCTGGAGGAGATTCACACGCTCGAAGAGCCGTATTTGAATGTTAATTGCTCGCACTTGAAGACCTTCGATGACAACCTCTATAGGCAATTGATTTGCTATCCGCAAGAAGTCATTCCGACCTTTGATATGGCCGTTAATGAGATGTTTTTCGAAAAGTATCCAGCGGCTATACTTGAGCATCAGATTCAAGTGAGGCCATTCAATGCTGAGAAAACGCGTAATATGCGAGCATTGAATCCGGAAGACATTGATCAGTTGATCAGTATCAGTGGAATGGTTATCCGTTCATCGAATGTTGTGCCGGAAATGCGTGAGGCCTACTTCAAGTGCATCATTTGCTCGTTCTTCACCACCGTGGAGATCGATCGAGGACGCATCGCTGAGCCAACACTTTGTACGAACTGTAACACAAATCATTGCTTCCAGTTGGTGCATAATCGATCACAATTTACCGACAAACAGTTGATTAAGCTTCAAGAGTCGCCCGATGACATGGCTGCAGGTCAAACGCCTCACAATGTGGTTCTATTTGCGCACAATGATTTGGTTGATAAGGTTCAACCGGGTGATCGAGTTACTGTCACCGGAATTTACCGTGCTGTTCCAATACAGGAGAGCACTCGAGCGAGAAATGTCAAGAGTGTGTACAAGACGCACGTGGACGTAGTGCACTTCAGGAAAGTGGACAATAAACGATTGTACGAGGAAGAAGATGGGTAAGTTGCCTTCGATCAATGAGTGGGTGAATGTTTACTTAGTTGGCTCACTTAATTCACAGCAAAGATCATATTTTCCCTCCAGAGCGTATCGAACTGCTTAGAACGCTCTCCCAAAAGCCAGACGTATATGATCGCTTGGCAAGAGCGTTGGCTCCTTCAATTTACGAGAATGCAGACATCAAGAAGGGAATTTTGTTGCAACTGTTCGGTGGAACCAAAAAGAAGCACGTTGCCTCAGGAAGACAAAATTTCCGGTATGCTACAAGCAGTGACATCTCGGCTACCGCACAGATGTATCAACGATTTCTTCTTCTGTTCTTATTTTAGGTCTGAGATCCATATCCTTTTGTGCGGTGATCCCGGTACTTCCAAGTCTCAGCTTTTGCAGTATGTCTTCAATTTGGTGCCAAGATCTCAATACACCTCTGGTCGAGGTTCATCGGCTGTGGGTCTAACGGCCTACGTTACTAAAGATCCAGAAACACGCCAGTTGGTGCTGCAAACGTGCGTCTTGAATTGCATACGTTTTACTTGCGGTGTTAATCTATCTTGTTCGCTTTAGGGGTGCCCTCGTACTTGCTGACAATGGTGTATGTTGCATTGATGAGTTCGACAAGATGAACGACTCCACACGCAGTGTTCTTCACGAAGTCATGGAACAGCAAACACTTAGCATCGCTAAGGCTGGCATTATTTGTCAACTGAATGCGCGTACATCCATTCTCGCTGCCGCAAATCCCGCAGAATCACAATGGAATAAGCACAAGAACATCATTGACAACGTGCAGCTGCCACATACATTGTTGTCGCGATTCGATTTGATTTTCTTGGTTCTGGATCCACAGGACGAAGTGTTTGATCGTCGCCTAGCTTCGCATCTTGTTTCCTTGTACTACGTGTCGAGACAGGAGGAAGAAGACACCATGTTTGTGAGTAGACAACGAAAATGAAATAACTGATTGCGAATGACAATGTTCATGTACTTCCTTAGGATATGAGCGTGCTCCGTGATTATATTGCCTACGCACGTGAACACATTGCTCCGACTCTGTCGGAAGATGCCCAACAGCGATTGATTCAAGCGTACGTTGATATGCGTAAGGTTGGCGCTGGACGTGGACAAATTTCGGCATATCCAAGACAGTTGGAGAGTTTGATTCGCTTGTCAGAGGCCCATGCTAAAGTGAGGTTAAGCACCGAAGTCACTGTTCGAGATGTTGAAGAAGCCTGGAGGTAAGTTGTATTTATTTATTTATTCGAATTCCACGACTAATCAATTTGGCATCTGCATGCATCAGACTCCATCGAGAAGCGCTAAAACAGTCGGCAACAGATCCACTGTCCGGAAAGATAGACGTGGGTATTCTTACGACAGGATTATCGACAGCTGGACGCAAGAAGCGCGCTGAGCTAGTCGCCAGTATTAAAGACAATCTCAAGAAGAGAGTTAAAGTGCCAACAATTCCATACCAGAAGTTATTCAACGAAATCAAGGAAGCATCGCAAATTGTAAGACGGACCAAATCGTTTTCGTACCAATTAAATTACTTTCTTTGTTTTTCTGCTTGTTTATAGCTCATTACTCGTGAGCAGTTCGAGGATGCTCTCAAGGAGATACAGGATGAAGGAGTTATTGTTGTTATGGGAAAGAATACGATTCGAGTGTGTTAATCTCCCCCTTTTCTATTCGAGTAGTTTCGTTTTGCATCAAAAATGTTTTTGTTAATCAACTTTTTTTTAAATAAAATAATTAAACATCTAAGATTCAAGTGATTTAATTTAATTAAAAATATGTGGTTTACTTGTCTAAACGCAACCCCAAATATCCTCCGCTCTAACACCGAGAGGAGATCCACCTTCTGTGCCGATCGATACAGCCTGTCATCGTTTTAAAAGATACAACTGAAACAATCCACCACAAATGGCTTGAAGGCACCACCTTCCTTAAAACAAAGGAAACATGGCCAGCACTAAATCTTAAGCGATCACTGTCTGCTCAGACTAAGCAGACGTTCATTTAGCACGCTCATCGGTGTCATAAGCGGCCACTGCGCAATACTGCAACGTCAACCGTCCTTAATTGCAAACATTTGACAATGTTGCAATGCATCGCGTTCTAAAAAAGCAGCCGCAACGCAAACAAAAGCAACCAGCGCATCATAGATTATCGTAATGCATCGCAACATCAAAAAATGCTTACGCGATGCCCATTTTGTTGACGTTTACGAATTCAGCCTTGGCTTACACGCCCGAGGGATAGGTGTCCTATACAATAATTTCTACAGAAGCTACATGGGTGAAGATAAGGTAGAGACCACAAATCACCTCCTCTGCTTATAAGCCCTCTGGAAAGTCGTAGGAACTCGCATCTAGGGGGCCTAATATTTAACAATATCACCGAACTAAATAGCGTCAGCCTTAACCAGGGGCCTTACTATGTTACTCGATTCTACAATAAAATGGTTCGAATATGAAGCTTCGTATTCGAACAAACGAAAATCGAACAGATCGAGTGTTGGCAATTATAATACATTATAACAGCTAAACCGCTGTGTCATAAACATCAAATGGTTCTAAGTTTAGGAGTAGTCAATCCATGTCGTATCACTTTGGGACTACTTTGCTTTCCCCAGTCAACCACTCCAACCTAACCTAACCCCAAACACCTGCGGTTCTGTTTATCATCGCATTTGAAGACACCAGTCGAAAGCTTTCCATGCATAAGCAACTGAATCATTGTACCTAGTCGTACGCAGATGTCATATCAGTCTGTGGAGGTCTACACTGATTCATTACTTAAGTCAGTAATTAAAAGAATTCGTTGGTATCTTGGAGTGGTCTGATGCCAATCTATCTCTAGATAAATGCAAGGCGGTATATGTCGCAAGATTTTTCGCAATAGAATTCCACAATTACCAGTATTAAGTAAAATTGATAAAATGAGCCATAAATGTCAAATACACAGGAACCACTCAAGTACCGCGAGGAATATGCCAGTAGAAGCTGGACAAAGCTGGACTTCCTACTAAAGGGTGATTTTTTAGCTATTATTTTTTTGGCAACACTGGTTTAAACAGCTGACGCACATTTCGTATTTTGTTTCACTGTCAAACATCTTCAGTTTGGTCTATAATTTAACCATGAATCGTCTTACAAACGAACAGCGCTTGCAAATTATTGAATTTTGTTATCAAAATTTTTGGTGAATGGGCTCTTGGAAAGTTGGCCGAAGATCCATTTATTTACCGAAAAATTGTGTTCAGTGACGAAGCTCATTTTTGGCTCAATGGGTACGTAAATAAGCAGAATTGTCTATTTTGGAGTGAATATCAGCCAGAAGCATTGCAAGAGCTACCAATGCATCCAGAAAAAGTCACAGTTTGGTGCGGTTTATGGGCTGGTGGCATCATTGGACCGTACTTCTTCAAAGATGATGCGAATCGTAGCGTAACTGTGAATGGTGAGCGCTACCGTGAGATGATATCCAACTTTTTTTTGCCCAAAATGCAAGAGCTTGACTTACATGACATGTGGTTTCAACAAGACGGTGCCACATGCCACACAGCACGCGCAACAATGGACTTATTGAGGGTCGAGTTCGGTGAACATTTTATTTCACGTTCGGGACCGGTCAATTGACCGCCTAGATCGTGCGATTTAACGCCTTTAGACTATTTTTCGTGGGGTTATGTTAAAGCTCATGTCTATACAGACAAGCCCGCTTCAATTGACGCATTGGAAGACAACATTGAAGCATTTATTCATGAGATACCGGCCGAAATGTTGGAAAGAGTATGCCAAAATTGGACTAAGCGGATGGACCATTTGAGGCGCCGTCAAGGTCAACATTTGCATGAAATAATCTTCAAACATTAAATTATATAGACAGTACTATCGATTCAAATAAAGATTTCATGCATTCTTCTGAATTTTATGTGTTTTCTTTTGAAAAACTTTCCTATAGCTCTTAAAAAATCACCCTTTACTAAACAACGATTGCATTTCATCAGAGCGAAACTCAATTGCTCAGGCGGTATGTTCGAGACTCACTGGAATTGGTACCGTAAAATGCACACATAGTGCTTGCACCATTGAATATGTTCTGCTGAGTCTATAAATGCATTCAGCTACCGCGGCAGGGTACATCACTACCACATCGCCTTTTTTTTCTTTAGAATCAAAAAAGAGGTACGACATCGAATTTTTATTTTCAAATTGCACTCGAGAATACCTACTGCCTCAGCATCCCCCTAAGCTTTTGAAACCTAGGGTAAGATGGGTGGGTGGTAGGTATGTGGGCTGCCAGCGAAATCGCCAGCACACTTAGACCATGTTGTGATACCCATACTGAGACTACTACCACTGATCGACAACTCTAGTGATAGGGCCGATAATTTGATCCCAACGGGAAATGGTGACTGGACCAGATTTGAAAACCGGTTAAAACGTATTAACTTCGTTTTCACTGGGATTCTATCCGGGGACCTCTATAATCAGGCACTCAACCAACTGTGACATCCAGATGTTGTAGATGGGTAGATACAATGTGTGAACTTCTAATTTCGTTTAGGCATCTTCTCATAAAGTTACTAGTGCCAATGTCTGCTAGCCTCCCAGATATCAAGCGAAACTTCCTCATCATCATCATCGTCTTCTGATCTGTATGATCCACTAAAGGTGTAGTGGAAGTGAAGCACGCAGGAGACATCTCCAGGCCACTAGATCCACGCCATCATGCCCAAGCGGACCAAGATTTGATCCAACCAACTCGTCTTGGGTCTGCCAAGCGGTCGGCTACCTGATAGAACTTTTTGCGATGTGAAAAGCCTGCCGCCACCTTAGCAATACAACTATTCAATTCTGTCAGTCTGTCAACAATATCTCTATATACACATATCCACAATCAAGGTCACCAAAAATACTATGACACTGCTCCAGTCTTGCGCGACTAAGGGTCATCTACCGATTTTGGATCTCACAGATTAACAACAAAATTATTAATGTAAAGTCAATGAAAAAAAAAACAATTTTTAAATTGCAAACGAGGTAAGCTAAAATCAATTTCGTTGCTGAGTTCATTGAATTTTCTTATGCACCTAGTAATAGGCTCATTGCACCCGTAAATTGTTCTATGCCTTCTATCGGGAAGTGTATTTCTAACCCGAAGAGATCTTTGGAGAGCATATATATTTATAAGAAAAACTAATTCTGGCTAATTTATATGATAATTGATTATGTCTCGAATGACAACATAAGAAGGAAGTTCGTCAAACATGTTTAATTTACAGATGGCATATCACGTGAAATTCTTTTGAACTCTTTCGAATCTAAGTCCTTGAGCACTATGAGGGGAATCCCAAATAATGGAAGAGTATTCTAAATGAGACCTGACTAACGAGCAGTATATTGTTGGAAGTCTTAACGATTCCGTTTTAAAAAATCCCAACAAAGAGTAATCATAATGCAGTGAACAATTTAATTTCATGTCAAATATGACCCCTAGATCCTTAGCTCCATCAAGACGAAGATATGGTGCGCTGTAAATACCTTACATTTAGAAATATTAAGCTCTAATGCATTGTGTTCACACCATTCAGATAATTTGTATACATCCTGTTGAAAACGAACGAAATCAAACCGACCTTCCCTAATTGTTTTCTATTACTTAAATAATTCGAAAATCACATCAGCCTAGAGGAATGGAAACCTAATGATTTAAGTTTAGCTAACAGTAAAGCTTTCGTAAAGTCGGTGTGGAATATATTAAATTGTAGACGACTTGTCAACAATTGTCAAATATGTATATAGTTTGTCAATAAAGTTAAATTAGTAGTAAATGACCTACCGCGAACAATGCCATGCTGATTATTGGAAATAATTTCTTTATCCGCGTAAAATTATATTTAACAATGCTTTCAAACAATTTTGGGATTGCAGAAAGCTTTGATATAGGGCGATAGACAAAGCTTGGCAGAGGTCCCAGCTAGGAGGGGAACGACTTCCTTGGGGAACCAAAATTTTCAACTGATAGGTCCGTTTCAAATTGCCATACCTTCAATGGGTGGTGCTACAGCCCGGAGAGGAACAGCTTTTCAACAACCACTCGTGTTGTGCGTGATACTGTCCTGTCACGAGTGGAAGAGACCTAAACTTTTTGAACCGACTACGAATGGCATTGTCAGTGACTCGAAAGAGGTGGGGCCGTGAAAATTATTTTTGTCGTACTGGGATACAAACCTAGACGCTGAGATTCAAGTAAGTAGGAGTCGACGTACAGACCCACAACGCCACGACCGCCACAATGTGCTACATTTAAAATCCTTTGAAAAAAAGAATTCCACGCCGACTATTTGGACTTGTCTTCAAGGAAGGCGACATGCCTGCTCCAACTCATTCCTACCATATCTTGCGATCGGGATCGGTAATGTATTTTTTTTAGACAGTTTTCAGAGTCAAGCTAGCGCTTGCGTTGCAGACAATTTCAAGTAAAAAATATGCAGCATCAAATATGCAGACAAAGACAACCCAAAAAAGAATTCTGGATGCATCCATTGTTGTGCCAGGTATCACTGAAAAATCGAGTAAGAAGTAGACCCTTTCAAGAGAGGTGGTAAATAAATTGAATTTTAGCGACAGGCACCAAAAATCCCATCCATCTGTCTTCATAAATATGTAAATCTTACATGCATTCCCACCTGTCATGCAGAGTTTGAATCCTGTTTTCCTGGTACCCATTTGCTTTGCCTACTTTCATAAGATACAAAAGTCCATTCTCTTGCTCGCAAGTACAAACAACAAACAAGAAATGCAAGATTTTTGAATGCACCCTAACTCATCCGGTGACCACCTTAATTTGTCCCAAAACCGGATAAATCGTGCAAAAAGAAAAAAAACAACGAATCCAAACGCATCTGCATCTGAAGTCGATGTATGCGTGTCTCACAATACAACTTCGAATATCCAAGCATCCACACACACGGACTCATCCATGAAATTAGGAATCTAGATATCCTCGAGTGTGTGTCATTCTTATTCACAGATAAGGAGCCAGTCTGCCGGCCTTCAGTTTACCTCTCCTATTTTAGTCTTTCTTCTTTGCCGTGTGATTTTTTTCCGAGTTTCGTGCAATCAATTCAGGTCGAGCGACGAGCTCCGCTCTTTGAAATTTGCTTTCATACCCAGTTGGTGGTTTTCTTTTATTTTCAAAAAGAAGGTGTGCAACGCTGTTCCTTTCTTTTTTGTTGTCCTCAGAAATGAGTTCACAGGTAACGAGATGAATCTGGTTTCGAAGGAATTTGTGTTGTTGTCTGTTGGGGTGCTTTGCACAAGTCGGCTATATTTTCGTTACACGTAATTATGGACATATGGCAAAAATGCTGAAGCATGAAAGTACACACAAAAAAGGTTTCAATCGATTTTGCTGTTTGTGCATTTGCAACAATAGTTAGCAATTTCTAACCTAAATTGCAAGGATTAGGGTTTGTTCATTGAAGTGGATGTAGGAGGGAAAGGGAGTTATTTCAGGTAGAATATATGCAGACTATCCAGGTGGGAAGTCTATTTCAGTTTCACGATGTGCAGATTAATTCACCGTGCATCTGTAGCTGAATTTTCAAACCACACTAAAAGTTAAAAATTAATTCATAATTTAACGATATGTGTACATTAATTAAAAGGTGCATCAGGACGACGAAGTGGATCCGAGATTTATCTCTCCAACGTGTCTGGTCTCTTTTTAGTCCTTTACAGGATTTTTCCGACTATTCGAAGCTAAGGTCGGCGAGAAGTGCGGTAGAGATCTTTGTTCGATATCTCCAGATAAATCCTGATAGATTAATGGCGGCGCTACAGTCCGATGTGGGGCATGAACTCAACCAACAAGTATCTCCAGCTAGTGTTTACTTTAGAGCCGAGGAAACTACCTCGCAAGTATATGTTCCTATAGTGATGTCCCTCTGTAATTTGAAGGGTTTCTCCTGTTTTGGTGGACCGGGCAAACTATAACATGCTTTCCTCCGATTATATTTTGCAGATGAGTTGGTACATGAGCTCTGCCAACTCATCTCCAGCAGCTTTAAAGAGTACTGCAGACAGTCAGCAACAGCAGCGATTATTCGACATTGGACTCCATATCGCTTAACTTCGTCTAGGTCGGGGGGGGACGGAATTCTCTTCTATCATCGTCCAATGGAGTGGAGTGGAAAACAGCGGTCAATAGTTACACAAAAGTGTCATGTCTATGCAGACGATGTTGCTATTGCGGCCTCTGGGAAATATACATACATATATCCACAATCAGGGATATTATGCAGTTGGCCCTCTTCGAAGTAGACACATGGACTAGTGAATGTGGCTTAGACGTCGATCCGCAGAAAACAATTAACAAAATTTACCAGGAAATGAAAAATCCCTGTCTTTGTTCCTCCCACAATATGTGGAATCCCATTAAAACTGAATAACAGTGTAAAAGGCCTTGTTCTCATTCTAGACACGAAATTAAGCTGGAAACTAAACATCCACGAATGCGTCAGAAAGGCCCCATGCTCTATACTGCTGTTTTAAAGTAGAGTTGCAAATGGGCTTTTTTTATCTGAGACACGCAGTGCAAAAGTGGCGTAACCCTCAATTTTAGTTGGTTGCTGTTCTGGTGTTACATACATTCCTTACATTCAATATAAAAGTGGCGTGGGCCACCTTTTGGTATTCAAAAGCAGATAGAGCTGACATTTTTTTGCATATCTCATAATAATAATAATAACAAAAGATCGTGCAACTTTGGACAGTTTTCTCTGGGGATATGTAAAGTCTCAGTTCTTCAGAAATAAGCCAGCTACGATTGGAGCTTTGGAAGCCAACATTACTCGTGTTATCCGCGAGATACCACAAGTAAATGCCATGAATTGTCCTTTTAATCGATAATACACCCTTTATAACAAAGTAATATAGCAAAAGTGGTGTAAGTTGAAATGATAAGTTGCAATAGAAACATATAGATGTCGTTGTTGCATCTCACCCGGACTTTACGATTGAAGACATAGATGATAATTTTTTGATCAGTGGACATTCATATTTACCATACGACCAAGGTTTTTGGTCTAATAGAAAAAAAAAATTCTTCATAGAAAACTGGCTCGAAGTAATTAAAACGGCTCAAAAAAGCAACCTATCAAGATAATATGAATGAGTGCAAGTGATTTTCTCTTCCAAAATCTTCCAAAATCTTCCAAATCGGTGGAAAAAAGTCTAACCAACAGAAAATGTTCGGATAGTAACACCAATGTGGGGGGTTGATAGTTCAGTGGCTAAGACTCCATAAAATCCATACATTTTAAATGTTTATGTCCTCTTTAACTCTTTAACGAAGTCAGTATTAAAAAAAGGCAGTCAGTGACCATAACAAAACTAGAGGCATTAGAAAAACCAACCACAGCTGAAAAAGAAAATAAATATAACATTCTTGAATTATTGCACTTCATCCCGCCAGTTCATCACACTTTTTATAGCAACCTGAAATACTCCAACATTGTCAGGGATGAGGTGTATTACGATGAGACAGATATTGAATAGCTCTTGTACTATATATTTTTACTGATTTCTTAATAAACTTGATCTAAATTGGCGTAACTTGTTTATTTTTTTTAAATTTAACCAAAATTTCATGAATGCAGAACTTACATTTTTTTCCTATAATATTAACTTAATAAATTGAAAAGTATACAGCTATTGGAAATTTGGAAGTTCTTTTCATAAATTAAAAAAAAAAAACATTTAAATAATGTTCACAAAAGAAATTCAATTCAAAAAAAATATCTACCAAATTTAAAATCCCCATTCTGTCCTAATAAATAGTTTGGGGTTACATCACTTTTGCGCTGGAAGCCTCACCTGTAGTCAGACCCGCGCTACCAAATGGTGTCGCAATTTGGTAGACCGCGCTAGGAAGAATCATCAATTGCAAACCACTCGAAAGGGTGCAATGGATAGCGAAGCTCTAAGAACAACCCCCTCCGAAGCCATGAACATACTCCTTATTCTTCCGCTGAGAGACTTAATCCGCAGACAGACCGCTGCCGGCACGGCGATAAGACTGAAATCGCTGCTTATGTGGAAGGAGCTCCGTTCTAGATACTCTACTATCCTTGGCAGATATTGATCCTTATATGAAAACACCGTCCTCATGATACCCACGCTAATCTTCGAGAAGAATTTCCCTCAGATCATACTGGAAGTCCAGAATACCAGACGCTGGACGGTACTCTGCGAATTTTAACTGATGGATCGAAGATTGACTAAGGTTTATGTGTCTATTCTAAGGAACTAAAAATTCATCACTCCGCCTACCAACTCACTGTAGTGTTTTTCAGGCAGAAACCATAGTGATTAAAGAAGCCCTATCCTGGCTAAAAAAAAAAAACAATGTAATATCAAGCACAAATATCGTCATCTGTTCCGACAGTCAGACATCGATCAAATCCCTGAGCGCAGTCGCTTTTAACTCAAAGACTTCCCTGAATTTCCGCCTATCTCTCAACGAGATGACCAAGTATTTTAGTATCCAACTTATGTGGGTGCCGGGACACTGCGACGTTCCAGAGAAATGTGAAGCGGACGAACTGGCTAGAAAAGGCGCTTGCTCCGTACTCTTTCCGAAAGGAGTCTTACCATCCATGTCCATCGTTACTGCAAAGAATCTACTGAAGCTTGAAAAGCTTATTCACATAAATCGTAGACTAAAGGCACTGCGTGCCCTATTACAAAACAGATATGCCCTACTATCGATCCAAAACGCTCACATCGCCTGATAAGAATGTGTGGACATAACCTCAGAACAATTATCGGCATCATAACCGGGCATTGCGCAATTTAAACACATGCATCCAGATTAGGCCTCGCCTATAGCGACTTCTGCAGAAGCTAAGTAGACGAAGGGGAGGAAGAAACTATTGTAAAGGGTGGTCCAACCATAATGCACAAACGTCAAGTTATTTTGCCCAAATTGACATTTCTTTGTTTCAGTGTTTGACAAATTCAACCATGGAGAGGTACACAATTGAACATCGCTTTAGATTGTTGAAGCCTTCTACGAAAATGGGCGTTCAAATCAAAATGCATTTCGTGCACTTCGTGATTTTTTTGGTCAGCATAATCGACCAAATCGTGTCCACAATCGGTAGAATTGTGCGCAAATTTCAGTAAACCGGGTCTGTAAGAAATGTGAAAACACCTGTGTATGCTCGCCCAGTTCGTTCTGCGGAAAACATTGCTGTTGTTCGCGATAGTGTGGCAGAAGAGCCGTCATCCACGACTCGTCGCCGTGCCCAACAATTGAACATCTCCAGAACATCACTGATGCGAGGATATGGACTCGGACGATATGTGCTTCCAACAGGATGGTGCCACTTGCCACACAGAGAGAAATTCAATAGCCGTGTTATCTCACATCGTGGCGATGTTAATTGGCCGCTACGATCATGTGATTTGACACCGCTGCACTTCTTTCTTTGGGGATATTTAAAAGAAAACGTGTACATCAATAAGCCAAGAACAATTCAAGAGCTAAAGGATGAGATAATTCGGCACATTAACGACATTGAACCTCAATTATGTCTCAGAGTTATTGAAAATATGGACCGCTAACGTGCTCCTTCAGGTGACCGGACAACACTTGTCGTAAGTGGGCAATCGCCTTAGGAGACCCGGCTATGCTATGGAAGCTAAACGTCTTCACAGCAATGCTCGTAGGACCAACTACGAACTGTATACATGTAATTCTAACCTAACCTAACATTATTTTATTATCTCATCGTGCTTACAAGTATGTTTCAAAATTTTGCAGTCAGAAGAAAACTGCGAAAAATGAAAACAAACCCCCTCCCCTAGAATCACAGAAGTCAGCAGAGTAGTCGCAAATGCATTCAGCTGCCAAACCGAATATGAGGCCCACTTACATATACACGTCTATATGTAAGTGGGTGTGTGTATATTTTTGCGAACCCCTTAACTATTACCTTTGTGCAGTGTATGCATTTGATGATTTAAATGAATAATAATGATGAACAATTGCAATACCGGTTATGTCATGTTATGTGCCCTTTTTCGATTGCAAAAAACAATATCTCAAGTTTCCTTACTTCCACTGGATTCATCATGGAAACTCTAGAAAGCGCTTCTTTTTAATGTTCTATGCATCGCAAGACATCGATTAATTCGGACCCTTGATTCCTAATCCAATTCCATCCCTTATTCATCTAATTATGCAGTGGCACAAAGCAGATGAGAATGCGAGATCTCCGCACCGCATTTTCAATTTCCCGAACAGTGCGCATGAAATCAGATCACGAACGGCTGTGCACGGCCAGAATTCAAAACCAATCCATCCCTCTCTGGGTCGGCATGGAAAAAAAAATAGAAAATAAATAAATACATAAATGCACATACAGGACAAAAGGAACGAATTGCAGCAGCTCACGAATGGTCCACCATCCGCTGGCAGCATACTACACATACATTTGTACATGCACACACACACATAGCGGAGGACCGAGAAAGAATAACACTCAGGACACAGCATCCTGCCTCAAAACGAACCCACGCAGTGAGAATTCACGTCCATGGCTGGACAATTTTCCTAGAAAAGGATGCGAAATCGAACCAAAACGAATGGAAGATTAAGTAGTTGTTCCTCCCCCTTCGGCGCGGCAGATCTGTCAATTCTGTTTGCAGGCTATTGATATCGGTTTGCAGCTCGTCGGGTCGATTTCCCTCAAAGAATATGTCTGCGGCAGATGTAACAGTGGACTGGCAAAGTTTGATGACAGTGGGCAAAAATGTCTTTCAACTTCTTGTTGCTGGCTTAAGTTTGCCGACTTTGTATGTGGAAATGTTTCTTTCCGTCTTAAATGAGGATATAGACGCCGTCTCTATTGATTCTAAACATGAATTTTAACTTCAGACGAAGGTTGTGATAAATATTTACATTCTGTTGAAACAATTTAAGATCCCGAGATTGATAATTTCATCCGGGAAAGGGCTAGTATTTGTGATAAAAGATACTAAATTCAATTTCGTCACTCCTCCTCCTCCTCTTAGTTTGCTGTTCAGTTTACGCGGCGATTAAAAGTCAGGTGTCACGAGCTAATCTCAAGGTGCATGAGGTATAATCCCAAAAGGACCAAAGAAGTCCAAATCTGATCTAAAGATTTGTTTTAACATTACACATGTTAGGTTAGGTTGACGGTCGTAAGCCAAATCTCACTTAGATACTATTGCACCCGTTGGGGGATAGTATCCTCTTCTGTCCCTTTCCGTACCAGTCACCTTACTGTGTTCATCATAAAGCTAAAAAGGGATTTTAGTGCGAGTTTTGTTAGATCCTGGAGGTCTTGGAAGGAATGTTCTCCCAGCGTTCCATGGCTCAACTGGCATCCTCTTTTCCTCTTCGTCGACGCAGCCTCAGTCTCCTCATATAAAGTCGTAAGTTAGTCCCATATTCAATTCGTGGTACTTTAGATGACTGTGGTCGGTTAGTGCTACAACTACAATCGTCATTAACCTTCTGTCACATCCAAGGAGTTTGTCGATTTTTGCACTCTTAAATTTGGCCCACAGCATCAGCCCACAGTGGTTTCCTAAAGAGTTGCACCTTCTGTTTGCTAACTATGATTGTGTCATCCACTTTTATCTTGACATCCGCAAGAGGTGGTTCAGGTAGGTGCTAGGGTGTCCTGTTTTTTAGGTTCATTGTGACCTTATTTTCCACCCGGCTTCACATATGAATCTTAGGACAATTTTTAGTTCGACACCGCTTAAGTCCTTCAGCTGTACGAAGAAGTGCTTTCCTAGCAACTTCCTCCATACCTTTGCCAGGGCTGGACAGTCGCAGAGCAGATGTTGGATAAATTCTATTTCATCCTCATCTCTGCAGTTTCTGTAAAAGTCGTTAAACGGTAAGTTCTGACCCATTGCGTGTGTACTCCTATTAGCATGCGTACATCCTTGCGCCTATAACCGATCAGTGATGTTGATCCTTTTTCGGTTATAGAGCCCTTACCATTGCTCAGCTATATTCAGGCTAAGCTATCGAGCTATGGGTCTAAACATGGCTTCGTCGTCGAGACTTTTCCTTATAGAGATTCTCCCAACATCGAACCTTTTTTCGCGAGGCTGCCCGCCTTTTCGTTTCCTTGGATTCCAGTATGAATCGGTAACCAGCAGAGGGTCACTAATAATATCTCACTGAAGCTCTGTTTGCACACTCTAAGCATCTTCGAGATCGGGATGTCTGATGATATGGCTTTTATTGCCCCTTGGAAAATGGCTTTAAATGACAAAAAATTGTGATCGATTTGCCGGTTACGGTGTGATCTTTCAACGCCAGTGCTGTTTGATGAATTGCAGCTACTTCCGCTTGAATGACCCTGCAGTCTTTTCTTAGTGCCAGAGATTTTTCGAAGAGGTCACAGAAGATGCCCGCGCCTGTATCCGCTCTCGTCTTTGAGACGTCTGTATATAAGGCGATCTCCTCTGCTTATATTACCAGTTGTTGCTGCCATTGTATCCGGTCCGGAAAGCGCTGATTGAAGTTCTTCTCCGGGGCTAGAGTTGGTGGTAGATGGTCCGTTTTGTAGTGGGAAGTGGTTTGATCCATAGCATTGCCTGGGATGACACAGTTTCGGCGCCTTTCCTGGCAAGTTCATTTGCTGCTTCATTGCCGGTTATGTCTCTATGGCTTGGGACCCAGCGAGTGCTATGTGCTGAAAATCTTGAAGGCTTGATTTATGCTGCCGAAATTATTTTAATGCCCACATTTGCATTATATATGAAATGATAGAATACCTACTTATCGTCTAAGTTTAACTGATTTGAAATAATGCACAAAACGACTATAATAGAAGCTGACTAATATACTGTCGCATATAGTGAGGCTATAAAATTCCTAAAAATAACACTCAAAACGTAAACTAATGAAGATGAGTAGATATTTTTGATCGAATTCAGTCAAAACTGGTGAGTTACGACGATTACGAATGAAAGAGAGTGGGACGTTGGTTTGAAAATAAGTAAGTATTCGTTGTTCCCCTAAGATAATCTCCATAAATTGGAAAAATCTACAAATTATGCTGAAATCAAACATGTAAAATTAGGCCCCTTCGCTTCTTCTACCTCGGCTCCCAAGTAAGCAGTACGAACAACATCAGTACCGAAATTAAACGCAGAATAACTCTTGCCAATCGCTGTTTCTTTGGCCTCAAGAGGCAATTGAGTAGTAGAGCCCTCTCTCGAAGAGCGAAGATAACATTATATAAAACCCTGATAGTCATGTCCTACTCTATGGCGCAAAAGCCTACATCTCAAGAACAGATGAAGAAGTCCTTGGTATTTTCGAGAGAAAAGTGTTGCGTCCCATCTTTGGTCCTTTTTGCGTTGATGGTTTTTGATGGAGAAGATTCAACCACGAACTGTATGGGCTCCACAGCGACATGAGCCTAGTCAGGCGTCTACGCATTCAACGCCTAAGATGGCTAGGCCATGTAGAGCGCATGGACCATACTGCTCCAGCCCGAAGAGTCGTCGACTCCGAACCAGTGGGACAACGCAATAGAGGACGTTCTCGGAACCGATGGCACACACAAGTGGAGAAGGACCTTAACCAACTTGCCGTGCGAAGTTGGAGGCAGCTTGCTAAAGATCGCGCCAGCTGGAGAAGTTGACTGAGGCCCCATGTCCACACATTTAACATACCACACACCCCACAATATATGAACATATTCTTTGCATTTAAAGGAACACTGAAAGTATATACTTAGCTGCAATCATTCGTCAAATCGTTCGAATTTTTGTTTAGTCGTATGAAACACAGAAAAATGTTTCTAATATTCTTGAAATTGAATTGATTAGACCAATAACTTTAAGGCGTTAATGTTTGCATATGATTTCGGACATATGACCGCGTGCCTGGCGCGTGCATGGAGTAGTTTGTAGGGAAAATTTTCACTCAGTCATAAGGCTGTATTTCGGCAATAACACATCGAATGTTGGATTCCAAGTTCAAGATGTTGGACGAAAGAGTTAGTAATCATGTCTCTTCATCGCTTACTGTTAACTGTAACGTTTTGAACATCATTTTTGATGTCCACTGACCCATAAAGCGCACCAAACAGTGCTTTCTAGATGTTCTAGATGGAATGGCAGGTTCAAACCCCAAATTTACCAACTTTCCACTTCTATCGAGTCACCGACAATTCCCATAAAGTATTCCTGCCTAGAAAAAGCTTCTCAAACTTAGCCGTTCGATGTCGCATACAAATTGTAGGTCCCATCTACTCATGATAGAACAAATAGGGCGCACAACGCGAATGGTTGGTGTATGCCCGGATCCACCTCGGACTGTCGCGCCACCTATGTTATTATAACGGTATTTCGAGAATGGTTTCAGTTTTAGTTTCTCAAATTGAACCATTTGTAAACGTTGTTCCGGTGTGAATATAACCACAATGAATAGCCAAGACAAACTATCATTAAGACAATTCAGAATTGTCAAATCAGCTGTCACAGACAAAGCGATAAAATGTGATATTCACTAAATGAGGTTAACTTGTTTAATAATCTTCTATACAGTCCAATGTGGACTTGGACAAAGTGTCTGCAGCGACTTGCTGTGCATACTATACATCACAATGGGAACTGAAGGTTTTGTGCTATACTACACAGATGGTGTGGATATTCTAGTCACAATTCATCGTTAAGTTTCCTTATTCATCACTACTGACATCACTATAAATAGATATTCAATTCCTAGCATTCGAATCGACTATTGGATTTATCCGAAGTTAGGTCCTTGTCATAACGGTTTAATTGATGACAAAGGCATAAACAAATCGGCTTAATCTTACGAGAGTAGATTCCAGTCAGTCCCTTCCAAAGAAAATCAACTTTGAACTTATAAACAACACCCCTTTTATGAACTTAAACCCCTCTCGCCACCAATTTACTTGAAAAGTTTAACGTAACTGGTTCGATTCATCTTAGCTATTCTTTGAGATCGTTCTGTGTAAACTAAAAGGGTTTGGGCTTTCTTTTGTGTAAGCAGATCTGAACTAAGGCATTGTGAGGTCTGTTACTAATGTCTCTATCACCGCGGTTACAATCGAGTCTTAAACTCTTAATTGTAGAGCTCAACGATGATGCTTAGTTTTTCTAAATATTTAAGTGCTTCTTTAGCAGAGTTGTATGCGATATTGAGTCGGAAGTTCGGAATTTACCAAACCACTCATCCAGGACAGGGGATATTTACAACAGTGTCATAATTGCCATAACGTATTCTACAAGTGGTCTGCCAGCTGAAATTCTTTGCAAAGAACTGCGGTGTGTCAAGAGTCAAGTTACAGCTGGATGGCGCCGTTGGTTGAGTGCCTGATCTTTGTTAGAAGGGTCCCCGGTTCGAATACCAGCGAAAGCAAAGTTAATACACTTTATTCGGTTTTCAAATCTGGTCCAGTCACCATTTGCCGTTGAGATCAAATTAACGGCCCTATCACTGGAGTTGTTGCTCAGTGGTAGTAGTCTGACTATGGGTATCACAATGGACCAACATGGTCTAGGTTAGGTATGTGAGTTGACGTGGTGGGGGTCTAATTGGAGCCGATGCCCAGGGAGGGGGGAGGGGGCGATCTGCTAGCTCCATCATTTTATCATTCACTTTGTTCTTGACATCTGCCAGAGGTGGATCAATACGTGGGATTGCTGGGGATGGGTCGATCTCGGCCCCTTTCCTGGCAAGCTCAACTGCTTCCTCATTGCCGGTTATGTCCATGGTCTAAGTGTGCTGGCGATTTCGGTGGCAGCTTAACTAACTAAATGAGCGTTTTTTGTTAAGACTGATGTCATTTTTATACTTCTCTTTTAGTACATTGGCTGCCAAGCCAAATTTGAGAAAATTGCATGGAGTGCCAACACAAACAATTTTTTTAATTATACTTTTTATCACAAAAAACTACAAAAGATCGACATTAAATATATTTATATACAACGCATCCTGGACGTCCACACGGCGAGCTAGTGAAATATTAAATAATACTGAGCGGAAATAGGCCTATGGTCGAAGAAGTTGCGGCTTGTTTGACAAGTAACTTCGATTCGACAGATGCCTCTTGCGCAGATCCAGGATCGGGTTATATCGATGGTAGCGTGAATAATTCCGAGGAAGATAACATATCCGATCTCATACAAGTTGTGGCGGTTGATGACGACAGGACCTTAATTCAGTTTTGAGAAAATACTCCCACAGGATTCTGGTCGAAGTTCATCGGAAGACACAAACATTTTGCATTTGTGGGCAGACTTGGTTTGCTGGTACAAATTTTGGCTGAGAGCGCACCTCTTGAGGTTTATTCCAAAATAGTTGACGAAGTGGTGTTAGAGAGAAACCAATCGATATGCCCAACAAAATGTAAGTGCTCGCTTAAGATCAAGATCAAGATACAGTTCTTCAATAAAGTTGCGGTGTCCTTAAATGTTTGTTCTGGTGTTCAACCTTCCGAGGCTGGGAAGATGACATCATGCATGCAGCCCCATCAAGAATCTACTCTCAAAGGTTTCAGCAAGTTTTTTCTGCATGAATACAGTTGAGTGGTAATGTATTCTTTGCTCACAGGCCAATTGGTATGGTAACCCAAGCAGTTGCCATGACACAGTAAACTCGTATGCTTGGCTTCAGGGAAACAATGTTGATGAGTAACTGGTTGAATTTCATCGCAACAGTCGAGGGTACATATCAGTTTACCAGTAGCGAATCCTCTTTTGCTTAAGTAATGATGAACTCCCAACATCGCTCGGAAATGATAGAGTTGCGAAGGAACATCTCTGCATCTTTATTGAATTAAATGAGAATCAGCCTGATTTCCTAATTGCCGTTGACTGTAGACCAGGAGCGCAGACTGCTCCCAGTTTCAATGAGAATTCTTGTTGCGACTCTTCTTTGCATCATTGTTACAAATTCTAAATTTCTCAAATTTGCTATAAACCCGGTAAAAAATACAAAATGCGGGTTTCCTATGGGCCCTGCATTCCTTCGAAGTCTAACAATAAATTCCTCAATGTCGTTACAACTTTCAATTACCAATGTCACACCCGAGCCAAACACATGCCGACTTTTCGGTGAGGACTTGATAAAGAAGTCGGAATTCCGCTCGTGGCCTTGTACCCAAATATATGGTACTCCTTATATTCAGAATTATGTATTGGACAAGCTGTTTTAATGTGCATCACATAAGCAGCACTTAAAAATTGCAACTCCATACATACACACATTTCTTATCAGGTGATGATGGTAGAGCCTAATTTTTCAAAACTGCATCCACACTTTCGTGGTCCACTGTACATAATCAGTCTAGGTAGATAATGAAACGAAACTCTTGATAGGTAGGCGATTTGCCACGAATCGGCCTGCCATCCACACCAACACCAGTCAAGGCAACAGCAGGAGCAGCTCTGAATTTGGGTTTTTCCCAATTCCCCCTGGTACCGCCACGGTCGTGGTGTGCCGTAAAAATTGAAGAAAAACCGATGTACTCTCTGAATACGACATTCTGCCTGTCTGTTTTCCCGAGACTATTCACGAGTGTGTGCGTGTTGTGTTGTACGCCACACGGATACTTTTTTTTTCTTTCATTTCATTTCCTCTATTATTTTTATCTAACCCGCTTGCGGGCGGAATGCGTTCGTATGCGTGCACACGTATCGGAGAGTTTGACTTCGAGGGATGGTTGGTTTTTGGTTGTTTATGTTTTTCATTTTTCTGTTTTTCAGTTTTTCGGGAATTTCGGGAAAACTTCAGGCTAAAATAAGGGATTCGAATGAAAATCGATTCAGTGTCATGGCCAAAGTTCATCAGAGCGGTGCCATTTTGTTGTGTGTAAATAGTTCTTATTGTTCCCGAGTGCATTTAATGTCACTCACCATCTCACTCGTGTAAATACACACAGTCGATATACCTACGTCCTACAAACATATATATAGAAAATATGCCTATGTGCATTTAATTTGGATTTCATTTTTTTTGCATCATCGCAGACTGTGGCAGAAAAGGAAAAATTACCTTTCAAACTGAAGTCCTCATCTCAGGGCAGTTGCAATCTTTCGGTCAAACTGGAGAGGTCTAAGCTCCCACAAAAACGTAACTAAGCCATTTGAAGAGTCAGCTTCATCTGAAAGCGAATCGGTTTTTAGTGTTTTTTTTTTTCATTCTTTTTAACTTTTCGTTTTCTAAAAATCATTTGGTGCGAAGGCGAAGTTCTCGGTGTTCGGTGTTGTTTTCGTAATTTCACTCTCGCTTCGGTGCCGTCGTGTACGCATGTTGAAAACGCATTTTTTTCGAGAGAAGGTTTCGTGTTTTTCGCCGTTTTTCTTCCTCGCCATGGTTAACTGGGTCACTGGATGAATTGCTTCTGAAACAGTGACGACAAACTGCGTTTCCATTCTACGCATCATCATCATCGTCGTCGAAGGAGAAACAAAAAGTGGAGGAGTCTTTCGAAAAAGTCTATATATTGAATTAAAGAGACTCACTCACTGTGGCAGTATTCTTTGGGACAGTGAAAGAGAGGGAGAGTGCGAGAGAGAGAGACAAGGATTTTGAAATGAAATAGAAAGAGAGACAAAAAGGAACAGTGAGAGAGAAAGTGAGAGTGAGATTTTATGATTGTGATTTATGTTGACGGTGTTTTTTTTTTCCTTTCGTGGAGTGCGGTGGTGTTTTTGAAGAATTTATCAAACCAGTCTGTACAAACATTTTCAAAGTGAAGGAACACAAAATGTTATAGCATTCAACTAACATGATCTCGGTTCCGTTTTGATTTATGTATGTGTTTCTTTTTCTCTCCAAAATTCTCCAATAAATTTAATAAATGCCGTTTAAGTAGTGTGAACTCTAGAAAACTCAATTCAAATAGCTGTCGTTTTAGTCTGATCGTTAGTTAGGCTTCGGGGTTTCTTTCGTATGTTTCGTTTCGTATGTTCGTTCGTGGTTTTGTTAACGCAACTGTAAATCAATTGATTTGATATCGAATAGGCAAACAAACAGTTATAAACAGGATATTCTTCTAGTACACTTTTGGTAAGTAAAAAAAGAATTAACAACAAAAAATATATGAAATTTTAGTATTTGCTGATATCGAATATAGCCTTTTAACCCCGTAAACCAAAATGTTTAAATGTTGTACTGCATTATTTTTGTTGATATTCAAAATATAAGTATTTTCCCGATGGGGGTTGATGGGATGATGAAGGAAGCGAAAAACTACGCAGTTTCGACCCTCCCGGGTGCGTTTACGCAGGACGCATATTTTATTTCTTCTTTTTTTCTCTCCTTATTTCTTGACTATGTTGTTGTTGTTATTATTTCATTTCGAAGAGGGTGTTTTAGAGTTCATCTCTTCCCTGTTGTTGTTACGGTTGTTTGGGTAGTTGGATGTAACAAGCAGCACTGTGCACGCATATACACATCCATCTATATGTAGTACGCATCGGCTTACGTAAATTTGTCCCATAAAGGTAAAGAAATAATATTTAGGGGAGATGTAAGAAATGAAGCCAAGATGAGGGTGTCCTCAGTTTTGGGGTGGGTGGATGCATAACAGTCTTGAAATAAGGAATATCCTTAAAGGTCATTCACCTAAGAAAGATTCAACATAATGCGTATTTTAGATTCTGGCAAAAAGCAAAATAATACGCAGCATCCCTTAAAATGAATGAAGGGTGAGATGGTAAACTCAAGCGATTCGAATTGGAACACGAATGGGGGCTACAGGTTCTTGATAGTTCTGTTGAAGGTATTGTACATACACAGCTGCACTTGGACGTGTATATTTAAATCCATGAATGTGTGGCATTTGGACGTGTTGCGAATTTTATTCATGGAGGGCTTATCACAATTTGTCTGATGCGTATTTGCTTATTTCGGAGAATGTGTTGTGGAAATGATTCCCCCGAAGGCTGAACTGTGGTAACATTTAATTGAGATTTGAGGGTGTTGATTTTAAATGTAGAGAACTTCAAAATGAGAGAACATATTTTATTGTCGCAAAAGAGATTCATTAAACAAAAAAATCACCGCGACAAAGCGAAAAGCACCCCCAATGCACAAATATAAAATCTATTCAAAAAAGAATACAAAATCATCAATATTTCGTAGCGAATCCTTCTGCTTTAATCAAAGCCATGAATATTTTTGTCATAGACATAATTAGGTTGTCTATTATGTTTATAGGCACATCTTTCCATACATCTCCTACTGCCTCGGACAGCTGATTCAAGTTGTTGCATTGGTTCCGTTTTATTCCCCTGTCCACTATCTCCCACAAGTTCTCTATTCGACTTAAGTCTGGAGACTGCGTAGGCCAATCTAGAACCTCGATTTTGTTGGTATCAATCCGGATTTTAACTACCTTGCTTGTGTGGTTTGGACCATTGTCCAAACCACTTCAGCATACCCGGATTTAGTATATTTACATAAATACCTAAACCGATCCATAATACCAAAAATTCTAAAGACTGGCCCTATGACCAACCAGAGAAGCAACCCCAGACGAGTACAGTTCCTCCACCAAATGTAAATATCATGGTTGTAGGCAAGGAATTTGCCTTGGTTTGAAACGTAGAGGTCTCCCTAAGTCGAATTTCTCTCTCTCTCGTAGTTTTTGTTCGCCATATTTTGGCACTTCCCTCAATTTTCCGTACAAAAAAGCTTCCTCTAACTCGAACAGATTTTGATATCCCATCAGAATTCGACTGTATAATTAAAGGAGGATGGTGTAATCTGTCGGTCCAATTTTCAGACTATGCGAAGCAGTACATCAGGATATAACGAGTTGTTTGCTGGCTTCTTTCACAAAAATGTCAATACTCATGGCTCTGTACCGCTTACCATTGACCATGATCGTCTTTGAAGGCATATGATATAACGATGAATGATGCCAACGGCCCACAATGCACAGCAAACGGTGGAACTTGAATTTCACTTAAACAACTCAAAGGGTATTCCCATATAGAAAAAAAATTCTCAAGCTTCGCCGTTTGAAGCCGGCATACAAATTGTAGGTCCAGTCCACTTATGATAGAGCAAATATCACGCACAACACGAGTGGTTGTTTTTGTATGGCAATCTTTTTTGAATATCATTTGTCACATCCCGCTCTGTCCTGTTGAGTATACAACACCATCAAGAGATCCAGTTTGTCCACAACTTTTCCAAATTTCACGGCGAATGTTGACTCCCAATCGGGTGATATTCGCTGACTAGCAAAAGCGTCACAGAAGAAAAGCGTCCCAATAGAAAATACTCTGGAGTGTTTAGATCTCATTCGGGACCAGCACTGCCGGAAAAAATGTTTCAACTGCTACCAAAAAGTGTAATTTTAAGGTCATTTAAGGTTTATGGGTGCCATAAACATAAATATACCAACATAGTGCCATAATCAATGTTCAAGTGCCATTTCAATCCAATCGTGCCACATCGGCAACGCTGTTTGAGATCATATTAAGAGCTCAGTTCCTCATACATTGTCTTCTATTCTAATGATTATTTCGACTATAGCCTTGTGTTGCTTAGGTTGTTGTTTAAACGAACCTACTTTTTTAAAACTTTAAAGGTAAATCAGAGGAAAGGAACGCAAAAAGATCAGGGATCATTGATCTTTAGCTCTTCCCCTTTCCATAAAGGACACTAAAAAGAGTCTTTTGATTTGCTCAGCGGCATGCCTACAGAGATTGTGGGTAATTTTTAACTCCACATCTGCCAATTTAGTTTGTTGATATAGTCATTCTACCGCAAGTGCCCATTGTATCTGAACAAGCTTTGTGAACTGAATATGCTCTTCTTTGCAAAGTCGTACAATGCGCCTGCGTTACTCCAGTGAGACTATTTTCATGTAAAAGTATAAATCTTGTTGACATCAAACCAACTCTCGAGATTTCAAGCGGCGACGAAGAAATAGGCAAACCTGGAAAAGAGACACCAACAGTCTTTAGTGGGTCCCTGTGCCACCTGAAAGAGTTAGTTTATAATGGGGAGCTGTTTCTTCTTCTTTGTTTGGCGTTACAGTCCGGGGTGGACCTGGGTCTCAACCAACAAGCCTCTCTAGCCATCAGTTGCGCACACCAATTTGCTTGAGGTCCTTCTCCATTTGTGTGCGCCATCTCGATCGAGGACATCCTCTGTTGCGTTGTCCGAATAGCTTGGATTCGAAGGCTCTTCGGCCCGGAGTTGTGATGTCCATACGCTCTACATGACCTAGCCATCTTGAGCGTTGGATTCGAAGACGCTTGACTAGGTGCATGCCGCTGTACAGTTCGTGGTTGAATCTTATCCTCCAGACCCCATCAACGCAAACAGGACCAAAGATCGCACACAGAACTTTTCTCTAAAAAGGTGAGCTGGAAGAAGCAATAAGATCATTCGTTCAGCCCTTGTTGCGCGACATATTTCTAATGTAAAACCGTTCCTTAACCAGTTAACTAATCCATGTACAGTTCGTACGTCTTTCCCATCATCTCCATCTTTCCAGCAAACAATTGCTTGAACACTAGCATTATCACTTAATATTTCGTTTATAACTAAACCTCACTTCATTTCGAACACACAATTATTTATTCAACACTTAATTCTTTGATTCATCGCAATTAATAAGAGGTAGGCCAAGAATAAAGAAACAAATTTACATACCGTCCGACGACATATAATCCCTAAGATAGTACAAAAATATTGGTGCATTAATATCCTTTGCTTAGCCTTTAATTTGCATTGTATTAATCAACATTGCATTGAAATAATTGAAAATTCATGATGGATAGAAATTCTCAACACTTTCACTATAAAGCAAATGCGTTGGCTGTTGATTCAAGAGCAACCCAGTGAAATAGCAAAGTTCGTGCTAATTGTGAAATGTTGCGAAAACATTGTCTATGTTCATCTCTGTATATGACTGCTTAGGTAGCCACGTATGTGATGTACTTATGTACTACAAGATCCATTCGCCCTTCAACAGCCTCCTCCGATTCTACACAAGCCCACAGACGAATCCGAAAAGTCCCCCATTTTTGTTTCGACTTCCAACTACATGATACAGGAGAAAAAAAGGAAAAAAAAAGAAATCATCTACGTGCACTGTGAAACGGTGCCGTAAAAGTGAAATAAAAGTAATATAATTGGAAATCTCTGCTACAAGAAGAGGGGTGCTTCCTGCACACGCTTTGTCATCGTACACAGCTGTTCGGAATAGGGCTATGGGATGAAGTAGCAACGCTAGCCCCCTTCGTCCTTGTTTAGTTTTTTTTTTTCGTGAACTGCGCCTGGCTTTATGAGGTTCTCTCTAATTTTGTCAAAGGGAATTAGAAATAAGAGGGAATTACTGCAAAATTTAATAATGGATGCGTTGCTGTCCAATTTAAGGATACGAAATGAGAGAGAGAAAAAAAAGAACTGACGCTTCTTTCGGGGGATAGACAGATTCGAGTGGAGTTGGGTAAAATGAACTATGAAGATAGGGTGTTTTCCGGTGCAGTGATACGGAGTAGTAGTTTGGCGGTAATGCCATGATTTATGAATGACTTGCCAGACGCATGTAAGTATGCGGTTGGTTGGATTTAGGGGAGAGGTGTAGTGTGTGAGGATGAATGCTTTGGAATAATGAATCGATTTGAGGAAGGGACAATGGTAGGAAATCTGTTTGTAGTTTGAAGCAGTTATCTCGTCTTGGCACCAAAATTTGGGCCGCTTTGTTGTTCAAAATATTGTTTTTCTGAAATCTCGCACATTCAATGCCATGTTCTATGTTCCGACGTTGCTTAATTGGTAACCAAATCATTACCACGGTAACGTAGTAAGTTGGTGCGTCGAACGCCGTGGGGTGTCAGCTCCAATCAAGCTACTTTCATACTTCTTCTTTCGAGCCACTCACAGCGCTCAAAGACCATTCCTGGCTAGAAAAGGCTGCTCAAACTTGGCTGTTCGTAATCTGCATAAAACTGTAGTTCCCCATCCACTCGTGAAGCGATAATAGGACACACAAGACGAGTGGCTGCTTTAGAAGCTTCACTTTAAATTGGCGCCATTGTTGAATTGCCAAAGCTGAACTAGGAGGCTGTCTCACTCGATCGTGCTCGAATAGTGAATTCTCTACGGTTACCTACTGATCCAGCGATCTCCCAGCAGTGCTGAATTCAATTAATGAATTCCAACGTCTCTGACAAATTAGTAATGTCAATGCTACATCGGGCGTTAGTCCGCCAAGATCAGCTAAAAATGTCACCTGCTACTTTTAATTGGCAACAACAATAACCAATGATGACATGAAGTGACAGAGGCCCGGTGAAGACTGTCTCCAACAAACCAGTTTAAGATGGTAACATAATTCAGTCCACTAGTGAAACAAGAGACGCCATGCTGTGTCGAATTCTTCATTACTCCTTCAATCATTCACACATTCCAAGAGCAACTTCTAATGGCGCACGTTGATGGTTCAATTTATTTTTATTTGAACATCGTTATCCCTCGAATGGTGAGGGCTGCTCACCCACGGCGAGAACTGAAGAACTATTAACGTGAGAACCTTAACAAAAGAGATACCGACATTTTCGAAAAACGGAAACAAAGCCGTCGTCAAATGCGAAGTGTACCTAAGAGTGAAATGATGATGCATCGATCGGACATCTGTCGTGTTGTTTCATTTTGAAGAACCTTTGGAGCAGATGTTCCAGATGTGCGCACTGAGGTTGACAACAGTTGTTCTCGAGAGCAATAAGAGTTTAGTCGGGTATTGATTGAAGAGGAAGAGGCTTAGTGGATGTGTAACTTAATTGAGTGGGGGAACAGTTGCACTTCTCAAATGTGTATCCCATCTACATTCGTGTGCACAAGCGAGTGTGTGTTGTTTCAAATTACACTGGAATTCGAGATGAGCATTTTCCGTCACTCTGCTACATTTTTAGAACAAGGATCTACGAGACTTTGCTCGGCAGTCGTCTAGACATTTCATAAGAGCGTGTTCAACAATAAGGTTTACTTTTTCTTTACAGACTACACAACTAACTTAAAATGGAATTAGTCGCAAACAACCACCATCACAATTCTAAGAAATTGTCTAGCAATAATTGCTCGAGCACGGAAACACTACTAGCCGGCATATTGGATTCATTTCCCGCATGGGATTTGAATAATTGCATTATTCCAAATGGTCAGATGTAAGTGTACTTCCTGTCTTCCCTATCCCTAGCGCTTGAGACTTTCGTTTAATTTAAATCTTTCCTTCCAACAGATCCCCACCAGGAAGTACTGATTTCATGATGAACAGCGTAAACAACATGTACAGGTCTACGCCATCCACACAGTATGCTAGGAATTCGCGCATGTCGCCAGCTTCAAGCAATTCCAGCATCAATTGCAGCGGGGGATGCGACAGCAATGCATCGACACGTTGCCTTGATTGTAACGAGTTTATGTGCAGCAGTTGCCTGCGTGAACATCGCAACAGTCCATTGTCCACTCATCATTCGGTGATCTCGTTGCCGTCACCAATTGGGTCTTCACCAACTGCGAGTACACCGGCCTCATACGGGGGTCCAGTTCTGATGTGCGACTTGCATAATGAAGTCTATCGCTACGTTTGCGAATACTGCAAGAAGTTGGTCTGCCAATGCTGCACTTTGCGCGAGCATAAGGATCACGACTACACTTCGATTCAAAGCTTTGTCGAGGAGGCAAAGGAGAAGATTGATTTGGCCATGGAAAGTAGTCGCATGGGGACCAAATGCGTTAAGGGCAGCATTGACAAGGCTCTGGCTTTCATACGTCTGATTGAGCGCAACTGCGCTGAGCTATCCGACAACATCAGGAAATCCTTCAGACAATTCATGCTTGCTATTGAGGACCGTGAGCGCTTTTTGTTGGACTTCGTTGAGAAACTCCGTCAGAGGCGTTTAACTATGCTCCACGATCAAATGGCAGGACTCAAGTCAACCCTTTCTGGCTTGTCGGAGACATCGGATATGCTGGTAAAGGTCTACGACAACATCCACCACATGGAGGAGATTGAGGTCGCCATGAAGATCACCAATGGTCAGCGTCAACTTGAACAATTTGCGTCAATTTTCAAAGATCTCCAGCCACGGCAAGAGGTGTTCGCATTCGCGGCCCCCGACTTTACACTTCTAGGTGAAATTCGCAATCAGGGTGGAGTCGTCATTGTTGATGACAAAAATGTACCCATTGAGCCTGGTGCACTCGTTCCAGTGACACCTCCTCATACATTGGCCATGCAACGACCGATGCCAGTTGCAGCAGCTCGTCGACCGATTTTGCGTGATGCCGCCTATCGCATTCCATCTCCATTGCCACATGGTATGCCAACCCCCAATCCAGGACTGGACTGGGAACTTAGCCTGCTCCGTTCATCTCCGGCTCTGCAGTTCGGTGCTCCAAGAGTAACGCAATGCATTGCCGGCAGCTCCGATCACATTAAGGTTCGCAACTCAAACGTCCTGACCCTCTCGTTCGCCACCGAAGGTCACGAGGATGGGCAAGTCAGCCGTCCTTGGGGCCTCTGCGTTGATAAAATGGGCAACATTCTGGTTTCTGATCGCCGCAACAACCGCGTCCAAGTCTACAATCCAGATGGAACGTTCAAATTCAAGTTCGGCCGCAAAGGTGTAGGCAACGCGGAATTCGACCTGCCAGCTGGTATCTGCACTGACTGCGACAATCGCATCATCGTCGTGGACAAGGACAATCATCGTGTGCAAATTTTCTCAGCCAACGGTGTTTTCCTCTCAAAATTCGGCACATTCGGCAAGGAATATGGTCAATTCCAGTATCCATGGGATGTAGCTGTCAACTCTAGACGTCAAATTGCCGTTACAGACTCGCGTAACCATCGCATTCAACAATTCGATTCCGAGGGACGCTTCATCCGTCAGATTGTCTTCGATAACACCGGTCCGAGCAAAAGCATTGCCGCTCCACGAGGCATCTGCTACACTCCACAAGGAAACATCATTGTCTCAGACTTTGACAATCATTGCTTGTACTTGATTGATCCGGACGTAAATGAGGTAAGACCGGATGGACGGACGTTCATTTCAAGGGATTCAAGTTGTTTTTTTCTTGTTTGTGTAGATTATTTCATCAAAAGGCTCAGAAGGCTGTGGTTTTCAAGAATTTAATCGTCCATCGGGACTCTGCTGCGATGATGAGGGCCGCATTATTGTCGCTGATTCAAAGAATCAACGCGTCATTGTTTTCAGCCCAAACATGGACTTTTTGTGGGATGTAAGTACAGTTGTGAGACGATACATGAATGAGTCAATATTTATATAAAAAAAAAACATGTTTTTTCTTGTAGATTGAAATCCGTCCATCTGTCAATCCACAAATGCCATGCACGTTGGATGAGAAAGATCGCACTTGCGATGTTGCTCTCATGCCAGATGGTAGAGTTGTTTTCCTAATCGAACTCTCTCCAGACTCCAAAGAAGGATCTAATCCTCACAAACGGTTTGTCCACGTCTATTAGAAAGAAAAAAGAAACAGAAAATTTTCCATAAAAAAGCTCGTGCCTCAACGAAGCTTCTCAACGAAAAGAACAGAAAACCTAAAAGAAAAATGAAATTAAATAACTAAAGCTGGTGATCCTACGAACAAGTGTTAAGCAGTTAAAAGAGTACAAAGCAACGATTTACCTCAATTCATTTTATTTTATTATTTACTCTCTTCAAGAGTATGTTTTGCCTACAGAGATGAGACTTAAGGATGAAGCTAAGACTGTGTTCGTAGGGAGGGATTTTTTTTCAAAAAACAAAACAAAAGTAAAAAACACAAACAAAAAATCGATCGGTTGTTGTCGAGTAAAATAAAAATGTATAGACTTAACTTTAAAGACTGATTGTGGAAGACAGTTTAAAAACGAAACAAAAGAAAACAAAACAAAATAGAACAACAATCAAATCTGATTTGAAGGAATTTAAGGGAAAAAAACTGAAACAAAGAAACAAACATGAATATTATAAGCTCAAATATTGAGGTTAAGAAGAAAACAAACACGAAAACAAAAGAAAAGTATTTATATAAATTCGAGTTAAAGTATAAAAAGAAAAACAAAAAAATATTAAATGGCATAGGTTTTAATACGATTTTACACTCAAAACGGTATTGTGGAATTATGTGTTCATTTACAGTAATTTATACAAACAATTAATATACTCGTGTACCTTTTAAAACTGTTAGATGTGTGTCTCAGAGTAGTTTCAATTGTTTTTCTTTTTAAGTTTTTTTTTTCAACTTTTTTTTTAATGTAGTAAAATGTATTTTAGAATTTTAATTTCTTGCAACGGTAGAATAGTTCCTGTAATTTAAGGAATTGCTAGGACTATATCAAAGAGTTCTGTACTGCATTTATTCCTATGCACATACTTAGGTATGTTTATTCTTTTTTTTTCTTCTTCTATTCGTATTTTTATTTTTATTTTTATTATACTTTTATGTTATCATCGCCCACCATTCATCTGTGTAGTATTCGTTCACAAGTGCGAATTAATGTTTCATTTTCTTTGTTTTGGTTTTTTGTGACCGATTGTTACTTAACCTCATATTAGACGTAGGATCATATATACATCATGCTTCGATCATTCAAATGAATGAATCATCTTATTTTTTTTCATATGATCTCTTGCATATTACTTCGCTTAGGTTTTAATATTTCCGTATAAGGTTTCATTTTCGAAATTGAAGAAATTATCCCTCAAATGCTTACGACTTACGATTCACTGTAATTCAAAGAAAATGATTTGAATTATGACCCAGAACATTTGAAGACTTACAATAAATTTTACATTAACTTTAGACATCTAGACTTTAGACGAACATTATTTTAACGTAGACATTAGGGAACATTTAGGTTTAAGATTGATTTTGCCACTTGTGGTGGCACTCAGATTCGATACTAGCTCTTTTGATATAGGCTGAGTTCGTAAGCGCAGTACTGCAACGTCAAGCGTTCTTAATTGCAACCAATTGGCAATGATGCAATGCATCGCGTTCTAAAACGTCATCACAGCAACACAAATCACAAAATCGTTGCATAGCTTCACAAAGGAAGTGATGCTTACGCGATGCGCATTTTCTTGACGTTTACAAACTCAGTCACATTTTGATTATTTTTGAATAAATTTAACTACTAGAAGACCACAAAAATTCGATACTAGCTCTTTTGATACTGAATCATGACATTTTGATTATTTTTGACAAACCTTGACTACTGGAAGACCACAACCTTGTCTGTGAATACAGAAATCACTCAATGTAGAACATACCTTAGCACTTACATTTGATATTCGATCCAAATTAGGATCACACAACTTCTGGCAAACAATTCTGTGTTTGCACAACCTTGTAATTGAAGAAAAAACACTTCACGAACAATCCCCATAACCATTAGCTAACTAAAAATGGTTCACAATCAAGAATTCGATCACAGAATTTTTGGATTATTCAGAAGTCATTGAACGGTCCGACTATTGGTCCCTTGCGCGGCACCCACAGGATCTGTAATGACATTGACACATCTTAATGTGTGAAAACAATATACTTTATCTGATATATGTATACCCCCCCGCCCCCAACGTTTCGTTGCATTAATTTATCAAAAATACACTTGTGACGCATACTATGTTTTTTTTTTCATTTTATTTTCATTACAATTAAAGCATTGTAAATGCAGTCCACTTAAAGTTAGTATTGTGTCTCAAAGAGAGAAATATCAGGGATTTGTTTCTGTATTTTTTTTTTCTGTTAAATATATTTTTTACATAAGTATAATAGTACATATGTAGTAGACAAATTTTATTTTTAAGCTCAATGGTTTCATTAAAATATCTCATAGCTAATTATACACAAGTTACTTTACAACGCTTAAATTAAATTTATTTTTAAATCAATTGTTTTTTTATCTATTTAAACTGTGCAGAAGGATAAGTGTTCAAAGTAAGAAAATGATATGAGAGATTAAATGTAAGAGAATTACAGGCAATTAGTACAAAACAAAAATAATAATAATAATAATAATAATAATGTTGTGTGTTTGATAGAATTATAATATATACATACTCTATACATTTACATATATGTGTAAAATTCTCAAAAGGAAAAAAACGCGCAAATTCGTATAAACGTACATTTTTTATATAAAAACAAAGGATAACATTTTGTCCTTGCAATATTTATACAATATTTCGTGACTGAAATGGAAGAGTTAACAAAATCACACAAAAGCAAAAATATAAAAAAACATACAGAATATTTTTGCTGTGTACGTGTATCGTAAATTTAATGAAACAATTAGCTGGCTTTTTGTACATTTTTCGCTAGTGAAATGTTCCAAATCCAATGAGAATTATTTTAAATAGGTTGTTAGACAGTAGTTTGTGTAATTTTGAAAAAAAAAAAACAAAACTACACTTAGGCATAAGATTATTTGCAAATAGGTTTTAGGATTAGTTAAAGAATGCGGTTTGATTTATATCTAAGTGAAATGTTATAAAGAAACAAATGAGAATGTCGTAAACTTGAAAAAAAAAACAAGCATCTGGTGCACTGTCACAGTCTTTTCATAACCAATAGTTATTTGCACACAGAAAACTTCATCCACATTCATTATATTTTCAACTTTCAAAATTACATTACAAAGCTAAATAAATTCCCCTTTTTCAAATATGCCACAGAGATTCTATGAAAACGCAAAGAAAATCTTCTCTAAATCATCGAATCCATAAATAATAGAAGCGAATATTTTGCATGCAAACGTTTTATATTGCTTCGAAAAATCCTCCTCCCAAAAATAATGAAGAATCTCACGAAACCTTCTTCGCAACAGAAATAACCAGTCCATTGAAAAGCATTGGCAAAGAAACACAACACGAGCTGATCAAGTTTATCAAGCTTAAACTCGATTTAGAACTGTGAGAAGTCTTATTTCAGCTTTCCCATCGAGAAGTTTGTTGGACGAACTTATTCGAAACTGACAGATACCGATGCGCATTGGATAATATTCAAAATTGACTCTTTCTTTTTTGACGATATATTTCATATAATATCTTTTAAGGCAGAGTCGTTGTGCAATTTTAGTTGGCAAACTTTGTTAACTGCTTTTGTGCTTTTTGAGTCCTTAAGTGTGCATATCTCGTCATTTCGGGAGACGTCTTCATTCCAAAGCTTTATTTAATGACTTCTTCCTTTGGCATCATTTCAAACATCTGAAAGCTAACGTTTAGCAATTTTCCTCCGCTGACTCTTTGGAGCGAAGGAAATCTAGTCTAAGTAAAGCAAGAGGCTAAAGTAGTATCCGCATAACACAGGCGATTGCTACAAAAACTCCAACTCTGGAGCACCCTCAAAGGGAAGAATTTGACTCCCTTTTACCTCAAAAAATGATGCCCAGGAATTTTTAATGTTCATATATAGCTGGCTTCTTATATATGACGCGCTAAAACATGACCATTTCAAACAATCGACATTTCATTTCAGCGGTTTCTTGCACGAATCTCCGTGGCATTACTCTCCTCCTGTTTGAGGTTTATCGACGTTCTTTAAGATTTGATTCATACTCTACAGACTTCAATAGAAAGTCTGATTTCCTTAGTGATATAAGAACTCATTCATTCATATATTATTCATTAAATATAAATGCTTAAAGAACATGCAAATTATATATACAAAAAAAAAAAAAAAAACATTAAAATTACAAGAAAAAACAAAACAAATTCTATTGGTGAAGGGAATTTTAAATGTATAAAAACAACACAATTTTGCACAATTCATAAATCACATCTCCATTCGGTTTGATATTATTTCGATTGTAGATCTTTTTTTCATTTTCACTCACTCATTTCACACAAGATAAATATACATGCATACGCGTGTGTGTAGGTAATTTTATTTTTTATCCATTCATACAAAACGAAACATTTTCGAAATTATAAATAAATAAAAAAAAATAGATGATAAAGATTTGTGATTACTGGTGCCAACCAGATACAATTTTCATTAAAAATGATATAAAATGCGAGGTAGTCAGTGTAGCTTACTTTCTTACCTTGTTTCTGATAAAAGAAAAGTATTGCCATTTTTTTTTCTAGATCTTTTTTTTTATTATTTTGCCAAAGGCTTATAATCAAAACGAAAAGAGATTTTCTTTTTTTTTTTTTCCTCAGCAAAGATGCGTCGGTATTTATTTTCTGAAATGTTCTATATTTTCATTTCATCAAGAGAAAGAGAAACAGAGAGAAAGGTATAATGAAAGAAATAGGGATCACAAGTTAGATTCTCAGGAGAGTTAAATGTTTAGTTTGACTTGATTTTTATCTTAAATGTGACATATTTATCAAAGTATACAGTATACATACACAATATACTGAATTATGTATATTTTATGGAAAAATTTAAAACAATTATAATGTAAGATTATATTTACTTATGAGCATTGAACTTCTTTGAAATTCCTTACGTTTCAGTAAACACGTAAAACAAAGATCTACTGAGGTGGTCTAGGTATAAGATTATATTTAAAATATATATATATATATATAAATACATATATTATGTCTGTGAGTATTCAAAGAAAAAAATTAACAACTTTCGTTTTTCATCGAAATTGTTTCGATGTCGCGCTAAAATTGTAAAAACAAAAAAAAATTCAAAAAAGAAAAATAATAGAATGTTTATTCTGATAAAAAAAAATAAATAAAAATTACAGAAATGAATACATATATCAAGGTGATCGTAAGTCAAAAAGTTTCCATTGTCCTTTTGAAGATGACAAAGAAACTGTTTTTTTTTTTTTAATTTTATAAAAAAAAGGAATATAAATAATATTAATAATGATCAAAATTTTAAAAATTTTGACTACTCAAAATGCGAAGAATTTTATGAAATTCATTCACTCATATGTATTAAAAAAACAAAGCATACAAATATGCCATTCAATATTAATAAATCTTCCCTTAAATAAAATAATAAAAAATTACCACATACATACATATAGATATACAACATATTATACTCAAAGTAGCTATGTAAGATTGATGAGTTTACAAACGATGTAGAAACAAACAAAAAAAAGCAACACAAAAAAAAATATGTATCGTGAGTAAAGTAATGCAGAGTACAATAGGACAAGTACAAATTTTCTTTCCGTAATAAAAATAGGAGTTAGAATAGAAGGCACTTGTATTCAGGGATCCTTTATTGAATTATAAATGTGTACAAAATATCCTGAGACAGCGCCTTGTTTGAGTACAAATTAATTATGCATATGACTTAGAAATGTAAGTGCGTATGATTAACGTAGCTAAACGAAAATCCTTTACCTTGACTATTGTCGACATTCATTTGTATACATTACATTGTATTTGAAAATATTTTAATACTTATATACAAACAAGGAAATTATTTGAAACTATGTACTTCTTATCATATTATATACAATAATCAGACTTTTCCAAGATTTTTCATATAAATAAACGTTTGCATGCAAAAACAAAAAATTTGGGTTAGTTCTTAATTTTCTTAAATTTGGATTGATATTCGGATAGAGCTACGCCTTTTTCTGATGGCGCTACAGTCCAGGTTGAAGCTGCAGTCTTAACCAACAAACCTCTGCAACAGAGATAAAGTAGTAGTCAACTTCTACATCTCCTGCCCCTTGATTTCATCTGACAGCGTTTTTATAAAATGTTCACAGACAGTGTTTGTGAATACGATTGATCACACAGTAACTGCAGGCTGCTCTGAAGCCTTAAAAAGTGCGACTGAAAATATTATAGTATGCGTGACTTTAGAGCAAATCAGAGAAAGGCGAGGGTTTTTTTTAGTAAAAACCCAAACCTGAATTGGACACCTTTACTACTTCATCTCTGGTCTGCAACTGACACGATGTTTATCGAACAGGCCAGGTTTCGTGTATACTCTATTGCGTTGTCCCACTTTCACGGACTCGTTCGGGCTGGAACAGTGTTGTCCATGTGCACTACATGGCCTAGCCATTTTGGGCGTTTAATCCTCAGGCGCCTAGTTAGACTTAGACGTTAGACAGTTCGTATTTGAATCTTCTCCTCCAGATGACATCAACGCAAACAAGACCATAGATTGAACGAAGAACTTTGCTATCTGGCAAGACAAGGGGCTTCTTTGTCCGTTTTAGAAATTGTTCATGCCTCTGCGCCGTACAGCACGACGCCCCACTGGACGTACCTACGACTTCTATGCACTTGTGGTTACGTGTTCCTGCGTGTATTAATTAATCAGTAACCCTGGAGAGCATCAGCCGACATCGAAAATTTCACCTAAAAAAATCGACAGTAGAGCGTTTTCCTAGTTCATCTGCTACCTAACGGACAACTTCAGCCTCCCAAAAAAAAAACAGTTGTCAAGAGTTATTCTGCCTTTGAACTTGGTACTGATGTTCGTACTGTTTACAGCGGAGCCGAGGTACACAAAGTCCTTGACTATCTTGAAGCTATAGCTGCCTTTTATGACGCTCTGTCCAAGACGTCGATTCTGTGTGTCTTTTCTTGAGGCCAGTAAACATTTCGTTTGCCCCATTTCAACGCCAGGCCCATTTTAGTTGCTTCCTGACCTCCAAATGCACACACAACTAGGACCAGCGATTGAACGCGGAACTATTCTCTCGGAAAGTCCACATAACTGCGACTACAAAAATACTCTTCAGACTTTGCTTCTGTGCATAAGTATAGGGGCGCAACATCAACGCAAAATGGTTACCAGCTAGTCAACGTTTTTGTGTGGATGTGTGGATGAAAAGAGAGAAGAGAACTCCACTTTTCCTATTACAAACTTCAAACAAGCATCTCCTCACAAATTTGGGATACAAACCACTCTGTTCTGAAAATATAAGTAGTTGCTGACTGTTTCGCTTTCAAACCGTGCTGACATTTTGTCAGAGAAGTTTGCTGAAGTTTTTCAAAGCTTCATGTTGAATCCTTCTTGACCAGTAATTGTGAGCTATTCACCCCGATTACGAAAGTCGTGTCACTTAAAAGACACAAGGCATTTTGAGAGTCGAGTCACTTTACAGGCGTTTAAGCATCGGTATTACGAACCTTAATCGACTTAATCGCTTTTGTTCCACACACATTCCAAAACTGCCACTCAAAAGCTTACTGTCAATTTGACAGATCAATTCGTTAAATGGGGTAGTTTTCATAAATTCTACCGGAATACACATTTTTAAATTTTTAAACGTGGAATTTAAAGTAAATATGGACAGCATTGCTATGGTTATTTATTGGATTAGTGAAGAGACCGACGATCAAGAATTACAGAAAAGGGAATTTATTAACATCAGAAGAAGTATTTGATTAAAATGCAATCCATTTGATTTACCAGATGCTAAGTAAGAGATATGCATTGTACAATTGTGAATAACAATTGCCATTCTTTTTCATTACTCACAGGTGGGCCCAAACTATTTAAAATTAATGCGACTTCCTTCCATCCAGTTTTGTTTGCATCCGTTTGAGAAAAACCTCTTGAAATTTGTTGCTAAATTTCTGTTTTCCTCCATTTTTCCTCCATGTATGCTGGAAATTTTCATCATCCTTAATATATAAATAATTAACACTAAATACATTTTACACTATTCCAGTTAAAACACAAAGAAAACTCACGTTTTTACTTGTTTTAATAAGAGCGTTAAACGACTTTCGTAATCGGTGTGAGTATCTCCTCTCATCCTTGTCTAACAAGTCCCGTGATCCCGTGGTGGCCCGGAACCCAGATAAGTATTAGCGAATTGAACCTGCCGATCCAATTCAGAGAAGACTTGCATTTCTGGACCACCCTGGAAGTAGTTAAAGGGTTGAGTAGGGCATAAAGCACAGCTTGGCTGTCGCCACAGACACAAATACTTCACCCCTTCCACATGTTATTCACCATGTAGTTCGTGGCCATTAGGATCGTATAGGTTTTCGAAAATTTACCTAACGAGGTAACTTACTTAATTACTGGGAAGTCATGCGATCCATGGAAGGACTGAGTCTGACCAATAGCTAGCTTCAATCGCTGACGGTCCTTGGCACGCTGATTGCAGTCATCAAGTACATGTACAAGCTGTATTGCTTCCGCGATAACTTGATCATTATACCGAAGATTTTTCTTCCTCTCCGTCTCGAATCAGGAGGCTCGAATTCGAAGACCCTCGTAACATGAGCATCGATGTCCATGTTGTGACCTGTTTCGTTCAACCGAAGTCGCAACAACTTAATCGTAGTTGCTTTGATCGGCGGCAACGTTCATCTTAATTTATATTTACTCTCTTTATTTCCCCCATTTTCAATACCCACTCGTTGTGTCCCTTTCTTCAGGTCGACTCCACGCATTCGCTCGATCTAATCGACAGTCGCCGGACCCCAACTGCCAGTAATCTATACATTTTCGATCTTTCGTGATATTATTTCAGAGTTCTGCCACAATTGGTGGCACTGCCTGAAAAGAAAAACTCCATGAGTGGTTAAAAGAGCAATCCCATGAATAAACGGTTCCACTAACTCGTGCCGGCATCTACTTTGTTACAACTCAACAAGCCACCCATTAAGGTCATCCATTCAAACAGCTTCACATCAATATTCATAAGTGGATTTGCATCTCTTTACAGCAAACCTCTCCTCGCCTCGTATGCAGATGCATCGAATGACGACCGGATCAGATTACACAATCCAGAAACATATCGGCATTGATCTTGCTCTGGCACTACGCACAATATTCGATTGGGAATCTTAAAATCTCTTGACCATAACAGCCCCGATTGCCATGAGGTGAATGAAATGAATGCCGTCCAATTTGCATCGTTGAAACACAACACTCTCTCGGTAACGCATCCGAAATGAATAAGGGAACCTATAATGACAAACAGACACACAACGCCGTGAAAGAAAATCAACAAAGAGGGTTACACCTAAGCACGAAAACTATGACCTTGAAATGGGCACTCTGACACTGAACTTGGGGGGAAAAAAAAAGTAAAAGCGATTTGCTTCTGCGGCTTGAATGCGGCTCGAAATGAAACGACGTTTCGACTTTATTCGTTTTATGATTTATTTATTGGTCATTACCGATGTGTCTGATGCCGGTTTTGTATTTGATAACTTGAACGCCTTTGTGTTTTGTTTTTTTTTGTGTCTATCACGGGGGTAGCGCTGAAATTGGAGTGAGCGCCTAGTCGGGAGACAGGCGCACATGTCATGTGAGTTCAACGACATTTGTAATTTAATTGCAATTGCATGATATCGATTTGTTTCCACAGGGTTAATGAACTCGAATATACTTAAGTTGATTGAATGGAGACGAGCTTCGATTTGGAGCGCACTGAAAAGTGCCTCGATTATGTTAAGTGTTTGTCAACAAAACTACTCAGTTTGAAGTCATTTACACATCAAACATCATCTGCCGGTGCAGTCAACTTCACATAAACATCAGTTAAGACATCAGATAACTCACTTAAAACACTTGTCGTAGCAACGATTCTTCAGCATTTACACATCAACACGTACATATAGCACTTTGGTTTAAAATAATACAAATAAAACCATTTACTGATAACAAAATAAGATGTAATCGAATCCATTTATCGTCTTAACCACTTGATAATGAAATCTAAACACAAATGCTCCAGTCAAAGGCATTTCTAACAACAAAACACACATTCGCGACAGCAGATTAATAGTATTTAAAAAACAAAAGTGCGAAAGGTGACACGTCGTTAAGGTTCTTATAAGAGAATAAACACAAATCCAACACACCAACAAAGATTTAATTAAGCATTCCAAATGAGTGCTTAAGTTGAGACTTCGATTCGAGGTGTAAAATGTTTAAACAAATTCCGCGTTGTGGTTCGCTTGAGAAATAAGCGAGCGATTGAGAGGTGAAGGTGCTAACCAGTACTTCAAATTGCGTCTAAGATAAGTAGACTGTCACACAGGTTAGTCAAATAAACCATTTTTACAATTAATAGAAGTGTTTTTGAATGTTTATTAAGATAGCAAATTTTTAGACTACAATTATGCAGTTGTAAAAGTTGAAGGCTTTCAATGAAGGTCTCTATACGTTTGAAAGACACGCGGTGTTTATTTCGGAAGTTTACCAATCGATTTGCTCGTATAAATCAAAATGTTGATGATGCAGTTAATTGTAAAATCGTCTCACTTGAAGGATGGTTGAAGTCCTTTACATAATCAGGAAAGGATCTCGAATAACACTGGTTGTGCACCGTAATGGTGGAACACATGATTCTACAAAATTTATTTGTCTAGTGGCCCTTACTAGACTGGTGTGCAATGCTCTCAGGAAAGTTCAAGGCAAGACTGCCTTTGTATCGGCTCGCCGCCGACTTTGAATTATCCCTTCAATTTCATTCCACTTGACCTGCCTCGACGATTTATTTTCCTTCCTCCTTACAGTGGCTCGTGTCGAATTTAAATCTCAATATCTATATTCGACTCCATTCGTAATATCTTCTTACACGCCTAACGATACTTCAAAAAATCATTCTGACTGGTATAACAGATTGTCTTAGAACAACGGCACCACTCGAAGCTATCTCATTCCTTATTACCCTCGACTATTCTGCAGCAACAGTGCGGCACCGAGGCACAGAAAGACATGGTTTTGGATTGACAAACTAAAGGAACGCACTTTCTTAGTATGAACGTGCGTGGAGAGGAGCCACGGACAGACTTCCATCTGAGATTTCCGGACAGTGAATGACATGGACAATCAATCGAAGCCTTATACACTGATAGCTAAAAATAAGTGTCTCAGAAGGAGTGTTCTGTGACGTCTTCGACAAAATTCCTGGCATTAAGAGACGACTGTTGCGTAACAAGGCAGCACTAACGCTGAGGGACCACAATATAATGGACAATTCGTTGGCCATATTCTCCGATAGGTTAGGTTAGGTTGAAGTGGCTGACTACTGGAACAGCCACGCGGATCTAAAACCCTATATATCCTGACAGCCAAGCAGGAATCAAAGCCGAATATTCTGAAATTTGAAACTGGTCAGATTTTGTAGACAAAGCGTCAGTGAATACAGTGACCATACGCTGGCTACCGTGCCATACCCGCATCCAAGAAAAAGAAACAGCAAATAGACTTGCGAACGCACACACGCCGTTTATTTCTATAAGGAAAAAACTGAAAGACGAGAGCCAGAAATCGATGGGTTAGTCTAGGCTCTATGCTCAAAGTTGAGCAAGAAGAGATAATTGTCAGTGGTCACAAGGAAGTGTGTATGTATCTAGAATCTGTCTAACATATGCTCTGCGAATGCCCAGCCAACACTTCTTTGTAGACCTTAGACGAAATTGAGATTTTGATGTCATTAGATTCAGCGTACTCAAATCTATTATGCAAATTTTGTTCAGCTTTCTGTCTTTAAAAATGTGGCCGATATTTCAAGAGAACAGCTTAGGTCACTTTTACTTTTGTCGAAAACTTCAAACACATTTCCTGAAAAATGAGTAAAACAAACATTAGTGGTTTTTCATAGTGACCACAGAGGAGTCACACGGTGTCAGCATCTCCTATTGTCGCCTATTCTTTCCTTAGCATTTGCTTTACTTTGCTTGCCCTTACTCTCTTTGGGCTTTTCCTCCTTCTTCTCCTTGCAAGTTAACATCTTTTCCTTTGGAACTCGAGGCTTTCGCTTTCTTCTTCTTACCACCTCCTCTCTGTGGATATATCCAGTTCGTTGGAGGAGTGGTCCGGGATATGTCGCAGCTTTCGTTGAATGGAGCCACGAGAAATACTACTTATTTTCGAATTAGAAAGTCGAAATGGAGTTTGAGTGAATACTTATATTCTTACTTACCAGGCCTGCGATCCATGGAGGATCTGAGCCTGTGGTTGAATATCCCCGAATATTCTTCCGGTAGACATTCTCAGTTTGAATCCCCGCATCATTTGTTTTTTTTTTTTCAAATCCGTATACCATCTCTACCGCGATTCGTCGACTGTCACGATCCTATAAAATCGTGGCGTGAATTTGTTCATATCTATAAAAAAAAAACACAAACAGCACTCGTACGACAACCCGAACATCATTAAACACGTCAAATCTTACGAAGCTGATGTAATATTTGATATATCTACACCGGTATTTCTACAGGCTTGTTCGCCTTTGAAGGGAAGAGGTACGACTCTGTCAGAAATTGTAAACTGTTGAAAATTGAAAACAAGTAAATGAACACGTGGAGCAAACAAACGCTTGGTGGAACAAGAGTGTACGGGTGGGAGTTGTAATAGAGATTTGACAAACCAAGACAATTGGGTAGCGTTTTGCGAACTGCGAATTTTGCTGACACTGACATTTCATTTACGTGGAATGTTCTCTGTTCGCAGATAGCTACGAGTTTAATTAGCGAGTTCTTTGTCGTTGTGGTTGTGGACCGCGTCTGCCTCATTGCGCATCAGGTTTTCAGTTCGACAAGTCGCTATGGAATAATTCGCAGAGAAAATTACTTAAAGGACCATTCATATAAGGTCGCTACGAATTGCGAACTTCGCAAACACTGACACTTCATTCATATGGAGTTATTTTCATTCGCAGGGAAGAATATATGAAAAACTGACACTTTATTGCGATTTTTTTGGTCGTGAATTTGTGGATCGCGTTCGCCGCTTTGTGTATTGCGCTATCAGCTTGACAGTACGCAAATAGATTGATTGATTCGCGGAGAAACAATTTAAAATCGATAATTAGGATAGTTAAATTATAATTTGTGGATAAGAAATCTCGATAATTCAATGCTCATCTGTTTGTATACGAAGAAGTATAACATTTTATTTATATTTGCTGGAAAATGGTTGAATAGGACATTTAACCGATGTAGTTTTTGTGGAGATTGTTTTAATAAACAAATCGACCTGTTGATAAATGTGCAACTATTGGCAAATAAATCGGTTATTTCGCAAAATGCAGGGTAACAGTTCGCGACAGCACGACACTCTCGAAAGCGCATTCTTGCTACTGTCAGTTTTTAGAAATACATCAAACAAAATCGCGTATTATTTGTCGCAGGCAAAGAGACTTTGAACGCTACGCAGTCTAAAGGACGAACAAACCAACAGTCTGAGGTTGACATGGATCAACAACAACCACTTATGTTGTGCGTACTATTGTCATGTCACGATTGCATGGAACCTACAGTTCTATGTCAACTCCGAACTCCTTTTTCTAGACAGGGATACTCTTTGAGGATTGTCAGTGACTCCAAAGAGTCGTGAATTATGGAAGTTCCGATATTTTTGGACTTGATCAAACCAACTTGTCCTGTGTCAGCCAAGCGGTCGCCTAACTGATGGAATCGCATAAAACGCACTCATCGAAAGTCGTGATGATGGGTACATTCGTGCCACGTGACCAAATCTTTCCGTTCGAAGAAGCAGCTGCTCAACATTGAGTTCCATTGAGAACTGACGTGTTTCTCAACCTACCACGGCGAGTAACTCCCACCACAGTACTAAGAAATCTCACCTTGGCAGCTTGTATTCGCTATATTATTCTTCCGGTCTCATTACTCAAATCATTACTCAGATCCTGGACCTCATTCTTCTGAAAAATTAGTGGCAAATCTGTTGCCAATCTCCAGTTTGGCACACGATAAATTGTTTTCTGAACTTATTCATATACGTCATCTTCCCGCTTCCAAGACTCAATTACATCTGTTAAACCGAGAAAGGCAGAGAAATACACTTGAAATTATCATAATTACATTTGAGGAGGCCAAAAATGCTCCAAAATATCTAGGTCTCCTATTTCAACCCAACATAGCTTGGCTTATAGCTGAACTAAGCTTGACAATAACGCTCATATCTGGCCGTCCTGTACCTACTAAGCATAATTGAAAAGCGATTAATTTAACTCACAGGAGGAAGCAATATTGCGAAGTCAATGAACTTTCTTGAGCAGCGACGTACTGTGTCTTCCTTGTCCCCATTTTATGACTATTTTACCAAAACGATGCTCTAGTGAGCTATACAATTGAATTCCTCCTCTCCTCGATCATTAGTTGACTTTCAAGTCTGCCCTCCGTCCTCAAAATGTATCCTTTGAAAATTTTCAAAAATGTCTGAGAATAAACGTAGCGACTGCAAACACAATCTGCAAGTGATAAAAAACTACGATTTGGTTGTAGAATCGGATTTCGTTCGCTAATCCGAAAGTGATACAAAATAAGGCCCCTGGTTACGAGACTCGTTCTTTAGTCGTGCCACCACATTTCCAACTCACTACAGTCCACAGACAGGTACCTTTTCTCCATTTTCTCTCTATATTGTTGGACCAAAATCATGCTCTCAAAACCCTTATTTTGTTTTATGGAGCCACCAGCTGGACGTTAAGCAATACTACAGACCAGCAATTCTTGGTGCCTTCGAAAGAAAAATTCTACTATATGGTACCGTCTGTCAGGAAAGAAGCCGCTGACTCTACGAGCTGGATGTAGTCCGGAAGTCAAAAATCCGTCGACTGCACTGACTCGGACACATAAAGAGCAACGACAACAGCTAAGAGGGTCTTCGAATGTGAGAATCATTGTTCGAGAAGGAGAGGAAGACCGAACCTCGGGTATTAAGGCCAAGTCATCGCGGCCACAAGATAGTCTTGATGACTGGAAGCAGCTTGCCTAGGAGCGGCAATGATGGAAGGCGGCGATATCTCAGGCTCTGACACTCCATGGGCCGTAGGCCTGATAAGTAAATAAGTATACCGTGTTGTGTTTTGACTCTAGACTCCCAAGGGTATTCGTACTTGTAATTACATCTTGGTCCATCGTCGTAGCGTGATTTTGATGCGTTCTGTTAATTTTTAACGCTCTGTAATCAACTTCGCTCCTTATACTCGTAAAGGTGGCAGTAATAACAACCGCAAGTCATCATATTCGCCAATCAACGATTATACACGCAATTTCGACAGAAGCCTACAGACGGAAATATCAGGGAGACTAATGGATTGGTCATCACGTGAAGAGAATTCTTAAAAAAAAACACGCAAGTGTAGTATGTTTGACCAAGATTACAAGACTATTAAAAATCTGGCTATATTTTCATCCGTCGTCCTAAAACAACTTGAGGCAAGGTACCAAGTTGATGCTATTTATACCGACTTCAGTAAAGCTTTTGATTCAGTCAATCATAATCGACTGATTATGAAACTTCAATCGTTTGTCTTTCACTCGCAACTTCTCCGTGGTTGTCCTCTCCTTGGGCGTACTCAGCAGGTTAAAATTGGTAACTCCATCTCCAAAGAGATTACTTGTAGTTCCACTGTTCCGCAAGGGAGCAATTTTGGCCTCTCTTTTTCGTGATCTTTATCGTCCATACGGTTGAATATAGTCATTGCTTACTGTTTGCGGACGATCTTAAATTATTTAGAACCATCCAGAGTATTGGCGATTGCTACCTACTTCAATCAGACTTGAGTAATATCTCTGAATGGTGCAACTCTAACGCCCTAAAGTCAAATAAAGAGTGGTTAAACTTTAAGGGCCGATGTTGAATGTGAACCACACCTAAACGTCAAGTTTTTTTCTGCATTTCATTTGACATTTCTCAATTTCAGACTAACTCAATTTGAACCATGGAAAAATACACAATCGAGCAACGCGTTAAAGTTATTCAGGCTTTTATTATGAAAATGGGCGTTCAAATCGAAATGCGTATCGTGAATTTTCGAAGAAAATCATCTTCCGTGATGAGGCACATTTTCACCTCAGTGGATTCATCAATAAGCAGAATTGCCGCATTTGGGCGAATGATAATCCAAGAGTGATTGTCGAAAAACCAATGCACCCACAAAGAGTGACTGTTTCGTGCGGTTTATGGGCTGGCGGCATCATCGGACCATATTTTTTCCAAAATGGGTCCGGTCAGGCAGTTACTGTGATTGGTGTTCGCTATCGTGAAATGATAACAAACTTTGTATGGCCCGAATTGGAAGATATGAATGTGGACGATATGTGGTTTCAACAGGACGACGCCACTTGCCACACAGCTAACGAACCAATGGCTCTTTTTCAAATTCAATGGCCGTGTTATCTCACGTGGTGGCGATGTCAATTGGCCACCAAGATCATGTGATTTGACACCGTTGAATTTTTTTTTTTTGGGTTGTTTGAAAGAAAATTTGTACGTCGATAAGCCAGCAACAATTCAAGAGATAAAGGATGAGATAATTCGGTACATTAACGGCATATAACCTCAATTATGCTTCAGCGTCATCGAAAATTTGGACCATCGGATGGAGGTGTGCCGCCGAGGTCGCGGCGGCCATTGGGCCGATATTTTGTTCCATACGTAATTGAGCCATACCAATATTATCATAATAAAAAGAAATGACAATAATTTCCTAAATAATTTGTGTTTTATTCAAAATCAAGATCGGCCCTTAAAATTTAACCACCCTTTAGAAACAAATGTTTTTTTATTTCCTTTTCAAAAAGGACTTCCTTAATTGACTTCAATTAATCGCTTGATTCCGCCCCTCTATCCCGGAAACTCACATAAATCGCGCATTGGCTAAAGCGCATTCAGCGATGGGTTTCATCAAGAGGAACTGTAAAGGCTTCTCGGATCCTTTCTCCATCTTGTCACTGTATTCCTGCCTAGTTAGGCCCCATCCTGAGTATGCTGTCATTATTTGGAATCCCCATTTGACAACTGACTCTGATCGAATTGAGCGTGTTCAAAGGCGTTGGTACTTTATCTCCTATTATAAAGCTAGATGCTTACATCTTGGCTTGAAATCTTTAAAATCCAGACGCGCTGTACGTGATATACTGTTGGTTAGAGATTTGCTGTGTTACCACGTAAGATGCCCTACTCTCCTGTCTAAAATTCGGCTTTTTGTCCCTGGAAGACCAAAGAGAATACGGCATCTGTTATCGGTTGAATTTTTTAGAACTAATTACGGTGTGAACGAACCCCTAACGCGCACCGTCAAAGTCTAATCTCATGGACATCTACTTAGATAGAGCTGAATTTAAAAACTAAGTTCAAGAGAAGTTGAACCCTTCCTGGCAAACAGAACACAAAAAGCCGGAGTAGTCGTGGCGTCCACATCTGTCAAAGGTGGATCCTATACTTGTCTACAAGCCTTTGTTATGATCCACTTCAGCAGTAGGAGCAGCGAATTTGTATCAGCTCATCATCAAATGGCTCGTTTGTGTCACGAATTTAGCAAACAAATACACGTCAACTAAACGTTTTCACGTCAAATCTAAAAATTGCTGAAAAAAGTAATACATGATAAATGTTTCATACACAAATTGCTTCCGTCTTTCAGCTTGGAATCATGTTTTCCACTAGCAATTATCGTAATAAATTCCAATTAATGTCCGCATGTGGAAACAGCACCACAGCCCTATTACGCGCAAGATGTTTGAGTTGCGCAAAGACATGCGATTCTTGTTGGATATCCAGGGAAAACCATTTCACAATGGCTTTCGTGATTAATCAGAGCCCTCACTGTTAAATGTACGACCTTGACAACTTCGAGCTAAATGGATATTTAATCTATCTACGCGCAAAAACGTTCTAACTCGCTAATGAAGCGTTGATAATAGTAATCGCTTCTCAGAGAGCCAAGGTACTGCCAGCTTGACTGCTGCCCACCTTCAAGCAGTTTTCCCCCTAAACAGCTCCCGTCAGGGCCTCAACATTTGCACTGGGCGTCGTAAAAGTAAAAGTCAAGTAAGTCAACAGCAAATCAATCGCAAGAGACGCAATGCAAACAACAATCGTCTAGTCAGCAGAGCTTCGCAGAAAATTTATTTAAGTGTTAATTATGCTCCTGCCGGTAAGTGTATCAAAGGTTGGGGTCCACCCCGTCGCCAAGGGGGTAGTGGACACTTCACCTCACACCATGCATATTTGGGATTTAAATTCCTCCATCGGAGCAGCTCGTGTAGCTTGTTACGTATTGTTTCTAAAGCGACTGTGGTGAGCAGACGTAGTTGTCGTTGCCGTGGTCGTTGTTGTTTGTCGTTTGTCGTTTTCAGTAAGTCACACGGTCTTGCCTTCCATCCGCTGCGTGCCATACACGCTTTAACGCATATTAACGAGACGATATTGAATATTAGCTTCGCAATTCGCTCGGACGACACTTGGAACAGAAACTGGGAATAAACTGTCAATTGTCAACGTATAGGTCCCGTCCGACTGTGGCCTCCTCTTCGGTTCGTGTTGTGCATCGTGATTGATCGACGGCTCGTTTTGTAGTGCATGTTAGATTCGTACTCTTGACGAAACATACTCCAAGTTTTGGGCGATTTAGTGCCGGTGTTGTGTGGCGTGGTGGTGTAGCGTGCTCGCGCTTTGAATGTGTATTTTCTTTATTTATAAATTCGAATTCGATTACCTAATCCGGGTGACAAAACGATTTGTTTTAACCACTTTTGGCCCGAACAATAACTATCATAAGTAGTACAGAGCACAATGTCTTGAGAGTGTGCCACGAATTGTATCTATCCGAGGTGTGTGTTTTGTTTCGCAAGTTGTGTGCACTTAATTGGATAACCTTTGACAGTTGATGGTAGTCATTTATCCAGATCGCTTGATGTGTAAAAAGGAAGTGAGTTATTAAAAATCGATAGTGGTGCAGTGAAGTTGTGTTCGTTAAGAGGAAGTCTTCTATTTGTGCCAAACAAGTGCTGCAGTAAAACAAAAAAAAGGTTCGTTCAAAGTGTGTAAATATTTGAAAATTAAGGGCCAAGTTGTGAGTCACTTCGAGGAGCGGTTGCAAAAAGTGCTGTGTAATCATTTAACTTCCTCAACATTGCTAGAGCGTGACGAAATCTTCTCTGGTGATTTAAGAAATTAAGGGGATTCAAGGGATTCGAGTTTGAAAAGATGTTTAAGTTTGGGTGGGATGAATTAGTTGTAGTATTCTAGTATTATTAAAGTATTGTTTCAATCACAACACACATCTAAATACAATGCTCAAAGGATTCAGCTATTCATGTCTCAATATCCTCTTGTCCTACAGGTTTTTTTATTTTCAAAATAAACCAAATTTCAGTCGAATCATGAACATTTTGGAGAATTTGTGAATGTGGAATATCAAACTGCAGTGTGTCTACGATTATCGTCTCGTGTTCAAGTACGTGCCTTAAATAACAAGCAAAATTGCTCAAAATGCTACCAATGTGGCGGCAATTTACAAATAAAATGATCATCTCTCTTGTGATCTTCGACTGGTGAAATTTAATCCAGTTTGTGAGTGTATGTATTATTGTACAATATTGTGAAGTATTATTGTCATTTCATATTTGTTATTGTTTGTTAACAATTTACAAACAAAAGGAATGCATTCCGTAATCTGGATGCATTAAAGGCAAGTTGATTATTCATTCCTAATGGAATCTATCCAGTGTATGCAATAAAGTTCACACTTAGGTTTATTGATGGTATTCACTGCATTTAAGTGTACTTGCCATCTTAATGGAGATAATTATAATTATTCACGTGTTTACACAATAAAGTTGCGATTTCTTGCGGGACAATCGAGAATTAAATTAAGATGACTTCAAAGGGCTTAATTTAAGCTTCTTAGGGCTCTGCACGATGAATAATTAAGAGTTTTTTGTTATATTTTAAGCTTAAATAAAAACATGTGGTCATTATTCCAACGTCAACGGCCACAAATTACAAACTTTTCAATCCACTGAGGGTCTGAGCTAGTGATTCATTCCAAACAGACTGCGTCCGTAATCAATTGGTCTTCATACCGTGAAATCGGTTTCCCTCTCTTCTCGAACCAAGAGCCTTATGCCCAGTTCCACAGTGAAGGTTTGAACTTAAGTTTCGTTGAACCTTAATTATTCCGGTTTCACAGTACAGTTGAACTCCGTTTGTGTCATGCGATCTATAAATGTATGGCAACACTTTCCACTTGGTGCGTGCATTGGCTACAATTTGTAAGGGCTTTCGATGTTTTTCCCGTTCTTTTTAGTTTTAAAACGCATTTGTGCATCCCTTTTGAACTTTTGTAACGCCTCTTTCAACCAAAGGAGAAAAAAGCTGCGTTTGGGTATCCGTTCCCGAATGCAAGGAATCGATCGCATTACCGAAAACGAACATCATCAAAATACGAAAGCCTGAAAAAAGACCGAGAGAAGCAAAATAGCGTAGAACTGAGGTTTAAATGGCAGTGTGCTCTCGTTTAACTTAAGCTGCAAATTGAACTCAATTCAAGGTTTAATCGAAACTGTAAAACCGAACAAATCATTGAACGGAAGTTTAAATCAAAAGTGGAGTTTAAACGTGCACTGTGAAACTGGGCATAAACCTAGTGTGTTTTTTAAAACATTGCAGTACACAGCACATCCATGGGCACATCCACAGCTGGGATAAGATCGCTCTTCAAAGATTCAATGTGACCATAAATTTCAACCGTGGAAATGAATTTTGTAACGTTATTTTTTGTTATAGTATTGTGTTAAAAGGCTTGACAACGTTCTCTAAAACATCGATTTGGAAAACACCATTTTCGCAGAAATGTAATTTGGCGATTCCATCAGCGAGCCTGGTGGTGTCCAGTTCCGAAAGTTCACCGTCTTAGGACACTGCTACCCGCACAAACTACTTCAGGATTATTTAGATCACTCATTAAGATAAATCATATAAGTGGAACTGTCAATCGTGATATGACAGACGCATCTGTAAAGACACAGAGCCTGAAGACTCGAAACAAACGCAAGTATGCAGCAGGCCTGTGGTTTTGAAGGTAAAGTTGAAACGTATCCCAGTTTTTTTGGAAAGTAATCAAGATTTGCATCCTGTGGCGCACGCAAGTGGAGATGAACTTCAACAACATTGGAAGAATAATCAAGATTTGACTTATCACCATCATTATTATTGACAGTGGCTGAGTGGTTACAATTACAGGAGATTCGGTCTTCCTCAAATTGTCGAACTCTTTTAGCCGAAGTATTAACATTCGTGTCAGTCTGGTCCGTCTGTTTGCTTTTACAAGAAAGTGACTTGACGACACACTTCCCGGATTGCCTGGAACACACTGAAAGTTTTGGAATTTTGAGAATACATACTTCTGCACCATATTAGAGCCGTCAGTGCAGATTTTCAAGTTAAAATCCTCGCACATCTGCCCTCTATGCCATTCCGCTCTACCGGGGCTAAGAGTGTCAAAGCCGTTTGATGGATTAAGTCCAGAGGTATTGTTAATATTTTTCTTATGAACCACCGAGCAATGAATTCAAATGAATTCTGTTGAACTTAAAACAAACTTGAATTAAAATCAAGTATATTTTTTTTTTGTTAAAACAGCATGGACGAAATTAAATTAAGATTGTTTCTTTATGAGATTTCAACCGAACTAACAGTAACTCATTCCGCCAATTAAATTGTTACAAAAAATCAATACAACCTTAATTTGTGAATTTATTTGCAAAAACCAGTTTTGAAAGGTTCAGGACAATAAATCATTATGCTTTATTGAAACTATATATAACATAAAGGGTGCCCCAAAATTAAAGTAGGATATGAATTAAATAGGATACACAGTTTTTAGTCTTCAGATTGTTATTTTTTGTATTGAATCAGGGTTAATTATGGAACAACACACCAGGCAAATGGCCTCCACGGCTGTGCCAGCACGAACACTTTTGTCGAAATTTTGTCTGACCATTCTGCACAAATGTGGCTTATTTTCGTTGATGCATCATCCTGTAATGATGGGTGGTTGTGGGCTTGTTGACTTCAAATAATCCCATTAGGTGAAATCTAATAGTGTTTAATCACACGATCTACGGGATCTAGATCAATTTTGATCACCGAAACGAAAGAGTACACGGCCAAGAAATGTCTCATGCAGTAATTTAATTATTTCACGTATGGCATGTGACACCGTTTTGTTGAAACCACATATTGGCCACGTAAAAATATTCCAATTTCGGCTTAAAGAACTGTGTTTTCGTGTCACGATATCGAGCACCAATAACAGTCACTGGCACTGCCTAATCAGCCTCATTTTCAAACAAATGTGGTCCAATGATGCCTCAAGCCCAAAATCCGCAGCAAGCAGTGACACGTTGAAGCGTTTTTTTCTTTGGACGACCAGTATGTTTAGCTTCTCCAACAGATCCAGTCTCCCTGAATTTCTTAATCTCTTTACAGTTGATGCAGTTAAAACCCTATTCCCACCATAACAAACTTTCATTATTTTTGAGATGTTGCTCAATAATGAAAACATCCGTGTGACACTCCATTTTTATTGACCCTGAACCATGGTATAAGGACAGCTTGTCAAAACCGCCATCTTTTTGTTTTGTGACATCACTCAGGGTCCGTTTTACACTCGACAGAAGTGCTGGTTAAGCTTGCATCGCAATTTCGAAATGAATTTCCTGAAAAGAATGAAAAACAGGAATTGAACTGCAAATTGATGCACGATGAAAGTATTTAATTCATTTATAATTGGCGTTATATACGAAAATGCAAAAATGTGCAGTTTCGAATACAGCGGTAATTTTTGCGACACCCTTTACTTACACTGACTTGTTGATTTGTTTTGCGAGATATCATGATCTGCTGAGTATTTATGAATGCACTCAGCTTCCAATCCAATACCCTTACAACTACGAGGGGCGTTCAATATATTCTCGGTATCGGGGTGAAGCTGTGGTTGTATATATAAATTGACTATTTGACTTGATAAATAAGTCAATTTATATATACAACCACAGCTTCACCCCGATACCGAGAATATATTGAACGCCCCTCGTATGTACTGGTTTTCTGGAAAAGGACGAGGCATCCGAGCATATTTTACGTGAATGTCCGGCACTAATCTAGTTAAGGAATCCTATCTTCGATATAGAGATACTCACTTCAGCGGAATTAAAGAATACCACTACAAAGGACATACTACATATCATTCATAAAGGAAGTAGTAGGTCTTTTGGATTAACTCCAACCTTTCGATAAGCTTGATCTCTTCAAGTAACGATACTGTTGCCGTAATGGCATGTACAAGATTTACTGATTCAATCCGGTCATTTGTCGCAAATTGTATCATGCCAATACAACTAATCAATTTTCAAATTTCAAACTAGTTGACAAATTGAAGATCAACACTAAAAAAAACACCCCATAATGCAAGGCAGAGAAGTGAGTCAATAAAGAATCCTACTCACTGCTCAATAATGTTTTCTTTTATCTGGTTTCCCAATAAGGACATGCCAACTTTTTTTTGTTAAATAAAGCTCCACCTTTTTTGAGATATCTCGACAAATTTATTATTGGTTTTAAGTACAATCCATTCATTTATGTACATATGTATGTAAGCAATTCGGCGTTGTTCAGACGTCGATCACGCTCACTTTTGCAGCGTTCGATTCGTTGAACCCAATTTTCGATGACTCGACTGTATATTTCGACAGAAAGGCCACTGCTCTCGATCAATATTGGCTTCGAGCTAGGGGTAGTAATTCACACGATTTATTCGGCCAATCGACAGGACCATTTCTCGATATAATATGTTCTTCGAATTGAGATTTCAATAAGTCGATTCACGATTGTTACATCCACTGTATGGCTTGTGTGGCTCACAATGATTAGTCATCTTCTTCCAACATTTCTAGAGATCAATCCGAGAACTTACGTCACGTAATATAATCGAGTGGCTTTACTTCTTGATTTATCTTTATAGTATAGGGGTCTCTTAACGATGCCCGATTCTTGAGAACCCCGTGAAATCGATTGAACGGTGGGAATATTGACGGTACCTTTATTGCCACGGAAGCATCCAGAAGCGACTCAAATTTGTTCACTATACTATGAATTACGGCCAAAATCTGCATTGACGCTCTTAAAGTTGCCGTCACCGACTCGGGATTTAGGTTTATTGGTATAAGTACTTCGTTCGTTTCGTGGACTTCACCACGATGAGAAGGTTGTTTTTACTGAATGTTTCAATATTGACAGTTTGGTCACTGGTTTAGGGATGCGTTCACAGTGAACGTTCAAAGATGTCAAGTTACAAAAATACAGTGTGTCAAAGTCTTTTCGGTATTTTGTGCATAACTGGGTATACGACACACATATTGATACGCTATCCATTTCATTTTATTGAACATCAATCATACACAATCTTCCAAAAATGATGCCCTTGGAAATTTATTGATTTGCGTAATTTCATCTTCTGCCGCCTTTGAGATACTCTAAAAGTTCATCGACCATGCCGGCGGAATGTTGTATCCAAAAAGTCACGTTCGTAACATCATCAAGGTTGCCGAAGGTTTTGTGTTATAACTTACCTCTTGGGATAGATGGATACATATCCATATTTGCACACATGTGCGTGTACTGCGGTGATCACCAAAAGACTTCATATAGGAACTAATCAGTAAGCATTTCGTTAAGGAAATCTATAAAAAATGTGTATACGGGTCAGTTTTGTATGCAAAGCGTGCTGTCTTAATCTGCGATTGAAATGTGCGTAGATTTGCATCTTCTAAAAATTCTGCCAACGAAATGCTGGACAGAGAATCACTTTCGATTTCGTAAACTCAGAGCTCGAGTGAGCTGCAATTTCGAACGAAGCACTGCGTGAATCTAAAAATAGATAGAAGTTTAATTTGTCTGAGACACAATCATGATGGAGTTGGAGTGCCACATCCATGGCCACCAGCTGAGTGATGAACAAGGTTTAACAGATGAAGGTGCGTAGCGTGTTCAGGAAGGACAGTCTGCCAATGCATATTGGATCATTAGTTGTGTGCTTCATCAGCCGGTGTTTGATTAGTGATTTGCTTAAAGATGACCTTGTGCCATGTAGAACGTGAGGCTGTTGTTGGTGTTTTTCTTGATTTTTTGTTTACTTCTAAGCAGATAAACATCTTTCTACGGGCAATGTTGACCAAGCCGATAGCAATACGGCATTCACGTGTGAGAGCAATGCAAGGTAGACTTGTGTTGCAGTGGCCTGCGGTGATGTTACCATTTTTGAGCATGATTTACTTCTATACAACGTAAACAGTCAATTTAAGTCGTAATTAGAGTACATGACATTGACGTGGCTGTCAATAAGTGGCAAAGTCTCACCGGACAATAGAAAAAGAAATTGAAATAAAAAGAAACAACTATGTGAGATATAACAGGGATTCTGGCTTTAGTTTGTAGCTGCATTCTTGTCATTGTGTATGAAACAGCACATCATTTGACTTGCTCAGCTTTGCTGGCAGTGCTTTAAGCGATCGGTCCGATATGTAGCGTCTTGAATACTGTCCTCGTGTTCCTCCAAATTGGTTGACTTGTTAGAGGAGACTAAGGACTTGACGTAACCACAGAGAAAATAATGGCCCGCGACGGCCAATTAATCAATTAATGAAAGCTCGCCGTGATATGACCCAGTTGCTATAATTTCTCCTTCAAAACTTAGAGCACAACTTAGTAGTGCAGTTTTTTGAAACCCACTGAAGGGAGTATCTCCTTATGGAAGATACATTACTTAACCATATTAGTGCCGGACATTCGCACAAAATGTGCAACTACAAATGCGAAGTTTCATCCTCTTCGACAGACCTTGTCTTGGCACAGGTTTAAATTGTTAAGGTGGTATTTTAGGCCACAATGACCTGTAAGAAAGCTTGCAAATCTTTTGGCCTGATTAAACGTTTGGATTGCCTAAGACCATGACCATGTGTCCACTGGTCTAGGCGAAGTTTGTTTTCCCATTCGTTAATCAGAGTTGTGACTGCTGGCCAATTGACATTACAGTACGGTTCAGGACCGATGAATGGAGATGCCAAACCAGGCCTCGCGAGCTCAATTGCGGATTTGTTTGTTTGCAATCCCCCTGTATACGGGGACCCAGCCAAGTTTCACTTTGTTGTGTCTGGCAAGGGATACTAGAGCGTCATAGCAACATTTTACATTTTTGGAGTCCAAAAGGTTAGACGAGAGTGCCTTTAGTACTGCTTGACTGTCTGAGATGTTAGCGCCCCTAATATTTTTGTGGAGGTTCAGTCTGGCGTAGACCACGATGGCTTGGATTTCCGCTTGAAACACTGTAGGATTCGACCCCATTGGTATGGAAATCCTTGTGTTGGGTCCAAAGACTCCTGCCCCTACTCCGGATTCCATCTTTGATCCGTCTGTGTACCAAAGTTCTAGGGTCTTATGCTGGACCAGCTTGCGCGGTCCTATATTTCAACTTCGAAAAGCCTTCCGAAACAGTGTTGCCTGACCATAAAATCTGGCATTGTACAAAACATGTCTCCATTGGAGATTGAGCCGAGGTGACCTGTTAACTTACCTGGTTTATAATTATACTCAAGCTGCAGTTTGATGGCATATCTATCAGCTATCTTCCTAATGAAGATTGGTAAAAAGTTAGTCCGACTATAGCTTATAGAGCTGTTGAGGGGCAGGTGCTCATGGCATCTGTTATTGCAAGACAAGCAATACGTTGTAGTTTCTGCAACTTATTTGCCATCGTTGGTTGGAGTGTTTTGAACCACCAACCAAAGGCTGCATATGTAATAATGGGTCTCCCCATCATTGTGTACAACCAATGAGTGATTTTGGGAGAGACACCACAAGTCCTGCCGTATAGACGTCGACTGGCCCAATGTGCTCTGAGAGCAAGTTCTATGGCGGACTACTTACTTCGACTATAACTTCGAGCAGTGTATCGCTCGTATCGCATGTCGCGCCGTTTTGCATTGCTAAGACAATTGATGGTAACGGTCTGATGATGCAGCCATACCATAAACCTCACCAAACAATCAGTCTTTGTGGATGCATTGATCAATGGTCCAGCTGCTGAGTCGAAAATGAACCTCGTGGCAGAAGATGATTTTTTGGTCTAAATCGGAATCCAGCGACAATGGTCGTCCGGCTTCAACTCTTGGATCAACATAATCATATACAGATGTACGCCCAGATCCAAAAAAATAGCCGGCTTGACTCTCTCGCGATGCCCAATTTAGCTGATCGACGACGATTCGACAGTTCTGTGCAGAGATGAAGTATTAAAGAGATAGTCAACTTCTACCTCTCTTGCCCCTTCATTTCATCTGACAGCGTTTTTTATAAAATGTTCACAGACAGTGTTTGTGAATACGATTCATCAGAGAGCAACTGCAGGCTGCTCTAATGCCTTAAGAAGTATGTGTGAAAATAAAGTAGTATGCGTGCCTTTAGAGCAAATCAGAGATAGGCGAGGGGTTTTTTAGTAAAGACCCAAACCCGAGTTGGACATCTCTTTACTACTTCATCTCTGGTTCTGTGTCTTCTTCGATACTGACTGCTACGGTCGCCAATCTCTGTCTGGTTGACGTCCAAACCAGAAGGTTTCAAAATCAAAAGAGTGTACTCACGCTGAAGTTGAATTTAATTACTTCTGTTGAACCGTTTAGATTTCATTGCAGTTTCAAGCCAACAACACCCAAATGCCGAATTCTTTTGTCCATCAGTGTACGTACATCGCATGTGCTCATAAACATTTGTACGCTGGTACACGCAATATCTTCATTTAGTTCAAGGCTACCAGTGAACAAATGCAGCTAATTTTCAAATGATTACTAAGCCATTACCCATTATATGTAAATTCCAGACAGAAACGGTTAAAAAAAGCTTACTTTTGCATTTACATGAACATTCTCAGAAGCGATAAAGTAAAACCATATTATTTCATGACATTTTTATGTCGACTGTTTTTCTAGGGAACAACAAAAGCTCAAGGCAATAGAAACAAACACGGAATACTTCACGCAATAAAACCAATTGAAAAATATACTATTTCTCACAAACATCGTGTGCTATAAGTCCGTCTTTATTATGTAGATTATTTACAAGGGATTGTCGAAATTTGTGATTAACACAATTGTGTCCGATGTCTTTTAGAGGCATGAACCTTCAGAACGAATGAAAACCGATTGAAATCATAGTAATGACCATGAAATTGGATAGAGTCGAAACATAATTTTATGGAATTATGTTCTGAATATGATCTCCAGCATGTGTATGCCGCTGCTGCTTCGATTGAAGGCATTCCCTCAATGCGTCAAATGTTCCGCTGTTTTTGCAGTAACTAAGGCCATACATCAGTAATGATGTGGTGAACATCTCGCCTCGCGTATCTGTTTCATGGAAATATACTATGTACAGCAGACCTTCGCAGCCTTACGGTCGGGTTGACTACAACCAATAAATTGTGGAATTCAATTGTAGTAGTACTCGTAGTCTAACTTGACAGCAGACTAGTTTATTCTGACTAGGAGCTTCGAGGAATCAGCTAAAATAGGTCTTGCGGTCAAAAAGGGTAAGACAAAGTATATGCTGTCCACGAAAAACGGCCTACCAACACCGACGCCTTAGACAAAGCGTTACTATAGACAGCTATAACTTCGACAGACGTTGTCTGTTATGCTCCGAAGTTAACGCAAACATCGACACCACCGTGGGGATAGAATGAAGGATCACCCTTGCTAATCAGTCTATTTTTGGGTTTGGAAGGTAATTAAGGAATAAAGACCTCTCTCGAAAACAAAAGATATCGCTCTATAGGACCTTGATAGTCCCAGTCCTGCCGTATGGCGCAGAAGTATGGACACTAACCAAAGCGGACGAGGAGATTCTTGGTTGCTTCGCGAAGAAAGTCCTTCGTATTATCTTTGGTCCCATATATGGACTGATGGAGTTTGGAGGAGGAGACTGAACGACGAACTGTGCGACATCGATCTGGTCAAACTAGTTCGAGTCTCTCGTCTCAGATTTCTAGGTTATGTAGAGCGAATGGACACCAATGCTCCGGCTCGGAAAGTCTTCGAGGGACAACGCGGTAGAACAAGACACTTAGCCTGATATCTATTCGCAGATGAGTCGCTGATATAAGCCGGATCAATGTCACTGCAAAACAACACGCGGAGTGTCGAATTTTAGGCAGCGCGGAAGTATAATTATTGACAGCACCGTCGAAAGTATCACAGCAACATTGAGCTTTACCACAAATCAAGCATCATCACCTTGCAACAGTACAAGGCAATCAGGAACCTGAGCAACATGGTCCCCGGACAATGCGACCTCAGTGTGCTAAATCTGCTAAGCGAGCAGAACTTCCCGACCTGCAGGGCTTCTACCGAAGCGGCGATATCAGTCACCATTGAGGTTAAATCGGCTACATTAAGACCACTCCATCCGACACTCGGATTTGAACAACCACATGTAATCACTGGGTATTGTAGGCTATAAAAGAAACACTCCACCAATATTCTTATTTATAAATGCTAAATTAAACAATGTTCAGCAGTTGTTAAGCCAACACCATAACCACCAGTTTTAAGTTGATTCTTTAATTTCAAATGGTATGTACGAATATAATATCTGTTCACACTAAAATATCTAAACCACTTTAACAATCATTGTAGCGTTCTTCAGACATTCGGGTTACGAAAATAATAAAATTGCATCGATTTGCTAAGCTCAATAACTCTTAAAATATTAATGATTCAAAACATTATGTGCCCCCTTCCAAGCAGTATGCATGGCAATACCATAGTTTGACAGCTAATCAACCGACGATAGATTTCAACGAAAAAACAGGAAATTCTCTATTTTTCGAAAGAAAACCTTACAAAATGCATGTCGAAATATTTCAACACTTGAAAAAACACTACCCTCTCGATTTTCACTCGTTAAACGATGAAAAACATCCCCAGTCATAATTCACTCAATTTCTATGCAACGCAAGCATTGCCAGAACAGCAACAATTCTTCTCATTTTAGGCATTTCAATCAACTCATTGCTGACGCCATGAAATATAAAAATTCCACTTTTCTTGAATTTTCAAGGATATTATATATTTTTATTGAATTCACTCCACTTATCCCCTTCCCATTCAGCCCCATACATTTCACATCAAAATTCAGCTAAACAATTGAGAAAATCGACTTCTGAAAAAATTACACATTTTGTACGAAAAAATGCAGTAAACTGCTAACACATTTGGGTCGCATCGTTTTGGTGAAAATGAACGAATTTTACTCGAAGTGTATTTCATGATTACAAAATTTTGTGATACAATTTTCTCAATAATTAAGGTGTATCTGAGGATGTGGGATACCATCATGGATGGGGAATTAAATGTAGAAGCGAACTAGGTTAAGACTTTTTAGCGGGAGTGCATCGGATGTAGCTTTTTGAGCCAAAATCTGAGATAACATCCATTTTCACATTGAAATCAAGGGATTAGATGATGAAACGATTTTCTCAATAATTAGAACAAGCCGAAGGATGTAAGATATCACAATGGATAGGAAATTCAACTTAGAAGCGTAATAAGATGAGCCTTTTTAACGGCAGTTAATCGGATGTAGTTTTTTGAGCCAAAATCCGTGATAACCTTCACCCTCACACTGATATCCAGGAACTGGAGAACTTAATGTTTTGTGAAACGATTTTTTCAAAAATTATTTCGAATCTTATGTTGATGGAAGTCAGAATGGATAGTGAATTAAATGTAGAAGCGTAATTAGGTGAGTTTTTTAACAGGAGGTCCTTGGTTGACTCTTGAGAAGCGAAACCCTGATGTCCTCCTCTGTCCCATACACATCAATGAATTGAAAAGTATTCGCTACCGATTGGATAACAAGATGTCTTGAAATTAGCGTACAAATCTCTGTATATATTAGACACACACGAATATAAATAAAATCATTCGTCGATATATGTACACCTTAACTTACCTCACTCATCATTCAGTCATTAGTGTGACACATTCTTGGTTCGGAAGACATTATGCTTTTTGTGAAACGATTTTTTCAATAATTAAGGGAAACCCAATCGTGAAGGGTATCAGAAATGATAGGGAATCAAATGTAGAGATGGCTCTTGAGAAGCGAAATCGAAGCCATCCTCCTTTATCACATTCAAATCGAGGAATTGAAGGAGATTCGCTATCGATTTGATTGTACATTGTCTTGAAAATGTCGCAGAGACATCTGATCGTGTTGGATAAACTAAGCATAAGTTGAAATAGAAGGCTTCTCTGCTAACTGGGCACCAGTTCAACTTGGGATCTGCTACTTTTATGAGAGTTCGTTCAGAGACACATACTAGTGCTGGTACTTACTACTTAGTAGTATTCATGCTATGGTATCATGATTCAATTGACGGACAACTTCTATACATTGTATATGCACACTAAAACTTCATATAAGAATCAGAAAAATGTTATAATATTGCTGGTTGTATGTACCGAAGAAATTCCATAAATCAAAGAAAAATATTCAACAAGTCTCAAAACACAAGAGGTGAATAGGTGATTTAACGCAATAGTGGGAATAAATGGGTTTCCGTCTCAATGTTACAATGTGATATCGTGTAAGTCTCTGGATGCAGTTCCATATAACACGTGTACAACCCTGTACTGCCGGTTATCTTAGGTTAGCACTAATCTTATGTAGATGCCCCGGCACTGTGAGATTCTAGAAAATTGCGACGCTGACGATCTCGTTAGAAAGGGCACTAGCTCGGTGTTCGGCGAGAGATCTGTCACCATATCTACTGAAGCTTGAAAGAGTTGCACTCACCAATCAAAGATGGTCTATGGCACAGGATGGTTCATTACGAAACTACATATTATGGACTACTGTCAATCTGAAAGTATAACACGACCTGATCAGGATGAGTAGGGCAAATCTCGGAACACTTATCGATGTTATCACTGGACACTGCACCATTAGAACTTATGCCTCAGGATTGGGCAGCCCTACAAAGACTTCTGCAGCAGCTGCAGAGGCGAGGAAGAGGGAAGACTATTGCGCACCTTCTCTTCAATTGCAACGCTCTCTCATCCCGAACGTCACCTCGGGCATAACTTCTTCAGTAATCTGTCAGAACCAAACAATGTTAGTGCCATCGCACCTTTCTCGAAAACAACTGTTCTGCGACCTAGTAGAGTCTGAGCTGGAGTGATAGCTGAATGCCAAATGGGGTGTACGTTTGTTAGGAAGTGGACAAGAGGTGAAGTCGCAATTTGTTTGTGGTTGGAGAATATGGGCGAGGTATCGTCTTCCCAAGATATGGAAATAGCCACCAGCTTTGCTTTTCAAATGGAAAAAATTGATTGGATTGGAATTGGAAAAAATCTCAAAAATACAACATTTTGTTTCTTTAACCGACTCATCACTTCTTTAATTAAGTGAAGCAGTACCATCAGCATCCCTCGCTATAACGCTTAATTCAACTAATTTTCGCGAACACTTCTCTTGTGATTCTGTAACGCACTCCGCAAGATAATCTAGGCGATCTAAGCATTGCTAGTCATCTAACCACTTCATGAAAATCACAAAATAGTTATCACAGTAAGCGTTACTTTACCCGCGTGATAGATAGCAGAACGGTCTAGATATTCCGGTCAAGATGCAACCGCTCTTTTCAAACCGCCACTTGTAGCTTACCCAACTTAACCAAAGCAATTATTAGTCATTCACAAGAGAAAATGCAAGTTATACACATGTATGTGTATACCTATAGGAACAACTTTCAAATACAAACATATTTCGAGTTCTATATTCCCTTTGCTCCATCAAGCCGTCAGTCCGTGAAAAAATATGCATCCGCAATCGACTTATGGATCAAGACTGTAGAAATAACCCTCTCACGTCAATGTACGTCAAATAAATGCTGTTTTTGTAGACCACAATTCTATTTATTTGACAGATACTTCTGGCATTATTGCTTGAATATGATTTTGGGCATAGCGCGTACATGGCGTAATCTGTAGGCCAATTTTCAATAGCCTCAGTTTGAATTTCTCGAATTGCTTTTTTTCAAAATAAATTTGAACAATTTGCAAACGTTGCTTCAGTTTATTCATGATGAATAAACCACCACAATGTAACCTCAAAACAATCGAGAACTGTCAAATCAGCTGCCAAAGAAAAAACAATGTTGCCAATCTAAAGTCTCTGCCTCTAAGAAAAACACCCTTCAAATACAATGTAAGTTTTTGAACACCCTATGAACATCTTATAATCAACGGCAAACCACAAAGCCAGAATTGCATTTAATCGTTTCTTAGTTTAAATATTCAAACACGTTAGGACATCATTAGAAGTCGTACACGTCGGTAGGTAGGGAGCTGGCTTTCATTGCAAATGTTGTGAGAACACTAGCAGATGCATAGTAGATTAACTTAATTGCCATTCAGTCTATAGATTCGTTCTCACATAATGTTCTTTCAGTTCGCAAAATGCCGGCCAGGGACGAGCCCACTGACATCCAACTCTTCGGAGAGATTCCGCTACAAACAACAATTGAAATTCCAGAAATGGGCACTGTTCAAGGCCACCGCCTTGAAGTGAAGGCTGCACTAAATGGAGGAAATGGAAATGGTATGTATTTTGTATCACCTTGAAACATTAAACTGTTTTTAATTATGCATCTCTCTTGTAATTCCAGGCGACGGCAAACAAAATGTTTCTACGATGAGTGATGTTGCTGTTATTGAAATTGGTAAGCACTTCATGCAGTTTAGAATTTGACTAGTAAATGAATTGATGTTCTCTTTAAAATATTCGTCAATTTAGCAAAACACACTTAATCATTAAACCCTACCCATCTATACTGAGGTCTAAAAAACAAAAACATTGTGAAACAAAGTCTTTGTTACTGAGATCACATAAGTAGTAGGATGTTTAAAATGACTTAAAGGTTAAAATCGTGGATCTCTTGGCACACAGCTAGGCTATGTTTGACGAAAGGGGGGTTTAACGCCTGCCACTTCTGATTTTCGACTTCTGGTCCTTACCCCTTGAACTGACTGCACATCTTTTTTTCGTAGTTAAAACAGAATTGGGCTTTTAAATATCTCAGAGAAGCATTTGCAATCTTTGTTCCTTTTGGGGCGTGTTGAGATCTATTGCGAGTTTTTTTTTTTTGGAGGAAATCACACACATTACCTTAAGGCTACCATAAAACAACAGTCACCGAACATTATTTGATTCGTCTGGATCACCGTATTGATGACACTCCATCAACACCACATCTTACTGGTAATTGGTTTCTTGTATCAGGATTTGCTTCTGCGTGTATCCTCTTGGACCACAGGATAGGTTTAGTTTACATGTTTTTGGTATGGAGAAGGGAATTTGTGTACTCTTAGGCGACTTGATGTTAGAGGCGTCTGGAGTCTAGGACACTCTCCATGTATTCCATTGCGAGGTATGTCTGAGGCTCAACCACTGTCTCCTGTTTCGCACACCAAGTTGGTTGAGGTCCTTTTCAAAGTTCAAGAGATTCTTCGGGCCGAAAACAAGTTATCTGCATATGCTCACCACATGGACTAGACTAATGTGGAATTGTTAATCATCTCTCAAATTTCTTGATTCGTCTTCTCCTGTGATGGCCTAAGTAAATCGCACGAATTGTATTTCAAGGCTAAGGTCTTGTACAAGGTTAGGTTAGAGTGGCGGCCATACTCTCACATAAACCAACGCGGGTCCATAAAACTGAAAAACCAGCTAAAGATGATTAGGTTGCTTAGCTTAGCGCAAAACTGAGATTAGGTGGTTTGATATTAATAACATTCCTCTGTGTTGGCCAGTGCTGGGCAGTTCAAAGAAGTTGTTCCAGTGTTTCGATCTGCTCTGATGCTCTGCAGTTTCTGTATGTGTAAGACCAAACCAGTCCTAGTCTATGAACACGGTAGATAGATAGGAAGTGGCATTAATGCACTTCGGCCGGAGAGAAAGGAAGATAAAGGGGGCTTATGACAGCCATTTGGTACTCTCAGCAAATTTGACCAGCGCTTTGACTGGTGTTTTGTTGAGGTCATTTTGACTGTCGAAGAAGTAGGAGACTATGGTGGCTTTCCTAATTTACAGACAACTTTGGTCGCAAGAGGCTTTTAAGTGCAGCAATATACATATATGACATAAGCTGCATACAACATATTGTGCAAATTTTGTATAGAGCTTCAGAGGGATTGTATTGATGCAAAATTGAATGGAATCAGTTTTGAAATATTAATTATTATAAATGGGTATGTTTTTATCCGATGTATTTTCATGGTGTCATAAAAGTAATGTCTGGTTGTTCGTTTAACTAAAGGGTGATTTTTTAAAAGCTATAGGAAAGTTTTTAAAAAAAAACACATTAAATTCAGAAAAATGCGTGAAATCTTTATTTGAATCGATAGTACGGTCCATATAATTTAATGTTTGAAGATTATTTCATGCAAATGTTGACCTTGACTGCGCCAATTTTTTCATACTCTTTCCAACATTTCGGCCGGTATCTCACGAATAAATGCTTCAATGTTGTCTTCCAATGCGGCGATTGAAGCGGGCTTGTCTTTATAGACATGAGCTTTAACATAGCTCCACAAAAAAATAGTCTAAAGGCGTTAAATCGCACGATCTAGGCCGCCAATTGACCGGTCCCGAACGTGAAATAAAATGTTCACCGAACTCGCCCTTCAATAAGTCCATTGATGCGCGTGCTGTGTGGCATGTGGCACCGTCTTGTTGAAACCACATGTGATGCAAGTCAAGCTCTTGCATTTTGGGCAAAAAAAAGTTGGATATCATCTCACGGTAGCGCTCACCATTCGCAGTTACGTTACGATTCGCATCATCTTTGAAGAAGTACGGTCCAATGATGCCACCAGCCCATAAACCGCACCAAACTGTGACTTTTTCTGGATGCATTGGTAGCTCTTGCAATGCTTCTGGCTGATATTCACTCCAAAATCGACAATTCTACTTATTTACGTACCCATTGAGCCAAAAATTAAACTGACCTTAAAATGGAAGAAGCGCGCGATGAACTTTCTTAACAGAGCACGTATTTTGATAATAAAATTCAATAATTTGCAAGCGTTGTTCGTTTGTAAGACGATTCATGGTAAAATTATAGACCAAACTGGAGATGTTTGACAGTGAAACAAAATACGAAACGTGCGTCAGCTGTTTAAACCAGTGTTGTCAAAAAGATAATAGCTAAAAAATCTCCATTTATCAGAGGAAGCCCAGGAAAGTAGAAACAAAGATTATAGATAGAATAGAATTCATAATACTAGGGAAAAAAGTTCCTGTTTTTCAACTAGTTTAGATGTTGCTCATCAAATGCTGGTATCATTGGATTCTTGGATTACAAACAACCCCTGAAATCAGCACACAAAATTTAGCATACAGATGCCATATGTGCGTGGTACACAAGCTTCACAGGATCAGTACATAGAAATTTGTTCAAGTAAGAAGCAATAAATGTCCCTGATGATCATTTCACGCTCTTGAACTGAAAATACCGGTAATCTATTCTTTGTGCAAAGTAATGAAAAGCATGCGAAGACAAACTAAATAGCTTGTCAACGAGAAGGCTTATCAGTAAGCTAAGTAGGAGAAAATGTAGGGCGATCGCATGCAACGGTGCAAAAAATAATAAATGATTACAGATATGAAGGGACACTAAAAAAGAGAACTGGAAGTGGAAGAACAAAAAAAAACTCTCAGATTATAACGAGCGGTTTATTGTTCGGACAATTAAGTCCAATCCAAAAACCAGCGTTCCGAAGTTGTCATCTGTAATCAATGAGCCTCTATCCGTAGAAACCGTTCACAGAGTCCTGCGAAAGAATAACTTAAATGGTAGGATCGCCCGAAGATAGCCGTACATCTCTCCAGCAAATAAGAAAAACGAATAGAGTGTGCCAGGCAATATGTAAACCACCCAGAAAGCTTTTGGGAAGGAGTTTTTTTTTCAGATGAAACAAAAATAAATTTAATAGGATCAGATAGCAGACAAGTTGTTTGGGGGGAAACAAATACAGATTTTAAAGCAAAAAACACCAAGTCAGATATAAAACACCTATGGCACGAAATAAAACTGCGGGTTAAAGAAAGTACATGCTCCAATAAGTAGGAGCTGAAACCTAAAATTCAGGCAGCTTGGGGTGGCATTCCGCCATCTCGGTGCACTGATCTCGATTTAACAGACTTTTCTCCGATGTCCCCATACAAGCCAACCCACTGAGCGTCGCGGTCGTCCCTCCGAATTTATAATTCATTTTAAGAATTTGTAAAGCTTTCAGGCATCATTCCTGCAAAAGCACCTCTCAATGCCTTCGATCGCCTCCGATTCATGCCCGTCATCGTTCTTTCTGAGAAGCAGTGCTTGTCACTCTGTACTAAGTTGACTTTTAGCAACATGTACGGGGTGACCAGAACAATCGGGAAAGTAATTTAAATAAAACAACTACTGTGAGAGACATAAAATGTATTCTGGCTTTAGATTAAAGCTGCATTCATGGCATGGCATATACGATAAATGGATACATCATTGAAATGGCAACCAAGCTGTTGCTGACTTCGCGCGTTGCCATCCCATGTGGGGCGTTCGTCTAAACCAATGACAAATCAATTTTTACCAAGATAGCTGCTATTCAGATGTCAAAGTGTAAACTCAACCATGAGCATTGTATTTTCCACTTTTACTAGTGTGTGTGTGTGTAGTTTTATTTGGGCTCCAAAATGTCAGCCACCAAAATGTAACCTTCATGCTCTGCTGCATTTAAACGCTGAAAATGAATGTCACCCATGCATCCATTCCGTGTTGAACTTCGATTCATATGCAACCTACACACTTACTCTACTTACCCCCCACTGAAGCAAAGGCAATATATGTATGTGCAGAGTCTATCAGCTCGATAAGCTGCATGTGAAACTCTGTAAATACACTTGTTTTATTGTTCCATTAAACACATTCATAAATTTTGTTATCTGCAATCATATGTACATTTGTCATATCTCTCCAGAACGTATGAGTATTTAAAAAGTTTAACCTCTGCTCCCAGTCCCTCCCCCAAGCGTCGTTGAAAAGCAACTTAACCATCTACGCTCAGCACTGCGTTCGCCGGCGATATTTAGTGTATCAGTGTAATTCGATTATTTTTTGAACAACAAAAAGTTGCTCTTCCCTATTTAGTTAGTTTGAACGCGACTTCAAGTGCAGTCAGACGTCGATTTAACCGTCTTACGAGTAAACAAGCATTCACAGTTTCTAAACTTAAGACGAAGGTAAACTCTTTCATATCGTGTCCGGTTGAATAAATTACAAGTACACTGTCCGTCAATAGATTCAGACTAATAACCCTTGCGCAAGAGTTATTGTGTGAATAGTTTACCGCAAATACTCGTGGAACTGAACCCCTGTGCAAATAAAACGAAGCTAAAACTTCAATCTGGCGTCCACTTAAGTTGCCTCTGTCTAAAGGTTAAGTCTTTCCATCATCACGTCTCTGTCTGGATGGGAAATAATTCTAGGGCAGACAGTATAAAAGCCGTTAGCATATAATATAGAATAGAAACAAATAAACAAGGAAGTGCGACTAATTTTGTGAGTTTTTCTGCGACTGCTGGCGAGCTCAATTAGAAGAGAAAAAAAACCAGTAACTGTGTAATTAAAGTTATTTACTCCGTCATCCAGAACAGAAAAATTGTACACATGCACATGGGCGATGACGAACTTGACACGGCAATAGTCAATTATTTCTGAAGCCCAATGTCACGACCAGCACACTCGTTAGTGGTTTGCGATTGTAATTGAGAAATAACATTCATTCGAAGACCGGTATGACGTTCTGTAGTCTCGCTCGGCCTTACTTCGCTACGGACTGGATAAAGCTGTTTATATGCTGATAAGAATGTTGTTTGTCATCCCGTCGAGATTACGTTCCACACTTGAGATTCTCAATTTCTTGAACTTTTGTATAGGTTTTTAAATTGGAACGCTTCCTGTGCTGGTGTATGTTCGTGATAACGACTTTTAGATAATCTATATTTAGAGAGATAAGCTGAGTGTACTCAAGGGAAAATAAAAGTTCCACTTTTACTACCTTAATCCACAACAGAAAAGCGTTAGTATTGCAAAGTCATTTAACAGGAAGATATTTGCTTTTAATCGGAGATCTTTGATGTAAACGAGATTCGGTTTTCCCTTATTTTCAAGAGATCCACTTGAATACATTCACTACTGACACTAGTTTTTAAGTCAGACTTTTTAAATGCACACAGGGTGGTCAAATTAGAACGAAGGAGTAGGTTAGGTTAGGTTTGCACTGGCTGACTGCCTTTTAACTACTTAGAACAAAGTACGTCCATTGTGATACCCGGCGGATTAACTACTCTTAAACTCGGAGCCTATAATAAAGCGGTTTAGCTTGACTTGCCAGAGGGCTACAAGAACAGATGAGGTGATTTGTGCTTCAGCTTCTGCAGAAATCGTATGGAACACCCATCCTACAGGCGTATATGTCAATTGCTAAGTGATTGACGCCGATGAGCGCCCTGAGTGAAGGTCTGCTCAGTCAGAGCAGGCCATATTTAGTTTTTAAGTCAGACTTTTTAAATGCACACAGGGTGGTCAAATTAGAACGAAGGAGTAGGTTAGGTTAGGTTTGCACTGGCTGACTGCCTTTTAACTACTTAGGACAAAGTACGTCCATTGTGATACCCGGCGGATTAACTACTCTTAAACTCGGAGCCTATAATAAAGCGGTTTAGCTTGACTTGCCAGAGGGCTACAAGAACAGATGAGGTGATTTGTGCTTCAGCTTCTGCAGAAATCGTATGGAACACCCATCCTACAGGCGTATATGTCAATTGCTAAGTGATTGACGCCGATGAGCGCCCTGAGTGAAGGTCTGCTCAGTCAGAGCAGGCCATATTTCTGTTGGTGTGGTTCTTCAGGTGGTACCTACTAGCCATTTGTGATTGATTGCTTCAGCTGTGTGTATCTTCAGACGATGGTAGACTGTAGCGATAGGCATAGAAGGTGGATCTCCTCCTGATGTTGTACCACACCTTAAGAATTCATCGGCTTTGCAATTACCCGGTACGTCACACACACGACGTACATACATGTTGAAATGCTCAGCCATCTCGTTAAGAGACACCCTGCAACTGAGGGATGTTTTTGTATTTAACGTGACATTTTCCAAGGTCTTAATTACGGCCTGGCTGTCCACACAGCTTGTGACATCCATTTTGGATATTACATTATTCTTGAGCCAGGACAGTGCCTCCTTTATCGCAATCGTTTCTGCCTGAAATACGCTACAATGGACAGGGAGCTTCAAGGAGAGAGGAATTTTGAGGTCTTAGGAGTAGACGCCTAAACCCACTCCTTCGATCCATCTGCATCGATACGCAGGGGATCATCCAGCGTGTGATTATCAGACACCCAATCAGGAATGCTGTTGGAGGACTCTCTTCTACTGGCTTGGGTAATAGGCGATCGGTGTCGTTGGGACGAAAGTTGAACTCATAAAGCATAGTTGAGTGACCGATTCTAAGTTCGGATAACAGTCGGAGTGTTTTTAGTCTCAGGGCAATGCTGGTTGCTACTTGTTTGCCAAATATTTTCAATGGAGGAAGATTGGAGGAGTATGTTAAGTGCATCAAACGAAGTTCTTCTCAACGCTCCACTGACATGCATGCAGGCCAGTCTTTGCACTCAGTTGAGTGCCTGCTCAAACTCCGCCTCTCGGAGTCGGCATAAGACTGTAGGTCCCTTCCACTCGTGATAGAACAATAGCACACACAACACAAGTAGTTGCTGAGAAGCTAGGCCCTATACGGGATGTACCACCACCCATATTATATATGTCTATATAGGGCAGAAGATGCCGTTTGATTCTGGCTTTATTTTGAAGCTACATTCATTCAATTATGTATGGAATAGCATATCGTTTAAATGACCACCTCGCCTTCGCTGGCAGTGCTGCAAGCGGTAGATTACATTTTTGAAGTGATTTTGCCAATAACGTCTCAAATGTTAGCCTCGTGATCGTCCAAAGTGGTTGACTTCTTAGAGTAGACTGAGGACTTGACGTAACCCCAGAGAAAATAATCGAGAGTGGGCAATTGCTGAACGCGCGCCGCGAGGTGACTCAATCAAATTCGATCGTTGTGTGGCAAGTAGCGCCATTACGTTAAAACCGCAGATCGAATATCTGTGGCCACAAACCATAACCGCTGAAGTCGTCTTTGGACGAAATTGAGATTTTGATGTCATTAGATTCAGCGTACTCAAATCTATTTTGTAAAAAAATGTGGCTTCAATTTCAAAATAACATAGCAGCTTAAGTCACTTTTACGTACCTTCACGCTTTTGTCGAAAACTTTAATCTCATTTCCTGAAAAATGAGTAAAACAGACTTGGACAGACGTGGTTTTTCCTTGCGACCACAATATCGATCCAGTCGAACTCTGGCCATTGAGAACCGGTTAACATCGCTCTGTACCTAAGATATTGACGGTACTTCATTTCGAAAGAAATTGGGCCCAATGATGCCGCCGTGCCATAAACCTCACCAAACAGTCAATCTTACTGGATGCATTAATCCATGGTCGAACATTCGCTTGTTGGTATAGCCGCTGAGTTTGAAATGAGCCTCGTCCCGGAAGATGAACTTTTGGCCAAAATCCGAATCTCCGGCCAACATTTCCAGCGGCTATGGTCGTCCGGCTTCAATTCTTGGATCACCATAGCCGTATACAGATGTACGCCCAAATCCAACCGTAAAATAAGCCGGGTTGACTCTCTGGCGATGCCCAAGTCAGTCGATCGAAGACAAATCGACATTTCTGTGTCCTTTTCGATACTGGCTGACGGTTGCTATGTTTTCTTTATTTTACACCTATCTCTATCTGGTTGGGGTATTAAGGTCCAAACGAGTCTACTCACGCTCAAACTTTTACACGGTGCAACAAATGACGACCTCAGGATCAGGATGAATTTCAATTTGCCGCACGTTTGGCAAGTGTGACGACAATGGACGATGAAATGTGAAAAAAGTAGCTACTACGTCTAGCTTTAAGACTGCAAATTATGATGTGCCGGACAATGTATCTTAAGGTGTGAATTGATCTGATATGCCTCATCATCTAGCTTTGGACTAGAGGCTTTCAAATGTCCGAATGAAGGCGGACGAGATCTAGTTTACAATGTTGCCACTTAAGCTTTCAATCGATGACGTTCCGAACGAGGGGTCGCAGTTTTTCGACCAAAAAACTTCAAAATTAACTTCAAGAAACAACGTGACAACTCTTCTTGTGGAGCTATACGATATTTCCTTCCGATTCACATCAAAGTTTTTGGAGACTTTCATTGTCGCAGCAATGACCATTCTCGATCGTAGTTGCAAAACGCCTAGCATCGATCATTACATCCAGTGAGAGTAAATGTGCAACAGCTTTATATTAACAAGACGCAGTAATAAGTGAAATTAATTACAATTTTATTATTACATTTTCCATCAACCTTTGTCCACCAATTAAAATAATGAGTTACCATTCAAATAATTTTAAACACGACTAACAACCTTGCACTCCATTCAAGACCGCTTTACATAACTCGATACACTTACCATAGGGTACACCAATGGGCAATTTCAAAGCGAACCCCTTCAAATTTAAGCCATAAATGTGCATTTAAAAGACCTTAGATTAGTTACATGACTTCAACCGGTTTAAGTGGAGACACATTATACATTCATACCGACAGAGTTCCCATGCAAATAGTGTTGCTTTAATAGTGCAATAAAATTTGAATTCAAACAAGTTGTCGGATATAGTTTAACTAGTTAGGGAACATTGGTTATGCGTATCATCTGCTCTGCGTTTTCTATGATGAGTAAGTTTAGACTTGAAAGTCAAACATTTCATGCACCATTTGATATTTGGATAAAGACGTTGACTTACATGTGTACGCAATGTGGAAGAATAAGGAACTAAGCTTTACTAGTCAGGCCAAATACTTAGGCGTAATATTAGACAGTAAGCTAAACTGGAAACCAACCAAGGCGGTAGACGGTAGCTATTTATACTTCCAAGAAGGTACTTCGCCCCAAATAGTCCAGTCGTCAGACCAATTCTAACATATGGTATCATTGTTTGGTGGCCAGCGTTACGAAAGACAGTCAATCTTAAAAATATCATCAGTATACAAAGATCTGCTTGCATTTACACAAGGGTGCGCTCCGGTCCACACTTTTAGCTGCCATGAAAACAATGCTGAACCTACTTCCCATGAATGTAGGTTTTGGGACGCTGGCGCCTACCAAGGCAGCGATTAGGATGAGGGTATGTAACCGTTGCACAGTGTGACGAATCGCTGATTAGCGGGACTTAATTAAAAAAATTACATGCACAAGAGTCAACAAAAATGAGTTTCTCTGACAGCTTAAACCTCCTAAAAATTGGGCCTTTTTTTTGTTAGAGCAACCACAAAAAAAAATGATCGCAAAGTTCAAATTGCATGTAATTCTTTCGTATGAAAGCCAGTCTGAACAGCACGTGTTTATTTCTTTTTTTAAGTGGTTCGCGTGGATTCTTTTGAAGTTTTTTTTTGTTGAATAAGTAAACTGTTATAGAGTATAAAAATAAGTTGTTTTGATGTATGAAGTATGTTTTCTTAATAGTGGGGGAATGAAAAGAAAATTTATTAGATAAAATATGTGTTCTTGATTTTCATTAGACAAAAAGTATAGTTGTTCAGCGTTGTTCAAGTTAGAAACCGTGTTTGTTATGAAGCGCTGTATATGTATAATTAAACTGCGCTTAAACTTTTTGCGCACAGGAGCGACACCCATACTAAATTTTTCGTTTTTTAGCATGTCGACCGAAATTACGAAAAAGCGACGAAAATTTTTGATATTTAGATTTTTTTTCTTGTTATGGGTTGCTTTAGTAATGTTTCATCTACCGTGGCAGCAATAAAGTCAATTAAATTAACCTTAAAAACGTTATGTTTGAGAATTGACGAAAGATGTGTAGTGAAGTGTGAGTGAAGTGGTGGGCATTGAGAGCGCTTCGAAAACACATATTCCGTGTGGGTAAATGAAACCCTAACATTACCGCAACATGTTTTAGATGAAATACCTTCTTCATCTCATTTAACTAGAGTTCGAATAAACTTTGATGAGTGCTGAAAAAATAGGAAAAGGAGAAAAGTACATTTTAAATTCTTTAAGTGCTGAAGAAATTGCAATGGCTCGTGAAATAAATCTTAGAAAATACGAGAAAAAAAAGGATTTACGGAATGCATCCTTCACATAGCGTATAAACTAGATATAAAAGAGTGACAGGTTAGAGATCAAGATATTAATGAAATGTCAAAGCCAGAAAAGAATTAATCCAAGATAGATTTAAAATTAAAACCGGGTTATTGTTTGACGAACTCATCAGTCTGGCAATACTAATGATGGAAACACGGCTAGAATATTCTTTAGAGATGAAGAAAAATTACAGGAATAGATAAAGAAATCTTAAAAAAGTTTCCTCCTCTATCATCTTAGAAGCTATTGTGCCTGGGTTCCCAATTGATACAGATGCTTTTGAGACTTATGCAAAAGAAACAAGAGAACTGTACCTTATGCCAGTAAGTGTACACAAATTATTGTTTCATGGAAAACAAATAATTTCTTCTTCTTCCAATCGGACAACTTTCGGATCAAGCCCAAGAAGCAAGAAACAAGGAAAATAGAAAGTTTAAGGAATTGTTTCCTAGGAAAATCTCGCATGTAAATACGAACACTGACCTTCTAAATCGATTATTAATAACCTCGGGTCCATTTTTAACAAGTTTAAGATGCTTTCCGAAAAAAAAAATAAGACTTACTGAACATGACTTTTAGATGTACCAAATAAGTACGAAAATTTAATAATTAATGTTTTTATGTTTCAATAATTTATCATATTCTATTCTAGTGGTGGCCCGTGGCGTTGTGGGTATGTGCGTCGACTCCTACGCACTTGGACCTACCTGTCTAGGTTCGATTCCTGGTACGACTAGAAATACTTTTCACGGCTCCACCTCTTTCGAGTCACTGACAATGCTCAAAGAGTATGACTGTCTAGAAAAAAAAAACTGTAGGTCCCTTCCACTCGTGATAGAACAATAGCACGCACAACACTAGTGGTTGCTGAGCAAGCTAGGCCCTGGCCCTCTACGGGATGTAGCGCCACCCATATTATTACTATTATTCTATGAACAAATCCAATAAAAAACAACTAACAAACTTGAACAAAAACATTCATCTGTGAGCGCTATTAATTTAGTCCCGCCAAATTTAGCGATTCGTCACACTGTGCGTTGGAGCAAAATGCACAGTTTAGGTCACATGGAAATATAAAAGCATAAAGATTACATTGCGCCCGTCGTAGACTTCGAATTTGGGTATAAAACACTCATCCCAAATAGAGACGACTGGGCATTAGACTTAGTCAGAGAATCTGCCTATCTGGAAGTATATACAGACGGATCCAAATAGGGAAGAAGGCACCGGACTGGGAGTATTCGCGTCATCGCAGGAAATCTCCTTCTCCCTGTTCCGTTGACTGCCTAAAATGCAGTATATTCCAGGCAGAAGTAAAGGCTATGTAAGAGCCTGCCCACTTACTGTCAATGAACGCTATAGACGGGTTATTATAGACAGTCAGACGGTTATTTAGGCTCTGGATACACCATCAACAAAATTAAAGATGGTAAAACTTTGCCGCCTATCCTTCAGGGAGATAGCGGTCAGATGCCACCTTACCCTATGCTGGGTCTCTGGGCATAGTGGTATTCCAGGCAACGAAAGGGCCGACGAGTTAGCTAGAACAGGGGTGGGTTTGCCATTGGCAAGTAATCAGGACACCCGATACCCCTCTTTACAAGTAATAAACACATTGGTACTTACAGATGCCATGAACGCCGCCAATCGGAGATTGATGGAATTAGATACTTGTAGGACTTCAAGGCTAATCTGGCCTTCAATAAATCCAAAAAAACGTCCTAAACTTAAATAGAAATGAAGTCAGTAATGTAGTTGGCGTTATTACCGGTCATTGCCTATTCGGCACACACGCCAGAAGATTGGGAACCCTCTACAATGACTTCTGCATGAGCTGCAGGGACGAAGAGGATGAAGAAACAACGATTCACTACCTCGGCACCTGCCCAGCACTTGCAAGGACAAGGGCCTAGAAGAAATGTTAGATATTAGAATTCATAGCAAAATTTATAAAAAAGAAAACACTAATTGGTTGTAAACCAGCAAAGTAATATCAGGTATTTAGTTAGTGCTCTAAAGGGGAACCCATTCGTAAGCTTCAGGATCTAAGTAAACCAAAACTGCTAAAGTTGCGGCATTCACATTAACCTAACCCTAACCTACATACATGTGTGCGGAGATTCTAGTTATACAAGTCGAAGTCTCTAAAGTCGAACTACAGACTCCAAACACACAAATGTGTATTATGAGTACAAGGGACAAAAAATATTCAGTCTTTCTTTTCTTTAGGGGAAATTCGTTCCCTCATTTTATCTTCAAAACTATTCCCCAGTCATTATTTGGCAATATTTAACTACAATCAACGCCGGCATTACTCTTTATGAAAGTGCAAGAAGCTCAGTGATATGCTTGCCTACTTCTTTCATCACGTTAGCAAGTGTAGCTTTATGTAAATACCAGAGATGAAGTAGTAAAGAGATGTCCAACTCGGGATTGGGTCTTTACTAAAAAACCCCTCGCCTATCTCTGATTTTCTCTAAAGGCACGCATACTACTTTATTTTCACGCACACTTCTTAAGGCTTTAGAGCAGCCTGCAGTTGCTCTCTGATGAATCGTATTCACAAACACTGTCTGTGAACATTTTATAAAAAACGCTGTCAGATGAAATCAAGGGGCAAGAGAGGTAGAAGTTGACTATCTCTTTAATACTTCATCTCTGCTAAATACATAGATGAATTTGCATGTCCAAACACATGCTGCTGCCTTTCAAAATCATGCGTGTCCATGCAACATCATGTGAAGAAAAACTGTATCGTAATAGTTGGTACAAAGGTTGAATTCGAAAGGTTAAATTTCAACACTCTTTCAACGATACCAACGATTATCAAGTACATTACAAGTTATTCCGCCTTGGAACCCAACTAATGTGATTTTCGAAAAGAACCTCAAAACATGTGTGCAACTTACAGTAGATTTCCACTCCATTGAGTCACATCATTTCGTTGCAATATATATTTTTTCGCATCCACATCACCCTGTAAGTATCCATCAAAACAAAGCTTTCGTATGTCCACAACGAGTCTCGACCGAATTGTGAAAAAGTTCACATATTGCTCTCCTCCTCTATTCCACGCAGATAAAAATGTCGTATCTCATTCGCCCTCAGTCACAAAACGTCACAATTGTGGTGCAATTCTTTTTTTTTTGACATCTCCCCATCAAGCTTTTAATTAGCCCAAAATGACACCACAGCCACACTAACCTTCCGTCAGCTGATGGTATTCACTTCAAAGAAATTTTTGTTGTAGTTCAGTCGCGTAGCTCCAACCGTATATTGCTCTCAAACTCCGTTTACTTAAGAAGCAAACCATAAAACGAAAGAGAAAAATAACGATCCCCAAAAAGTAGAGGAGTGGAAATAAAAAGTGAATTTTGTCTACCCAATCTCTCTGTCTCTAGCAAGATTTCAATTTCATTTTCATTTTCATTTGATACACCGACGTGCTTATAGTTTTTTTTTGCCTACACCCATAGAACCAAGTGTGTGCTCCACTGACCACAGACCAGTGAGCAGTGACCATATCAAATATCGGTCTTCGAAATCAAAATATAAATTGTACGGGTTTTGTGTGTGCTTGCTGTGTAGTGTAATGAGTTGATGACAAAATAATTTATTCACGGACATTCGGGCGAGATTTATATCAATATAATCAATTTACGTGTTCTCTTGCAGATAACTATCATACCGATATAATGGCCAACTACGATGATGTGAGTATATACAACTTGCAATTTAGATATCCAGTCTACAAAATTTGTTACTAAATCATGTAATTTATGTCGTCGTTATTCGGTTTTTTCTTTCTTTTTTCTTGGACACAGGTTATGCAAAAAGCCAGAACCGCATTCGCAAGTGGTAAAACCAGAAGTTATGAGTTTCGGTAAGTTGTGTAGTCAGTCAGTATTATTGACCATCTCTTTTATTTTGTATTCATTTTTTTCGTGTTGAAAGAGAGTATGACCTTATAATTACTCCTCGTATTTTATATCCACACCACACGGAGTTTGGAAAGCTTTAAAATTAAGAAAAAAAAAAAATATAAATTATTTCGTAATAACTTTCAAGTGAAACTGCCTCAGTAAATATAGTACAAATGTCTATACATACATGTGTACGTACGCAAGAAACAATGTGATAACAAAAAATAAACAAGCAATGGACAGACGAAAAGACATTAACATTAACTTTCTGCAAATGGTGTGTGTGGTTAAGGCATGAATGTGCACACCCGGCTTCTTCGTTGTCGTCTTCGTCTACGGATTCATCGCTCTTATGTTTACGAAAACGTGCTCTAAAAGTTTAAGTGTACAATTATTTAGCGAAAAGGTCATTAAGTGTTAATTTTTTGTTATTTAACCTGCGAAGGATGACTCAAATGTATGATGGCCTTCCGCGTATGGTTTGCTGGATGATGGTGATATTAATGCTTAACATCCAAAGAACAGAAATGTACACTTTACAGACTCGTAAATGCATGTGTGACGAAAGCACTAACGAGTTTGCTACACTCGCAAACGAAAATTGCAAAACTGCCTTATGACCACACTTACTTACGCAACGTGGTCTATTCACCAAAAAAAAAGTATTCTCGTTATACAAAAAGTCAAAAGACGTCTGCTCCTCTTAGCAGTTGCATGTCCTTACTCACAAGTAAATGATGAGTTAGTGGAAATGATAATCACGTCCAATTGGCTATTTGTCTCTGTTTGTTCAATTGGCATCATGTACTCTCGAATGCATATGCCGTGCGTTTCTTGAATGGACTTCATGTGTGTTTAATGACTTCACTGCCTCCCCAACCGTGCTGCATCACGTCGCAATCGATTTGAAACCATTGCAATGTGTGCTTTTTACGTGAGAGACAAATCGATCAATTTCCTTATTTTGATGTCCGTTTTGTCATGAATTTGAAACTCGCTGGGACCTAAACTCTCTTGACACTAAAACATCTGTTGAGATGGAACTGATCTGATCTATTGTGATGGACTCTCCAAGTACTATGATTTTATGTGCGCCAAATTAGCATTTTATCATTTGGGATAAACGTCCACTCAAGTGAATTGTGAAGAATTTCCGATTGTTCTTCTTCGCTTCCATTTTGCTCCACATAAACGTTTACACATGCAAGCAGGCGGTGTGCTGTGGTCCATTCAAACATGGTTAATCATATTGATCAAATTGAACGATCGATAGTGCCGCGTCGAAATAAATTCCCGCAAAAAAACAACGCACAATTATCCGATTTGTATGGGAGTGACTAAAAAAATCTGTAAAATCTAAACAAGTGCACCGATCTTAATGAAATTTTAAACATAGTACAAATGGCATGAGCTCATTCCATGATGTCCAAATTAAGATGCAGAATCTATAAAAGTAATAAAAATATCTTTTTTTTTTGCGGAAAATCACATTTTGCTCTAGTTTATACTTTAGTTTCAGACTTTTTTTTTACAAATCTTACAAGTTACAAAGGAACTGCTTTTTTTTACATCTTTGTGAAAATCTAATTTGTTTTTGGGTTTTGGGTTCTTTGCGAAATATTTGTGTATAAGGAGCGCCGGTCACCAGTAGCATGTGGTCGGCATCTTCGTTTGTCGCAATTCGGCTACACCTTCTCTAAGGGCTCTGTCGATACAATCTGCAGCCGTTATTTTGTGCTTCCTGTGCCTCCTGGCTTACCATCCATACCGGTAGTATCCCAGTTGAAATAATAGTGGTTCCATGTCATACGATCTTCTGCACTGTATTAGGCATGGTATACCAACTGTACAAGCCTGTACGTATAATGGCTTGATAGTACTCCCCGAATTTGACTGGATCTACAGCACCCCCTTGATAGTGTCAAGGATAATTCCGAGGCGGCGAATCAGCTCTTCACTTACACTTACTTGCGGCAGTTTTTGGATCTTGAAAGAATCGATGCGATGTGTTTCAACAGCTCATCATTGATTCTGAATTTGTTTTTAAAATCTTTCTTTATGACTTCCATGAGCGGCTTATTAAACGGCAACTTATACGCAGTTTTCAAGACAAACTCCATAAATTTGATGAGGGTACAAGCCAAATTGAAGTGCTTCATCAGATTCGGGGATATAAATTAATTTGTGAAGGCTTTGCCTTGCATATGCGACACACTGCCATGGATGGTGTACTAGTTACAGCCTGAGCCGCCTTTCCGTCGCAGGTTGACGCGGCTGAAACTTGTACAGTTGTTTAAGTAAACTCTAAAGAATATTTTAAAGCAAGAATCTATTTGGAGCGATTTGGAGCTCGTTAGTTCTGGTCTAGTGAAGTTTCGCAAATATTGATTTTTATACGATTTATTTTAAAGATTCATATCTGCTAGACGAAAAAAAAAATCAAAGTTAGGAAACGTTTACGTTTTCTTTAGACATGTTGTAAAACATATTCAAATTTTCAAAATGATCCATCATGTCGCGGCGTAGTTATTTACTAGAATACAAGGCACTTCGCTGTATGCACTAAACATGGAAAGACTACAAGCTGTGTAAATATTTCTTCCTTTAATCGAAGTGTGTTATTCAACTAATATGCTTTAAAATAGAAAGCCCCTAGGTGTATCACACAATGTACACATTTTGATTTTGTTAACCTCTCAAACCAATGTGCGAAGCAAGCATCGATCTTGATTAAATGTTCAGTCATTCTGCGCGATCAGTACTTATCTTTCGATTCATTAGAACACAAATGGAGTATTGTGTGTTGTCGTTGTCAAAATTGCTTGAACTGCATTGGGTTAAATGGGCGAAGAGAGTTTCGAAGTTTATCCTATGTTCTCGTATATTTTTGAGTGCATTGACCATCATTTTTATATGGGCCTTAGAAGGTTACTCTTTTGTTAATTGGTCGCTGTAAGGTCAACCCTTGTTTTATCTGTTTTTTTGTTGGCACTAAAGCTCTGTAATTTAATCGTTTAACGCTCTTGTTAGTGTTTGACGCTTCATACCTTGAACATGGTTATGTGCCATAATCTCTCGGGAGATGTATTCTTCAATCATTCACGCAGATTCTTGAGCTAATTACTTAACGTCCTGCTGACCATTGAGAGAGCTCTCCCATGATGAATTCCAATGTCGACTTTTAAATTTAAACGTGACAGCTACAAACCGCATCACAAAAACGAAACCACATTGCGGACTTGTCAGGACTATCAGTGTGCATATGATTAAACTAAAACCACAAATTAATTTACCGTTTTTTTTACTGCATTGCCACAGCATCGGTCACAGACATTTTGAAAGTCATAAAATCAACTTCATAACACAACATAGGACATTGTTCGACCCTGATCTTTACTTGAGTTGAACTTAAGGGGTGTCCGTCAAGCAGAGATTGCATATTTATGATAGCCGATGCGACGAAAGACCCGACAACAAAGGCTAACAAACGAATGCCGGAAGTACGGCATCTTTTGCGGAACCGAAGGCTAGATATGAGTGGAAATTTTTACAGTTCCGAGAGATTATTGACTCGCGTATTGTGTTTTATGCACTGGTTTGCATTTTTTCCAAAGTTGGCATTCATTGTATTCACGATGTGAAATTAAATCACTGTAGTTATTGCATACTGCCAAGACATTGAAACGCAAAAACATCTATTCTGAGTATTCTTGAAGTTCACCTTGTTTTGAGGCAAGCTGCACGAATATGTCAATAAGATGAAGACTTTCAAATATCTCTCGTCAAAATTATGAGAAACTAATATAATTCACCTTCGATTTTTGCTTAATCGCAAAACATGTTTAAAGGTCGAGAGTGTTAATTTCTTTCATAGGAAACACTACTTCTTAAACTTCCTCTGCTTTGTCTGTTTCAAATTGTGTTCCCCTCTAGCGTGTGATCTCGTCGTTAAATGAATGGCGTGTGAAAATAATTTGCTGCATGTTTTCTACAATTATTAATATCCTCCTCGATATCACGAGCAGGCTTGAATGACCTTGATTTTGAAAAAACAAACGAATGCAGCTCTTACGCAACGGACACGATAAAATTAATCAAAAACGACTCGTTGATCTGCTAAATGAAATGGAATTAGTCTGATTAGGTAAAGGCGTACAATGAAGCGAATTCGATTCAGAGCTAAACAATGTGAATCTTCTTCATGAATTCCAGTAATGCACCAGATGCCCCTCTTAATGTGAACTTGTTTATTTTATTACACATCAGCTACTTCAACTGATCAAATATAAACCATTGAAATGTCGAGTTTTTGTCGGTATCTGAACGAATCAGACAAAAACAACAACATAAAAAAAAACAGTCGGTAATTACAGACTGATAGTCAGTCGGATCGCTGATTCATGCATACAACAAACACGTTGTTCCGCTGGAAATTTACATATGCAAAGGAGATACATTTATACCGATCAAACAGCTAGCACATGTAAGATTGTGATGCTGTCGATGATGGAGTATCTCTCGAGGAGAAGCGAAAAAAAAGCAACAACAGCAACCTAAACATCGCTAACCTTGAAAAAGTGCTGGAAAATGATTAGTTTCCGTTGTCTTTGGAATTGCGGAATAATTTGAACTGGTTTGGCGATGGAATGCAGACATCGTAGATTTCAGGTGACTGATCAGTGTGTGTCCAATTAAAGTCTACATTGAATGAAAAAAGGATGTGAATTATTCGAAATGTCCTCCATTTGCTTTGTGGCTATGGCGAAGTCGTTCTGGCCACTTCTTAAGTGGCAATGCGCATCACATTCATCGGGCAATTATCAACTTTGCCAGGAATCTTTCCATATAAATGTCACATGACAAATAGCAGCCAAGTTCAGTTGGGTGCGTACAATGCTTTTTGAGAATCAAAGTTCATTTCGTGTAGCAACACATTTGCTAGTACTAGGTACATTAAAGCATGTACTAAGAGGCTCTCTGATTGTTTTAAATCGTAAGCATCATCAATGAATCACTTTAAATTTCCAGGCATCACTCTAGCTCCAGTTTTCTTCATTTCAGCTTTGTTGAATTTAGCTCTCACACAACAGTCCATCCACCGTTCTTAAGTTAGGTTAGGTAAGCGGATAGACGGGCAAGGTCCTAATGGACACATTCTGATGCCCATGGGTAATGTTCCTCTTCACACCTTCCTCGTACCCATTGTGCCTATGTGTTTCCAAATTATAATAAGCCTGAAAATAGAGTTTAAAGGGATTTTTCTTATTTCCTAAAAGGTGTTCTCCCAGTGTTATCTCAACTGTCAGAGACTGGGGCAGTGGCATAGGTAGTGAGGAGTATCCTCCTGCAATCCCCTTGTGTCCAGTTACCCAGTCGATCTTCGCGTTATGTCCCGCACGAGAATGTATTGCGTCGTAGCATCATTTGACCATTTTCGCGTCCATAAAATGGACGATAATGCATTAAGTGCAGCCTGACTCAATCATGCTGGTGAAGATCTCAATGTTGTGGATTTTGCCTTGAAACACGGTTGGACTCGACCCCATAGATGCGGAAATCCTTGTGTTCATCTTCAACCCCGACTTCAGAGTCCGTCTTTGATTGGTCTGTGAATCATACCAAACTTTTGCGGTCCAGTATTGGTCCAAGTCTCACGGTCCAATATTTCAACCTCAAATAATCTGCCGAACAATGCTGCTAGTCCATAATATGCGGCATTGTACAAAACATGTCTGGATTGAATTGAATATCCCAAGGTGACCCGTTAGGTCAGTAGGTAGACGCGCATGCCACGTCTCACTTAGGTCCGGATGGAAATGTTCTCGTAGTGTTCTGTGCCTAAACTGACTGAGACTTCATCACCACAGCCTCTGCATATGAAGTCATCATTTTGGTTTCATCGTACTTCAGATGATTATGGCCAGCTAGCGCTCCAACTACCATCCGTAGCAACTTTCTGTTGCATTGTAGGAATTTGTATTGAACTTGGACCATATCGTGTGAGAGATTAGAGTTCCACGTTTCATTTGTTAGCTCTTTGATTCTGTCATCCACTTTTTTTTGACATCTGCAAGAGGTGGTTATATACATAACACACGATCCTGAGATGGGTCGATTTCAGCCCCTTTTCTGACAAGTTCATCCGGTGCCTCGTTGCCGGCTATTACCTGGGACCCAGCATAAAGTAGTCAAATGCTGCGTACTAAGAACTATGAGCTCTTCGCGGCAGCATGGGACCAGCTTGGACTTGATTGCTTTAATGGCCGTTTGACCGTCAAAAATAATGGTTATATCAGTCGGTGGTACATTGATAACATTCTGTCCGCTCCCTTGACTGTCAGGAACTACGCTTGAAAAACACTGCCGTAATCAGGGATTTTGATGGAGCAGTGCATGTTTAACAATTCAGAGAAATTCAGAAAATACCCCCGTCTGTGCTTTTAATCATTTTCGATCCATTCGTGTAGACGTGGATGATCAGGTTGTTGATGGGGTCATTTATGATCCACTTCCCCCTTGTCGGAAAATAACACCGGAAGGGTATTTCGAAGTTTAAGAATGAGGGAGAATAGTCGCTTTCGACTTGTTCAATTTGTAGTCATCAACATGAGTACGTCAAGTAAGACCTCTAAGCCCGCTGTTGGAGTAGTATAATCCATCGATCTGAATACTACTGTTTAACCACTTCCAGTAATATAAGAACGTAGCGTCCGTGGCATTGTGGGTCTGTACGTTGACTACTACGCACTGGAATCTAGATGTTTGGGTTCGATTCCAAATATGACAAAAAAAAACTTCTACGCACGATACCACCTATTTCGAGTCACTGGCAATGCTCCAAGAGTATAACTGTCTAGAAAAAACTTCTCAAAACTTGGCCGTTCGGAGTTGGCATAAAACTAGCTGAAAAACAGCTGGATAGTGCAGTTGGTTGAGTGCCTGCCCCTGGTTAGAGGGTTCGAATCCCATTGAAAGCAAAGTTAATACTCTTTATTCGGTTTTCAAATCTGGTCCAGTCACCATTTGCCGTTGGGATCAAATTAACATCACTGGAGCTGTCGATCCACAAAAAAGGAAAACATCGCTTACAAAATCTTCTCTGCCGTTTTGTGTGAGCGCCTAAAACCATTCGTGAATAAGCTGATATTTCCTTATCAGTGCGGTTTCAGGCCGGGTATGTCCACCATCGACGAAATCTTCATACTACGACAGATCCTGGGAAAATCCCAACAGATGCAGATAGACACCCACCACCTATTCGTCGATTTCAAGGTCGCATATTACAGCGTGCATTGAGACGAGCTATACAGCGCCATGTCTAGTTTTGACATTCCTGTCAAACTCGACAGGGTGTACAGGACGACGATGGAGAACGCTCGCTGCTCCATCAAGGTCGGAATTGAACTCACCAAGACCTTCAATGTCAAAAAAGGTTTTAGGCAAGGCGACGTGCTGTCATGTGATTACTGTAAACATCAAACTTGAGAAGGTCGTGCAAAGCTCACTCGCCAACACGAGAGCCACGATCTTCTAAAAGTCCGTACAATTGCTAGCATACGCGAACGACATTGGCGTGATTGGTCGAACACAGCGAGCCGTCAATGAAGCGTTTGCTGATATTCAAACGGAGGCGGCGAGAATGGATTTAGCAGTAAATGAGGACGAAACGAAGTACATGCTGTCATCGAGAAAGGACGCACAACATCGACGACTCGGCCAGAAAGTCACCGTAGGCTGTATAGCTTCCCAGTACGTAAACAGTACGAATAACATTAGTACCGAGATTAAATGCAGAATAACTCTTGCCAATCGCTGTTTCTTTGGGCTCAAGAGGCATTTGAGTAGTAGAGCCCTCTCTCGGAGGACCAAGCTAACATTATATAAGAGCCTGCTCATCCCTGTCCTGCTCTATGGCGCAGAAGCCTAGACAATCTCAAAAGCAAGAGATTAAGATCTTCGTAGTTTTGAGAGAAAAGAAAGAAGATTCAACCATGAACTACACAGGCTGTACAGCGACATGGGCCTTGTCAGCCGTCTACGGATTCAACACCTAAGACGGCTAGGTCATGTAGAGCGCATGGACAACATTGCTCCAGCCTGAAGAGCCTTCGACTCCGAACCAGTTGTACAACGTAATAGAGGACGCCCAGCACCCAGCTCGGGAGATCATGACATCATCATAAAGTTTTGGAAAGTGTTTTGGGAAACTTGCTCTTATAGTCGATGAACTCACTTTGGTATTATTGATTTCAGCACGCCACGATAGCAGGATTAAATTGAGTACAATTGAAACAATATTATGAATCCCTGAAAGGCATTCACATATCTATCAATATTGCATATAGAGGTCGACACAATATTAGGTTTATACTGGTCATAAAGTTGGTATCTAATTAGTGGTTTTCCCCATTTTGCCTGTAGAATTAATTGGACACAAGGGTTCTATATTTGCACGTGCATATGCATGCATGTAAACAAGTTGCGCGTATTAAACAGAGAAGCGGCCCTAGACGTTCATTTTCACGTGGACAACGACATTCATTGAACATGGGAGGTGATAATTACTTTGATTATCAACTAATTTTCCTGTATTTTAAAACAGAGCACAGTTAAAATAACAAGTTTTTACATACATATGTACGTCGAGGCGTAATTACCTATTAAGTTGACAGCTTTGTGTATGCACGCATAGTGTTAATTTGTAGAAAATAAAATGAAAACCTGTACGGGGGTAAACTATCGTCGATAAAGACAATGTGCATCTTCTCGATGTCAATTAGCTGTAAGTAAACAAGAGAACTCGTTTGATCACTTTCAGTTGAGGTAAACTGCAGTATCAGTAACTACAACATCCGGTATGCGTCAGATATATGATCTTGTTAGCAAAGGTTACCCCACTTCATACTTACATTGTATGTAAAAATATACTGTAGAATACGAGAATATTAATTTACATTCTGTGGAGCCAAACTATTGGATTACGCAGATGACATTGAAGCGGATGCCCAACGCGACGTGGTTGAAGGTTTCGAGGCGAAACAGGCGAATTATTTTCACGGCCCCAAATCTTTCTAGTCACTGACAATGATCAAAGATTATAACTGTCTAGGAGCAGCTTCTCAAACTTGGCCGTCCAGAGTAGGCATAAAATTGTAGTTGCCTTTCACTCGTGAGAAAACAACACGAGTGGTTGCTGAGAAGCTAGGCCCTGGACCTCTACGGGATGTAGGGCCACCCATAATAATAAAAAATGAGTTTGTCTACCTAGGGGAAAGCGGGAACCCCACACCTTAGTGAAGATCCAACGCTGAATCAGTCTTGGCAGCCGTTGCTACTTCTGTTTGACGAAACAACTGGACTCAAAAATTCTGGCTCGAAGGACCAAAATCATCCTCTATAAAAGCTCTTATTTTGCCATTCGTGCTATATGGAGCCTGGACGATATGCAATAAACAGAACTGATTCTTGATGTCTTCATCAAGAACATATAGTCCTCGCAAACGGAAAAAGGTGAGGTGGTGTGAAAGATATAACAACAAAAAGACAAATGTGGATGTAGTCGGGATGGCAACAATTTGTCGACCACATCGAGCACATGGACATCAATCCTCCAGCTAGGTTGGTAGGTAGGTAATTGGATGCCCTTACATCCTTGTGACCGTGGCTCATTTAGACCAACGTCTTGGGTCCATTGTATCCATACTACAGTGAGACCTACTGTAGTGCTAAAACCAGCCAGAATCATATATGAATCTTAGGAGATTTTTAAGTTCAACACCGCTTATGTCCTCCAACTCTAGAAGAAGAAGTGCTTCCTAGAAACTGCCTTCTTTTTCCTGCTAGAGCTGGGCACTCGGAGACGACGCAGGATCTATGCTTCTTACGCATGTATGGAGCTTCTGCAAATTTCAATAGCATTGCATACGTTCCTATGGCACAGTGTCCGGTAAGGACTCCTATTAGCATGTGTACATTGAATTGAATTGAAGATATGTGGGGAGTGACTGTAGTAATCACATGCACTGCGAGCATAATAGGTCTATTGTGCTCCCTTCATTGATCTTGGACTTGGGAGCTATCCTGACAAATTTGATAACCTCCCTAGATGGAATGTCCTGGTAGTCTATTCCAGTTACGGTAGCTCTGTTCAGATTTGCGCACCCGGCAAGTAGGTGCTCCATCGTTGCATTTGCCTGTCCACAGTGGCTAGAATTGTCTGTGTTGCTGTGTCCCAGTTTATGCAGATGGTATTGTAGTTGCATGAGAGCGCCACACAGTGTTCTTCGGTCTGTTTTTTTTTAAAGGCCAAACAAAATCAAACTTCATGAATTTTTTGGAGTGGACCCAGTGGAAACAAAGTTAATACGCTTTTGTCCGGTTTTCAAATCTGGTCTAGTCACCATTTACCGTTGGGATCAAATGAACGGAATGAACGGATCATTGAAGTTGTCGATCAGTGGTATTAGAGTAAATATAGGTATCACAAATGTGCTGGCGATTTTGCGGGCAACCCACTCACCTTGGAGTAAACAAGTACCTCCTGGTTGTTACAAAATTGAATGCGACATTTATATGATCAATGATGTTGATCTCGTCTTGCTCAGCATGGACCAATAGAGTCGTTGGTGTAGCTCCAATACTCAGAGCAAGCCAGCGAATTCTAGCTCTATCCAGGCCTTCATCTTGTAGCTGTCCCCTTATGGATCTGAGGGGGGTGTGCGCATACGAAAGTGCTAGAGACTCTCCCAACTCCAAACCGTACATCGCGCGACTGTCAGCCTTTTCATTTCCTTGGATTCCATTATACCCCGGTACCCAGCAGAGGGTCACCCAATTCACCAAGGATATCTCATTGATGATCTGTCTGCATGGCCTAACCAGCTTCGATGTCAGAATATCTGACGCTATGGCTAACAAAAAATGATGATCGATTCGCCGGTTACGTTTTGATGTCTCAAAGCGAGTGCCGCCTCCTGTATCGTAGCCACTTCGGCTTGAAAAACGTTACAGTGGTCCCAGCTGAGGAGCCTGGTGTCTTCGAAACCGATTTTACTCACATTCACTTCAAGTGGCTATGCAAAGAGATTCAGTAGTGTGAGGTGGTCTTTAGAAGATGAAATTCATGCGTATGGTGCAGAATTGCACTTATTGCGTCTTCTTCTTGGCACTACAGTCCGGGGTGGACCTTGGCCTTAACCAACATGCGTCTCCATCTAGCACGGTCTTGGGCTAGTTGCTTCCAGTTACCCACGTTCAGCTGATTGAAGTCCATTTGCAGCTGTCTACGCCGCCGGAGCCATGGTCTTCTTTACCACCTCCTCCCTCCGGATTGAAGTCGAAGACTTTCCGGGCCGGAGCATTGGTATCCATTCGCTCCACATGAACTAGCCATCTGAGGCGAGAGACTCGAACTCGTTTGATGTCACTGTCCAGCCTGTCGTTCAGTCTCTTCCTCCAAACTCCATCAGTACATACATACGAAGCACTTTCCTCTCGAAGCGAACAAGAATCTTCTCGTGCTCATGTTTTTGCGCCATACAGCAGCACTGGGACTATCAGCCCTTATCGATAGGTTACGAAAAATGCTAAAGAAACCAAGAAACGAACAGTGTCAAGAATAACAACTACTGAATCCCAAGTACAGTATTATAGAAATGCCGCCGTCGGTGTACATAAATCTCTACATTGCCCAGCTACTTTAGGTGTCTGATTCACATACAATTTGCAACAGAATATAGTCCTTACGATGTAACCGTATGCATTCATTGTGGATATAATCGGAACCGAAGTTCAAACTGAATATTTTCCTTTCGAAACGAAAGGCTTTTCCATCCGCCATCAACAAGATCTCCACTGTGAAGCCGATGCGAAATTAACCTTGTCCTCCTCGAAATCCCGAAGCTGATATGCTGTCCCTATTTGTTCATTTTAATGATCGTCTAGCAGCTCCACCATTTAAACTTCTCACACATCGTGACTCCTATTTTGACCAACATGTATCCCATTTCCAGAGATGGTTCAAGGCACTAAGAAAATGCGCGCAGTCAGAGAAATCTTCTTCTTGCATGAACATTGGGCAAATGATAATGAGAATCCCCGGCAGTATCTTAAAGATGAACAGCGCCCAGCTTTTCAGAGCGCTGACAGCACGTCAGGACTTTGCTCTCGATATTGTTCTCTTGACCCCTCACAGATTGGCACAACTGGAGAGCGTCTACAACTTGACTATGTGGGTATATCCTGCAATCATACATGCACGTGGCTGGAGTCCTTGTTTAACTGATGCCTCGTTGACGACAATCCAAATGTCAATACACTCAACACAGTGATTGCTTGTTAAAACTCAGCTATGGAGCATATTGCAGAGTCATTCTATATTAAAAAGCCTCTGACTGCGAACCGCAATCGTAGCAAATGAAAGAGAACACTTTTTTTTACTGAAATCAAGTTACTGCCGCCCCTGTGACACAGCACTTTTTTCTGTTTATGTATTTACCTCTTTTTTCACTTTCGTTCAAATCTTAAACATATTCTTTGCAGTAAGAAGCAACTGGAACAGCTGCTGAAAATGTATGAAGAGCATGAGTCTGAGATGATCAGTGCCTTGGAAGCTGATCTGCATCGTCATAAACAGGAAAGTATTATCGTCGAAACAGAATTTATGAAGAATGACGTCCAACATATTCTGTACAATCTGAAGGAATGGATGAAACCCGAAAAGGTATACTACACGCATTAGTTGTTTGAAAACATTCTTCTGAAATTATTATCGACCATTGGCAGCCTTCGAAATCGTTTGTCAATCTACTGGATGACGTCAGCATTTACAATGATCCCTATGGCGTTGTTTTAGTAATTGGTGCTTGGAATTATCCACTTCAATTGTTGTTAGTTCCTGTAGCATCTGCAATTGCGGCCGGCAACTGTGTTGTCCTAAAGCCCAGTGAGATCTCAGCAAATTGTGCAAAATTCCTGGCTGAAGTATTCCCTAAATATTTAGATAATGTAAGTGTGAAGTGAAATTTTATTGATTCTGTATCTACAAATTGTGTGTGGTTTTTTTTTTTGTAGGAATGCTTCCCAATTATTACTGGTGGACCAAGTGAAACAACCGAGCTTTTAAAACAACGCTTCGATTACATCTTCTATACAGGTTCAACTAGAGTAGGCAAGATTATTCACGCAGCTGCCAACAAACACCTCACGCCTGTGACACTTGAATTAGGTGGAAAGAGGTAAGACCGTAACTGGATGTTTCTGCTCACTTCACTTTTCACATATTCGTTTTTTTTTTTTTTTTGGCACACAGTCCATGTTACATTGACAAAAGTGCCGACCTTACAATCGCCACAAAGCGAATTCTCTGGGGCAAATTGATCAACGTCGGTCAGACGTGTATCGCTCCCGATTACATCCTGTGCTCGAAGGAAATCCAGGAGAAATTTATAGCTGAAGCCAAAAATGTATTAAAGGAATGGTATGGAGAAAATCCAAAGGAGAGTCCCGATCTATGCCGGATCATTAATTCAACTAATTTCCAGTAAGCATGAAATTGTAAGACACTTACATTCTATACGTGTTATCATTGTTCTCTCTTTCGTGTAGACGACTTGTGGGTATGATGAAATCGGGAACTGCTGCTGTTGGTGGAAAATATGATGCCGCAGAGCGTTTCATTGAACCGACAATTCTGGTCGATGTTAAGCCTGAAGATGCCATTATGCAGGAGGAAATCTTTGGCCCCATCTTGCCTATTTACAACGTTGAAAGTGCATACGATGCAATTAATTTCATCAATTCCAGGTAACATCATCGAGAACAACACAGCATTCACATTTCACTATTTGTGCCAACTCAGAAATCATTCATTTGTGAATCAGTCCCTCATTGTCACTGAACACAGCTCAAATCTAGTGATTTTCAGATGTTTTTTGTTTTTTTTTCTTCAAAATTTACCCTTTTTTATGATTTGATTAAAAAAAATACACTATTTTTCATTTTAATCATCACCAAAAAAACAAAAATTCATGCATATCGTTGTGCGCGTATCACAGAGAAATCCCCCTCGTCCTATACATATTCTCTGGAGATAGTCAAGTACAAGAACTTTTTGTCGATGGAACACAATCCGGAGGAATGTGTATAAATGACACAATTATGCAGTACGCTGGTAAGATTTCGGAAAACATAATTGGCTAGCATTTGGCAAAAAAATACATTTAAAAAAAATCCATCGTCTTCAATTGTTACTATCTATCTTCTGGTGAATCGGTTTCAGCCATTAATCAAGGGAAAAGTTAAACAACCTAATGTATATAAATTACACTTAAAATGCAATTTAAGTTATGTACACTCATGTAAATACGTACATAAATATTAGTGATTGGTTGTGGGCTAAAAAATCTTGCATTTGTCTGTATTAATAGAACTAAAATTATAAATTAGTGAGTTGAGGGTTGCCTTGATTATATGCATGTAAAGGGTGTTTTTTTTTAGAGGTCTAGAACTTTGAAATGGAATAAAACAAAGATGATTTTTTTAAAGTGACATGAAATTTACTCTGTTCGAAAGATAATCTTCTGGCATTATAATGAAAAATAAATATACAAATATGATTTCTGGCATATGAACGCCACGTCTGGTTGGGACGTAGTCTAATCTGGAGGTCAAATTTTCGGTGACTTTTTCCAACATTAGTGGTTGTATATCGACAATAACGAGGCGAATGTTGTCCTCCAAGTGGTCAATAGTTTCGGGCTTATCGACGTAGACTAGCGACTTCACAAATCCTCACAGGAAATAGCCAAGCGGCGTTAAAGCTCCCGATCTTGGGGCGCACGATTTACGGGTACGAAACGTGAAACTATACTGTTACCAAACGTTTCCTTCAATACATCAATTGTGGCACGAGCTGTGTGGCATGTGGTCAGTAATCCTGACTCTATAGCGGTTACCATTGACTGTAACATTCTGGCCAGCATCGTTTTTTAAAGAAGTACTGACCAATCATTCCGCCAGCCCATAAAGCACACCAAAAATTCAGGCTTTGTGGATGTAACGGTGTCTTAACATACACTTGAGGATTATCATCACTCCAAATACGGCAGTTTTGTTTATTGAGCTTCATCGCTAAACACATTCGCTTATGAAAATTGTGATCAACGGCAATCTTGTTTTGGGCCCATTCACTGAATCTACTACATCGCTTGGCAGCTGACAAAATGGCCGCCATTTAAAACAGTGTTGCCAACTTGAAGTTATATACCTCTAAAAAAAAACACCCTTTATATTCTTTTAGGGTTTTGGACAGTTCCTTTGATTTGGTGTCAATTTTTAATCTAATGAGCGTCTGTACTAGATTTAATGCTACCCTCCAGCGATGACATTCCCGAATTCCCTGCTGCAGTTATTTAAAAACATAGCTTTTGTTTATAGATCCTTCTTCTCGTTGTTCTTCTTTTGGCGCTACAGTCCCTGGTAGACCTGGGCCTCAACTAACAAGCCTCTCCAGCTAGCACAATTTTTAGTCAGCTGCATCCAATTTTGCATCCCATGCTGATTGAGGTCCTTCTTCACTTGTGTGTGCCATCGGTTTCGTGGACGTCCTCTATTGCCTTATCGCACTGGTTCGAAGTCGAAGACTCTTCGAGCTGGAGCAGTGTTGTCCATCCATCCTAGGCGCCTGGCTAGACTCAGGTCGCTGTACAGTTCGTGTCTGCCATCAACGCAAACATTACCAAAGATTGAAAGCAGAAATTTTCTCTCACAGATACCAAGGGTTTCTTCATCTGCTCTTAAGATTGTCCATGCTTCCGCAGCATAGAGCAGGACAGGGATGATGTATGCACATGCACGGAGTCAATACCGGAGGAGTTCTTATTTTCGCAACATGAAGCTGGAACTCGAAAACTATTTCGTTTGGAGTTGCTAATACCATGATGCGGTGTATTACTTTCATGGCTTTGTTCGGTTTGTGGACATTTGAGTTTTTTCTTCCCTCAGCTCCCTTCGCCTTTATCGGAGACAGACTTATAGATGGAATGTGGATACAGCATATTTGTAAATAAACCGTTTGAGAAGAGAACAATCGGGTTGAGTTAGCAGCTTTGATGTCTGAATCAAGTTATTTTGACAAAACAAACTAAATCCTTGCCATGAGTTAGGTTAGGTTAAGTCAGTGGGTAGTAGCCACGTGTCACTTATGTCCTGATGTTACCATTGTGATGCGCAAAAGGAAAAAATGTCCTCTTATTACTTTTCTCGTACCCATCATGTCTGCACGTTGTTCAGCCATCCTGAAATCCTAAGGAACCAGAAAAGAGGTTATGGAGATTTTATGTAGTTTCTGCAGGTCTTGGAAGAAGTGCATTCCAGTGTTTAGTGCCTCAACTTACAGAGACTGTGGAGTATCCCCTTTTTGTTCTTCATCACCACAGCATCTGCATATGAAGTCATGGGTAAATCCTATTTTGATTTCGTGATAGTTCAGATGATTAGTGCCAGTTAGCGCTCCAACTACCATCCGAGTAAAATTTGTATTGAACTTGGGTCATATCATCCGAGTGGTCTCACGAGTGGTTGGAGAGTTCCACATTTCATGTGTTCCACTTAAATTACTCTTCATCGAACCTCCGACGGGGTCTTGTTGGTCAAGTAAACACCTGCTCTGAAATGTTTGCTAAACTCCAAATTCAAAGCAGAGATTCACTCTATTCGGTTCAGTCGGTAGAAACGTTAAGCAGCCTAGGTTTAGCCAACAAGTAAGGTTAGGTTAGTTAGGTTTTAAATCTGGTTTCGAACATTTTCGTTTATTGTTTGTAGGCTCGGGCGATGTTTGATTACATGGAATACATAGTTGAATTAGCAGTTTATTAATTACGCAATACGTTGTCAAATTAAAGCTCCAGTAACTGCTGTAGCAACTGTATTGCATTTTGTGAGGTTACCTGCAAACACTTACACTTTTTTTGAACTCACGTATTTGGTTGTTGTTTAGGAATACTAGGACCTCTAATAGATGCAAATTCTCTCAACACAAATTACCTATATATTATATAAATTAGGAAAACTACACACACACTTTCACATCAGGTCTAAAGAACCGAATCTATTTTCATATCCATACAACTCATTTTTCCATTTATTTGCCTTTATGTATTTATTCTATGAATTGTTATTGTTTCTCACATGAACTTACCTCCGATGCAAATCATAATTAGGGAGAAGGCTTTGGTAATATACATCTTCGACAATTCAAAGTCACAGGTTAGGAATTTTATAAAAAACACATCGAGCGGTGGATTTTGCGTCAATGAAACAATAATGCACGTCGCAGGTACTTATTGCATAAGATATTAATAATATTTTGTTAAACATTGTGTGTGTGTGTTTTTTTGCACGAGTTGTTGCCTTTGAAGCACTGTTTTTTTTTTTCTTATAAAAATTTGATAGCATTTCGGGCGAAATCCTAAACAAACAAATTATAATCTGGCACATGCTAAATTTTGTGTTTTTTTTTCGTTTTATTTAAAATAATCTACAATTAGGCATCTGTTCAAATTAAGGTAAACGTAAAATTGTTTTTTTATTGTCTGCCATTCTCACGTGTGATTCACCACATTACCTGCATTGCTTACCACCATTCTCTATCATCATGATTATTCATCAATCATTAGGTTAACTAACAATTATAACGAATTACATATATTATTTATAAACTAATCCGGATAACAGAGAGAAACCATTGGCATTGTACATTCTGAGTAAATCACAGAAACAAATAAAGCTTTTCTTGAAAAACACTTCTTCCGGTGGCGTTTGCAGCAACGATCTGCTTGGTCATTTCCAAGGTATTCTCCAGAACTCATCAAATTTTATGATAATGTGTTAATTTATGTATATCCGCAACTAAAGTCATCAATTATCATTCTGTCTTGTGTGTAATGTGTGCTAATTGAATCGTTTATGAATCATTAACTAGCTGAAAAAAAAAAAAATAAGAAATTAGTAAAGGAGGGTACTTATAATTCGTATCAATGCTTTGTCATTTAATTAAGAATGCAATGTCATATCTTTCAGCCAGTGATCTATTCTAGAATAAACATTGTGGTACAGTTTTCAATTCCCAGTTTTCTGCTCAAGTCGAGAGACTTCTTGGACTTTAGTTGTCAACGAAATACTAATTGGTTTGAACTTGAACTTGAACCATTTTAACTACTTTTGGAAAAGTTCAGTGAGAATGCAAAACAAATAATACATTTCTGTTTAATTTTGAATTCCACAGTTTTCAAGAACGATTTAAAAACTTGCTTGCAACTTCAACATTTCTCAAATTTGGTAATTGATAAGCAGGGTTAGGATTTTGATGATATAAAAAATAAAAAAAGGCAAACAAATATAAGAAAATGAACGCAAATGCAGATTTAGTTACAAAAGCATTGAACTACGAATAGCTTTTTAAAATTGTCTGGTAATAATCTTCTCCGGTTGTCTCTTAGGAGCGCATTTAAGGACCTAAATGACGGGTCCAAGCCTGAGCTATTGCTGCCTTCCTTCGTTTACGGTTCTGCGCACGCTGCTTCCAATCATCAAGACCAAGCTGTCTTGCATCCGCATTACTTGGTCTTTATACCGGAGATTCGGTCTTCCTCTGCTTCTCGAACTAGGAGGCTCCGATTCGAAGACCCTCTTTGTTGGGGCATTGTTGTCCATGCGCTAGAAGTGGCCGAGCCAGTGCTGTCGACGCATTTTTGTCTTCCAGACTACATTCACATCCTGATAGAGCTCGTAGAGTTCGCGGTAATGTCTTCTCCTCCATTCGCCTTCCTCGCAAACGGGACCATATATCCGACGTAGAATTTTTTTTCGAAGGTACCAAGAATCAGCTCTGCAGTTTTGCTTAGCGTCCAGCTTTCGGCTCCATAGAGTAGGACTGACAAAATAAGAGGTTGAGCATGATTTTGGTCCTTCGAGTCAGGATTTTTGAACACAGTTGATTCGGCAAACCGAAGTAGCACCGGTTGCCACGGCGAATCTACGACGGATCTCGACTGTGATGTCGTTGGGGGAGTTCACGCTCCGAAGTAGACAAACTTCTTTACCACCTCAAAATTGTTGCTGTTTACAGTATTTATTTGCTCAATAGCTTTCAGTCCCGCCTTTGCATTGTAAATTGCAGTAAACTTCTTCAGGACTTCCTTAGCAATCGGGAATTTTGCTTTTATCAAGTTCTTTCCGAATATTCTTAAAAACCGGCAACACTTCGCCAATTGATGTTCCTTGATGTGAATAATGCTAATTAAAGTTATAATGCAAACTCTCCGAAATATCTGTTTTTGTCTTCGAAAATTCGTTATTTTGGGTCGATTAAAAACCCAAAATTGACTTTGATGTACACCAGCTGCGCTTGTAGTGCCCCATCTTCAATCAATTATGCAAGTGCAAACCGTCGGTGGTCATATATTTCCATGTTGACTCTCCCCACAGACTTTTAATTTTTAATACGCTATAATAAAAAAAATATAAGCAATAGCAAAATCCTATTCCTGTTGATAACCATAATAGTTCTCTGGCCGCCTTGCAGTTCAACCGGGACTTTCCTTACAAATTGAGAGATCTTCTCCAAAATTCAGCGTCAACTCACATTTACGAACTGAGAACAGCTGATTAAAATTAATTAACTACAAAAGTGGTTTGAAATCAGTGAGCAACTGCCGACAATTCAAAAAATAATGAAAACAGCTGATGATTGATTTGACATTTCGAATCTTCGAATTCTTGTTTGCGGCACAGTAGAAAGGACAACGGCTGCGGATCGTCAAGGCAGCGGCTGTTCCCTTCTCATGCGACAACATGCATAGACTCCTACGCTGGGTGCCTGGATTAAATTCACGTCAGAAACAACTCAGTATTAACGTCTATTCACAAAACTAATCCAATATCGATAGATCACATTTTCCCCACACTTGTCCTTGTTCAAAAACGGAACAATGGAGAATGTGCAAATCAATCCATTACTTGTGAGCACGTAGTTAAAAACAGTAGAGCAGCTCACAAAGCAAGCATTGGTGTTACTCTCAACACACCCGTTTTCATGTCTTTTAATTCTTTCCCCCTGTAAAGCATCTATTGAACCTCGTGTGATCCATCTCAAAGATGTGATTAATTCATCTCCGAGGTCCCTGTGTTCATAAGCAAGTGTTTAAGTAGAGACTTTCTTCATTCGAACGATCTGAATGACTTTGTAGCGAGCACCAACTGGTTCGAGGGCCTATGTTGGCCTAAATCATATGACTGCTTCCATTAAAAACGATATTTTATTTCGTAGTAATACGTCTTAAACATTCAGCTTTTAACATCAAGCTCTAATATAAGAGATAACCCTCCCATAAGTAGAGTAAAAATTAATACTAATCTAGAAGGTAAATGTGTAAAATGGCATGAATGTTTATTTAATAATCCTACCTAGTTTAAGTTTTGCTTTCTTAACATGACTCTATTTGATTGATATTCAAAAGCTACCCAATAAGTATCATTGCATTTGTAAGAATGCTTGAATCAGGCAATTATTACATTTTTATACGAAAAAATATTTCTTTTTACGATGACAACTGTTCATATTGCTGTTTTCCTTTTCTTACAATCAATAAATCTCCAATTCGATCTTGATTCAAGCATTTCGTCAATATCTGTGCTCATATCAATTCCATGACTAATAAATAATTCTCTTCAGTTGATTCACTTCCATTCGGAGGAGTTGGATTCAGCGGCATGGGTTCGTACCACGGAAAATATGGATTCGATACATTCACTCATAAGAAGTCGTGCTTAGGAAAGAATTTCAATCCACTCGGAGAGTTCCTGGCATCGTAAGACAATTCGCAACCCCGCCGTCGAATCTTTAAATATCGACAATTTATTTTTGTTTTTCTTTTCTATACAGTGGCCGATACCCTCCATATTCCGACCGTAAGGCATCAATTCTTTCGATGATTCTGAAGAAGAGAAGACCATTCCCAAATATATACTTTTCACATCTTCTCGCAATTGGTCTAGGCGTGGGATTAACTCTACTGGTGAACAACTATCTGCAGGTAAGGGAACAACAAGCAATTCTCAAAACTTTATCAATGCATCTCAAGGTTTTATAGCATAAATTTAAAATGTATTTCAAGGGGAAATTATTGTCACGCTAAGATAACATTTCGGTATTGTGCACATCTTCATCCAAACATTTTTGTAGTTAGCCAGCCAGCTATTAATTCTATTGTCGCCGTCATTACTTGGTTCACAGTATCACTAAACATAAGCGAACACCCTGTGCTATTGAATGAAAGAAACTTAAAGTATTTGGAAATTATTATTTCTCTTTTCACAATTATCTTATACATATTATTTACAAAAAAAAAGAGGAGTATTTGCAGCGTAACTATAGTATTTAAAAAAAAATAAAAAATTACTAACAGCATTATATTGTCATTGTAAGAAAGGAAAGTCTTGTATTATTTATTCCTTTTTTTTTTTGGAAAGCCCAAATATATTGTATCTTGTTGGTTTTAAGATGGTTTTGCGTTGTTGTTTTATTTCTAAGTTATATCTTTTGAAGCATATTGTAGATATTTCTTAAAAAAATATTTTAATGTTTTTTGTGTTTCAGGACACCGATAATAATTAACAAAAATGATGTGTTGAGAGTTGTAGATGTGCGTCCGTTATGAGTTGTTGTTAAATTAAAGTTAAATTGTTATATTTTTTGTAAATTGGTGTTTTTTATCTATATATATATATTATATTGGAGATTTTTTACAACTACTGTAAGATGTAAATAAAGAAGTGAAAAAAAATCGAATAAAATGTTTTGTTCTTGCAATTTCTATACAAATTCATGTTCGTTATTCACAGTACATCTTCATCTACGAAGGATATGTAAGTATGTCGATTCTCTGTACAAAGCAGTCGAATTAGCGGGTCACCTTTTGACATATGGCAGCGTAGTATGGTGGCAGTCTTCCCTGACATCCACCAATTTAAAACAGAGAATTGCATGGTTAGGTGTCACAGGAGCAATTTCCAAAACTCGTGCTTAGACTGCGGGCTTAGAGGACTGACTAGACTTTCTTCTACTTCACAGCTACATGCAGACGACGGTGAAAGCCATTAGGATCATTCAAGCTCTCAAACTCTACTGGGCATGCAAGTTTACTGGATAAACTACAATATGGACATGTTGAAAGCGACTATTCCCTCCCATTTCTCGACTTCGAAATACCCTTTCGGTTTCATTTTCTCACAAATAAGAAGTGGACCAGAAATAAACCCATCAACATCTCTATCATCCACTTTTACACGAATAGATCGAAGTTGATTAAAGGCACTGGCGTGGGTATTTTCTCCGAATTGTTAAGCATACACTGCTCCGTCAGAATCTCTGATTAGAGCAGTGTTTTCCAAGCGGAGGTTTTGACAGTCAAGGATGCATGTGGCAAGAATGATATCAATCAGCCTTATCACATAATCCATTCGTAGCAAATCTTATGATACGAACAACGAAAAAAATGCTATCACACAATCCGAACGGAGTCGCAATCTTCGACGTAAATACTTGTCGTAGAAAAAGATAACAAATTTTCATTTCATTCGTATTTAGTGATCGCAACTTTCACGATCTTCAAAATTCGTATCAGATTTTCCTTTTACGAATGAATTCTGCGATCGCTTTTTTCGGAGTTCGTAGCACGTTTTCGATTAAGATGGAATTCGTGATATTCGGGAAACATCACCAGCCGATATTACCATTCTAATTGACAGTCAAGCGGTCATTAAAGCAATTTCGGTGATTGAAATCAAGTCCAAGCTGGTCGCATGCTGCCACAAAGAGCTCAAAAATGTCGGTACACAGCACTGACTACTTTATGCTGGGCCCAAGTAATAGCCGGCAGTGAGGCAGCAGATTAACTTGCCACGAAAGGGGCTCAAATCGACCTATCCCAGGGTGATGTGTTATGTATTAAACCATCTCTTTCAGGTGTCAAAAAGAAAGTGGATGACAGAATTATAGAACTAGCTAATGAAAGGTGAAACTCTAACCACCTGTGGGACCACTCGGATGATATGAACCAAGTTCAATACAAATTCCTACAATACAACAAAAAGTTGCTACGGATGGTAGTTGGAGCGCTAGCTGGCCATAATAATCTGAAGTACCACGAAACCAAAATTATGGCTGTGGTATTATGACTGTGGTGCTGAAGAAGAAAAAGTGTAGATTCCCACTATCTCTGCCACTGCCCCAGTCTCAGTCAGTCGTGGCACAAAACACTGCGAGAACATTTCTATCCGGACGTAAGTAAGACCTAGCTTACGTGTATACCCACTGAACTAACGGATCACCTTCGGATACACAACTTAAGCCCTAAAAGAGACATGTTTTGTACACTGCCGGATATTATGGTCAGGCAGCATTGTTTCGGCAGATTATTTGAGGTTGAAACATTGGACCAATGATGTTCTAACACTAGATCCCAGAAGTCTGGTATGCACAGACTGATCAAAGATAGACTCTGGAGTCATTGGAGTCCTTTTAAGCCGAAAAACCAGAACATAGCTAAATTCATCAGAAAAGCAAACTGGCTATAACTCAGTAACGAAGTGTAGAATCCCTGAAGAGACCATCAGGTACTTCTTTGGTATCAGTTAGTTCCCCTGGCTAACGAGGAATCGATGTATCAATCATCGGTTAGTGATAGCACAATGGATCCAAACAGGATATAAGTGAGTCACAACTGTGACAATCACTCATACCTAACCTAAGCCGAATTCCAAGCTATTGAGATCTGCGCCAGACACAATCTTCTCAAAGGTATTAAGGGCGCTAGAATTCAAATCTTTTCAGACAGTCAGGCAACATTTTATGCATTATTGTCCAACCTAATGGACTCGAAGACGGTCAAATGATGCTACGACGCACTGCAGCTCCTTGCTAGACACATCAAATTGAAACTCGGCTGGACACAAGTCCCTGGACACAAGAGAACGAATCCGCAGATGAGCTCGCTAGGGCTAGCTCGGAATCTGCGTTCATGGTCCTGAACCGTACTGTAATGTCATCTGGACCGCAGCTACAACGCTGATTAAAGAATGATCTTAGGCAATCCATTCCAAGCTATTAATCAGGCCTTATTCCTGAAATCCTCTGCCTCAACAAAGAATGTATACTACTGCTAACGAGCTTTCTTACCGACCACTGCGGCCTGGATTAACACTTTAACAAACTTAACTTGTGCCAAGACAAGATATGTTGCCCCTGCATGGAAGAGGATGAGACAGCGGAGCACATTTTACGTCGATGTCCAGCACTACTCAGGTTAAGGAAACATTTTTGTCATGGATTTCAGTGGAATTAAAGACATCTACTAAAAATGACTTACTGTAAGGGAAGTGTACGTCTTTTGGATTGACTCTTTGATACAAAATGATCTCTTCAGATCGTGGTGTCACTGTTTTTACACGCTGGCATGGGTTGTACAAGAGGGAAACAAATTTCGATCCTCTGACTCTACCTCCTCTGCCCATGCACTGACCTAGCTACTCCGTAAAAGCATATACTTAAGTGCTTCATTCGAACAAACTGAATGACATCAGCGTTAGCCAGCTAAATCGCTAAATCTTTGTAGCGAGCTAAAACTGGTTCGAAGTCCTATATTGGGCTAAGTGTGACTACCCTCAATATTCAGCCACTAGAAACTAGCTGGCAACATTACTTAAGCTAGCTTATTCTTTCATGGGCTTAACGGCTACCTTAACTATATCATACTGCATGTCCATCACTCACCAGGACCAGAATTGACTTACTAGAGTCGGCAGTGATCTGCTCTAATGCGGGAAATCTTTGCGAACTGGATGCGTTTGACATTCCATTGGTACCGAAGGTGTTTGTTCAGCGTTCGGCGTACGATAGATCCTCAATCACGGATCCTGGATCAGGTCTATCGTGTTCAAATTAAGAAATGTTATGGAAGCAATTAAACCCATAGCACAAAAGGTGGGATAATAACCCCTAACCATTAGACTTTTAATTAAAGTCATAGCCCGTGCAATATGTTTTCGAATCAGCTTGATAATAAATCTTCTGTCGTTAGATCTCGACATAAGGAGACAGGTCCAAACAAACTGGTTTTTGAACACTATCATATTTTCATCATCTGAAAACGACCACACTGAAAACCCGTACGTCGTTACTGGCTGGATGAGGGTAATGCGTCGGATTAGCACCCTGATATCAAGTAGGTTGCTGTAAAACGACCCTCTTACCACAAAACACAGTACCTTCTTGGCTTTGGCTTCTGTCGAAATACTGGATTGGTCCAATCAAATGTTAAGATGTCTTACTACAGTACTTGCACTCTTAAGGGCTGTCCTTACAGGTCGACTATGCTGATCTTCCATCCGCTTCCGTTCGTAGTGCTAGAGTACACTCAAAAGAGGAGTTCTGAAGAGGAATCTTGCCGTAGTAACGTTAGAACAAGATCTTGATTACTTCTACCACCGATCCGTACTTTATTAGGCCCATTTTGGATGAAAAATTTAAAAGTATCAGAGTCGATCATGGATCTGTACATATGGTGCCCTTAGAACCATTTTCTAGCGTATCCCCTTCCCCTGATGACTGTAGCGAATTTCTGGCCAATATTGTAGAAGTCCTTGAGGCGCTGTCATGGCTGAAATTCAGATTACTGCGAAACTTTCAAATTCGTCCTTATTTCATTGCACTCACTCCATCATTTCAAACTACCGTATTTTTAATTGAATTATCGAAAGCGAAATATTTACGAACATGCCACATTTAAATGGTACATCAAAAAAAAAGTGAACTACCAAAATGTCATCAGAACCTTAAAGTCAGCTGTCACTTCCACTGACATAAATACTTTTTTTTTTGCCGTGCAAAACTGAGACGAACGACACAGAGCATAGTTTTCTAGAAAACAACAAAGAAGTCTCAGAAATTGATTTGTGGTCGCGAAAAAAATCCTATAAGAAATGTCGAATAATGATGAGATAATAGCACAGTTCACCGAAATAACAGGAGCAACGACCGACGTTGCGAGATTCTACTTGGAAAGCAGTAACTGGGCATTACAGGTAAAACAATTATTTAAGGTTATGTTTGGGTTAAAAAAAGTGCAATGTAATTACTGTGTTGCAATTTCGTGATACGATGTTAAATATTTAAATGATTCATAGGATGCACTCTCTACCTATTTGGGTCATCAGGGCGAGACCGACGAGGGAAATGAAGACATGCGGCTAGACACAGATGATGACGAAGCAGCATTACCACCAACAGATTTCAATAAAAAAGAGTCTTCGCAGCAGACAGGCGCATCGGCAGCGGCTGGAAATAAGAAAACAGGATCCTCCAAGTCTGCTCGACCTAAGTAATTAGAATTTGTCTGAAAGTGTTTGTAGTTCTTATTTAATTGTGGTGTGCTTTCAGAATTGCAACTCTTCATAACATGTCGCAGCGGTCGTCAAGCGATGAAGAGGGGCAGGCATTTTATGCCGGCGGATCGGAGAGATCGGGTCAGCAAGTTTTGGGACCACCCAAACGGAAGGATTTCCGTGAGAAGTTGACAGACATGTTTCGTCAGGCACACGAGCAAACGCATGACCAGCCGGCTCCATCAACTTCGTCATCGTCAAACGTTAACTGGGGTGTCGGCCTGAGACTAGGCCAAACCGATACCGATCATGCAGTTGTGAATACTGCTGCCAGAACTGGCAACGCTGCCCAGAAGCCCGAGTCAGTTGTGCTTAAACTGTGGAGCCAAGGGTTCTCAATCAACGACGGTGAACTAAGGCTCTATGATGACCCTGAGAATAAGGAGTTTCTGGAAACCGTCATGAGAGGGTTGGTAAAACCTCGAGACACCAGTCGAATTTTTACTGAAATTGCTTTACTTTCAGAGAAATACCATCGGAGCTTATGGAAATGGGAAGTATGGTGAGTGTCGATGTGGAAGACCATCGACAGGAGGACTTCAAGAGAAAGGTCAAGAAAGTGCAGACATTTAAAGGTCACGGCAATTTATTGGGCAGGTATGTGTGCGCAGTTGGAATTCATACATGGAATGTTTTTAACTTAGTTCATTATAGCCCCGCTCCAAATGTTGTGGAAACAACGCCCCAGGGAAGCACAGCGGACACTAACAACGAAGATAATGAAAAGTTGGCAAATGAGAGACTCAAGTTGAACAAAGATCAGGAGGTAACTCAGTTGCAGATTCGCTTAGCGGATGGATCTCGGATCACGTCTCAATTCAATCTAACTCACACTATTGAAGACATTCGTGAATTTATTCAAACGTAAGAAACTGGGCGGTTCATTTGTGGTTTGTGATTTACATAATCTCCCCTCCGTTTATATAGAGCACGTCCGCAGTATGCGAATCGTTTGTTTACATTGGTATCATCATTCCCGACTCGTGAAATCGACGATTACACCCAAACCATTGAGAAGGCCGGTCTTAAGAATGCCGCCATTATGCAGCGTCTAAAGTAGAAATGCGCCAATCCCTACTACATACACTCACTAATTAAACACTTAAAACATAATTTTATAATTTATTGATGTTGAATATCTGTTTTGTTTGGATCCGCTACGGACGATCAGATCAGCATTAGTTCTTTCTTGTTTCTTTTTTTTTTTTTTTGTAAGTGCGTGACATTTTCTATGAATCATACAGCGTCCAGCCTGCGATGGAAAACAATTTATCACACAAATATAAATCTTAACTATATTCAAATTAATAAAAGTATGTGGAAAAGCAGTGTCCTGTTTTGGAAGGTCAATTCATTTTACTCGCACACCGGCGAAGTGTCATGTCGCCTTCAAGCCACATGTTGGCCAACGCCAGTAAAAGAAAACACGAAGACAGTTCTTGTCATACAAATTTATTAGCAATGAAAATCAACAACGAAAAACTCAGGTGGGGAAGTCTCCTGTTAAAAGAGAAAATTTATCTCAGTCCTGACATTGTCCAGGTACCCCATGAAGTCCTGCCGCACAGAGTTCCGCCAGTCGTAAAAGCCATCCTTCGTACTAAAGCAATCCACATATCGATGCGTGAACGCCAATGACAGCGGCAGCGTCACGCTTTTATTATTCTCCGTATGCATACTTGGCTTGTATGCATAGAATTTGTGGTCAGACTTTAGCTCGGGATCGTAAAGTGTGTTATCTAAGAGTATCTTGTTCTTGTGGTCAAGACAAACCGCAAAGTTTGCCAGCTCAAATCGACTGATGTCACGATCATAATGATCCAACGATCGAAGAACAGACAATGGCTCCTGTATCTTCTTATTGGGATAGAAAAACTCATTTATGTTCAAAAGAAACGTGAATTTCGCCCCGTTTGTGTTGCGCATCAGACAATCGGCTTCGATTAGCCTCCGAATCTTGGCCTTCTCTGTTTGCGCAAATGGAAAGTTGAAGGGGAAATAGTTGATGTTGATGTTCGTCTTTCGCAACACCTTACGGATGTTGTATGGCACTGCATCTCCGTTGTAGACAAAGAAGTGATCAATTCCAATCGTTTGATGATAGAAGAAAAACTGCAAGAGATTCGTTTTTGTGGCGAAGCTTGACGAATCTTTGTAGCCCACCATATTCAGGCATATTGTCGCAACTTGAACACCATGTGCAACATCGGATTTAACACGTCTCAACGACAGTCCGTACTCCACTTTGTTTGCAATCTCTGTGAACACCAATTTCTCTGGAGTTCCAAAGTCTCGACTAAGCTTACACAGAAACTTGTATGAAAAGAAATCAACCTTATCTGTGGGTGCTTCTCTCTCGTCCAGATGATAAAATTTGAATTTACCCGAAATCACTTTGCCATTACTGTATTGCAAGGCGCACTTAAAATTAATAATTGCCGACTTCTTGCCGGTTACTAAGGCCACACCTTCTCCGCCAGCCATCAGCTCATTTCGCATCCAAAATGATGAGTACGCATGAAATGATTCGCCAATCTGTTGCCACACCGGCAGGGGATAGGCAAAATCATTGAAATCATCATCCTTTGTGGCGTTCTCTAAGCGCATCATAAGCGAGGCATCCTTACGTCCGAAAAAATTGACAACCTGCAGAATATACTTCAAACGATTGTTTTCACTTTTGTACATGAGCACGATGATCACACTAATTGTGGAAAGGACCAGAAGCAAAAGCTGCTGGTATTTTCTCATTTTATAAATTTATTTTGCAATTTCTATCGGACTTAATTAAATTGTTTACATTTATTTGTCTATTTTCGAATTGTTAAAACGTCAAAATGAACTCAATACTGAAGTGCGTAGCACTTTGGATAGGCTCAGCACCGAAAAGTAAACAAACACTTGTTCTCAAACTGTGTTGTAAATTGGGTTTGCATGAATTCATGATTAATTTCAATTTTTGATTTCGTTTATGGAAAACTCCTTAAAATGGAAAATGTTTCCGCCATCCTTCTTCTTTCAAGAGGAACGTCTTGTAAGAATCATGACAATAGTTAAAAATGGGTTTTCTATGGAAATGCAATAAGGTTAGGTTACGGAGCCTCACATGGAATACCCCTGGCTTATTGACGCCACATCACAATAGTAACGTTAGGTGTTCCCATAATTGCCTTTATGAGGAAGGAATGTTCTGGATGCTAACTTAATGATTAGGTGGAGATTATGGCATGATTTGTAATGTTCTACTGTTTTGTGTTTAGCTTTGACCAGCACCACACTGAGTGACCAAATGTGTCGCTCACAAAATGCAATTGGTTCAGCTTGATTTGTTATACAGTATTACTTGCAATCATCTGATGTAGACCACACAAAATCAATTCGAAAGGCTGTAAGGGATGGCGATAAAAACGTAAAATTGGCATGACATCACCACCATAAAGCATTACTCCAGCATGTGAAATCGAATGAATCATAATGACATGCATCATTAGAAACGTGTAGCAGTGTACCTTGTCGATACTAAGCATTCTTCTGGATAGATCCATGCAAAGGTGTATCTAAAAAACTGAACCGTCCACGTCAAGAGTGGAGAATCAATTGTAGCTACATATGCATGACGCATCTGCTTAATGTATATCATTTCTAATTTTACAATCAAACCGATGAAAATACATTTTCGACATTAAAAGTCCTCGTTAAAATGTTGGAATGAATTCTACATGGAACAATGACTTAGAGATGGAATCTTCTAGGCTGGAAAGTGTGGTAGGACTCCATCAAAAATCAATCAAGGACATGTAATAAACAATTGGACGCTTTAAATGTTGATGTCTGTATTTTATTTCTATTAGTGTACTAAGTCAAACTATTTGTCTGCGACCATTTGTGGCTTTATGGCTCTTCAAATATTCGAATATTTCACTTGAGCCAAAAATGAGAGTTCCTTACAAAAAACTCCAAGAAAGGGGTGTCATCCATTCCTCGGACGCAAAACCCCTTTCTTTTCTTTTTACAAGCTCTTGAGAACAAACAACGTCTCTCGACTAGTTCTGGATAAGTTAATTAGTTACCGCTAACTATTAGATCATCCTTCCCAGCCATTTCACCCTGAATCACAATGCAGACAAAATACAAACAATCGATTTTTATTTGTTATAAAAGAATTTCTTTTTTATTTTATTCTATATTTTTTTTTTTTTTTTATCACTATTTACTATCCCAAAAGTGGAAACGAAATTTATACTCGTACAATGGAAAATGCGTTAAAAATAATTTAACATTTGACAACAGTGTGTAAACGTGCTCTTAATCTGGACTTGAGAAATGATTAGCGATACAAAATGAAACACATACATCGAACATAGCCCTCCGACGGTAGACGGAGTTCTGAAACTAACAACATGGTTGCCGAAAGATCATTGAAACATAATTGCGGTGTTTGGGCACTTAAGAAAATAAAACTGCATTTATGGAAACAAAATACGTCTATTTGTTGATTGGAGAAGGGAAATAAGAAAGAACGAATGCGTTCCCAAGAATGTTTTGTTTGCATTCGATTTCGTGGAATTTTTTGTTTTTTTTTTCTAATTTATGAAACTAAATTGTAATTATACTTTTGATTTGTATACGGGGCACCAGTGCCAAACTTCCTTACAACTCGGTCTTCTTTGCATTGCCGCTGCGATCGTAGCTCTTCAGTTCTTTGGTGGAATGTGCGGCAATGTATTTGATGAAATCTTCGGCTTCCCGACCTCCATTGAATGCGACTGGATTCTTTTTGTCATCCTTGGGCAACCAGAACAGGGTTGGGTAGCCACGGACATTGTACTCTGGCGGAACATCATTAGCAGTGGCATCCATCTTGACAAGGGACACATCTTCATCGGCCAGTTTCTCGGCAACTTCATCGTAGATTGGTGCCAGTTTCTTGCAGTGACCGCACCATGGTGCATAGAATTCAATGAGGGTATCCTTACCGTTGTTAAGAACAACATCTTCGAAGTTCTTGCCAACAGCAATCTTCACTGGAGCGTCATTGCTGTCTGGGATAGGCTCAGACTTTAGGTACGGCTCCAATTCACCGTCGAGCAATTTTTGAGCGAAGTTTTGCAAATTCTCCACGGAGAATTCCTCTTTGAGTGCGTATTTCATATTTTTGGCATCACGAGCCAACACAATGGGCTTTTCGCCAACGAAATCGTAACCGTACTCATTCAATTCGTGTTGGAATTCATCCTTGGCAGCGATAGCGAAGTTCAGTTTACCAGCGAAATCCTTTGCCACCTTCAGGATGCGGTTTCTCCAGTAATTTGTGCCCTTGGGGTTCTTCACATAGTCGACGGCATAGTATGCGGTGAGCAAGGGGTTCACGAATTCAGCGGCAATATCTTGGGTCTTGTGACCGACCAAACCGAATCTAAGGACATTCATAGAAATGATGAAGTTGTAAAGGAAAAATTAAATAAAAACAAACACACTTACAGATTTGATTTGATAAACTCGCCCAGTTCATTGCTGGTCTTGCCCTCAAACTTGACAGAAGATGGTTCGAATTTGTTGGCCAAGTGTGGAGCACGGAAGAGAATGATTGCGTCGCTAAAACAATTTATTTATTCAAGCAACAATTAAAAACACTTTAAAAAAAGTCCATCATCTCTTACCTCTCGCCTTGCTTCTCCAAAACGGGCTTGGCACTTGTATGCGCAAAACGGTATTTCTCTCTCAATTTTTCCGAGTACTTAACGAACACGCCTTTAAGATCTGATTCCTTTTCGAAGAAACCAATAATGCCCGCCTCCTTTACGGCCAAGAATTTGTCGAGATCCTCAACGGTCAGCAGATCCTTAGAGGCTGGACCAACTTGGGCGCGCATGTATTTGGCAATTCCAATGGCTTCACGTGGACCATTGTAGTCAGTCGATACCTCTCCATTGCGGAAGATCTTCAATGTGGGATATCCGCTGACGGAGAACTTGTTACAAGATTCCTTGCCAGCTTCTGTACAATCGATTTTGGCCAATGCAATTGGTGGATCGTCGTTGCGGACAAGTTCAGCTGCCTTGGCGTATTCGGGCTTAAGACGTTTGCAATGGCCGCACCTAGAAATTTTGCAAAGCGTCAGTCAAAGATGGCGTAAGGAAGGATATTCGAACAATTGAGAAATATTTATGAATTGTGTGCTTTTTTGATCCCCAAATCAGTGCAATGGACATGCATTCGATTGGGGCTTTTCCTGACTTTTTAGGCAGGGATGAGTGAAATTAATAAACCTACTAGAACGTACATATAGCCAACTGCTTGTCTTTTCTTTAGCGCGTTTCCATGAAATCGCACAATAACTATGCTTAGTCGCCCTAGATTATGGCACATTTTTCATATAGAGAGGTCCATTTTAAATGTTTCTGTTGCATGCAATTGAGCTAATTGTTCTCCATATTAAATTGTATGCAGACAAGATAAGAAATATACTTAGTAGCAATAGTATAACGAAACATGTTTAACCCTTTAGTACTTCTTGGGTCAACAAAAACCAGACTCTTCTTTCAGGCGGTACCCACAATTCTTGTGCCCAACCTCTTCCGTTATCTAGCGTTATTTCTCTGCTTGAAATTGTATTTCCTCCTTCTTAAACTGATATCTAGCGTCAGCGAGACAGTGTTCCTTCCCAAAATCGTTACTGTTCATGTCTTGATTACTTATCAAATTTTATCTACATATAGTGCTGTGTACGCCGGCAGTAAAATGTATCATTGGAATAACTTATCTCTTGGAAATAAAGCAACTAGCAATTAATTAGTGTGTTTCAAAACTATCTTTGATCTACATACAAAAAAAAAAAGAACATGTTAACGACAAAAAAAAAATGCCCAAGTGATGTGGATGTCATACGTGGCGAAGGAAGTCGTTTTTTTTTGTACTTTCCCTTCTGCCCTCCTAAAGGGAATTCAATTGATTTTGCAGAAAAAAAAATAAACATAAATCTTACCATGGTGCATAGAACATAACCAATGTGGTTTCATGCTGTGCCAATGTTGACGCAAAGGTATCATCAGTTAATTCGAGAACATCCTGCTCAGCACAATTTATGGATGCAACAAAGCAAAGGAGTGCCACCGCTGTTATTCTCAGCAACATTTTGTCGAGACTTTCAATTGAACCACACTCTAAACTTAAAAAAAAACCGAAAACTATTCAAAAATCAGTTTTTGTTAATTTTACTATTTCCTATTTGAAATGATTGAACTATTTTATGGATCACTTGAGAAGACTGATTCGAGTGAGTTAACCGGCTTAAAACCCGTCTATTTCATGGCAGATCTCTTCACCACGTCTTTTTGATTTCCAGTCTACGACCTTTTTGTGTTGGCCGCTTCTGATTGGGTGGAATTTGTGCAGTTTCGAAAAATACGTATTCATTCAGTGCTGCCAAGTCTCGTTTTAGTAAATTGTTAGTATTTTTGTCATGCAATTGTATGCATTTGCATACGAATTCTAGATCAATTATATGGGTCAGAAATAATAGTGCTCCGAAGTTCTTAAAAATACTCTCTCAATCGAATTTTGAGATCCTTATAAATGGCATTTGTGTAAGCAGAAACTTAGCATGTAGTGACTAGCAGCGTTCACACGCAACAATTTGTCGATACGATTTGCTTGACGATAAATTGGAAAAAAGTCAAAATGCTTTGTCTACCGTAGTACAAGTCTGTCAACTTTCTAGTAAAAAGCGTTCACATTGACGATTTGGCACATCAAGCACGGTTGTCAAGCAAATCTTATCAACAAATTGCTGAGTGTGAACGCCGCTATTGATTTAGACGCAGCTATGATATAACAATAACCAAAGTTGGTCGCCATGGGATGGATAAGGTTGTTGCTTCCATGCTAACTGGTTAAGACTCTAAGAGGCTCCGTCAGCTGGCTAGCTTTTCGTTAAAAATATGTGATAGTTGACCATCATGGCCAACTTACTAAGGTTTAGTCTGGAGTTTAAGGTTTAAAACATATGCGTCACATCGTATAAACTGAATATGTACGGCATATAAAATAAATATATGCACGCTCCAGTTTCGGTTTGTATTGTTTCAACTCTTATATTAAAGCTAAGCTAGTTTTAAGTATTTTGTCTACCACGTAAGTCTTCTTAGGGCGCTACAGTCTGATGTGGACCTGGCCCTCAAACAATGCGTCTCTACAGCCAGCACGATCTCTCGCTAGCTGTATTCAGTTTCGCACTAAAGTCCCCCTCGACTTGAGTGCGCCACCTTGTGCATGGACGTCCTCTGTGTCGTTGTCCCACCCACAGGATCAGAGTCAAAAACAAAATCGCGAGGTTTCATCAAATTTCTCCAAGCCTCCGAAGTTTCGCCATCAATCGGGGTTTCGAAAGCTCGCGCAATCGTCGAAACTAGTTGAAACCGCGCCGATTTAAGTAGATTTCAACTTTTAAAGCTAGTTTTAAGTATCTTGTCTAGTCATTGAATATAAATAAAACAAAAATGTAAAAAAAGTGGTTGACTCCTACATTGAAGCTTCATGTTTCAATTCCGGACAAACTAACTTTAATTTTCACTACTACTAAATTTCACTGCTAAAAAAGTCAAGTGAAAATGCTGTTCGGCTGCCTTTCCATCCGCTGGAAATCTATGGACAATTTTTAGCTAAACAATATGTCTCCCGTTTTACATGTTCAATAGCATGACATAAAATGTTATCCTTGGCTTCATCTGTTATCGCTAGCAATATAGTTATCCTATGCAATGCAAAATGTTCTATTAACGCAAAACGCTAAGAATATAAAAAAGAAACTATATGAATATATAGACTTATATATAGACTGAAAAAAACGTATTGGTATCATGCAGGCCCATGATCCTAACGTGATACGAACTCCAAACCTTGTAAATCAAAATATTCGTGTTTGCAGCACAGTACAGATTACTCCATTGTTTGAATACACAGAATTTGCGCAATGTGAAGCAGAAGAAACACTCTGAAGTTGGGGCGAGTTCGGACTTCGAAGTCACCCTATTATTCTCAAAACAAACATACTTCATTACTTGTAGTTTTGTAAAAATAAATTGTTTATGCCGATTTTTTTTTCTAGAACCGTACAATAAAAATTAGAACGTTTTTCAAAATGTTAGTGCTCAAGGAAGACAACGAACCCCTAAATTTGGAAGGATTCGTCGCCATTGTACCCAGCATTGGAGTTGGAAATGCCGGTCAACTGGCGTGTGACTTAATTATTTCCACATTGCAGCTGAAAAGAATTGGAAACCTCTGGCATTCGGCATTTATCCCCATCATCGGACCATCGGCATTTCAACACGATCCCCAGAGTAAAGCGGCCTCTTGCGAACTCTACATAGATCATGCGAAAAAATTGCTCGTCATTCAAATTCGATCACCGCTCATATCGCAACACTTGAATGATTTCAACGCCAAGCTGGTGGATTTATTGCAGACATGCTCAAAAGTGATAATCCTTGCCAGTAGCTTCGGTTACGAGAAGCACACGATTGATGCGAACTCTTTTGAATACATTGCGAGTGAAAAGTTCAAAGAGGGCCACATTGAAAAGCTGAAGAAGGTACGATGGACCGAATTCGGTGGTGAAGTTATTCATGGCGGTGGCAATGCCATGAAACTGTTCAAAGTTCTTAATGAAAAGAAAGTTCCTACACTTCTTTTGTTTAAGTACGTTGCCGAAGGTGATAATTCGCAGGACGCTTCGCTTCTGGTCAAGGAATTGGACGATCTTTGCGAAGATGAATTGCGCATGATGTCAAGTGAGGGATTGAAGTTGATTGTACCATCTTCGTGGAAGCTTTTGTTCGGGAACGAAGTGGGTGAACTGATTTTCTAATGATTTGTTAGTTATATACAAATATGTATGTATAATTTTTTTTAAATAAATGGGTTGAAAGCGGTCATGTTTGTATTTAATTTGCTGGACTTCTCCTAGATCAGGGTGGGTTGTCATGGGTGAGTGGTTCGATATCGGCTATCCTATTGGATTTAATCTGATGAATATTTTAACGTGTAAGTAATTTCCAATCAGAATATGCATGAGGGGATTATTTGGTTTTTAAAAATTACCACCTCAAATGTCAGCAAAATACAAGGTGGTTCTGTTCGATTGCACTGCAGGAAGTGCCTTTGGTTCGATAACACGATGACATTAGATATGTTCGCAGAAAATCAGTGTAAACGCCGAAATGATATTAAATTAATTTTAATTGTTGTATCAGCACAACATTTCAAAGGTATTAGTTATATGTTAATTTTTCCACACAATGTTAGCCGGTGCGGATAATGCTAATTTGTTGGCATGAGAGGCGAAAATTGCTGTCCGTCTTATCGTTTTGGACCCTGTTGATTAGCGACGTTCACACTAAATAATTTGGCCACACGATTTGCTTGATAACAAATTGGAAAACAGTCAAAATGCTCTGTCCACCGTACTACTACTCTGACAACTTGTAGTAACGAGCGTTCACAATGACAATTTGACCCATCGAGCACGGTTGTCAAACAAACTCCTATAGTTTCTTAAATATTTGTTGTGGATACCACAAAAAGGACACATGACTTCATCTCCCGTTTATGATTAGAAATACATTTTACAGCATGTTATTGTCATGAAAGGGACAAATACCCAGAAATGTCACGATTTTGACATTTTAAAGATTTCGAAACAAATCAAAAGGAATTAATTCTAAAATATGAGATCACGCAGGTGACTAATTGCAATTTTTTGCATATATTTGTGCATTTCTAATGACTATGTACAGATGTATATAAATAAAAAAAATATTTCACAATAAATGAAATAACAAATCGGCCTGTTCGCTCAATGCAACAAGAGTGGCGGCTTCAATGGTTGTGTAATCGATAACAGCCGGAAGTCTATGCGAACATGTTCAGGACGTGGCATCCGCCAGAGCATCTTCGATGATAGGTATATCGCTGTTCTCCGAAGTATTTCTCGTTCACTTTGTTCGGGTCTGTTGCCGGAATAACATAGGCTTGTGATTTCTCGGTTCAGTTATTATTCAATTCCAATAAGTAAGTGTACAGTGGTTTTTTCACCTCCATTTTTTTTTTTTTATCTTGTATATATGTAGCTTAATTAATTGCAAACAATTTTTTTTGTTTTTTATTTGATTCTGATATTGTGTTAAATTTATTATTTGGTGTAAAGTTGTTTTTTACAACATTTTAGTGTGATAATTCGTGGCAATCAATTTTTCTTTGAGGGGAGTTTAATCAACTCTCAAGATGATCCTGGCTGTTCCTACAATGCGGTGTCTGCAGTTCTTGTGGCACGTGGCAGTTTTCCTTGGATTATAAAATATTTTAAACAACTACAGTTGGATAAGTTGAATATTAGTTGTTGAGTCTTGTTAACAAACTATTAACAGCATCTAATGGCAGCAAATTAACTTCGTGCATTCGTATATGCATTTTGCAAGTCTCATGTGGAATTTTCCAGAACACGTTTTCTTCCAATTGGGTGATGAAAAGTGGCAGCCATATTTGGTGGCTATTGAGATATCGTATTACTTGCGTATAACTTTTTTGCCTATGCGGCACAATTTAAAGCGTTTAGCATAAGTGATTTTGTGCATATCAACGTACTTTTACTGAATTTTCGCTGTGAAAATGTGTTTCCAATTGGCCATTTCACTTTGCAGAACAAGATGGCGGCAGTCAGTGGCATTTTGCCAAGCCTTCGTTTGCACTTTTCAAAATGGCCATTTGACAATATGGCGGTGTTGAACCGCCGGCAGTAGAGAAAGGCCACGCTTTCTTTTGCAGTTCAAGCATTTTGCTTTTCGTTGTAGTTTATTCTTGGAATTGTTTGCAATTTAAGCTTTTAGGTACATTAAATGATGATCAAATCAGTTCTGCTACTGAATATAATTTTTGGAGAAAGCAAAAATACCAAATCACTGAAAAATCAATTTCACATCAATGTGTGTGACCAGAAACCGCATGGTGTCTGTGTAGAGTCTGAAGCAACATCGAGGCTAATGTTGAAAACTTTTTATTTTACAGATTTACTCTCGCCAAAATGGGTAAGGAGAAGGTTCATATTAACATCGTCGTCATCGGACACGTCGATTCCGGTAAATCTACCACCACCGGTCACTTGATCTATAAGTGCGGTGGTATCGACAAGCGTACCATTGAAAAGTTCGAGAAGGAAGCCCAGGAAATGGGAAAGGGCTCCTTCAAGTACGCATGGGTGTTGGACAAATTGAAGGCTGAACGTGAGCGTGGTATCACAATCGATATCGCCTTGTGGAAATTCGAAACCGCAAGATACTATGTGACCATCATCGATGCCCCTGGACATCGTGATTTCATCAAGAACATGATCACTGGTACTTCACAGGCCGATTGTGCTGTGTTGATTGTTGCCGCTGGTACTGGTGAATTCGAAGCCGGTATCTCGAAGAACGGTCAGACCCGTGAACATGCTCTGCTTGCTTTTACTTTGGGTGTCAAGCAATTGATTGTTGGTGTCAACAAGATGGATTCGTCCGAGCCACCATACAGTGAGGCCCGTTACGAGGAAATCAAGAAGGAAGTGTCCTCTTACATCAAGAAGATTGGTTACAATCCAGTTGCCGTTGCATTCGTCCCAATCTCAGGATGGCACGGAGACAACATGTTGGAACCATCAAGCAACATGCCATGGTTCAAGGGATGGAAGGTCGAACGCAAGGATGGTAACGCTGAAGGTATGTACACCATTTTTTTTCTTCTTTTCTTCTTTTTCTTCAACCAAGCCTCACTGTCTACATTTTGTGCATGTATAATGTCGAGAATGCGCATGTGTGGTAGCGAAGCAAAATGATCTCACAAAGGAAATTATATCTATTGTGTGTCGTCACCCACTTCAGGTGGGGTAGTCACCCGTAGTTTGGTATACCGTTTTCCTTATGAGGGCGGATACCCATTTGGGGTTGTGCGCAAGTCTCGTTGCACAAAACTGGGCACGGCTGCATATGGTTTTCGTTTTGCTTATTTTCTCTTTCAATTGGAAGTTTCCAACAAAAAATAAAAAAAAAACCTTAAATTCTATTTTCAGGTAAGACTTTGATCGAAGCTTTGGATGCTATCCTACCACCATCCCGCCCAACCGACAAGGCCCTCCGTCTGCCACTTCAGGATGTGTACAAAATCGGCGGTATTGGAACAGTACCAGTCGGTCGTGTTGAGACCGGTGTCTTGAAGCCAGGTTGCGTTGTTGTTTTCGCTCCAGCCAACATCACCACTGAAGTAAAGTCCGTTGAAATGCATCACGAAGCTTTGATTGAGGCCGTTCCCGGAGACAACGTTGGTTTCAACGTTAAGAACGTTTCCGTTAAGGAATTGCGTCGTGGTTACGTCGCTGGTGACTCAAAGAACAACCCACCCAAGGGAGCTGCTGATTTCACCGCTCAGGTTATTGTGTTGAACCACCCTGGCCAGATCTCGAACGGTTACACTCCAGTGTTGGATTGTCACACCGCTCACATTGCTTGCAAATTCGCCGAAATCAAAGAGAAGGTCGATCGTCGTTCTGGTAAGACCACTGAACAAAATCCAAAGGCCATCAAGTCTGGTGATGCCGCCATCGTCGTTCTGGTGCCAAGCAAACCATTGTGCGTTGAGTCATTCTCAGAGTTCCCCCCATTGGGACGTTTCGCTGTCCGTGATATGAGACAAACTGTCGCCGTCGGTGTCATCAAGGCTGTATGCTTCAAGGATGCCTCAGGTGGTAAGGTAACCAAGGCAGCCGAAAAGGCCGTCAAGGGCAAGAAATAGCCGCAACCATTGCACACCATCATCAACAAGCAACATCAATGTAGCAGCAACAGCAGCAGCAGCATCAGCAACAGCAACAACAGCACAGCAACAACAACACTAAAAAAATTATTTGATAAAAAATATCATTGCTTCCATCGTAAAGAGTTTCGCAGGAAAGGAGGAGACGGGTCTCCGTATTCATTCCATCTACTACTACTACTACCACATTTAAAGATAACTATTTAAAACTATTTTTTATTCGTTTATTTTTTTAATGGAAAGCGAAATACAACAAACATTATCCACACACACTACTCAAGCATTTATATAAATAATATATAGTTTATATAAAGATGAATATTTAAAAGTAGTATATATTTACATGTGTACGTCATAGTTTTCTACTCTTGATTTGTAAAATATTCCTCTTCGTACAAACGAACGCTCGAGTGGAGTGGGAGTACTGCATTTTTGGTTAAAGACTGCATTCCCGGGAACAACAACAAAAAAAAAAAGCACAAACTATCTCGTCTAACTGATTAAAAACGAAACAGAATGTTTGGTCGGAATTTCATAAATGAAGTATTGTAGTTCAACAGAAAAATGAGAAACAAAGGAAAAATATATGCGATTTGGAAGCAGAAATAATGGTTGTTTTCATTGATTTTTTGTGCGTCTTGTTTTTTCCCACTTTTGTCTGGGCTGTGGTTGTTAGGGCGTGACCTTGAATTTGGTAGTGGAAGGGAGGCGATATGGGTTCATTGACACGATTGCAAGCGGGGCGCGGATGTGTGGCCATTCGGTGCATGACTGAATGCGCTTGCACTGCTGCTCGCTTTCATTTGGCAATTTGCCAAAATTTTCTTCAAGGCGAGGAATGCGTTGTTTTTACTGCTTGCCGAAAGGGTGTACGAGTACTTTTGTACTTGGAGCATAGTTTTCAATGCTAATCTTGTTTATTTTCGGGTGATTTATAGGTATGTGCACACGTGCGTATCTATGTAGGCCTTTGGCCAACATTCATTCATTTTTAATAGCTATCCACTGAGTAGTGTGCATGCTCACGTGGTGTCACATCCGCCACAAACTATGTGGGAGATAACTGTGAGGGGGTAGTGTTCGAAGAATTCATAAATGCGGCAAGGCTATGAGTCAAAGCTGAGTCAGAACCAAGATGTGTTATTGGATTTAATTTGATATGAGGTGCCAAGCAGTTGTTTAGAAACTGAACGTAAACTCATATGACTCAACAAAGCATCTATTCACGATGTCGCTTTGTTTGCGTGCAGATACCTCAACATGAAGGCATGTATTATTTGACTGCCGTGTTTTTATTGCGATTACTCGTTAATAGTGGGTGCGTGGTGCGGGGTCTTGACTGGACTGGACACACCACACATGATTAAATGGATTTTTGTAGTTTTGATGCTTGTCCTTTGATGTCACACGGTAGAGAAATTCGAGGCAAATGACATCGGTCTGACATGTGGTACGGTGTCTGCACACCATATAGTACTAGGTTTCAATTCCGAAATAACTGAAAATTTACCCATTTTTCATCATCATCATCTTCTGACCCGCTTGATCAACTACAGGGGTCTCGAGGATGGATACCTGGCCATAAAGGGATAAAAGGCAATAAACTCGCCGACTCCTCAGCTAGGAAAGGATCAGCGGAACCCTGAATCATTCTTTGCTGTAGGAGACCATGTCCTCAGAGAAGAGTTCAGGGAACTAGAAATAAGGAACGGACAGAAACCTGGAACAACGCTCATGACATGAAGCAAGCCAAGAAACTCTTGGGTGAATATAAGCGAGAAAAGGTTTGAGGCATGTATCAAGATGAGCAAGAATCACCTCCGTATCTTAACAGGCTTCCTAACAGACTCAGGTAGCACTTAAGGACACTAGGGGTATCAGCAGAATGTCTCTGCAGAATCTGTGGAGAATCTAAATGAAATTCCAGAACATGTACTGGGATTTTGTGAGGCACTACCACAAAAAAGGCAAATATATCCGGGCAAGCACCTGCTATCAGAGGAAGAAATGAAGTCACAAGAACCATCTCTCATTCTCTGATTCCTAGAGGAAACTGGCTTAGAGAGTATACTCTAGAATAAATCTCTTCCACCTATGAGACAAGAGAAGTCTACAACCTTCAATACAACTCTGAAAAGAATTGCATGTGGGGGGAACTCGTAAGACAGCAAAGGTCTGAAAAGGTTCCACCATAGATCTAGTAGTCGCGGTGTAACATACCCTCAACATTCATCGTCATTATCGGCACTACAACCGGGAATCGGTCCCGGCTTCCTTCAACAAGTCTGTCCACCGATCCCGATTGCGGGCCGATGTCATCCAGTTTAGCACACCAGGCTGCGTATGTCCTTGTCTACGCCATCGTTCCATCGCAAGCAGGGTCAAACCCGCTGCCTAACGCCATAAAATCTGCCACCAAGGGTTTTCCTCCTCTTCGCTCGTGCGAGCTAGGTGCCCAGCCCACCGGAGTCTAACGAGCTTTATATTCTCTATCACATCTGCAAGATCTCAGACAGTGCTTGCTATTAAGATCAATTCCTTTTCGTAAGTACACTTCTGTGGGGCCTACCATCAGAGCTCATCCGAGCCGAAGACGATATTCTGGTAGGGATCACGCACTAGATCATCTGTAGAATTTGGGAAGACGAAATCATGCCCGACGAGTGGAATATCAGCTCCATGTGCCCCATAAAAAAAGCGGTTCTTCGCAGAGGATTTCCGAGCCGTTTGCAAACTGCACTGGATTTCGGCAAGATGAGCTGTCGTGTGCTTTCTTCAATCTGGTTCTGGAAAAGATAGTGCGTCGGGCAGCTGTAAACACGGAAGGCATCTTCTACAAGTCGGTCCCACTGTTCCGAACGTGCCGCAGTGGAGGCTTTTACGGCGATTGAAGAACAGGCAGAAGAATTGGTCTCAAGGTCAATGAGGACAAAACAAAATATATGCTGTCGACCAAAGAACGTTCCGTCGTACACCATCTTGGACAAAACTTCACGATCGACAGCTACAATTTCGAGGTAATAAAAAGAGTTTGTCGACCTCGGGGCAAACGTGAACTCCACAGGGCATCAAAGTAGAGATCCGTCGTAGAATCGCCGTTGGCGACCGGTGCTACTTCGGTTTGTCGAAACAACTGCGCTCAAAACTCCTGACTCGAAGGACCAAAACCATGTTCTACAAACCTCTTATTTTGCCTGTCCTGCTCCATGGAGCCGAAAGCTTGACGATAAGCAAAACTGTAGAGCTGATTCGTGATGCGTTCGAAAGAAAAATTCTACATCGGATATATGGTCCAGTCTGTGAGGAAGGTGAATGGAGAAGACAAAACCGGGAACTCTACGAGCTGGACCAGGATGTGGATGTAGTCCGGAAGGCAAAAATTAGTCGACGGCACTGGCTAAACCACATCGAGCGCATGGACAACAATGCTACAGCAAAGAGGGTTTTTGAATCCGTGCCGCCTGGTTCGAGGAGAGGAAAACCAAATCTCCGGTAATCGCGGATGCAAGACAGCTTGGTCTTGATGACCGGAAGCAGCGTGCTCAGGACCGTCAACGATGGAAGGCAGCAATTTCTCAGGCTCGGAACCTCCATGCGTCGCCGGCCTGATAAGTAAGTAAGGTACACTTCTATAGATGTTTTGCACTCCATTTACCTCCCTCGCAGATCGGACCAAGTATGCAACTTTTTCCTTCGAAAGCACCAAGAATCATCAGATTGATGCTAAGTCTTCGGACTGAGTGCTAAAAGTTGCATCGTCCTCAACTTTATGTCTTACTAGATGCGTCTACCTACTGGCCATCTGCTATTCATTTTGGTAGCAGTTAGTTTATGTTTCCTCGAAGCGTGTTCCCGTCCCATGCGAAGACACTAGAAAGTCCTACTTCCACTTAGGTTCCAACTGGGTCAGCAACAATTCAGACTACAACACAAGACGTGGATGCAACGACTTCTCGTCATCGATTTTGTTTTATTTTCTACCACAGCCTCAATGAAATAGACCGCGCATAATGATGTGCCGGTTCATTCACAAAATACGAAAACAGGCGGAACAACACGCTTCTCCGCGTATATAAACAAGACTGAACCAGACACTTCAGCGCAATGCACTTGCACTTTCATTGGCATTGCTGCCGGTATGGCACAGTGCCACGTGAGGTTAGTGCGCGACGTATTGCCAAATAATCTGCCTTGTTGTGTCTGAATTCGTTGAACTTTAAAGAAGTTGAGTACATATTTCAATTTGTTGTCATCCTAGCTTCTGGCGTAGAAGCGTCAGCCGCCAAGATGCACACCGAATGATAGAATTTTGAACGAATTGTTTTTTTTTGTAAAAAATAATCTTATTCTGCTGATAAATTAAATATGTATATGCTCATCAGTTTCATAACAATGCGTATGTAATACACTTATTTACTAATCAGTATTTATTTCAAGGTTTGCCTTCACCCTCCGCTTTCTTCTCGGAGGCTGTAATGCTACAATATTTCGCAGGATTGTGTATTTGCTTATGAGTAATACTATCTAATATCCATTGTGGTTCAACGTAGAATTTGCCCGGTAAAAGAGCTTCTTGACTAGAATCTCCGACGATGTATCTAGCCCGTTTCCGTCGGTCCGCTATGCGACCGGCGCATAGCAAAACTAATTCTTTCAGATTATTGGAAGGAATGCTACTTTTTGAAGATATATATATTCCACCGAGATCGCTGAATAAATCCATGCGGTAGCCGTTGCCGAATGCCTGTCGTTCTGAGCGACATATCTGTACAAAAAACAAACAAAAAAATGAATGATGTCAAGGTTTGAGAATAAATTGTGTGCAAATCCGTTTACATTTACCTCAACAGCACGAGAAAATTCCCGCATTTCGTATTGCTCCTCATTCAACCAGTGGCCAGCTTTAACCGATTCGACTACCCAATTATAGTTTACAATCCATAGCCCGCGTACCATGCCTCGGAGCAGGTTAATTGTTCGTCGGGGCTCAAGACTGACTATGTGAGTGGTCTTATCACTGACATTGTCCTCCAGTTGGAATCCCTGGATGGTTGATATTGCCTATAAATAAATATTTTGAAGGTACATACAAAGCTGCGCTCGTAATATTCCCATCGTTTTTCCCAACGCCCCCTCCACCAGTTTTGTTTTTTTTTTTTTTTAAATAGAATGCCTTCTTAGAGGTTAGTGTTAGTGAAATTCATTTTCTCCGTTTTGGTTCGCTCCAAGTGGCAAATTGTGATAGAGAATGGCCCTCCCTCTTGGAAGAGAACCCCCCCCCCCCACACACACACACGCACAAACTGAACACCTGAACATTGCAAACACCTTGTACTCTTGTTTTTTTTTTTGTTTTTTGTTTAAAAGTTTTCTCTTTAATAAAACCATTATTCAAAGAATACAATCATGAGTGTGTTTACAATAATAACCAAGCGAAAATCGCTTGTAAAAATCAACAAATAAAAATAATAACTTATAAAAAGAAAAAAAAAAGAAGAACAACAATAAGAATGAAGAGGGAGAGAAGGTAGAAAAGTATCAGTGATTATCGTAAGGTACCAACCTCTTTAATGAACTCGATTTGTTCGGTGTGCATATTGGTGTACACCAGAAATGGATATGGTTTCGGTTTGTTGTTGTTGTTGGTTTCTCGTGGTACCACCGCCGACGAAGCTGCAGATTTCTTGTTTATAGTCTTTGCCTTTTTTATTGCCTCAAAATCCATGGTGCTACGGCGAGATGAATGGTTGGCAGCAGCTGAACTATTGCTTCTGGATACAGGTTTTTTCTGTTCAGTTTTGGGTTGTGTTAGCGCTGGCATTATTGTTTTGCGGCGTTTGGTGTTGTTCGCTGGTGTTGCGATATCGTTTGGATTGCGTGATTTTTTTGACGTCGCGTCGTCCAAATCCGAGGTAACCGGTTGTGAGGTAGGTGTAAGAAAAATGTCGTTCGGTATGAAAAGTTTGCGTTTTTTCTTGATTGTTGTTTCACCAACGGTCGATGTGGTTGCAGCATTTTGAGGTGTTGTTGAGACAATTGCGGAGTCTTCAGCAGCGGCAAAGAGTTCCTTTCGAATTGTCGAATTTTTATCTTCCGTTGGTGTGAGAAACGTAGCTATTGTTTCTTGTTCATCATGGGAGCTGCGGCGATCTGGTGTTGGATCTTCGGGGCGAGCATCTCTTGTACATTTAGCTGACTGATTAATATTTTGCAGACGTTGACTAATAATGTCCATGGACACATCGAACAGTGTACGGCGTCGGGGATTTGTTGCGGCTTTCGTCGAACTGAATATTGTTGTCGTTGCGTGCTCCTCCAATAGCGATCCAAACTGCAGCGGTGTCTTAACGCATTCTTCTCCAATGAGTGTAGAACTGGGGATTCTACTGTTGATCGGTGTTAGAGTCGAAACATCAGACAATTCCATATTAGCAGTGTCCGACAATTTTGAGCTGGTTGGGATGAAAACCGTGCGTCTCCTGCTGCCGGGGGTTTCTCGAGCAGATCGCAATGTTGTCTCCTCCATAGCTTTCGGCGTATAAAGTGTACGCCTGCGTGAACTCTGAGCCTTATTTAACGGTGTTCCCTTTGTGATGTTCATCGATGCTTCTGCAAAGTTTGTCTGTCGTTTTACAACGATTTGATCCGAATCTTCAGTGATTTCTTCATCGATGGTTGCGTACAGACTCTTCTTCAATTTGTCACCATCTCTATCTGTGTCACTTATATTACTTGGAATGTGATTGGACGTTCGTCTTCGACTACGGGTGCTTGGGGTGTGCGGGACGCTGTTTTCGGTGGTGTTGACTAGACGATTCTCTTCTGACTGTTGCGGGGTCTGTGCGATTTGTATTGAGTTTCTTCGACGACTTGGGGTTTTTGGCGTTGCGGGCATTTTCATTTTGTTTTCACTATTATCAAAATCATGCAGATTTTTGGGATTATTTGGTTTCGCAATGGAATCAACTGTGTCACTTAGGGTGGACAAAGTGTCAAGATGCGCCAGTTTCGTAAGAGAATCACTCGATTTCTTCAAATCACTAAAGTTACCATTAAACCTTGAAATGAAAAAAAAAAGAAAAAAGAAATGATGTGGCTGAGGGGTTTTTCTACACTGAAGACTTTAGAAGTCTTACCTTTCATCAGCCTTCAGGGGTGTGCCAGGAATAGATCTGTTGCTCGGGGTACTTCTCAACTTTTCCATTGTACTGAAGAAAGAGGTTATATCAGTCTGAAAGGGAAATTTGTTCATTAGTAAACCATATTCAGTTGAAAACTACTTATTGGAGAGGTTGGTTAGGTGATAAAACCAGCAAGTGGTTATGAATGGTCAAGAGATATCCTTTAATGACCAACCGATCCCAAACAGGAACACACAGTAAGGTCAACGAAGAAACTGAGTTTGCAAAGCCGGATAGTGTCAGCACAATGGACCAAGTGGAGAATCGTTATATGCAATACCTACCTACCTAGGTTAGGTTGAAGTGGCCAACATGCAGCAATCACACTTAGGCCAGGGTTGTGTGTTACCCTGCGAATCTAGTCGATCCACCACCAGTTTCTGCTTTTGACAGAGAGATGGAGATGTATAGCATTCAAATTTGCTTAGTTCTTAGTTATTGAAGAAGTAAGTCCCTAGGAGACTTTTTCTTCGGGAGTAGAGGCTGCTGTACCTGCAGAGAGGGTGCACCACTGGTTCCCCCCATTCCCTCGTCCCTGCAAGAAAGAGGACATTGATCGAAAATATGGTCTCACATCCTGTTCCAGAGGAAGAAAATCAAATGTACGCGATCCACTTTGGAGCGTAGGCGCCGGTGGGTGGCCGCAAAGCTTGCATTACCGTGTGATCCTCGGCTGGGCAAATATTTTTGTTATATCTTGTCTAACAAGAAACAGAGAGTTAGGAACTTTGAACAGCTGGGTGGAACAGCACAGTTGGTTGAGTGCCTGCTCTTGATTAGAGGGGCCCCGGTTCGAATCCCAATGAAAGCAAAGTTCGCTTTTATCCGGTTTTCAAATCTACTCCAGTCACCATTTTTCGTTGGGATCAAATTAACGGCACTATCATTTGAGTGGTAGGCAGTCTGACTTACGGGTATCACAATGGACTAACGTGGTCTAAGTGTGCTGACGAGTTCGCTGGCAGTCCAACATATCCTAACTTTGAAGCTTTGACTTGACAATCTACATGATTGCATATGAAATCAAAGGAGATCCTTAATAACTGAAGCCTAGTACCTAGCCGTGATGAATTTCATCGATTCTTCGTGCTCTAAATGTTTTTTTATTTATAAAGTGCGCCCGCTCAATGGATTGCTAATACCAATAAGTGTCCGTGGTCAAGACACAGCAAGGGCTGAAAGTATAGAGGGAGGAAAGGAGAGGAGGTGCCTGTGCACATTGGTCATAAATATCGCCGGGTTGTAGTCTGTGGGAAATAATGGGCTGCGAAGAGCATTCCACATTCGTGAAGTGCGGCTGAAGAACGAGTCTCTAAATTTAACTGTGCGTCCGAAAGTGGGCCTACGGGTAACCTGATAAACATTCCTGGCGAGACGAGAATTGCGGGTGAATTCATGGAGAGGAGGATTGCAGTTGGCTAGCTCACTTGAGATAAAATACGGACAAAGAAAAGACGGTACGTCGACGTTCGAGCGAGTAGACTCCGCGATATTGTTGTCTCCTATAAGTTTGATCGCTCGCTTTTGTATTCTAGCTAGCAGGTGTAGGCTAGGTTTGTCTAGCTCCGCGCAAATTTATACTCGATTTTAACCGTTTAATGCCCACTGGTCCATTTTGGACACGCACTCTTTGAACAAGAAGTTTGTCCAACAAAAATATTCCAAGCTGCGTGCGAATAGTTTTATTACGTTCTGCTAAGCAAGCTAAACAGTATGCACGAATTCCCGTTTGAATCCATCTGCATTTGAAAGATTGGAATGCAGTTGAGTCTGCGCCGGACGACGATATGCATTTTCTGTAAGTTTGCGATTTTTACACATGAATATTTCTGTGGATTTTCGATCGAATCCGACTCCGAAAAAATTTATTTCCGTATTTATTATTGTGTCTAGAAAGTGAAGCAAATGCTCAAAATAAAAAAAAATTCCATAAGATTTTTGAGATTCTTAGTTCGTGCTGTCACCTGTCACATACCCAGGTGAGTTATATGAAAAGTAGTAGAACAAAATTTGTTCAGAATTGTCTCCTCTACGACATATAATTTTTTTTCCAAAAAACAAACGCATTAAAGGGTTAATTTCTAAAAAATCAATGCAGGTGCTCCTTCATTGAGACTAGTTCTACCCCTGTCTAAAATCGTACTCAATTAGCAGAGGAGACTGACACAAATTGTGAGAGTCCTAGATCAAATTAGCACCAAATTGGAGCTTATTCTATGATTAAAGATACGCAGACAGGGTGTGTTGGATAAATAAACTTAAGACAATGATATTGCTTGCATAACATACCTTTTTCTTGGTCGAATTTGAATTAGTCGGTGTCGCTGGTAAAGCCTTTGACTTGAGCCCGTTCTCTTTCGTAGGGACTTTGGCTTTTTGGCGTCGATTTTCTTCAGCATCAGGCTGCATTGATTTATAACGCTGCAATAAGAAATAAAATACAGATTATCAGACATTGTTCTTTCGATGATTTCAGAATACATTTCATGTATGTACAAAATCGCAAACAAAACTCAGCATTTTTCATCGAGAAGAATGTAGAAGAGAACCCAATTATTTAGTAAACTCAACATTTTCATCATGATAAAGTACACGAACGAGCAACGTCTACACATTATAAAAATTTTCTACCGAAATTCGGAGTAGTTGATCGCAACTTTAACCAAAACTCATCTTCAGTGAGGAAGCTCATTTATGGCTCAATGGGTTCGTCAAGAAATAAAATATTCGTTGTTGGTCCACTTAATCACCACTTCATCCACAAAAAAAGAACTATTTGGTGAGGTTTGCATGCGGCGTTATTAGGCCATATTTTTTCGTCGACGATAGCGATCGTCACGTTATCGCGGCATGGTTACCGATGATTTTTGGCGCGAATTGGAAGCTATGGTCTTGGACGGACGACATGTGGCTTCAACAGGATGGTGCCACAAGCCACACAGCACACGTTACAATCGATTTATTGAAGAGCAAGTATGGTGAGCGTGTTATCTCAAGAAATGGGCCAATCGTTCGTGCGATTTAACGTCGCTTGATTATTTTCTGTGGTTTCTGACGTTAACTCATTGGTTTATGCCAAAAAGCCGACGACGTTGGCAGAGCTCAGAGCTAACAGTGAACGCGAAATATTGGCCGAAATGTGTGGCCGAGTCGTTGAAAATTGGGTCCAACGAATCGACCGCTGCAAACGTGCCCGCGGTGGCCATATTAACGAAGTAGCGTTCCACACATAAGTGTTTCGATTGTACTTCAAGCCGATAATAAAGTTTTTGAAATATCTCAAATGGTTTGCGTTTTATTTAAAAAAAAAGTTGTCAACTCCTTGTTGGAAAAACCCTTTACAACACATGCCGCAATAGCAAACCAAACACAGCGACCTTACGAAATCTGTTGTTTGCAGCCTTTGGTTCAGCAATTGTGAAAGGGATTCAATACTAAGCAATGCGTTACCCAAAGCTTAGCCACGGATATCGTAAGGTAAAGAGGCGCATCCAAGCTGTGTAGACGCAAGTTGCCAGATATCGTACTAGTTGAAGTTTTTTGGTGGATGCCTAATACCGAAACGATTATAGCGACCATTACGATTCTGTAGAACAGGTTCCTTGTCACTGCAATGGATTGGCGAAGCAACTACTCTCAACTGGCATCGTCTGAACTGTTCCAATCTAAAACACACACTGAAATCCATTGAAAACTGAGGTTCAAGCCTGAACTATAGGATGCCAGTCTAAGAAGTCAGCCAAGACAAGCATAACAATAATTCTCGTAAGCGCCAATTCAATTGACATAATGAATATACTATAAATTTCCAAACAAAAGAACACAATCATTCGTTGAACTCTGAATCGCACACAATATAATTCCAGACTCAGTATTAAAAGCATTGTTAATGGACACAATTTCCATATGCAGTCAAATCCGGTGTCATTAAAAACTCACTGCAGACGTGTAAAAGAGTCATGCTTGCGTAAGGGACATCTGAACTAAGTAGATAAGTTCGAGAGAGCAGATTGCAAAGCACTTGCTCAGCAAAATGGAACCTCCTGTAACAACAGTGACCGTTATCTACACTGACAACACATAAGCATGACTTCGGTCATCACAACAATCATTGAATTCACGTTTGAACATAAATTACTATAAATTTATAAATACTCGAATTCTACAACGCAAATTAATGATTAGCAGACTAACCTCACTTCTCCACGACCGAAAAAAAAATCTCAACAAAAAAAAAATCTTATTTTAGCTCAAGATTACCTTCATTTTATCGTACAATTCCGGGTTCTCGTAGCGGTCAGCATTGGAGATCGGATAATCAGTGGGAGACATCAATTTCATTTGTTTCTTGCACGCCTCGATCCATAGAATAGATACAATTGGAATATTCCACTTCTTTGCCTTGTTGTATGTTGACAAAAGGCCATCTTTGAATACAACATGAGTTGTGTCTCTGTTGGGGAATGCGAAGTGCTCTTTAAGTGGAATAATATGTACATATGTAAATTTGAATGGACTCACCTTAGTAACTTGTCATTCACCTTTGCACCCAGTGCCGAGATCACTTTCTTTATTCCCGACGAACGGTTGTCTTCGCCTGTTCTCACTTCTACATACACGACTACATCTTTCATCAGCTCCTGTATGCTCTTTGCTTTCACTGGCGACATACGCTCCTCCTCTGTGATTATGTCTTGCTCCTCATATGGTATATCAAAGTTAGCATATGTTGACTTAGTTGGACTCCTGCAGGGAGATTACATCAAATGCTTACGTGTCAATGATATTCAATATTTGGCAAAATCCGAGCCAAAACGAACACTCACCGCAGGGCTTTAATGGCTCGAACTCGTGTAGCTGCCGATGGACTATTCAGATCCTTCTGGATCCGTGCCAGGAACGGGTGATCTTTGGGTGTGCATGAACCAAAAGTCGATGGTATCATTTTGTTAACTGGTGTAGAAGGACGCGAGTTGCTGTCCTCACTGCTGCACATTCCGCTAGTCACAGGCTCATTATTCACTGTTTCGCATAAAGCGTATTGAAGAGCGAAGAGAAAATTTCACCAGAGCAAAATCGTGAAAATGGATAAACAAAGGCAAGGTTGGTTTATTGTAAAATAAATACAAAAAAAAAATATATGTAGTATTATTAAATTTTTTCATCTGTCAGTTTGACAATACTTACAGGTGATTTCTGCATTTGGAGGCGGAGTATTCTCGTCGTTCGAAGCGAGACGGCGAGATTGTCGCAAATTTTTTTCATTGCTGACAGGCCCATTTGCGCCGAAGCTGCCATTGTAGCGTACAAGTACAGGTGATGAATTATCTGGTCTATCAACCACAAGTGGCTCATCTGGTTGGCTTGCGAATATCTTGATAAGGCTCTCATCACGAATACTTAGTCTTTTGTTTTTCGGCAGCTGGGTTTTGTCTTCCTTTGGAGTGGATTTCTTCCCGGTTAGGGAAACGTTTGCAAAGCTTCTCGAGAACGAAGACATTTCGAGGGTTTTCCATGTCGGTGCACGCACAACAAAACGATCCATTATACAAAATTCAATAACAGAGAACTTACTTGCTCAAAAACACATTAATTCAAACAAAAAAGACGCAAACAACTTGGTGAACAAATGAAATAAATAAGTTGAAGAAGATTTCGTGATCCCCCACTCAACGGAACAGCCAACTTATTTTGAATTTTCACTCAATCGGGATGTGTTCACAAGTTGAAAGGGAATTTTTTTTTGACATTTACCTCGGTGATGGTAACAATTTGATGAATATGTACGGGTAGTTTGTTTAGTGATTTGTTATAATTAATTATTATGTTTTATTTTAGATTTTACAGCATAAATAATTATTTTTATTCATTCAATAAATTGAATAAAAAAATCTCACAGCGGGAATGTTGGCCTTTTATTGTGGAAATTGAATAGTTAGTATCACCGGGTGTTTCAAATACGACAACAAACATTCTTTTCTGCTTAATAATTTACTTCATTTATAGCGGCGTTGCACAAGTATTAGTCGATACGATTTGCTTGACAACCGTGCTTAATGTGACAGATCAAGACTTGCAGTACGGTAGACAAAGCATTTTGACATCAATCAGTTGAATGTTGAGTGTGAACGCCGCTAATTGTGAGTGTGAACGCCGCTCAATGTGTTCAACGCGAGACGATGTTCTCCGCTCTGCTAAATTTTTTTACAAATGAAATGTTTTTCTATGGAATGCCCGCCGAACGTTGTATTACATGCTATCATTTTGCCCTGCATGATGACTTCAAAAATAGATTTGAAGATATTCTCACAATGGAAATACCACCATGGATCGTAAATCCATTTTATGAAACGGAAGTGTCGAGTGTGGCACTACAAGTTGAGGGTGAAATTTAAAAAAAGGTTATCAACATTTTGGCTGCAGGCAGAAATACCCACCCGACTGTGAGAAATTGTGGGAAAACTATTGATAGCGCTTCCCTCCTCATATGAACCTTGTCGAACAAAGTTTTAGTGTCTTTACAAACTTATTAACAAAACAAGGAGCAGACTGAACATCACAGAACGGTGGTATTTGCGGATACTCCTTTCAAAACTGAACTGCCAAATATTAATAATTTGGTCTTCAATCTATCAAGTACATACCTTCTTTTAGTTCGGCAGTGTATAGTATAGGGTTTCTTATCTTTTTCCTAGTTAATCTTCCAACTGCCACAGCAAGTTATTTTTTTGGGGAAATATGTATGTAATAGTTCGTTGTGAAGACCTCGAATGGAACTGTATCGTCTTTTTGGTTCGGAATCGGCGTGACATGGATCATTTCCGAGTTTTCTCTTCTATGCGGTTTGTCTAAGTCTGACTCTCGTCTTGAGGGATATTAGTTGCCCAAAAGTGCACCCGCGAAGTAAATACATGGACGTCCTTGATCTTTTCAGATTTTTCTGATTTTCAGGTCACGAAGCAACATCACTTGAAGTGAGTAAACTGCTAGCATTCAGTCGGTCACCCTGGATTGAAGTTCCCATCTGGGTCCGAGAGCTGTCTTCCAGATGTGCATTGTAACATATGTTTTTCTAATACGATCTTGTTTATTCTTGTACATTCAGTTTCTAGTTTAGTTTACTGGATGACGTATTTGGCATATACGTTTAGAATAGGCGGATGTAAAAGGTGGTTAAATTTTAAGGGCCGATGTTGATTTTGAATAAAACACAAATTCTTTAGGAAATTATTGTCATTTCTTTTTATTATGATAATATTGGTATGGTTCAATTATGTGTGGAATAAAATATCGGCCAAATGGCCGCCGCGACCTCGGCGGCACACCTCCATCCGATGGTCCAAATTTTCGATGACGCTGAAGCATAATTGAGGTTCTATGCCGTGAATGTGCCGAATTATCTCATCCTTTAGCTCTTGAATTGTTGCCGGCTTATCGACGTACACCTTTTCTTTCAAATAACCCCAAAGAAAAAAATCCACCGTTGTCATATCGCATAATCTTGGCGGCCAATTGACATCGCCACCACGTGAGATAACACGGCCATTGAATTTGTCGCGCAAAAGAGCCATTGTTTCGTTAACTGTGTGGCAAGTGGCATCGTCCTGTTGAAACCACATATCGTCCACATTCATATCTTCCAATTCGGGCCATAAAAAGTTCGTTATCATTTCACGATAGCGAACACCATTCACAGTGACTGCCTGACCGGTCTCATTTTGGAAAAAAAAACTGCCCGATTATGCCGCCAGCCCATAAACCGCACCAAACAGTCACTCTTTGTGGGTGCATTGTTTTTCGACAATCACTCTTGGATTATCATTCGCCCAAATGCGGCAATTCTGCTTATTGACGAATCCACTGAGGTGAAAATGTGCCTCATCACTGAAGATGATTTTCTTCGAAAATTTTCATAATAAGCCTGAATAACTTTAAAGCGTTGCTCGATTGTGTATCTATCCATGGTTCAAATTGAATTAGTCTGAAATTGAGAAATGTCAAATGAAATGCAGAAAAAACTTGACGTTTAGGTGTGGTTCACATTCAACATCGGCCCTTAAAGTTAAAGTTTAACCACCCTTTATAAAAAGTGGGCCATCTACTAGTTTTTTTTTAAATCATAGGTTATTTTCACACTGACAACAGTTTCACGTTCGAAATTTTGACAGAAAGCTAGTATCATATGTCCGTGTGACGAAATGAATCGCTTTACGCTGGAACAACTTTGGGAAATATTGAAAACTTATTTTCAAAGTAAGAACTGTATAGCCCAAATAGTGCGTTTTTTGAAATGACGTCTTGGCCGACGAAATGAAGCACCCACCGCGACTGCTGTGCACAAGGCTGTGCAAAAAGTTCGTGAGATTGGTATGTTAGTGGACAACACTCATGGTCCCCGTCGTCGTACGGTGCGCACAGATGAGAATGTGTCTGCTGTGGCCTTCTTCGGAAATGAGGCTGGGAACAACGTTTCGGTTAACAGTGGTTGTTACAGAGCCATTTTAACTGACTTTTTTTTTCTTACTGAAATTGAAGACATGGACTTGGACGACCTGTGGCTTATGTAGGAAGGTGCGCCATGCCACACAGCCTATGCCACAATTGATCTGCTGCTCACCAAACTCACAAATCGTGTTATCGGCCGTATTGGCGATGTTAATTGGCCGCCTCGGAGCTGCGGTTTGACTAGTTTGGACTTTTTTTTGTAGGGAACCGTGAAGGACCGATGTTATGCCAACAATCCGGAAACGATTCAAGCACTTAGGCCATTAACATTCAAACAATCCGTGAGTTACAGCCTGAAACCATCAACAAGGTCTTGGAAAATTGGGGTGACAGAATGCGCTACTATGAAGCCGGCCGCGGCAGCCACTTGAACGACGTTGTATTTCATACTTCAATATGTTCTTACTAACAAAGCCATAATACATGGACAAACTTTAATTTTGCTAATTTTATTGCACTTTTAAAAAGAAACTTGTATTTGGCCCATCCTGTAGTAGTTATCCGTGTGGGTAGGTGCGGCGACTCCTGCACTTGGTGTTTCGAGTTCTCATCAGGAACAGCTTTCACAGCACTCCCATGCCACTGGCAATGACCAGAGATTTTTTTATCGATGCTCTCCAACATCCTCACGGCAGATCAATCGCCTCCAACTAACACAGTGAGCTGTTGTCTATTCGCAGATGACTCGCTGACTTATGCTAGCTCGAAGTCAACTCTGATCGCCAGGCTAAGGGTCGAAATCCAGACAGCGAAAAGTCGGCTACTACACCAAAATGGGGTATTCGTATCAATGCTGAAAAATGGATACTTATGTGCTTAAGGAGACCATGCTGAGGTGGATGCAGATCAGCAGCTAAATGTCGAAGCATTAAGATAGTGCTTCCTAACGGTACGGAAATAACAACAGACAAAGAGGTCTAGTATCTTTGTGTTAACTTCACGGTAAGGCTGAAGTTCAACAGCCACTCGAAACTGACCCTTAAGAAAGCCAACCTAGGGTTCCATCGCATCTATCCTTCGATGCGTAAATAAAATGGAGTAAGGCAGAGGACAAAGATGCTACTCTACAAGCAGCTAATACGGCCGATCTTAACGTACGGCTTCCCAATATGGCACACAATACGACGAAAGCACCACAGCAACAAGAAACTTTACGACGAAGCACGCATCATCTCCTTACAACAGTACATGGTGACACTGTGCAGAAAGCAGCTTCTAGAAATCAGTAATCATCCTAACGAGGATATCAGAAACCTGAGAAACACCATCCCCGGACAAGGCTACCTCAATGCGCTAAATCTGCTAAGCGAGCACAGTAAATTTTTAAATCGCATTACTTGTACAAAAGAGCTTCTCAACTTCCCCTATTCGGAGTCGGCATTGAACTCAAACTCCATTTTGGAGAGCACTCCACCTTGCAGGGTGCATCTATATATAAAAGATTCTTGAGACACTGTGGTAACAGGTAGTTAAGGGGGGGCTGATACCCTCTCAACTGGAGCGCTAACTAGAGCGCACCAGCGACGCATCAACAAATAAACACTAAAAATGTAAACAAAAATAAATACTAGTTACGAGAGGATATTTTAATAGTTTTATCTTAGATTTATTTCGTACATTTTAAATAATTATATTTAAAAAAGGAAAATACATTTATATCTGAATACGTTTCCTATAAATTATATACAAATCGTGTATGTACACAAGAAACACAAGCATACAAGAACAAATTGTTTGTAAAGTAAACAATTAAACAAACAAAAGGCAGTTTAAATTATCATTTATGATTATTCTGGAGGGGGTGGAGGAGGAGGAGGAGGACGAAATAAAGAGCGGTTTTGTTGCGCGACTAAAATTCAAAGGACGGTCAGAATAACTTCAACCATTTGGCCTACATAGAAGAAAAAAATGTGATTGCTTTCTTTTTTATAGGACGTTTTCAGTCTTAAGCAGTTTTATGGCAAAGGACCTAACGATGCGATACGAATACGAATACGAATTCCTTTCGTGCTTTATCTCATCTCTTAACATTTTCATATTTAATAAGTACATGTCTATGTATCTAGGGATTCCTTAAGTGCTACTCATTCAACAAATTCGGCTTGGGTTCATTCTGAAATGGAAAATGGGAAATTAGTGGCAATTCGATGTCAAGTCAGGTGATGTCAGCCTTACCAATGCCACTGACTAAGCTGCGTGCATCCCACAAGGACATCTGAGACTGTGATATTCTATGATGCTGCGGATGTAGTTTGAATGGATAGTAGGATGCCGGAGGGTATTGGTGGAACGCAGCGATCGGTATCGGATGCGTGGGCACGTGTTGAGCAGAGATTTTTCGAGTGACTTTTGGATCCTTCTTCTTGCTGGATGTCTTCGAGGATTTGATGAAGTTCGGAATGCGTGCAAGAAGGCCGCAGTAATAGGGGTCATCTTGCTTCTTGCGCAGAGCTGACTTGCCCTTCGGGTTGACAGTTGCAGGGATGGCTTGATTGTAGATTTCATAGTCGGGCTGTAACAGAGATTGCTTTAGAGAGGTTTGTTTTCCTTTCTCAAAAAACTGATTCGCGCTAGTGGTTACCTTGGGAACATAAGGGTTGTCATCATAAGGTGTGTATCCGATGTGCTTTCCCTTGAGGCTAGTCTCTTCGGCCACAATCAAATCCACTTGACTCTCGATGGTTGAGTAGGGATCCTCGCTGCCCGATGTGGTTGGCGAGGTTCTGTTGCCGTTGTCAATGTTCTTACCCATTGTTGTCATGCGACTCTTGAGCATATCGATGGCGACGACATTAATGACCAGAATCCAGAGGGGACTATGAATGAGGTTATTGCTGGATTTCACTAAGGAAATCGCCGACAAGCATTGCCGTTCCAAGCGGCTGCACTCCGGCGCGGTTCGAGAGAATTCTCGGTTGATGTTCATCGTGAATTTACGCATATCGAAGAGCTGAAAGGAGACACCATCCGTCAATTGGCAGCCGTGCTAAGTTGCAATAAAGTGAATTTACCTTTGAAGATGTGCCTATGTTTATTGCCTGATGCGGCAATTGCAAGATGTCCGCTCCGATGACGGTTTCCTCGTTTGACAACTTCGATGTGCTGTGTACGTAAACGTTCGCCTTTCCATAACGTTTGATGAGAATATTTCCTGTATCGTCCATCTTCAATTTGAAACCATCGCCGATGGCTTTTTTGACTTCCTTCGTTTGGGTATCACGCATTGGATTCTGGAAACCGTTTAAACCGATTCTGCTTAAGAGAATAAAATATTAATCGATTTTGAAGCATTTTCGGTAGATCTTCAAGGTTCTTACCTCACACCGTCGAAGCCATGCCGCGAGCCATTGATTGAGATGACCGACGAACGGGCATAGGCCTTGGCTACTCTGCGATTCTTCTCGAAAACAACCACTTTCGCCCAGATCTCGTCGTCGATTTGTTCCCACTTTGAGAGGACCTCATCTATGTGATCCTGAAATTGAAAGACGGTTAGAGAGATGCTGTTAGTTTGTTGATGAAAATAAGCCGATTTGGTTTAAAGCTAAGTGATTTTTTGAAACATTTATTGCATACGACTTCTGATCAAAGTCGAAGTGTCGCGATATTCAAGGATGTATTTTAAACGTTCAATGTTAGCATGCGCTGGGTCTAATATAATAATATGGCTGACACTACAGCCCATAGAGGACCAGGACCTAGCTCATCAGCAACCACTAGTGTTGTGCATGCTATTGCCGACTCCGAAGGACCAAGTTTGAGAAGATTTTTCTAGACAGTTAAACTCATTGACAAATGTCCGTGACTTGAAAGAGGTGGGGCCGTGGAAATTATTTTTGTCGTACTCGGATTCGAACCCAAGAGCCGAGCTTCAAGTGAGTTGGAGTCTATGCCGGCTCCTAGGGCATACGAGTCTTCCGGGTATCGAAAGATCCATTGAAAAAAATGCTAGCGATGGTTGTTCGAAAGCTCTCTGGTCACAGTCGCTTCAATGCAGGCACCGTGTCGACAGGTATAGTCCTCACTATTATGGCACATCTGGCGTACTCCGGCTTAACGATAGAGTTCATTGAAAGCGTTAAAACAGATGCGTAGACGACATAAGAGACCTAGAGACGAAGTGAACAACTCTGTCGTCACCGAGGAGGACCTTCCACGAGACGGTTGCTGCTGCTCTGTCCAACGAAGCAGTGGTATTGGCGTGTGTGCCATATTCTAGAGCTCGTAGATTAGATGTGGAGCCGGAATCTACTCGAGACACTTTCAAGTGCCGATGCTTCGTCTGCAATTGAATAGAACACATGGCACGCGATTGTAGGGTGCGTCGGAAACTTCCCAGGTCCCCATCTAGCTAATGGCCATCGGTCCATCGACCTATCGTAACCTAGGCTTTCGCATCAAAATAGGTGACGCCTTTTTGGTTTCCAATGAAATTCGAACTTTGTTGAACTGGCTAGGCAAGGTTCTATCCTTCAAAGCTCGCTTACAGAGGAAGTATTTGTACCACTACAAGCAATCAAGGCAAATATCTCTCTCTTCTTTCATCTTGCTTCAAATTGCTAACCACACATGGGCCAGACTAACGAACTGTGCTACAAAATTTGGCCTGAGTATAATCGATCCAGAACAAACAATCTCCTATAGCGAAACCGACATGATATCGCAAGACTGGTGCCGGTCTGTACAGGACACTGGTCGATAGGAGATCTCCTATGTCGAAAAATTAGCTAACCCACACAACTCACAGCGTCGTAGCTGCAACAACGCCGATGAGAGAGAGACCTTACCACACTTCCTTTGTAACTGCCCGGCACTTGCAAGAGCTAGACAGCGAGCGCTTGGTAGACCCTTCTGAAATTTACTTGATGGGATTTCTACAAAGGATATTTGGGAACTAATGTCCTTCATAAAATCCTCAGGTTGGTTTTAGTGATATTTCAATTATACTCCTCAATTATATGATCAGAGCGGTGGCATTAAAATGGCACCTATTAGGGTTCACTATGAACAACCTACCTAGGACGTTCAGATTAGCCTGGCCAGCCCTAAATCCAAAATATACCCAAAAAGTCTCTTCCTCTTGTTAAAAAGTAGGGTATTTCAGGCCAAATTAAAGAAGCCACTTCTCCTGCTCCAATATAAAAAATATAATAAGCCCTGAACAACTCCAGATAGGCACTCAGAATATGTTTTAATTCTGGGAGAATACTAAGTGCCGGTAGGGTTCAAACGATCTTGTCAAATTAACTCCTAAGGAAATTCGAAGAGCAACTGTTTTACTCATTGGCAACTGAAGTAGTTTACCGCACGACCTTCTGTTTAGTGATAGTGGTAGTTGTAGTTGCAGCCTTTCGTTTTACAGTGACACTCACCTGATGGCTAGGCTAGGGTCCCTTGTCATATTTTGTTGATAGGGACAGTCAGTGTTCAACAGGTGCGTCGAGTCCTACGCTGCGTGCCTAGGTTCAATTTCCGACATGAGTCCACCTCTTCTCGAGTCACAGACAACACTCAGAGAGTACAAATAACTGGAAAACGTACCTTATTCTCAGACGAGCGATCCATGGAAGCTCTGAGCCTGAGGAATAGCTGTCTTTCATCGATGACGGTCCTGGGCATGCTGCTTCCAGAAAACAAAACCAAGTTGTCTTGCGTCCGCGATGAAGGCAAATACAGTGGACTCTCTCCAAGTCGAACTCTCCCTAAGTCGAGCTCTCCCAAAGTCGAACTCTGCCTAAGTAGAACTCTCCTTAAGTCGAATTTCTCTCTAACTCGAAGTTTTTGTTCGCCAAATTTGGGCATTTTTTTTTCATTTCCCTTAAGTTTCCATACAAAAAAACATCCTCTAAATCGAACTGATTCTGTATTTGCCTTCATCGCGGACGCAAGATGAAGGGAAGCATGCCCAGGACCGTCATCGATGAAAGGTAGCTATTCCTCAGGCTCAGACTGGAAAAAGCATACAACTTTAAGGCGATCGCCGAACGAAGAAGTCCACTCCTGAGAAGAACAATATCACGCACAACACTGCAGAAGCTAGACCCAGGTCCAAGTCGTAAGGTCTGCCAACGCCCAACTCAGCACAGGCGAATGGCGAACCAATACATGATCTTGTTGGGAGTTGGAACTGCCACTTTGCCCTTGAAGATGCAAAATTTACGACGGAATATACGTTCCGCTTAAGCCAGAAGCTACACGAATTGCTATAATCTCAGCTTGAAACAGACCAAGTATCAAGAAGGGTGGCTGTCTTCCTCGAAAAATCTGATCTGATAAGAAGTAGACAGCTTCCACTGCATTGTCAATGTAATTGTAGGCATTTAGACGGTGAAACAGTCATTGTCATTGCCGCATAGACTAGAGATCTGGTTTTGATCTTTCAACATCTCAACTCATTTTCCTCGATCAGCTTTCGAAAAGTTAACTGCACTGTGCTTGCGCTACCTGTTTGCCTACATGAAATTCCATTAAGTCATTAATTAAACGGATCCGAGTGCAAATAACGAGCGAATAATCGAAATACACTTAAGAGCATTAATTATGACAGCACGGCAAGTCAAACTGTGGCCACCATAGCCGGATTGTCAATGTCAAATGCATTAAGAGTTGAATGAAACACTTGCACTTCGACAACATTTCATCGTGACGTTCTAGATTCGGAATGTAACGCTAAACGTGATACCTACTACTAATTTCTGCTGTGAGTTTGAGCGAAACGAAGGAAGCAAAAAATAATAACAAGAGACAGAAATTAGTATAAGATCCCCGTACAAACATCTGTCAGATGATATCATTCAGAATCGAAATTGGTCGGTTCGATGTGTCAGCCGACTGATGCGATGTCTTCGCGCCGACAGTGGTATTGTGGGTTTTTCCGCAAGCGTTTGCTAGAAATAAACACAAATGTTTTTTTTGTCTCTTTTTTCCAGTATTTTATATGCCAAGCCATCTTGAGCTTTGATTTATTTTAATCTTGATTTCGTGTATCTGTATCTGCAGCGAGGCGTGTGTCTGGCGTCCTGAGGGGGCAGACGATAATTGATTTAATGAAATAGAGTCAATATTATATAACGGATCGATGTGTGAATACGTTAATGTGATACTTTATGCTATATCCTGTGCTTTATGCTTGACAATTTGGCATTTTATTTGCTCGTTTAATTTGATCAGAAAATCTTGTATATTTTTTCTTCACGCTTGACAGAGCTGGTTTCTCGAAACAAGAGCGGAATTTCTAAGTAGTCGTTCAGTATTAACATGATCTATAGACAATCGACTGGTGTTTCAGTTTTGAATTTGAATTTCACGACGTGACGGCGAAAGTATGCTGGCTTGGGTATAGATTGATAGGCTACGGGGTGCTCTGTCGCCTTGTACCGCTAAACGCAAGCAAATTCTGCTTGATTTCGAGGAATTCAGACCTATTTAAGATATATTTATGTAAATGTGTTATATCTGATTGTTAATCCAGAGTTCTATTCAAAACTGGTTATAATCTTGACAAGCTAAGATTTAGCAAGCCTTTCCTGGTCATTGTGATCGGGCCCAAGGAATATCTGATTTAATTAACTGGGATATCTCTCATCTGTTAACTGCTAACTGGTCCGGACTGTAGCGCCGCACAAAGAAGTCGTACATTATTGAGGCGTCTTTTGAAAACCTCTGATGGCAGGGTCAAGCTGGATTCTAGGCAAAATGTTCCATTTCAGGGAGTGTCAACATGACAACGATCTGCAAGATGTTTGTTAACACAAAATTGAGTCATACACTAAAAGAAGACTGTTCTCTTTTCATTTTGAAGTGACATCACAAACATTAGACGTCTGCGCATAGCGTGGGAAAACGAATTCACCACCAATGCCTTTGAATGCTTTGCCAAAACTCCTGACATAAACTGGAAATAATATCACTAATTTTACAACGTATTTGTTGGTTTTATGGCAATTCTCCACCGACCGACATCAAGATCAAATATATCGTCATTCCACGTTTATTTGTTGTTCAAAAATAAGGAAACACTGGCAAGGTGTCAGTGTTAAGTCGTTCATTTCGGCAGTCATTTGCTTGTGATTAATTAATTCTAATTAATGCGAGAAGACTAATTTTGTCAGAATTATCAAGTAGACTTGTCCATCCAACTTTCACTTGTATATTAAATTTGCTGGTTTGAATTCTTTTGCTTGTCATTAAAAGTTCGATGAAATGTCATGGGTGCGTTAAACGTTCACGTGCTTGGGATTTTTTTCTTCAAAGAATTTCCTTTATCTCATTTTTTTAACTGAATCTGAACTAAAAAAAATACGGAATGCGGAAGCATATGTCTTGCAAGAACTAGTTCTGACGCATATTCTGAAGTGACGCCAATAAATGCCATTAAGTGGTGCATTGAGTGCATGAGATTATCGCTTCATCTACAGGAATGCTACTGCCAAAGGCATTAAGGTATCCCAAATAAAGGGTGTTGCTCTATAGCTGTCAGCATTGACTGTGACGTTCTGGCCAGCATTGTTTTTTAAAGAAGTACGGACCAATTGTTCCACCAACCCATAAAACAGTCAGTTTTTCTGGATGCAAGGGTGTCTCAACATACACTTGAGGATTATCGTCACTCCAAATACGGCAGTTTTGCTTATTGACGCATAAATTCAACCAAAAGTGAACTTTATCGCTAAACAAAATTCGCTTATGAATCAAATGCAATCTTGTTTTGGGCCCATTTTGGCCCGAACGCCCTGCTATGCCATGATAACCAAGAAATGCCGAATCAAACTAAAAATAAATCACTTGACAGCTGACAAAATGGTCGCCAGTTAGTGTTGCCAACTTTTCTATACCTATAAAAAACACCCTTTAGATATTTATTGCATCATGCTTGTCCTGGGAAGAGTCACGGTTACGCGAGGATGCCTAAGTTTCCTCCCAAACTGAATGAATAACTTAGAAAAAGTACTGACTAAATGCCTGGAGACATGGATATACTGCGGACATGATCATTTTACGCGCCTCTCCTAATGACTACAAGAGATCTTGAATTACTTGCCCTCAACACCTCACAGAAAAAAAGAATAGAAATAAGTGCCCGTCAGGCGGAGGAAAATGCATCAGAGCCAGTGTCAACAGTGCAGATCCAAGTAATGCGATAATTTCCTTCACAAATCGATTAATTATGTAGTTACGCAATTTAGAGGCCTCTCATCTGAGTGCAACCTTGCACTACAACTATCACTGATCCTCATCGTATGCGACATCGCGCTGATCCTCCGATCTCATTAATCGCAGTCACCTGCTGCTGTGTCACAAATCATTCACTAATTTCATTTACCCTTCAACACTCTCTTTCACTTACCTTGCATAATTTATCCTTGTCATACCACATGTCTTCTTCGTCCTCGTTGGGACCTATCGCATCCAGATTGTCCAGGGAGCGTGATATAATTTTCCTTCGCGAAATCATTCTCTCACCGTTCTGCTCTGATGAGCTTGCTTTACTTAACAGTCAAAGATGTTGCTCTACAAGTACGCCCGCAAACTGGAAATAAGAAGAAAAATAAAAGATAAAAATAAATTCATTAGTAATTCTCACATCTCGCAGCTCACACCCCACTCTTGCAATTCAACTAACAAGCATGTGTGAGTGTGTGCTTACACTCTGACAACTCGATTGGTGTTGCAATCGAAGAATACTACAAAAAGAAACCCGTCATTTAAAGAATCTCAAAGCTACGGGCGCACACAAGTCATAACCGAGATGGCGAGCCTGTGGCACAGCTTCAGCAACATTTCCAGCTACTATCGGATTTCAACCTGCAATGGGGTACTGTGCCAAGCGGTGTCACTTACTCTTTAATGCCATACCTCGCACTCACTTAACGCAATCTACTTCACCTGCCCTGCGTGACTACTGCTGCCGCTGTTGGCTAGCTGCTGGCCGCCTGCCAAAGCGGCGGTCTTGACGGATGAAAAAAAAAAAAGAATGTCAGAGAGTTATTATGGCTTGAAGGTCGTCTTGTTTTTTTCTCACTTTTATGGTTATTGCTTTGAAAGTATCTTGGCTCGGAGTTAGACTTGTTTTACGCCGAAACAAAAGCACAATAGCTTCGATGGATGGCAGACTGGCAGCCACAGAAGTGTCTTATGTACATTCTCGTGTCTCAGAGACCGAGTAGAAGAGATACAGTAATTTGGCCAGCTAATAATGACATTCCACTTTTGGCCAATTTATTATGATCCGAGCATTTAGATCCGTGACGGAATGAATTGGAAAACAATAGAGCAACCCATCTAGCCCAGACAAGTGTGGGATGTATGGCCAGGCACACATTGAGCTTCGGTAACATCTGTGAGATAGGAAGTCAAACGATCGGATCCGCTGGCGAATGGAGCCACTGCCGCCCTCGGCGCTACACCTCGCATGTGTGCGGTGTGTAATGGCCAATGAACTTGAAGTGTTTACTTTGTTGGTGTGAACTCGGGTTTAAAGTCGTTCACCATGATGTCGGAAGAGTGTTCAGTTCCGCTGTTTCGATCGACGGCAAAGTGGCTGTTCAGCGAGCCAAGTATTTCGTAATACCCCCAAGATTCTTCTTTCTGATGTAAAATTTGATGGTCATCTGCCTACATTACGATCTCTACGTACGCGCAGGTATTTAACGCTTCCACCCCCCCCCCAAAAAAACAGAAAGACTAAAAACAACAAACATTCAAAATGACCACAAAAGATCTCGGCGATGGCGGAGAAAGTCCATGTTCCATGTACTAGCTACATACTAGCTATGATTGGATAACAGCGCCTAATTTATGTTGGGCTGGCGATGAATGTAGATTAGGTTCAGATCGCTGGTGATTGATCGTTAAGTGGACTTGTGCTTCTGCGCAAACAAAGAAGAACTTCAGACGATGCGGTGCATTCAAAAGTCGGTCTTTTCGGGGCACTGAGATGCATACTAAGGAGTGGAAATATGATGCGAATATTATATAAGCGGGCGGAGAAACTTACAACGCCAAGTGGAAGCAATGACATTTTGAGGATACTTGTTCAGTCAGATATCCAAATGCGAGCGACAAAGATGAGATGATGATTTGGCGCGCTTTGACGGCATGGAAAAGAAAGTCGACAGACGCAGCGCCGCGCGCCGTTTGAAATGTGAAATGTTAGCAATTTATTTTAAATGTACTTAATACACATATGTACAAAGTGTCTGCTCGTATATGCCGTATTTGAGGAGTGCTTATTGTTGTTTTATGAGGAACGGGGTGTGTCGACTGCAGGTTTGATCGCCAATGCACAACTGTTCGAATGCGATAACTGCAACGTGATGTACTCACAGCAAGGTACTTTAGATGTTGATTGCTGGTGCAGTCATTCTATGTTTGAAGGGGGTTGGGGAGTTGTTTGGGTGAAGGAAGACCAAGTTTGAACGTGACTACTTCTTTGAATGATCTAAGACACGTGAAGTGGTGCAGAATTCGCAAGCAGGGCAAGTGACTTACAACTGAAGTAAAAACGATTTACTGTTTATGGCTGTGGGAATTTTCCAGAGCGCCGCTCACGTAACTGGTCCCAGTCTGACAGTTTATTGAATTAATGGATTAAACTGTAGTGGCAGTTACCTTTTGTGCAATTTGACAAGCCGAGGATGTTCATCGATTGGTTTTTCCGTTTCGAAATCACTGTTGTCTTAACAAATTTCCTTAACAAGCATTCAATGACCTTAGAAAAAGAACAGTGCCTACCGACGGTACACTGAATCTCTACCTTGGGGACATTTTAGAGAATTTGCAGACTGGATCGTGAAGAGCCACGGTGTAAGGAAAACGAGGTTTGCTGGACAGAGCAACCTTGCTCTCTTATTTCTGCTGGACAGAATTGCCGGGCGATGTGTGACATCTTCGGGAGAGCTTCGATGTCAGCAGGCGGAAACAAATGCTCCTTTTTTACACTCTTACTTGGATCTTGGACCCTGAATGAGGTCACAAAATAAAAAAATGGCGGTTGTAACAGCATACCTTGCTATCCTTACGCAAGGGCTGGCTCCCAGGCTGTACTGGTCGTGCAAGTACACTGGATCGACTATGTAGTCGAAAGCGGCTATACTCCCCTGTTGCTTGACTTCGAAATACCCTTCCGGTGTTATTTCCCAACAAGGGAGGGGTAGACCACAAATTAACCCATCAGCAATTCGACCATCCACGTCCATACGGATGTTTGGAAAGAGAATAAAAGGCACAGGCGCGAATTGTTAAACATGCACCGCTCCATCACAATCCCTGATGACGGCAGTGTATTTCAAGCGGAGGTCCTGGCAGTCCAGAAAGCCAAATACCACCGGCTGATATTACTATCCCAATTGATAGTCATGCGGCTAACAGTTTCGGCTACATAGATCAAGTACCAGAGCTCAAGGTTCTCAGCTCGCAACACTCGATTACTCCATGCTGGGTCTCGGGTGAGAGCTACATAGCTGGTGATGAGGCAGCGGATGAACTTGCCAGAAAAGGGGCGGAAACCGACCCATCCATGAAACCACCTCTTGCACAAAATCATAGAGCTAGTAAATGAAAGGTGGAACTCTCTAACCACTTGAATGATATGTGTCAAGTTCAATAATGCAAAATTCAACAAACTCGAACAATACGACAAAAAGTTGCTACAGGTTTTTACCTCAGTTTTTTGTAATGGAGCTCTTACCTATGGTCATGAAATTTTGGTAATGGCGGAAAGAATAAAATCGAGAATACAAGCTGCCGAGATGAGATGTAATACAGTAAGAAAGACGGCAGTTCGCGAGGATCTCAATGTTCAGCAGCTGGTTCTTCGTACGGAAGTGGCTATGCGTCGATGGTTTGGACATTCGTACCACGTTCCTCATCACGCAGGACTAGGGCTTCGGTCCAAGTAGGGCTTCGGACCAAGCCTAGTTACGCCCGGGCACAGCTCTTGGTGGGTTTATAGTTGATGGCGGAGGATGGAGTGGCTTGGAGGACTATCGTGCCAACCCTTTAGTGGGACATGTGGGTCACTAATGATGAAGTTGTACATTTTTATCAATAAGTTGTATTTTCTTCTGTGGTCCGGTTAATATTAATTTAAAATACTGACAGATTGAGCGAGACTGGGAGGATTATGGCATTATTCGTACAAAAATAGACCCATCAATTCATGAGGTCACAGATAAGGGCCAGTTTTCTCTGCTGGTGTTCCTAAATCGCGGTTTTTTTTATTTCACTTGTACGCTTACATTTGTTTGTCATGCAAAACGTCAGCTAAGCTTATAATTTTTGTCATGGCGTATTTTACTAGCGAATAAAGAGCACTGCATGAGCTGCATCTTGCGAACCGTGAACGTCGCAATCTGTGATATTTCATTCACATTTCGGTTTCCTCAGAATACGGGTCGCTAATTTTTGTAGTCGTGAATGAGCAGAACGCGTCTGCCTGCCTCTTTATGGATTCCGTCATAAGTTTTACAAGTCGCCAAGGAAATGAGTAATTCGCAGGATCATTTTACTGAATTTGTTTAAATTTTGCTGAGCATTGGTAATTTCTGAGAATTTCCGATTGCAATTTGTGGCTCACGTGTAAAGGCTACAGCACTCCTTTTTAAACAACTTCATTGAGGCCGTTGATTAGTCAGGAATACGCTGCGTTAGGTTCCCTCTCATCATTGTACTTACAATGTTCAGTCGAAGTATTCTAGACGCTACCAAGTTTGGCCAATGGCCTTATCGGTTAAGGGCTTGATTACAACAAAGCCATGGACGACTTAATCACAAGGGTTAAGAAGGATGCAAAAAAACTTACAATCCGCACCATCCATTCGATAAATGCCAATGTCGCCTATGGGTGTACATATCTATATAAGATGGGTATTCACTGCACGATGCAGCTAAAAGAAAATCGCACCGATCATCAATCATCTCTCATTGTTCGCATGCAGTGCCGCAGACAACTTTGTAATCCTCGGCATGACCTACCCGGCAGTCGTCAGCCTTGATGGCCTCTGTCACCATTCAGCCACACCCCAGCAATTCCCACCAAGCACACTCAATCCAGGCCACAGTTCCACCGAATCGATACTTCAATTAACTCCCTCGAGGAAGGTTCGGCCAAATTGGAAATACCTCCTCCTTACCGTGCGCCTTGTGTCGTGTGAGAACTAATACAGCCCAGTTATTTTGCGAAGGAAAAAATAAAAACAAAACGCATTGCCTAGTGTCTACGAGCATAGTTCAAACTTATTGAGCAAAAAAGAAAAAATTAAAGAACGTGTTAGGAATGCCAAGAAAAATACGTTTTCACTCCACCACCTTCCACCTTCCATCGGCAGACGGAGTGGACAAAACTGTGAGAAACCCCATGAATGAATCCAACCAATTCGGTGGTCTATGGAATACTAAATTGTTTTCATGGAAAAACTGATGGAATCAATCAAATGGGTTAGTTAATTCTTGTTGTGTTGTTTTTTTTTTCCTTCTCACATTCTTCACTTCCTCACGTGGGAAACCAACCTACAAGCTGCACATGCGAACAAGCGAATTGCAGAGTATCTAAGACGGTATCTTGGGCAACTCATTGAGCAGACAAGTCATTTGTGTTATGGTGCCGCCATTTTTTTTGTGTGTTAACTCTTTTCGCTTCTTGATTGCAAATCAAATTCAAATTCAAAACCAATAGTGTGGACGCCAGTTGAGTTGAGACTTAGAAGAAAGAGCCTTTTAGCTATTAATTGACCAGTGGCGGCGGCGGCGGCGGCGCTGACCGTTGATGTTGCTACACCAGGTGTTTGTAATTAAATTGTACGAGTCTAATTACAAAACCCAGTGTCTTGTAGGGGATCGGAATTGCACGGACTTATGGGTCTGTTGAAGGAAAACGATTAGTGGCGTTGCAGAGATCACAAGCGCTTGTGTTGCAAATAATAATTGGCGTGTGATTCAGTTATTTGATCGTAAGAAAGTCTCTAATTTATGGTAAATTACTTCAAACAAAAGATCGAGTCTTTGTCGAGACCAATTTGTACAAAGGAATATGTGCTAATGACGTGGTTTTGTGCCTCAGTTCAATTTAACTCACCATAGACTGCATTCATCTTAGATGATGATTCAAGTGGCTGCAATTCGCCTTTGAGCTCATTTACATGGGTTTATGGCGTTCTGAAGCAACACTCAATCACTTCAAGGACGCATCGATCCTTGTTACTTAAAGTTAAGTGATTTAACTTGGTGTTGATTCGGTTGGACGGCTTGGCTAAATGATGTGGTTTTTATGCGGAAGTGTGTTATTCATTGTTCAAGCTTTACGGATGAACAGTGCATCTTTGGTATGTCAACATTTAAGGGAAAGCGGGTAGGTGCCGCGTCTACTATGCTAAAGTCTTGTAGTTTAAGCCGGAACAGAAAAACGTTCATTTCCACAACACCATCTCCTTTGGGTAACTGTCAAAAAACTTAAACTGCGCTTTTCTGAGTTCAGATAGAACTGATCGTTTTTTCAAATTGTTGCAATTGTGAGGTCGCCTTCAGAGTGCAGACAATTTGTCACACCGTGGACAAGTTGGACCGCAAGTACAGTAGCGCGGCCAGAGCGGCCAGAGCGGCCAGTATCGAAGAAGAAACATAAATGTCGATTCGGTAACGATCAGCTGAATTGGACATCCCCAGCGAGTCAAGCCGGCTTATTTTATGGTTGAATTTGGGTCTACATCCGTATAAGATTGTGTTGAAGTCAGAATTGAACCTGAACGACCACAGACAGAGAGTTCGCCAATTGAGCCCTCAACAATCGTCTTAGGTCGATGTTAACCAAAGTTGAAGCACTAAATGCCATCCAAGCGACACAACGCTAGAAATTGTGTAAGAGTAATTTTGGCAACTGGATCATTACATGGTGAGCGTTCATCAATTGTGCGCCACGATCGTGCAACTTGCCACCATTCGATTACTTTCTCTGGGACAACGTCAAATCTACTCTAACCACCCAACCACTTTGGCCAACATTCGAGACACTATTGCCGGATGAACGCCACAAATTTTGGACCGTCGCATCAGACATCAGCGGTTATTTCATCCATAAATAATGCCATGAATGTAGCTTCAAGATAAAGGCAGAATAGATTTTAAATACTACACGGTTGTTCTTTTATCTTAATTTTTTTCCCATTGTTCTTATCTGGTCATTAAGATCTTGGTGTCACAGCATACTTTCTACAGAGGGACTGGTGATGCCGATGAAATGTTACAATAAGTATATATAGTATTATAAGTAAAAAAGTCGCCCCTCTGAACACTGCCGTTGATGAGCACAGGTTTATATTTATCTTAATGTGCTGTAATTTCTAGATTTGCACATAACCTTAAAGTTCTATCATGTCAAAACTGTTTCGACAAGGCAAATCACAACACAGCTTCTATTCTAAGCGACATTGTCTGTTCTCAATTCAAAGGACAAGGAACATACATAATACAATGTAAACACTTTTCAGTCGCTGGTGATTTTGGACTTAAGAGGTATATGAGTCCGTAGAGCCAAGTTGGCTTTATAGAGAATTCCGATCATCGTAGACCTTCTTTCCGGCACAGAGCTATTGAAATTATTGGAATTAGTTGGTGAAGATCTTGAGAGGAAATTATCCACATTTGATATTTGCTTCTGTATGTCTTGATGTCCATTTGAGATGAAGGTCCTAGCACAAACTATGAGGGCTGTAGAGTGATGTTATTAGCCAGGCCACTAAGGAATAACGCCCAAGGTGAATAGGGCAAACATACCCTACAGACACAGTACCACCGTCCTGAACAATCCTCAAATCAAAGCATCTGAGACGACCTTAAGTTGAACTGAACCCCAAGCTAGTTAAGAGGCTCAGTGTGTTGTTTTTAAAACCGACTGCACAAGCCTTGCTAGTTTCAAAGCAATAAACCGAACATCCGTAACAGGGAAATCCTATCTAAATAAGGGGATACAATAGACCTTTATGGTCGCAGTACTAGTGTCTTCGATGACACACCCCGAGATCTTCAATTCAATTAAAAAAAATGTCCAAAAGGTTATCCCATCCTTTACACCAAAATACAGACGTTGAACATTAACTACTGTTTTGCACACGTTTTCCTTTCCATTCCAGTCACATTTTCCAGACGGTCTGCGCAAAGAATGAGAAGAAGGGACGCGATTATTTCACGGGAATTTTGCAACATTTATCCATTTCGCCCAGTAACAAGAACCGATCAATTTAATCATTCCCATTTAATTTACCCACTTCGCTTGTGCTGCCCTAGAGATCCTTGTTCTAATTCGTATCTTCTACCAATCCTCCAATTTCAATTAACTTCAACGACTATGCCATTGGCGGCGGCAGCTAATCATTGCGTGTCGAATCTCTCTACAAACTGCTGTTTATCTTCAAGTGATCAACGCTTCTTAAGCAACCAAACACGGAGACGATCAAGTGATTTCCAACACTCCTTAAACAATTGTCCATAAAAAGTGTAATTCGCTTTGAGTGGCTATAAAATAAAACAACAATATCAACGGCTACAACCAACCACAGATTCAAAGACTGCATGTTCATGGCCAAGCGGATTAAGAACAAAGAAAACTTAAAAAGAAATTCAGGTCATTAATTATAACAGAACAATTGAAAGCCAAAAAAAAAAAATAAACAGAATGTTGTCGCGACTTGATACAGTCAACTGGCAGCGGGTGTCATTTGTCAATCGACACCCACCGGTGACATAATCATGACTGCGCTATAGCGCTTGGCCAAATTTGGGGCATTGAACTTGGTCGTATCTACCGGATTTTGACGCCCATCACAAGATGGGTCTTTCCTTATTCGTCAGAGAGAAAGAGTCAATACGTCAAGAACGTGACGCTATTCGGAGCAAGAGAAGTACATGAGCGTTGAAAAGAAACATCCCGCCCATGTTACATGAGTGTACTTATCACGTCCTCACGACAAGCCGCAGGGTTGACATTTAGGTGGCCTATTTCTAATGTCTTCCATTTCCATTGTCTTGCCGAGACTGTGGTCTGGCTCACGTCAGTGTAATTAGCCGTGCTTCTAAAATATCTTTCTTTCTTGACATACATTCAAGCATACGCATACTGCTGCAGGAGCAAGCGTCACAAAGTACAGTAAAGTAGTGTCGGTGTATGTGAGTGTGTGGTGGAAGCGGGGGAGCAGGGCAACCACAAGACAAATGTGATCCGAATTTATTAAGTCGCACACTAATAAATTTCATGCCCGAAATTTCAAGATCAATTGATATGCAAAGCTCGACCGACCGCGACGTTTCACAAACACAAACACAAGCACACAGTCTGCGTGGTGCTGGTCGCGTAAATTACCGTGAAGCTACTGTTTTACATCGTGGCCACGAAGTCCATATTCACATATCAGCCCTGACTCGACTCAAGCTCAGTCCCAGTGGCTGTTTGCTTGGCCAAAATGCATTCTTGACTGAAAACAAAACTGTTTACCCAAACAAAAGCACGATGTAATCAACCTTCGTTTTATCGCCCGAACGTTTTGTATCTTTTTCGTGTCAAGACCGGACTAATTGGATTGCAGTTGTCGTCGCCGTCGTCGTCGTCGTCGTCTCATCCGAAAAAGGGACACACAGTCTCGTCTCTCGTCTATCCACAGCCTGGATGGAGCTGTGGCCACAACCTAGACGGGTTCTCTTGAATCGCATTCGATTTGCATCTAATTTGAAGTCCGTCTTAGACAAGTAGTCCAAGGCAAAAGGGAGAAAAAGAACACAGAACCGAGCCACAAATAGTGCACATTGAAATGCAAATGATACTTGCTGGATTCGTAATTACCAATTCGTGGTCTAATTTACAATTCTGAACTGTGAGCCGGGTGGCGCGGCACTGTGTTGGGCTTTCTTTCTGGTTACCTCGATTCTCCGAGATTAATTGAACGATCTGACACATTAGGTGGCGAGCTAATAGTTCGACAAATTAATTCAAATTGTCAGGCATACGGCGTGCGGTTGTGACTTTGGTTACTTTTGGCCTAATTCAATGCAAGTACGTACATAGCTCGGGTGGAGTTTACGTTTACGTTTACGTTTACGAGTACTTAACCTTTTTGGTAACTGGTTTTGAGGTTGTAACGCACTCGTGTGACATTCCAACACGATAATGGATGACGGATACGGTGAGTGGCTTATGTGAAACAATTGGCTATTAGTTAAGTTGGGAGATTACAAAATATCTTTCTTTTTTTTTTTTGTTCAATCCGTGATTTAGTTTGTAACTGATCGCAGTTTATGTTGGACACATGTTGGGGTCCACCGTAATCTTTGGGAAGTCGTTGCAATTTGTAATCGATTTGAAAATACTCTCGTTGTGGTCAGAGATTGTGGAATGCGATTGGGTTTTGGACGCAATTATTCAGTCAATGATGTCAAATAGTGCCATTGAATCCGGTTTGAATTAATTTAAATGAAGAATGCTATATAGCGGGCATTATTGAAGAGATATTCGTTTCGGCGTCGATCAGCTGAATTGACCAGTGCCAGAGAGTATACTTCTTCTTCTTTATTTGGAGCTACAGTTCGGGGTGGACCTGGGCCCCTACCAACAAGCCTCTTCAACTAGCACAATTTCTGGCTAGCTGCCTCTAGTGTCGCACGACAAGTTGGTTGAGGTCCTTCTCCACCTGGGTGCGCCACCTTACACCCGGGCGTCCTCTGTTGCTTTTGCCCACAGGTTCGGAGTCGAAGACTTTTCGGGCCGGAGCTGAATTGAAAAAGATCGCCCTCAGAACTTTTCTAGGAATTCCTCATCCGCTTTTGAGATTGTCCATGCCTCCGCACCATACAGCAGGATTGGAATGAATAATGTCTTATAAATATAAGGTATGCTTAGTCCTTCCTTGCCTCTTGAGCCCATAGAGGCAGCGGTTGGCAAGAGTTACTCTGCGTTTGATCTCGGTATTGATGTTGTTCGTACTATTTACTGAGGATCCGAGGTAGACGAAGTTCTTGACTACCTGGAGCTTATAGCTGCCCATTGTGGAGCTCTGTCCAAGACGTCGATGTTGTATGTCCTTTCTTGAGGACAGCATATACTTCGTTTTCACCAGAGAGTCAACTCAGCTTAATTGGGCCTACATTCGTAAAAGATTGCGCTGATGCTAGAAGTAGAATGGTGGCCGGATATTCGTGTTTTTTGCCAAAAAAATCATTTTCTCGGACGAGGCCAATGTCCGACCAGCGGCTATGTCAACAAGTAAAATTGCCATTATTGGAGTGAACATAATCCACAAGTGTTCGACCAATTTAATGCAAAGAATGTTGACTGTTTGATGCGATTTATGGGATGGCGGCGTCATTTCTTTCAAAATGAGGAAGGAAACACCGTTATCGTCAATGGTTTCAGGTATAGAGCGATGTTAATCGACTTTTTGTGGCCAGAGCTCGACAACGTCGATGTATCCGAGCTGTGGTGCCAACAAGATGCAGCTATATGCGTTTTTTGCCATGAAGGCAACGTCATCCCGACCAAGATAGATCTATTCATCGGAGGGTTGGAGTTAAATCAGAAGACGTACTACTTGCCTCATGAAAGATAGTAAGTCTTTTGCAGTGGAGTTGCTTAAAACCACTGAAGTGAGTATCTCCCTATGGAAGGTACGTTTCCTTAACCATATTAGTGCCGGACATTCGCATAAAATGTGCTCAGAAGCTTCATCTTCTTCGAGGCAGAGTCGACAGACCTTTACCAGGTTTAATTTGTTATGGTGATAGTTAAGGGCTCCAATGGCCGGTAAGAAAGCTTGTTAGCAATCTTAAGTTTTCTTTGTTTTGCACTACCCAATCATGTGAAGTCACAGGTCGAACACGGAAGGTTTCTTAATGTCTGTTTAGAGCACTTTTCAGTCTTGAGATAGTTTTTATCACTTTTAAATTTTTATTGTTTCTTGTTGTTTTATAATTTTATCATTAAATCATACTGATAAAACATATATCCTGTACTAGTTATAAGTTTTTTTTTAAGTGTTACTTAAATTGAATAAAATACAAAATACAATACAAATACTACAGTACGGTTAATGACCGATGAATGCAGATTTTGAGCCAGCCCTCGCGAGCTCATCGTTGCCTGCGGATTCGTTGCGTGCAATCCCTCTGTGTCCAGGGACCCAGCCAAGCTGCACTTTGTTGTGTCTGGCAAGGGATTGTAGAGCGTCATAGCAACATTTGACTGTTCTAGAGTCTAAAAGGCTAGACGAGAGTGCCTTTACTGCTGCTTGACTGTCTGAGAATATGAGTATATTAGCGCCCTTAATGCCTTTGTGGAGGTTTCGCAAATCTCGATGGCGTGTATGTCCGCTTGAAACACTGTAGGATACGACCCCCTTGGTGCGGAAATCCTTGTGTTGGGTCCAAAGACTCCTGCTCCAACTCGACCAAGCATTAATGCAATCACAAAGATTGGCTGTTTGGGGCGGCTTAAAAGATGGTGGCGTCATTTTTTTCGATATGAGGAAGGACACACTGTTACCGCAAATGGTCTCAGGTAAGGATCGATGTTAACCGATATCGGGGGACCTGATTTCGACAAAATCGATGTATCCAGGATGTGGTTACAACAAAACGACACTACGTGCCATACAAGCGACATAACGCTCGAAGTTTTGAAGGAAAAATTTCGCGATTTGATCATCAAATGCCTAGCGTTCATCAGTTGGGGCCGCCATAATCGTGCAACTTGAGACTATTCGATTATTTTCTCTGGGGCTTCGTTAGTTCAAGCTATTGCCGGATTAACGCAGCACATATTGGACCGAGTCGTCGGAAATTAGATCGATCGCTTGACGTACTGTCAGCGTAGCCATTTGAATGATGTTCTTATTTAGTCAACCTGTAGGTGGTTTCAACAAAACGGCCCATTTTGGCTTTACTACAAGAAAAAAATAATGTTTTTTTTTTCAAAATCGTGTCCCACAAGAACTCGCCGAAAAGACATTTGAATGCGCTCTCCTTTTATTCTTAATTTTAAGAAGAACAATATATGGAAATGATCCAAATATATGTGTTCAATCTAAATTTATTTTCGGAGCCACAGAGTGGATGACCCTATTCTTAAATGTGGGGATTTTGCTCTACACTTGCAATCACTGTGTTAACAGCTGGATGGCGCAGTTGGTTGAGTGCCTTCCCTTGGTTAGTGGGGTCTCCGGTTCGAATCCCAGTGAAAGCAAAGTTAATACGCTTTATCCGCTTTTCAAATCTGCTCCAGTCACCATTTGCCGTTGGGATAAAATTACGATAAGTGGTAGTAGTCTGACTATGGGTATCTCATGGTCTAAGTGTGCTGGTGATTTCGCTGAAAGCCCACCTTTAAAAAAAAATTCTCAAAGTCAAAAAAATATCTGATCAAATGAAGCTGAATTTCAACTAATTTGTTGTCTGTTTACAGAACGTAAGCTCAGTCGACGTCATACCAGACAAGGCTCCGGCTTGTAGTCCCACACAAATTCACAAACTAAACGTCTTTTTAATCGTAAAACTGGTTTTTACAGCTTCTAATTGCCATATCTGTTGCTAAGTCCTTACAAATGGTGTGCCTTCATTCCGGCAGAAATTTGCATAAAGAAACAATTAAATCAGCGCTGGTCACAGAGAAAAAGAAAACACATATTTGTATTCCAAAATATATCCAGATTAGAAGCGTTAAATCCAGTTTAAGGCGATGCACCTAATATAAATTACACTCCGCGAAAGCGAACATCTCCACCAGACACCATTTGGATGCCCATTAATCGGCATGGAAAAAAAAAAACAAAATTACCCGTTCGACTGTTTAAAATCCGCTTGCACTTATAACAATGACACCTCTAACGGTTTCTTCAACTGACATCTGACATTTGAACAAGCCAATTATGAAACAATTTTTTTCCGACACGTCCATTAGCCAACTCTCATTACCTCTCCGGGCGTCTGTCATTTGTCTTCTTGCACACTACGCTTAGGTGTCACAGTCTGTCTTATTGGTATTCTTGATCATGCGCGTCAAAAAGTAAAGTCCATATTAAGCTTCCCAAACTCTTGGACAGTGTTGATATTTAAAGGTGACATCAATGTTGGTTCACGGCGGGAGCGTTAAGTAACCGCAAGGCCTCGAGCAACAACATCATCTTCATCTTTATCTTCTTAGCCTAAGCTACCGTCATACATCGTGGACAAGCGAAACATTCACAGTTTGCCAACTGTTTCACGCACTCCACCGTCACATACCACAGGTGACCGCCAAAGCGGCTGTCAAGAAGTCAAAACAAAGACGAAAAGCCAGAAACAAAACGAAAGAGAAATGAAATATTAAAAGGCCACCGGGTTAATTAAGTTGATGTGTGATATCATCGCCGTAAATTTACAAAAAAAAACTACAAGTTGTAGACGACAGTGAGAGGAGTATTATGGTAGCTCTCAGAAGGAAGCGCATTCTTGACTATTGATTAACAGACGTATCATAAATCAAGAGCCGTAAGTCAAGTTCCATTGGAAGCTTCCACAGCAAGTGGAACCCGATGGAAAGAGGCGTTTATCTGATGTAATTCGGTGAAACTAGCGAAATCTGCAATCCGCGCAATTAGTTAAACGAGCACGTTGACGTCTTGTGTAATCGCCAGTGCCACGCAATGTCATACCAGTGCGTTGGCATCGATTTGTTTGTTTTTTTCTTCTCTTCAACTGGCTCCCACTTCTGTTGGTAAGTGCAGTGTCGCCAGCAACGGTTCGGGCCAAAGAAGTGTGTATACTTTTTTTTCGTTTTTGGAAAATTTCAATTAAATCCTGGTGGTTAATCTTGTTGGGACATCTCGGTCGGTCCAAGCAAAGCGTGGCGTGTGTTTGCTTAAGCATTTCAAGAGTAAGCTTTCAACTTTGGTGGCTAAACATTTTTGGGGGTAGTTGTCAAACATGTTTGACGTGTACCAACGTGTGAAGGTGATCAATTGGTGTTGATTAACCACACATACGCACACATACGCTGATTTGGTTGGCCATATCCGGATTGAATGAATAAAACGTTGAGGAAATGAATTACCGTCAATTTCATTGATGTCGATTTTGGGGACAATATTTCTATTGTTAGTGGTAAGTTCACTTGAACTTCTGAATGCTTAATGAAAGCAAGATTGAATAGAGTTGTCTTGGATTGCTTCAGTTATCGATCAATTGTATCGTGGTTGACAGGAAATTAGGCCTGCTGGAATGTTAGCGGTATTTGAATCTTTAATTTCGTACCAAGTGTACACAACAGAGAAGCCTGTGCGTGTGGTTTTATTTAATGACTTATTGGTCACGAGCTGTGCTGGGCGGCGATCCACTTTTGAGTTTTGGTTAAATATTACCATTTTATTGCGTACAACTCGAGGGTGTTGGATAATTAAAACGAGTAGATTCAGATTGGATCAGCACGTCGATTGAGCACTGATCGGTGAGCAGATTGATTTATGGTTGGACAAGCTATGGTTGGAAAGGAGACCCTTGGAAGGCATTGGCTCGTGTTGGTTATTCGCAAGGTCGAACGTGAGATCATTGACTGAATGAAGATCACTAGAAATAGGGACAAATGAAGCGTTTTGACTGAAGGCTAACAATGAAATGAGAAAGACTTGCGGTCAAGTGCAGAATATTGCTTGAAAATGTTCGGATTCTCTTGAGAAAGACGACATCGAATTGCTTCAATATGCGGCTTAATTTTTGAAATTAGTGAGGAACCACGAACTCTTTCTTCAGAGGCTGTTCTTTTTAAGGAAAACCTTGTTTTGGATACGATCAGTTTGTGTCGACAGTGATTGATGGAGAGCCACTGAGTTCGTATACCATCATTATCGAGATTAAACGCAGAATAACTCCTGTTCCTTTGGACTCAACAGGCAATTGAGTAGCAGGGGCCTCTCTCTAAGGAACAAGCTGACTTTATATAATACCTGTCTTCCATCTTGCTGCTCTGTGCAACGGAGACATGGACAATCTCAAGAGCAGATGAAAAAGCCCAGAGTCTGTTCAAGAGAAAAGTTTTGCGTTTGCACTTGGGGAAGGCGATTCGCTTAAATCGATGAGCTGTAGAGCCGCATGAGCCTAGCCAGGGGGCTACGGATTCAATGCCTTAGAATACTTGGCCATGTAGAGTGTCTGTACCAGGCTCGAAGAATCTTCGTATCTGCCCCAGTGAGATAACACGTTAGAGGACGTTTATGAAACCGATGGCGGACACGTGTGAATAAGGAGCTCTACCAACGTGGCGTGCGTAATTGGAGTTAGCCGATGCCAGCTGTAGAGGTAAAGTTGTTGATTGTTAGTTGCGGCATCCAAGACTGTAGCCTTATCAAAGAAAGCTTCTGAGGAAGCAGGACTGGAGGTTGTTAAAGTTCGTCATACAACCTCTCTTTCGAACCGTTCACTTTACGTTGTTTTGGATGGCTTCAAGTATGATATCTCTTAAATAAACGCTGGTGTGCCCCAAGGCTCTGTTCTGTCTCCGAAACTCTTTCTCACTTTTTTCAATTACCTCCAGTCTGCTTCGTCTAATCTAATCCACTGCTTGGCTAATGATAGCACGTTCAGCTTTTCATATTCATTCCAAGACTCACGACCTTGCCCTTCAGCCGTTGAAGGGGAAGAGCAACATATGCTAAGCGCATTGAATCCCAACATTGACTGCATAATTAGTTGGGCTAGAGACGATGGAGTGGCGTGGCGTTGTGTGTTTGTGCGTCGACTCCTACGCACTAGGACCTCGGTGTCTGGGTTCGATATCCAATACGACCAAATATAATTTTCACGGCCTCAGCTCTATAACTGTCTAGAAAAGGCTTCTCAGGCCGTTCGGAGTCGGTGTACAACTGTAGGTCCCTTCCACTAGTTAGAGAACAATAGCACGCCCAACACGAGTGGTTGCTGAGAAGCGAGGTACTTGCCCTCTACGGGCTGTAGCCATCTATATATTATATAGAGACGATGAAGTGGCCGCCGTGATGTAGTGGGTATGTCCGTCAACTCCTTCTCTGGGTATCTCAATTTAGATTCTGACAAAAATAAACTTCATTTTCACGGTCCTGCCTCACAGTGCTCAGAGAGTACAACAAGCTTCTCAAATTTCGTTATTAGAAAACGGCGTAAAACAGAAACGGATCCTGGTCCAACTTCGACTGTAGCCCCATCCTTTATCATGTCCAATTTTGTCGAATTTTAATGCATAAACGCATCCGAATGAAAAATTATGAAATTTGCCAAATAACGTGACAACTGAGTGACAGATCGAAGGCTCTAGCTCTAACGATGCTGAACAACAAGTGCCAAACGTGACTACCCATCCCACTCTGGTTTGAATCCGCCAAAATTGTAACAGGTGCTTCCTTAACCATTCACTTACATCTACTATTTCCACCATCATCTTTTGACATTTCAACCGTAACCAGTGCACCCAAAGTGAATGCATTCGAGAGAAGAAAAAAAGCGTTCCATTACCATTACCCCTGCACCTGGTTAGGCATTGTTTTGTTTTGTCGAGCTTAGCTTATGAAATCATCGTGGTAAATGTCAAAATGTGTCGCCGCCAAGGCTGTTCTCTGCGCGATTGAAAAGAAATTAGTCATCTAACCTCAAAGGCATAATCCATTTGCAGTGACAAGCCCTTTCACTATTTGCCAAACAATACAAACTCTCACAACCACAAGCACACACAGACCGTGTCAAGTGACAGAAGCTTTGACATTTTACTATTGTTTGACGAAAAAAAAAATGCATTCATTCATTCGAGTTAATAATTGGCAACAGATACAGAGATTTGTTAACAAACCACAAGATAATCCATCTCTGCCTTGGAATGAAAACTATGAAAACCTCCAATTTTGACATATTAGAGCATGCGCCCCCCGTGAGCAGAAACACGGTTTCGCCACGATGACCTTCAAAGTGAACTCTTTACGAAAAATGTTATAAATTATGTGGATTTCAATTTGACAGATATCTGAAAAAGAGGAATTAATGTGTACGTTTTCATTAAAAAAATATGTGTATTCCGAGACAATGTATCTTTTGTGTTGAGCGCTTTCATTCAGGTGCGGAAATTTATGCTCCTCAAAGGTGATTTGCATTTAATATTTTCCATGTTTGGCAACGTTCGCGTTAAATATCCAAGTGAATAGCAAGAACGAAAGAGAAACAGACATGCAGACGCAGCAGCGAACAGAAGAAGGGAATGTGAGAAAAACTGCAACTGCCAATGAATCACACATCGCATCGGAGCGCTCTGACATTTGAGACACGCTTCGCAGTCGTAGATACTTGCAACTGCGCTATTTAATAAGTTTTCTTATGTAAGTCTTCCAAGGTTGTTGGCAGCACTCCGACACCGCACCTTTTGCACCGATGAAGCGGTCCATCTCGTCACTTTTTCGCGATGTGATCGTGCACACGATCGCAGAGTGAGAGGAGAGCGAGCGAAGTGAGACAGAGGAGTATGCGTTGCAAGGTCGTTTTGGGTTTTGGATTGGAACGAGTTGACAGGTCTCGGATTACTCACGCCTCGCTGTGAATATGGCGTGCAAATCTTTTGCTTTCAAAACTGACTGATTCTGCGTATGCGTTGCATATCCGCACGAGCTGCCTAAATTTGACAGATCGAGTGGGTTGGAGGTTCAACTTCAAGAACCAATCGTTTCGAGATCATTAGTCCGGAAGTTGAACTATAACATCGCACGTGTAGCCAGTACGTTTGATTTGAATTAATTGCATGTGTCAATTGGTTGAGTGAAATATTTGCACTCACTTGACGATGACGAGGTATGAAGATGAGTGCAAACGGAAGAGATTCATAATTGCCGCCGACAGGGTGCTGCTGGTAACGACGGTAGCATCGTGTTTCCTGATTCCGGAACGGAACGAGTGCGGGCGGATAGTATCGTCGGCCGACATCAGACAACTGCTAAGAGGGCTGGCGGCTTATTTCATTGTTGCATAGCTTTCGGTGATTATTTGTTGAAACAATGCGATGGGACTTAATTAGTTTTGTTACGGGTTGTGGGAGTGGGTGTGAATAATCGGTATGAAGACGATGCAAGTTGCTGTTCGGAAGTGGATGATTTTCATGATCGTTTGTCTTGTCTGGCAGTTGTTAGGCCACTTGGAGGATGGTAGTGCAGTACGAAGCGATGATGTAATGGGAGGAAGTCAGTGCGGCAGACTATGATGGCGGTCGATGTGTGGTGCGATGGGTGTTCCTCAAATTTTGACAGAGCTAGTAGTAGTCTGTAGGCAGGGACTTGTAGAGCGACAGACTTGTAGGCCTAGACAGACGCCTGTGGGTGCAAGTGCGTGGATAACTTGATCTACCGAGGGAATCTTTGGTTCACTCCTATTCAGGACATCTGAACACAACTCTGTAAATGGCCACAGGAAAGAAGTGATATTAGGGCCTTACTCAGTGCAAGGGAACTACCGCAGCAAATATTCGCGATGATTCACTTCGATCAGATTCTGCCAAAAAACGTCAAATCAAGTCAGATCATGAGCCCATTCAATTAAATCTTCGAAATTGCTAATACATTGCTCATCAACCGGTATGATTTATATTTGCATGTTAACAAGAGCAATTAAACTGAACACCAAGGCACCAACATTTGACAGGAATATATGGCTACAATGAATGCATTCATTTCTTGTGTCGGAATGTGTGTATCCATCAACTTAATTTAAGGCCAACAGTATCAGTTGCACAAGTCGCAACCTTGACTTAGCTCATGGTACTTAAATTGGGTCTGCTTTGTTATGCCGATTAAGTGAAACATAGCATTTTGTAAAGATAATTATCGCGTTTTTTTTTTGGTTTGTAGACTTCCAAGATTCGAAATTAGTCTGTGCGCCTAACTGAGTCTACTTTGGGGGCAATTAATCAATTTTATCAACACTGCGGTCGTTTTTTTTTTTCGTTTTTTGTTGGTTTTGTTGAAGATATGTAATTTGGCCTTCTGGCGTAATTCACGACCACTTTTGTTGTGGCACGAGTGTGAAGATGTGTACATCCTTTTTTGGATAATTTCTGGGCAAACACTTTAGTGAAGAAGTGGAACACTTAAAAGCCTCATGAGTATAGTGTTTGGATTTGATTGGTTTTAGAGAAGGAAGGACTAGGGATGGAAATCTGTCGCCCACCAAGGGTGAACCACGGATGTAGGCCCAAGGGCCTCCATCTACTGTCATGATGACTTTTGTGTTACTTTGAAAGAAGTGCGGCTATGTCACAAGATTCCTAGAGTCTCTCTTCGCTATTCGTTTCGATACCGATGTCCGCTCTCCCGATAGGCTCATTTCACCGATATTAGGTAGCTAGTGGCATTAATGCACTAAGGCCAAAGTCGGCCCATTGTACGTGGGTGTTCAGACAGAGAGAAGGAAAGATGAAGGGGGTTTATGCCAGCCATTTGGTACTCTCAGAAAATTTGACTAGCGCTTTGAATGGTGTTTTGCTGAGATCGTTGTTGCAACAGTTGCAAACGATCTCTTGGATGTTTTCCTCGACTTCTTCATCTAGGCAGCTTCTGCAGAAGTCGCTGGAAAATGGACCTAGTCTTTTTGCCTGTAGACCTAGTAGGCAGTGTCCGTTAATTATACCCACTGCACTTCTAATTAGAAAAATAAGATAGCTTGATCTTTTAGGATCAAGATTAGGCCAGATTTGTTTTAAGATTCGACATGTAATACCTGTCGACCATCTGGCGTGGACTTTCTTTGCGTAGAGATTATTGAGCTGTAACTAGGGCTACCTTTGTTACAAGAGATACTACAACTGGCTGTATAGTGGCGCGTTTAGCGAGTTCATCAGCTCTGCAGTTTCCCGGGATGCCTCTATGGCCTGGCACCGGATATCGGATATCTCGTTAAGAGATGAGCTGCAGTCGATAACTAATTTAGAGTTTTTAGCGAATGATGCCGGGGATTTAATTGCTGCTCCAGTAAAATTCGTCGATAATAATGACCGCAACAAAATCGCGATCCGCCATATTCAGATCCTCGCAGTTTTTGTCATAAATGACAGCTGTCAAGCATGTTTACAAAGCAAATCGTACTGCTTATCACTATACTCGTGGCAAGTTGAAAAGCACCAACCACACAGTGGCTCAAAAAAAACCCGTAAAAACGCCGAAGTAAATAAAGCAATAAAAGTGATATTTATAACAAACTACTCACAAACACCCTTAACGAGAGGCAATAAACAGGAGCGCGTTCAATAAGTAAACGGAAACGTTCGCCAAATATTGTGACGGCAAACGAAAATGGAAGTGCTATATTTAAAAAATAATGTGCGAAAAATGTACGAAAATAAATTCAATTTCATTCGTTTTAACGACCCGGCAACTCATCTTCGAGCGAATGGCGGGCATAAAATGCTCACTTCGACGACTCAGACGTGTGCCAAGTTAATAACAAAAGTGATAACATTTTTAGGACAACGACTTACGTTCGTACTTATCGCAAGATAGTAAATGTTGTGGTTAGAGTAGTTGTAAGTTTTACAAGGGAAATAAAGTAAGGTACAGCTGCAAAATGGTTTTTTTTTAAAATGGATCAACAATTTGGTTGTGTTTCACTATTTAGAGGAGGAAATAATTTTTCAAACTGTTCACCTGGCTGTTGCTGAGCACAAAGTCGAACACAGGGGCTTGTACTTTTCTGTTGTAAACCATTCTGAACAAACTCAATGAACAGATTTGTCAACTGTCAACTGTAAAATGTTTGTGGATACCGACGATTTACCTGCTCGCTTATTTTATTGATTCACAAAATACTGAGAAGATTGACAAGTTTAGCGTGGAAATAAAAGCTACTAATTTTTCTTTGTGTGATGAAATAGGCTGGCGCAGACCTAGCCCTCAACCAATGAGCCTCTGCTTGCTCTGGCTGGTTGCTTCCAATTACACCCTCTAAGTTTATTGAAATCCTTATCCATCGCCTTAGGTTCTTTGTGATGCTCTCGTACAGGCTCGGAGTCAGAGACTCTTCGGGCCGGAGCTTCAGCCTCCATATCGCTGTAAAGCCCGCACACTTCCTGGTCGAATCATCTTCTTCAGACCAAAGATCGCATGCAGAACTTTCCGTTCGAAAAAATGCAGGCCTTCTTCGTTCATTTTTTGAAATTGTCCATCTGTCTGCCATGTAGCGGAAACGGAACTGATGCTGTTTACCACGAAGACCAAGACACCAACCTTTAGGCTTCCTCGGCTCAACAATATTGCTCTCACGGCGTCATCCTGGGTCCCAAGCTCAACTAGAGCTCTCTAGTCTAATATAGAAAACCGGTTTAAGAAAGCAAGTGCAGCTTTTTACGCCTGTAGTAAGACTTACGGCAGAAGGTGGGGTCTTTGGATTTACACAGCTGTTGTCCATCCCATTCTTATCTACGGCTCACAGGTGGCCCGCCCTAGACAAAACATACAAGTTAAACAAACTCAACAAAGTCCTGAGATCGGTAGTAGTCGGAACTTCCGGGGCGATGAGATCATGCTTCACCAAAGGACTGTGCACCGAGAAGCGGGAGGTTGGTCAGCGAGACCGTATGGCCATAGCAGAGTTCTGCAACTCCTGCCTGAGCACCTAACCCCAGCTCCTACGGACTACATTAATCCCGAAATAAAATATAAATAAAATGAAATAGACTTCGACAATTCGGCAATGCCGATTTCCATCCAGAGAGAACTTGAAAATCCAATCACTCGCATCAGAATACCATTTTCTGATCTACACAGATGGATTTAAGCTAAACCACGGTGTAGGCTCGGTCTTCTCGGCAGATTTCAATATCTCCAATTCACAGCGCCTCCTAGATCACTCGAGTATCTGCCAAGCTGAAGTAATAGAAGTAGTACCTGACCTTATGGTAGAGCCACAGTGACAGGGTAATCACTTCGTCTAAATTGGTGCAACAGTGAAAGGAAGAACTCAATAAGGCCAGTAGCAGGTATAATATCCCTCTCCTCTGGATACCAGGCCACAGCAACATAGAGGGAAATGAGATTGCTGATGAACTGGCCAGGCAAGGAGCTTTCTGCAACGCCCTTACTGAGTTGGGGTTCCTGTCCTTATGTAGTAGAAGGTGAACTAGGTCATCCAAGTACAAAGTCTGTAGGAAAACCTGACCCTCATACAAAGAAAGAATGACTGATGACCTGCTCAATAGAAATCGCTCCGAAATAGTTAGAGTCGTGGCTGTTAGCACGAGACACTGACCTATAGGCATCCACGCTGCTAGGCTCTTAATACCGATCAACCCAAACTGTCGAAGTTGCATCGACACCCACTCAGAGGAAAGTCTGCCTTACTTTCTCTGTGACTGTCCGGCACTAGCCAAACCCCTCCTTAGTGACCTCTCCGAGATCGCTAACCAAAGCATATCGAACATAATCAAATTCCTAAACTCCACAGGCTGGATTTAGCTAACGCAGGTCTACGAGATTTGGTATCAAAACGGCGGCCAACTGCGCTACTTGTACCCGGTTTGAGCCAAATCGGGTAGGCACTTAAACCAACTGCCCTGTAGAGCACTCGGATGGTCAATGTCTTGTATTGAGTCAGCTTTATGCTACTGCATCAACGGTTGGCGTGTCTTGATGTGACGTTGGTGCTAATGTCGTTATGGACGAGTTAAACGAGTTCCCTGACTGCTCCCAAGTTCTATATATCTGCACATTGTGACGTCGCCATATTGTATGCACTTTCTTGAAGAGAGCAGTTCTTCGTTCCTCCCTCGTTCACCGCCGGCCATTTCATTTCAGCCGCTTCCGTCTCAGCGTCCACTCCCCTCAGCCAGAAAGAAAAGCTTAACCAGCAAACCTCCCAAGAGAAAGGTAAACAAAAAACTGATAAAGGTATTCTGAAATCGAATTAAAATAATTTCCCAAAAATCATGCATTTGAAAAGAAATTCCAAGTCATGTCGATCCCCTTTACTCCCCCACGCCGTCGACTTCGTGTCTACGTGCTGGCAAGCTTGAATAACTTTCAATTTTATTCTCCTCCTCGTCGAATTACACAATTAAAATACCAAATCGCTCAGATACTAGTCCAATTTTGTTTTCCAATCGAATTGCATCACAAATACAGGCACCGCCAGCAAACAACCTTGTGGCACGATTTTTACAATAAACTATTTTTAATCAAGCATAAAACATATTTCTATCGACTCGCGACTACCGTCGCTGCGCTCTGACGTGCCACGTTCACCATTCCATTGCGCTAATTCTGTAACACATTCGTTTCAGTGGATTGCGGAGCACCCCACATACTGGTTCGAATAAATAAAGATAAATTGTATCTCGGGTGAATGGGTGGCAACCTTCAACACTGGTGGGCAAAGCGCTCTCCACTTGAGGGGGTATGCCCGCGTTGAGTTTTTTCAACCATTCAGCGGCGACGTGGAAGACGACGACGATGAAGGTGGCAATGGTGGCAGTGGAAGCGGTGGCGGCGCCCATCGCCAACCGACACGGGCGATGTACATCGGTACAAAATTGAATTATCTTCAAATATCTCAATTAATATCCACCGTCTCGGGTTGAAGTCCATTAAATCGAGTAAAGATTCGCATGCATATGCATCGGAGATCTGAGAGATTTTATGCAATCGAATCGGTTTCACTTGAGATAGTCAATCGATAAGTCAAGGCCATCACCAGTGCCACTGGTGGAGCCGACTGCTCTTGTGGTCTACCAGTCACCAGGCGCCACAATTCGTTCGAACGCCATCACAATGGGATGTGAATTTGCTGCTATTGTTCCCTGAAATCGCTATGAATTAAACGCATTTCCAGATTAACGCGAGAGAAAAAAGATACACCGGCAAACTTCAGTCAGCGACTTGGAGGGAGCTACAAATATTTGCTTGGCGTGTGATGATCGAGTGCGATCGAGGAAAAATGAAGTGCCTGACAGGTGCCATGAACCGTGATTGAAATATCAAAGGAACCTCCCCGGGCACAGGAACGTTGGGCGAACACGGGCACGATGCGATTTACTTTGACGAGATATAATTGAAAAATTCACGCCCCATCAATCATGTAATCACGGCGCGTTCCTCCGATGTGCTCGATGCCGAGGCGCGGTGCAGTCACTAATGATCGATAAATTATGAGATAACTCTTGCTTGTAGATACGTTTTTTGCCTCCCCTCTCGGTCGCCTTTTGTAGGAGATGCTTAAAGAACGATTCAGCGTGAACTTTACGGGAAAGTGTGCACGGCGCGGCGCGGATGTGGTGTGTGCGGGTGCTTGTGTGGGAGAAGGTGGTCTGCTCTGAGCATCTGAACGGTGTCAGTGTGCAGTCTCGTTAAGCAAAGTGCAAGGGTGATGAAATGGCAATTTCTAAGATGAATGCTGGATGAAGTGGGTCAACTCTTTTTTTTTGCATGTGCAGATATAATTTTTGGATTGATTTTCTTTCCAGATTATGTGTGGATTGCTGTGGGATGTGGTGTATGGGTTTGACCGTAGATGACAATCGAGGTATCGTTGGGACTGTCACATTGATCAGACAAGTTATAGTAAATATGATGCAATTGTTTGTGGCTGTCGATAGGCGTGTGTATCAAGATGGCAGGTTGGTTGAAATTTGCATGAAAGTATGAAGCGTGGGTGAATGTTAGTCATAAAAATCACGTCAAATTGAGGGCGATGGAGCAGATAATGTTTGGTTGCTTGTGAAAATATGCATGAAATAGAGAAATAAACGCCTGAAAAGGTCGATTGATATCGGACGGTGGGAAAAAAATTCAAAAATACGGTAAAGCAAATGGATGAAGCCGTTGATAAGGGGATGCAACTAAATCTGATCGACTATGGATCATAGACTTTCAGATATGCACAGGATGTTTTTATGTATTTTTAAATGTTGCCTAAGTTGTGACTTTCTTCGACAAAATACTTATGTGATTTATGTTTATACAGATCCCAGCTAAAATGTGGCGACCCTGATATTAGGCAACAACAAGACAGGAGTTAAAATTGGCGGTATGTCAAAACAAATCAACCTTCGACTTTCCAAAAAAACTCCCCCTGTTTTTTAGGTGGACAATGGAAATCCCCTTGGGATGTTAGCATTTTCATGGATAGTCTGGTAGCCAATGGAATCAATCTGTCACAATACCAAACTTGTACCAAACTGCCGCCCATCACAAGATGCATGATCCAGGCGACTGTGGAAGCAACAACACTGCCCCCACCCTAGTGAACTACCTCAAAAGGGATACCCCACGGCATCTGCAAATTCTTGCTACAAAGAATAATAAGCGAACAAACAAAAAATCTCGAGATGCCCAAATCTCCAAATTGATCTGGCCAACACTAGATTCTGTTCGCTCTAAACAGCTGCTTTACCTAAACACTTCACATGAATATCTTGTCATTGGTGTCATTACAGATAGCTGCCTCTTTAGAGATCACGCCAGGAGACTAGAAACCATGACTAACGAATTATGTTGAAGGTGCATGGATGAAGAAGAGACCGAAAGCGTGCAACATTTGTTTTCTTCTGCCCAGCTCTGATGTCAAACAGATATAAATTCCTCGATCCGAGTTGCAATGCAATGGAACAGTCAGGTTTCAGTGCGAGTCTAACCACTCTGACAGCAAGACTCTAAGGGCTCAACAATAATTGGCTCATGTCATTAAAACGTCGTCAAATTATGAATTTTCCATAACCAATTGTCATTTACGTACGTATGAAGAGTCAATTCACTCCTACTTCAGTTAGAAAAAGTTAACGAAACTTAATGACATTTAACGAAATTTAACAAAACTTAACGAAACTTAATGACGCTTAACGAAAGTGAAGTAGTTATAATGGTCACAGTTTAGGTTGACTCAAATAGCAGTTTTATCACACTCCAACTCTCCGAAGACCAAACGGTGAAATGTAACATCAGATTTGTTGTCGTATCTCCTCTCAGGAAATCCGTAAATTTGACTTCGTTCTACATCCAGTTGCAAACTGAAGTCACTTAAGTATAATCCCCATGAAATTCCAGTTACCTCAAGGCGATGTCACCGGTAAAGCATGCCATATATTTTTTCCTGAACAAATTCATGGTCAGTCCACACCAACCTCCAGCAACTTGAACTGAATGAAAAATATGTGGTTTCATTAAAAAAAAATACCATCTTTATGAATCATCAGGTTTGACCCAAAATTGCAATGCATTCCACGTTTACCCAAAAAAAAAAAACGCCGTAAAAAAGGAACGAAAACACACAAGAACTGAAAAGAATTTGAAAATCTTCTCTCTCTCTCATGACATTCCTTCACTCGTCGACCCCAAAAAGAAGGCCAAAATAAGAAACGACATCAGTTAGCCTATTCTTAGAAAATATTCAATTAATAACCTCCTCTAGACGTCCACACACCAGCATTGTGCATCAAATGTCAACATTCGAAAATATCACAGAGAGAGAGAGAGAGAGAAACCGAGAGAGACCCCATAAAAAAGTGCGTAACACATGCATAGGCAACAAATCAAATTTTCAGTACGTGACCACCTTGTGAGCCACCTGTTAAATGACTGCTGCACTCGGCTCGGGCCTGATATGCATATTCTTTCGAAAGTCAAGTTTATTCGTCTTTTAGCTGCACAATTCGAGCACGTTCTGGCATAGAACCTCTCGTAAAACGCGGTCAAGACAAACTATAGAGGTCGACCACCACTGTCACCAGCACCGCCACCAGGACGTGGTTGCACATTACTCATACCCGGACCGCACCAGGTAGTCCACAGTCAAACGACGCGACGGCGACGGCGACAGGGAGTGTTGCGGTGCTAAGAACTCTTGCTTTTGTTTAAGCTTTCAATTTTCATATCATTCCACCTCATTCTCAAATCGCAATTAAATTTTAATCTTCCACGGTTCTCGTGCGGTAGTTTCATTAAAGAACAACCTTCTCAAAACGGGTCCATCGCTTGAAAGTGAATCACTCAAGGCAAACCGACCATGAAATTGCCATGAAGATACATCGTTTTATTCAAATTCATAAATCACAGTGTACCGCGTATGTGCCTAGAACCTGTCGTCGCATTCAGATCATTTGCCAATCCCCCGCCTCACATTAGCCGAGGTAAGTCGTGTGACGAACTGTCAGTTTGTCGGGCGAGCGAAAAACCCAATCCCACTGTGCCGCTCGACATGTGCCGCCATTCAATTCTGTTACCGATACCAAGGAAGGCCTGCGATCTCTTCTGATAGCCTTGAAGCAATTACCTGAAAGCCCGCAATGAGTTTATTAACACCTAGCCATAGCGAAATGTCCGCGATTATATCGCTGTAAAGCATTTTAAGAACACGCTGTTCGTATTTCGAGTTTTTTCTTTTACGATTCAGTTTAATCACTTCAAAGTAGAAAGATGTGCGAACGCCTCCCCACCTCCTGAGGATGGTGTCTACTCGTGTGAAGTACGCGACCGTGTGTGCGGGGGGCTTAACAAGTTCCAAACAATGTGCGTTCACTTCAGGAAGACCCCCGGTTCACACATTGGTGAACTTCTTTATCAAATGAGGAAGATTACAAGTGTGTACTGAGGTCTATTTGAGGCAAAAAAAAAATCCGTTCCGCAATTAGTAACGTTTATTTGTTTAATAAATTCTAAGCTGTGGTTCTTTTGATTCACTTAATGCGCCACATACAAACACGAAGCCAGCCGAGTTTAATGAAGGCAGTCGAAAGGTGTTCACAGGAAATGCCATGGTTTTTAACCTTGTGGTTGAACCTTTGGCTGAACTTTCGTGCGGTTTAAGTGCACTCAAAACCACATAAAAACAAATGCAAAACAAGTTGAAAAATGAAATTAAAGACACCCTAATTGTTTTCAGTTACAAATGCGACGGGACGATTAAATTTGAATTCATAATGCGGTGCGAAGAAATTTGGAGGCTTAGGGTGGACCTGGAATTTAGTAAATTGTTTGGAAAACTGGTTAAGATTGCTATGAGACCTGGTATTGTCTTGTATAAATAACCACTAACCGTGTGATGACTGACATCGGGTCAACATGTTGCTAAAATATAGTTCTGTTGCGGTTTTGACATCTCGTTTGGACCATCATCGAGGCGGTGGCTATTTTTCTCATTTCATTGTCGAATGTCACGAATGGATCTAGCGGTACCATGGATAACTTAGATCTACAATTCCGAGTCTGTGGGGCAAGGCAACAGGGGAAACCTGAGAAGGACCGCAACCAACTTGGAAGCTCGAAATCGGGCCAACTACAGAGGTTTGTTGGAGTGTTGGCGGGCGGGCTGTGCCACACAAAGAAGGACAAATATAATAATTGGACCATTACTCTTTGAACATGAGTGCTACCTCTCGCGATATAATAATTCAGTATGTCAATATGTGACCGTGATTTCAATAAACTATGCTACCTGCTTTAAATAATTTAATTACCGCATGAGTCATTGCCTGCTCGGTGAGCTCAATCCGGTCAGATTCTGAGACTTAAGGATAGTATCAAGAAGCCCGCGACCAGTCAGACTTAAGAAGCAAATCAATCCAACAAAACATTCTCTTTCAAATGTCTGATTTGAACAGGATCTATCCAACAGGATATCGAACAGTCAATCCAACACATAATTGCAGTCGCTGAATAGAATTCATATACAAAAGTGAATGTCTGAGTCTAATTCCGACCCGCCTTTGCTAATCAATTTACAAACGCCAATTAATGGCTTTGTAATTGTCAATTGACATGCTCAAGGCGATATTCACTGAAATTAGTGCATTATTACATGAATCAAGTGCACTAAACTATGCACTCGTTCAAAGCTCACACGCCGAGCACATCGGTAAGCAACTGCTTTCATGTGTAACCAATTGAGTGGTGCTTCAGAAAATAGCTTTTGCTCTGCTCGATGACCTTCTTCAAGGTACTCCGGAAAGTATGAACAATATCAATGGCTGCACACAGCTGTCATTTGCATTTGATTCTGATTCTGTGATCGATGGCTGTATTCGATGGGGAAATAGTACAAAACTGTCAAAAGTGACAGATGTTATTTAATTGGCGACTTTTGAAAAGCGGTCAGTGAAAGGTGTATGGACAGCATGAGGGCAGTGATGAAATGAATTTACTTAATGCCGTCCACAAGACGACACATAGAGTATTTGGATCATGCCTGAGACCTTCATGCTTTATTAGATCCTATTTATGACAGACGTCATTAACAAAGAAGGTGGACCAACGATCGAATGAAAGAAAAAAATGTCGTAGAGTTTGACAAGTCGAAAAAAAGCTTGTTTAATCCATCAACCCATCAAAATATTTTCTTACACTACATCAGTTACAAAACAATGACATGTCGTCTTTCAAACAACGAGTGACATGTATACACCTTATGACATTCACTGACATTACACACACACAGTCGCTTGGTGAGCTCACACAATTTTTTGACAAGATGCAAATGATCATCCACGAGGAAGTTGAAGAACTTCGTTTCGTGTTGAATATTCAGTTAACTTCATTATTCATACTTAACCGCAAATCATCTGTTATTATTCCATTCAATGACATCTCTGATGTGTGTGATGTGTTCTCAAACAAACCACGCCACCTTAACGGTAATTGCCTGTCATCAGCAGCAGCAAAATGGGAAAAAACAAAAACAAACCTAAAACAGAGTCTGTTGACTTTTGCAGCCGACTACATAGTGATGGCCAATTCCTTAGTGTGATCTAAGGCTCTGAGGCTGAATTCAATTTGAATAATTTCATCGATGGCATAGGAGAGTTTACTTTTCCGTAACAAAACTCAAGCCTTACATCATCAGTGAAATTCACCGTTAAATTCGTTTTAGCCAAAAATTCTTGTTTTCATTTGTGAGCCCCTCTCTTGTCACGACCTCAAGCGTCGGTGAATTGGGCTTATTTATGTTCACTGTCATCGGTGGAAGTTCGGCCAAAGACCTGGGGGTCTATGAGGTGGTTCTTCGATTTGGGATATGACTCAAATCAGCGCAAGTGTATGTGTTTGGTGCCATTGATACGTGACATACATGTTGTTCGGTGAATTTAGGCTCAGGTTCAAGAGTTATTATGCAGCAAGAATATTTACATATTTGCTAGAAATATTCTGACAACTATTATGGTTCGTTGACAACAATTACCCATGCCAAAGTGAGAGGGTACACAGCCTTGGAATTGCCAACTTGATGGCTAAGATAAAAGAGTCTACAGTGCGGTGAACTATAATAAGACCGGTACGCGTGTTGAACATACGTATAAGTAATTGTCTGGTGTCTCTTGTGGAGTAACGACAGTGAAATATGGTTTTAATTTGTCGGCAGGGTTGGTCTTGGCTGTACAATAATGTTTGTCAACCGAAAGGTGAAGGTTTTTGACGGGTTCAACATGAATAATAAAACTGCGGATCTGAGAATTTTGAACTGGTTTTGCGTGTGGAGCTTTAGAAATAATTCTCAAAGCAGCGCTTATGGATTTTTGTAGAGTCTTGGTTGCTAAGGGAATGGACGGAGTTTGTTCTCTGACTTGGATCTCTTGGCTGCCATGTACTGTAACGTGCTGTTGAATCTGCTGGGTGGAATCGAAAAATCGATCGAATCCTAAAAATTGACAATTAAAAACTTTGACAGATGTGTCTGAGAACAAGGTGTGCTGCGTGTCTATAGAAGAAAGCTTTTTGGCTTGATGTGACCATGGGAACGAAGGATTCACAAGTTTGTTGCTGAGGGAAGAGTGCAAAGACAGTGAAGCTTGACACAATAACTGTATCCCCCAGAGCACGTACAATGCCGTAATTTTGCTTGACTGTACGTTTGAAATGTTCACGATATTTTACACAAAAATGCTCTGAGTGATGATGCTCATTTTGCCTGACAATATAAACAAACAAAATTGAAGTGGAATTGAACGGGACAACCACTCCGTAAATAATGAGTAAGAATTTGGTGCTGATTTTGGGTCAACAGTGTCAGCGGCCTTATTTAGTTGTTTGCTTAACTGTCTTGTTTTAGCAGACATTATTTGTAAAGACATGGGGGCGAGTTGTCCTGCTGAAAGGGGGAAGCCACATAGTGCTGGCGCATTATGGACCATTGCGATCTTTTTTCGGGACACGTCGATTGATGTGATTAAACACATTTGTTTTTTCTTCTGACTATATTAAGGATGTTGGTCTTGGCTGTGCAATAATGTTAAGGATGGGATCAAGCTATATGCTGTGTTACGATCACTAACAGAAAGTATATGAGTTGTTATTCGAAAAATACAGTCGCCATCTTGCGGAAGGTTGAAGTGGCATAAAGGATGCACCGAAACAAAACTAGGCCTATTGTGGCGATTGTGCTGATTTTGGGTCAACAGTGTCAGCGGCCTTATTTAGTTGTTTGCTTAACTGTCTTGTTTTAGCAGACATTATTTGTAAAGACATGGGGGCGAGTTGTCCTGCTGAAAGGGGGAAGCCACATAGTGCTGGCGCATTATGGACGATCTTTTTTCGGGACACGTCGATTGATGTGATTAAACACATTTGTTTTTTCTTCTGTCTATATTAAGGATGTTGGTCTTGGCTGTGCAGTAATGTTAAGGATTAGATCAAGCTATATGCTGTGTTACGATCACTAACAGAAAGTATATGAGTTGTTATTCGAAAAATACAGTCGCCATCTTGCGGAAGGTTGAAGTGGCATAAAGGATGCACCGAAACAAAAGTAGGCCTCTTGTGGCCATTGTTCATAGAGATGATGGCAAATTTCAACGAATTGAAGACTGAGACAGCTTATTTTGATATTTGACATTAGGCATGACGTGACAGGCACTTGGGATGTAATGAACTTTAAGCCTGTCTTCACATACCTTAGTCAATCTTTACTTTGTCAACGAATGTTGCGTTTCTGCAATGATTTAAATTAACCTCTTGTTGAGATTAACTTGTCAGAGTCCGAGGTAAATGTGCATTCTTAACCTGTGTGGGCTGAGACTTGGAATTAAATCAAAATCAAATGTCATAACTTTTCTCTACTGATTTAGACTACCACCACTTGTTGGATGACCCCGATACATGTACATATGTCCTGATTTTCTTGGAGAATGTGAGGTGCACACTGGTTAGATATAGAATTGAATTATATATCAGGAATATGGCAGTTTTCCATAGAAATGCAACATTTTACTGTTAATTTAAAATCACACCTCTTATTGGATGTCACTGTCTTTTTTTTTTGTCGGATGTTTTTGAACGCTGTATTGGAGCACTCAAAAACTGGTCCATTGTAAATACATGTCAATGTATGCTCCTGGGATCTGGTATGAGGCATGGTCGACATTTGACAGATATGGCATTCCATTAATAACCTCAATTCTCCGTGCAATTAAATATATCAAACATTTGATCGCACAGATTGATACTTTGTTGTGTTTTAAAATTAAACCCGGTTTTTCAAAACAAATTGTAGACTAACGCGACTGCTTCGACAGATATATGCACTTTACTTCGCAATCAGACAGACGTGAAATATGTGAGCTAATGCGCAAAAAGTCTGAAGTTCAAATGCACAGAAACGCGTCAAGCAGGCAAGGCAAAGTCTTCGAAGGCTGTCTATGCTCAACTTTGGTAACCACACACTTTAATTGCCATGCATGAGGCCAATAGTTCAAAATTGTTTTGCAAATAATTACAAGAAGCTATTAAATGAGCTTTTGGACTCCTCCTTAACTGAGTAAGGAAAGGCGAGACAAGCCATGGCAAATTAAGTCAATTATTGCAGCACATAACTGGTTTTTAATTCCTTTTATAAATCGTGTGCATTGTTTAATCACTCAGAGATGTTGTCTAAGTGAAGAAAGGTGAGTCTTCAAACACTCTTCCTCGTTGTCTCAGCACAATTTGATCTCAGCCAACATTCACGAATCAAGGTCAGTCCCTCATTTGCCAAACACAAAACAAAACAAAAAAAAAAAAGAAGTCAAATCACCATCTTCCTCAGCAACATACATAAAAATTAAGATTCATTCGAATTCTTTTCGACGTTTTCATTAGCATCCACCTAAAACGGGCAAACACAAAACACCAAAAAAACTTGTTAAATAACTCACTTAAAATTCACAGAATAAAATGAAGTTCACTCAGAATTTTCGTCTTTCGCTCTCGGTCGGGTTCTGCCGAAATTTATTTATCGATCCGGTTTCACACAAGTCTGGGTTATGAGTATCTCTAATCCTTAATCGTCTAGAGATTCGCACTTTGCGGTTGTTTTTTTTCCAACGTTTTGTTCCAAAGACTGTTCTCACTTCACTTCAAGACTTTATGCAACTATTCGTCTGCTTCACACAATCATAAGCCTCACAGTCCACGCATGTAAGTCGTGCAACGGAAAAAAATGACTGACACTTTATTAACAAATAATCCTCGACGCTTGCAATTCTCACTCTTTCAAACTTTTAATCGCATTTAACAGATGTGCCAGCCAAAGAAGAAGAAATAATTTTGTAAATGATGGCAAGACACTCGGCTGCGTGTAGTAATTCGGTGAAAAAAAAAAAAAACGTATTTTTTTTTGGTTGCAAAATGAGTGCAGAAATATATACACAATTTATTTATTTTGTTTTTTTTCGTTTTTTTTTTTTTTTGACAACCGCTTATGGATGCCGCGGTGCAAGAGTATGGTTGACAAACCAAACTTTAAGGTGATAACTGCGGCGACACTTTAAGTCACTAAAACCACTGTGATTCGAACCGACAACGATGACACAACGGACACAATTAACAGATACGAGTGGATTTTCTTTTTTTTTCGGACAGCAGTAGCAGTAGCACAGCAGCGTAGCTATAGCAACAATAACATGGAAAAGAGATCCACAAACAAGCAACCTACGGTCTACGAATTGAGCAGCAAGGCGTCCGCACTCGACAAGGTTGAAAATAAAACTAACTAACGGAAGATACGACCAAAAGACACCTAACATAGGTTTTAAGCAGCGAAAAAAGCGTACACAACATGCATGTGTCTAGATCGCGAGTATCTGAGAGTCATAGTACACATATAGTGGTGCTTCACTGAGACTTGGCTTTGACTTAAAGTTAGGAGAGCTGTTGGAGCACGTAGTCCGGCGGCGATATTTTGAAAGCTTAAGCGTTCGCGGGCTTTTCTGCGCGATGAACGATTTCTTGTGCTTTTTGCCATGCCATGGTGTGACTTGTATCTGCTCTGCTCGATCTTGGTTTGTATCTCGCAGCGAAGCAAGTGATGTGCTGAACGCCAATGGAATTGTGTCATTTGGCGTCGGTAGCAGAAACGACGACTTTGGGGGGTTGAAAGCGTCAGCAGTGTTGCCAGTGTGAACGAGTTGACTGGGTACTGGGTTTTGAACAATGATGAGCTCGTGAACTTAGTGAAGTGGGGGAATTATTTTTTGCCGCTGATATCCTCTTTGGGACATTTCTGTGGTCGATAATGTGGATTTGCTTAGTCTGGGTTGTAGTTGATTCCTTTGGTTGGTCGACTTTTTTGGTTTTTCGAACTTGAAGGTGATTTTCAGAATTCATTTTTGGTCAATGACTTTTTCTTTTCTTTCTTTCGCGTCGAATTCGTAAACTCGCGGCGCTGGAATGTGAATTTGTTCAAGCATTCATTTGTTATGAGAGGAGACGAGACTTGTAATTTACATGTGACTGCCGTGGTTGGAACGCACTTAGACAATTGTACTTCGTGATGCCAGCAACCCGGTAACAGTTGCTCCTCCGATTGTCAGAAGGCCTGTTGTTGTTTTTTGTCGGAGATTTTTTAACACTACACTGGAGCAGTCAGACTCAAAAGCTGGTCCATTGTTTTACCAGGCAACAACCAACATTTACTGAAATTGCATGGTATTTCGGATGATGACCTGCAGGCGCTTCTGTGATAAGGAGCCCACATCAACAACTCTCACCTCATCAGCAGCAAGAGGAAGTGCTCTGCAGTGTCGTCGTCTTCTCCAAAGGCGTTGCAGAGGGTTTCGTCGCTTAGGCCAAGAACATTTAGGTGCTTGGCGAAAGTGTAGTGGCCCGTTAGTAAGCCGATAAGTCGTCTGCAGTCTTTTCTGTTAAGAAATAACAAGAATGTCGCGGATTACAGACATTACAGACATTAGGGAGCATGCGCTTGGTTTGTCTACATTCTGGGGAGTCATGGCACCTCCGAGAAGCCCAGCCATCGATGGAAGCCCTAACCGACGACGCGGGTAGTCCCAATGCAGGTTTGGGTCCTAAGAGTATCTCCTTTAATCCCTGTCTAGCAAGTTTATCGGCGATCTTATTTCCCGTGGTGGCCCGGGACCCATATAAGTTTTACCGAATTGAACCTGCCGACCCAATTCAGAGAAGACTTGCATTCCTGGACTACACTGTAAGTGGTTAAAGGGTTGAGTAGGTCCTTAAGCATAGCTTGACTGTCGCTACAGACACAAATACTTTGCCCCTTTTACCAGTTCGTCGAAATATAGTTCGTGGCCATTAGGATCGCATAGGTTTCCGCTTGGAAGACCGACACAAATTTACCTAACGACGTGCGCAGTCTAATGTTGTCGTCCTCCACGAAGGCGCCAGAATGTTCCCTTCATTACGACTTACAAGATATACCTTGAATGCGAATCCATCATGTAGGCGACCACTTGACATACCCAGGACGAGCTGGTTGGACCAAGTCGAAAAACTCGCCTGGTTCCGCTTGGGCATAACTCCTGATGAGTTAGAGTCTATCGGCAGAGTATCGATTGATCTGGAGTTCTGCGTGGAGACCTGCAGATTTCTCCGCGACCATGCGGGTCAGAAGATTATGACCCGCATACTGCAATTGATGAGTAGCCACATCGATTTCGCCTTAACTGACCTTCAGCAGTGACTGATCAGCTCCCGGTCCCTGAGATAGTCCTTCAAAATCCGTTGGAGGTACACTGGGATGTTGAAAGTGTCCTCAAGCGCGCTCAGCATGTTACTTCATCTGACTGAGTTGAAGGTGTTTTTGACGTCCAGAGGTGCCAACAGTACAATCTGCCTCGGGTGGCGGTTTCCCTGCTGGGTGATTTGGGTGGCTTTGGCTAGTTCTTCTATCGTAGAGTGGCCTTCCCTGAAGCCGTGCTGCCTTTCGGACAAATCTCCTGCTGCCTGTACTGCAGCGGTGAGTCCATGGCCTGACCATCTTTTCCAAAAGCTTCTCTGTAATGTCGAGCATACACAGAGGTCTGTATGCAGATGGGGAGTCTGGATATCCTTTTCCCTTACTGCTTAGTACCAAGTAGTTCCAGCTCTTGAAAAAGAACCCTTTCTCCAAGCAGCTGTTGAACATGTTGAGCAACAGTTCGGGACACGTTATGTCCGTCACCCGTCAGGCCCAGGGGCTCGTTTATTGAACGAATTCAACGGCTCATCTCAACTCTTCTGGACTGAATGTCGATATTTCCTGTCGTTGGGCAAAGATGGTGTCGTTTGGTCGGACTGGTTGAGTTGGGAAAAGCGTGTCCGCTATGTGTGCCGTCTTTCCTTCATTCAGAGTTGGCCATGCCATCATGTAGTTAATCTTTGAGTTGATGTCCAAGTTGCCACAGCAAATGCTAACGCTTAGGCGAACGAAGTCGCAGGTAGACACAGCAGGTTTTTATTTCTCGTTGCAAATCGTATTGTTTTTTTGAGTGACTATGAACCATTTCAGCAGTCTCAGCACTTCAAATGGAGATATACTCAAAAATCACTCTCATTCGTGAGCACAAATGTGTGCTTAAAAATAAATATAAGAATCAAACTGGTTTTTGGCATAAAACACACACAATTGTCAAGTGGTTCCTATTCTTGAAATGCAAACAAATCAAAGCACAAATCAGCACTCAGCTGTCAAATTAGGTGTCGTTGAACAAAATGAACTTTTCAAACAAGCACCATTCAAGAAGCCTTCCGTTTCGACTGTGGTTGGGATTAGACACACACATCGGGGAAGGAACACATTATGAATGTTTCCGCAGCACTTCACCAACGACGACTGTTCATTGTTGCAAAAGAGCTCGCGGCAAAGGAAGCCTGGAATATTCTACATAATCCAGTTGATCATGTCTAGATTGTTGAGTCGCGTTAAAAAATGCTCTTTGAGCTTAACGATAATTACAATCCGGGAATAACCGGAAACATTTGTGCAAGATTCGTCAACTGCAGCTGAACTACGGGCGAAAAATAGAACCGATTTGTCATCAGCGCTTGTCCCATATTTTTAACCGCTTAACATCACGGAGTTGATCTTGTACGCTAGCCGAGTATTCTGACTTCACTTTTAATGTCTCTGATTCTCACTCAGCTCCGTTGTGGCGCAGATCCTATCCGCTTGTCTAGTGCATGTCAAACACGGTTTAACATAATTTTAGACGCAAAACACCATCGCCGTCACCATCCGAAATGTGAGTCAGACAAAGAACAATTGCCACCTCCCGCCGCCGCCGCGTACCGCTTGTCCACATGCAGTGGCCAAAGCTTTGCGAATTCCTTTCGGTGACGAAGCCCACGATGGTGCTCAGAACTTAACCACACTTCAAGTGACGTCAACGAGAGCGCCAAGCCAAAGGCATTACATCATCTGGAAATTTTTCGATCCACCACCTCGGACCGGTGGACTACAGATTTCGGTAAGATTGGGTATCTCACGACCTGCTGTGCGTGTGTGTGAATCCGTCTCGTTGCGGTTTCGCTTTTGTTCTTGACTCTTGGCAGAACCAGATTATTGTGACGACTCTTGTTGTTGTTGTTGGTGTTCAGAGTTTTTGTTTTTTGCATCCGAAATTGCTTCCACGGGTACCTGCACGGGCTGCTGGTGGTGGTAGTCGGTGAGATTCACAAAACGAACCTAATTAGCTGAGGAGGACTGATTTGGTGGCTTGGGAATTAAGTCTCCTCTGGTGGGATTTGGGGATCGTGGTTATTTATAAATTTTTTGATTTCTGCTCGCCTGAAACCTGTTCTGGACTACTCAAGTGCGGTTGTCAGACAGACGAAGACGCATGGACTTGCAACCGGACGGCGGTAGCTAGAAGCACGCTGCTTCGCACTTAATCGAAGTGGAAGCTACGATGTTGTTTGATTTTGTTCATCGGCAGACGCCTCCGGTAGTGATCGCGTTTCAAAACAAAAATAAATGGTTTTCGTAGTCATGACAAGCGGGCATTTGGGAAGTACATTTAAGTAGACAAGCGGGGATCAGGTTAGAATGACTAAACAGAGAAACCCTGCGTACACACGTTATTTCATTGTTCAATGGGAATGTGATGATATAAACCAGATGCGAGAGTACGTTTTTGCGTGATTGAATCGGAAGTTGACGCGAATTTTTTTCCCCGCTTGGGAAGTACATTGGCTTTATTTCTCGCAGAAGGAAATGCCTGCAAAACACTGACACCCACAAACGGTGATGAAGATGCGAGTTCAAGTCGATGATGTACCGACTGATTGATGATGAGTTGAGTACTTGCAAGTTATGAAGCTTGTGTTGCGCAAATACCAGCAAATTGGAACTGTTTTGTCAGTAAACGATGTTTGGGAAGCAGTCTTTTGACGAAGAAATCATATGTATACAGGAATAAGCTTGCGGAAATATCTTACAAAAGTTTGGGTATTAAACTCAGGTCGATAGGAACATTCTTGAATCACCCTTTGCATTGTCGCTTACGATTTCATTAAGAGATTTAGTTCTTGTTGGGTTTCGTGTTGACAAAAATGCAACCCAGTAATGATTGATAAAAAGAGCTTAACGTGGAACAGCCAAATAATCAATGGCAGTGGAATTCTTTTTTCAAATGTTTATGTAATCCACTTCTAAAAGAGGAAAAGATATAATGATAGGCATCTAAGCGCATTTAAACACATTCCCATAAGCCAGCACTAATTGACAGTTATGCTGCCATTAATGCAATATCGGCTGTCGAGATCAAGTCCAAGCTGTTCGCATGCTGCCGCGAAGTCCTTAATGTTCTTAACACGCAACATTCCACTCTACGTCCAGGGTCATAGGGACACAGTCGGCAATGATTCAGAGGATGAATTTGCCAGGAAAGGGGCGGAAACCGACTCATATCAGCCAATAGTATGTATTAAGCCACGCCTGCAGGTGTCAAGAAAAATGTGGATAACGCAATCAAAAAGTGTATAAGCGAATAAAGTCCTTAACCAAATGTGTGACCACTCGGATTCTGTGGCCCAAGTTTTATTGTGCAAAATCCGAGAAATGCCAAAAGTTGAAAGTTGGGATGGTAGTTGGAGCAATAACTAGCTAAGGGTGATTTTTTAGCTATTATCTTTTTGGCAACACTAGTTTAAACAGCTGATGCACGTTTCGTGTTTTGTTTCACTGTCAAACATCTTCAGTTTGGTTTATAATTTAATCATGAATCGTCTTACAAACGAACAACGCTTACAAATTATTGAATTTTATTATCAAAATGCGTGCTCTGTTAAGAAAGTTCATCGTGTTCAGCGACGAAGCTCATGTTTGGCTCAATGGGTACGTAAATAAGCAGAATTGTCGATTTTGGAGTGAATATCAGCCAGAAGCATTGCAAGAGTTACCAATGCATCCAGAAAAAGTCACAGTTTGGTGCGGTTTATGGGCTGGTGGCATCATTGGACCGTACTTCTTCAAAGATGATGCGAATCGTAACGTAACTGTGAATGGTGAGCGCTACCGTGAGATGATATCCAACTTTTTTTTTGCCCAAAATGCAAGAGCTTGACTTGCATGACATGTGGTTTCAACAAGACGCTGCCACATGCCGCACAGCACGCGCAACAATGGACTTATTGAGGGGCGAGTTCGGTGAACATTTTATTTCACGTTCGGGACCGGTCAATTGGCTGCCCAGATCGTGCGATTTAACGCCTTTAGACTATTTTTTGTGGGGCTATGTTAAAGCTCATGTCTATACAGACAAGCCCGCTTCAATTGACGCATTGGAAGACAACATTGCAGCATTTATTCGTGAGATACTGGCCGAAATGTTGGAAAGAGTATGCCAAAATTGGACTAAGTGGATGGACCATTTGAGGCGCAGTCAAGATCAACATTTGCATGAAATAATCATCAAACATTAAATTATATGGACCGTACTATCGATTCAAATAAAAATTTCATGCATTTTTCTGAATTTTATGTGTTTTTTTTTGAAAAACTTTCCTATAGCTTTTAAAAAATCACCCTTTATAATATGAATGATGGAAAAAAAAGGTGAAGGCTTAGAATTTTTAGTCTCTTGCTTGGCTCACTCGCTCTGCGGAAGCTCTGAATATGATGCTTACTTCAGACTTCAGATAGAACTCACGGTAAAAACGGTTAATCGCGGCTTAATATTAAATGTGATTCACTTATCGCAATGAAACCATACTTAATTGATTGGAAATAAGCTTAGCGTGCTTACGTGGAAAATTAGTTTCGTTTGACAATGATACGCGTGCTAATTTTCAAATACAATTTCGTGACTTTATCGAATCGTGAATTCGTATACAAAAAGGCAAGGAAGTGACCTAAGCTGTCCTGAAATATGTCTTACAATGGGTCTTACAACATGTCTTACAAGGGGTCTTACAATGAGTCTTACAATGGGTCTTACAATGGGTCTTAAATTACATTCATATATTGCATTCGAAAACGCTTTTCGTTTGTAGCCGAATAAATTCGCGGGTGCACATCGCATGTACTATGCAAGTGAAAAAGTGAAAGTTGTTAGAGCCCTACCTACCTCAAGGACGCCTGTTTGGGCCCCTGAGGGTTCCCCTACCTATCCCGAAGGACACTTGTTTGGGCCCTTGAGGGTTCCCCTATCTATACTCAAGAACGCCTGTTTGGGTCCTGAGAGGTCCCCTACCTAGCCTCAAGCACACCTGTTCGGGTCCTTTGGGGGTTAGCGGAAAATATTTGCATAATAATAATATAGCTAAGTAAACATATGTCCCGAAACCGAATTCAGGCTAGCATGTTAATTTGTGAGATGAGAGTCATGACTCAATATGTAATCGCTTTTCAATTCAATATGATGAATATGTGTAAAAAAATAAAAAAAATAAAAATGCTTAAATATATTAATGTGAACATACTGCACAGCTGTCCCCTTTTGCTAGTCTTCGGTGGGTAGCTTGCGCTTGTGGCCATTGGTGCTGCATTTGTGGCTGCATGTAGCCTCTACCGACCCGAACCGCGAACCGTAATTCATGGGCGGAGTTGGCCGGAGTGTAAATCGCTTGTGCACAAATCCGAACCATAATCCATGGGCAGAGGAGGCCCGATTTTAGTCGCAATTAGTTAAACGCAAACACATGTAAATCGACGGATAGTGGGTGGGTGTCAATTAAAAAAATATATATACATTAGACGACGGACGATGCAAGAATATGACCGACACCCACAAACAAGATTCGATTGAGGAAATATCTCTCGTCGCTCCAATATGGAATGCGCCACCGCGCCAAATCACAATTGAGTCGGTTAATTGCAAGGGCAGAGACTCCGAGTGTGTAGTAGTTAGTAATTTTCGTACCGGTGCATGCCTTTAGCCGAGCATGATTCAATAGGCGCATCAATCTCAAGCATGCATACCAAAACTTTCGATCAAGGGTTATGTAGGAAAAAAAATTGGTTGGTGGGTGGTAGTGGGTGCTAGTCCGGCAAACACTTGCATTTGACGACGAATGATGCAAAAAAACGTTGCCCCACATGCATCATGTTGCCCTCAATGCTTCTCTGTCAGTGGGTGTTGGGTAAGTGGGTACAAATTGGTCATCTCATACAGGATGGATGTTCCGTCATATATGCATACAAGTTGGTCATCTGATACATGTTCGATGTTATATTATACACTCTACATTGCTCATCATACATGTTGGTGGATCGATGGGCGGTGGATCGATGGGTGTGGTCTCATGCATGTGGGGTAGGGGTTAGGTGCCGAATAAACTTCAGAAAAAATTTCGCCCATTTTCTTAATTTTTCGTATTTTGTTTTAATTTTTTGGGGTTGGCGCTTTTCGAGGGCTATGGAGGAGGGTGTCTTTGACGTGATTTGATGGCTTTAGGGAGAGCCTAAGGCACTTCTAAGGATTTTTTTCGGAGTTTAAGTTCAATGTGTGTACTTTTTTGGCTATTTTTCAAACAGTTTTTGTTCTGATTACAAGAGAATCGAATGCAACGAAGTCTTCGGAATGATTTTGAGAGTAGTTGGAGTGGAAGTGCGCTATGCATCGTGCGCTGTCGATCTGCCCACTGTTTCTTATACATTTGGTGACGTGATGTGACGTGAAATGTCGCTTGATACTGATGTGTTACATGCGAAGATGCTGTCAGAATTGTCATGCCCTTGATTCTCCCAACTTCCTTCAAGTTCTTGTTTGACATTCACGCTCGTTTGGCTTGTTTTTATCTGTTCAGACAATGCCACTGCTGAGTGGATTAGGAGCAACTTTGAAGCACAGTGAAAATTGTCACTAGTGGAGGAAGGATCTTTCTCGAAATCTTACATACTCCGAGGGTTCTTTCCACAAAGCCTCGAGTTTGCATTCGCAAAAAGGACGACATCAATTAAAGCACAGAATGAGGCCCTTAAGGCAACCACATGGATGTTCACGTAGAGGACGAAGAAAGGGGCACTTCTTCACCTTGCGCTCGCCTTAGATGATGGCTCCATTAAGGTTTTTTTTTGCAATTTATATTACAGACACCACTCGTGTTGTGCGTGCTGTTGTTCTCTCACGGGTGGAAGGGAGCTACAATTTTTATGCCGACTCCGAACGGCCAATCTGATAAGCTTTTTCTAGGCATTTATACTCTTTGAGCATTGACAGTGACTCGAAAGATGTGGGGCCGTAAAAAGTATTTCCTGTCGTACCAGGAATCGAACCTAGACACGTAGGTCCAAGTGCGTAGGAGTCGACGCACATACCCACAACGCCATGGCCACCACAGCCGCGTTTGGAACTGTACAGTACGCATTTGTCAGGAATTGCATTGCAGATGAGATAATCAACTCTCGAGCTGATAATACCCTAGGCAGGCACTTGTTTATCATTGCTCTGATTGATCCGTAAAAATATTATCCAATGATTACGCGCACTTGTGTGAGTGAATCAGTGTACCCTGTTTATTCTTTTCTTTGGACTGCACTTTGATACAAAAACGCTGTCAAAAAGTTTTAAGGGGAAATGAAGCTGGAAGTCTACGGTCTGAGCGTTTGGTCTTTCTAAATCGAATTCATTGAATCATTACAGGTACGTCCTGACTGAGACCATCTCTTAAGGCTTCCTATACAATATCACAACTTTCAGAAATCAAATTATTTGCCCATTCAACAAAGACTACGTGCGCAGTTATTTCGATTTTAGAATGTCTTCGATGAAATACACTTCCCTTCGTCTGCCCACAGATTTGGACGCCTTCTCTGTGCACTTTATCACGATCATCTTGTTTCAAGAGTATGACCTCTAAAATCTTAATTTAGCCACACCCAACTGCTTAGCTGAGCCATTCTGCATACCGGATTGATATGAATCACTCACTAAAAGCAGTTTGTCTTGGAATGTGCGATTTAGGCATATTCACAACTCTGTTAATATAATCCATTTGCAACTTTAGTGTGTTATAAAAAATCATAATAAACATGTCTTAAGCATGTGCACATGGCTGGCGGTGTTTGGCAGACGATTAATTATTTTCATTGGCCATTCAAGATGTCAAGAAGTTTTTCACACGCCTGAACTTCACGAAAGTAAGAGCTAGTAAATTGTCGGAGGTATAATTGGATAGAAAAAATAAGTTTCTTACGTATCGAAGTTCACTTTAATTTCATAATCATTGGTAGCTTTTCCTTCTATAGTAATAAATAATTAATTGTGATATATTTTCTTGTAATTTATATTAAGTTTTCAGTAGTAAGGTAGTGTATACCACATCTCTGTAAATTGTGTAATGTAGTTTTTAAAGAAAATGTAAATTTTTAGCTACAATAAAGAAAGATAAATAATCACTGGAATGTCACTTCTTGTTAGTTCTGAAACGTGAGAGATATTTATAGATTAGGACAGTTTGGATCAAATAGTGAGCTTAAATCAGAAATAAGTGGTAGCCGACTTCACAGCTGATTGACCCTTTGTCCATCGACGAATTTGAGAGACTTTTTGACAGTTATTCAGTTGGGATTGAGAAAAGGATATAAAAAAAACGCTGTCAAAAAATTACTTACTTTCTGGCTTAAATTGTCTTCAACATGAATAGACTGACTTCTCTTGACTGACAACTCTTCCAAATTGTGCAAATATATTTTGTAAATCATGGCTCTGTTCCAAATACGTATCGCACACTACGTCCATTTTCACCATACTCACTTTTAGTTTAATGAATACGTCAATAAAGAAAACTTCCGTATTTGGAGTGATATATGATGATAATCCTCAAGTGTATGTTGAAACACCGTTACATCCACAAGAACTGATTGTTTGGTGTGCTTTATGAGTTGGTGGAATAATTGGTCCGTACTTCTTTAAAGACGATACTGGCCAGAACATTATAGTCAATGGTAGCCGCTATAGAGCCATGATTACTGACTGTTTCGTTAATCAATTGAACAACCATGATGTGCAGGAGCTGTGGTTCCAACAAGACGGCGCCACATGTCACACAGCTCGTACCACAATTGATTTATTGCAGGCAACGTTTGGTAACCGCATAGTTTCACACCACGATTTAACGCCGTTGGACTATTTTCTGTGGAGATATATGAAGACTACGCCGACATTCGCTGGACGACATTCGCCGCGTTATTGCCGATATACGACCACAAATGTTGGGAAAAGTCATCGAAAATTGGATCTCCAGATTAGACTACATCCGCGCCAGCCGTGGCGGTCATATGCCAGAAATCATATTAAAATTATAATGCCAGAAAAACAATAGAATAAAGTATTTTTTATGTTAATTTAAAAAAAACATCTTTGTTTTATTCCATTTCAAAGTTCTATACCTCTAAAAAAACACCCTTTATTATATCGAAAACATCGGGGTAGCCAAAGTTTTGACGTGTGCTGTTCTTATAGTGTGGAATCATGCTCATCAGTGGCAAAAAATCAGTTGAAGCTTTGGAAGGAACGCTGAAAGACTTACGAGTTGTTTGGTGGGGCCTTGATTTTGTTGTCACTGCAATCATCAATTGATTAATTTTACTTAGCTCCTCAAGGTGGTTGAAGTAGTACTTGCGTAGCAGTCTTTTGCTTGTTTCCGCAAGTGCAGGGCATGTTCCGAGGTAGTGTAATATTGTTTCCTCTTCTTCTTTATTCATGCTCCAGGTCACTTTCGATATCCTGCAAGTGTCAAGTTCTGAGCATTTGCGGATTGTATTGTTTTTCGCAATTTTATTGTTATATTTTTCTGTGAGGAGTGGGGTGTCTCCTGATCTAGTGCCATTCGCATAGCCCCTCCCCTTTCTTGCTAGTTCATCAGCTCTTTCATTGACCGGAATACCCTTGTGCTCAGGGACCCAGCATAGGATCAGATTGCATCTGGCCGCTATCTCCCTTCGAGATAGACGTCGGAGTTTTACCATGTTGGAGTTTCTTGATGGTGTGTCCAGAACTTTTATGGCTGCTGACTGTCTATAGGGAATAGATCTCCCGTCTATTGGGCTCATTGATAGTCGGCTGGCTGCCTTTTGAACAGCTGCTGCTTCCGCTTGGAATACACTGCAGTGGTTCGGTAGGCGGATTGGCTCAGAGATCTCTGGAAAACTGGCATAAATGCCTGATCCCGTGGACCCATCAGTGAAGAATTCCCATGCAGTTGGGTTGCAGACTTTACCTACGTCCCATTTTTCTCTTGTGGAAATTAAAGTCTCGTGTTTCATTTCGAAGTCCATGAAGGGCCCTGTACCCTTTCCCGTGGATTTTGTCCCATCGGTTGCCTTTCCTTAGTCTTATGGCTGCATATGTGGCCACCAGTTTGCCATAGGTGTTCATGGGAAGGAGATGTAAGGAGTGATCATGCACAGGAAAGCGATATTAATTTTCAAAACAAAATTTCGTCTTTAACGAACCTAATTTTTATCTTAGCAACTTTTGTTAAGCATCCAAAAGTCAAAAATGGGTTTAGAATACACATAAATTATTGATGCGAAACAAGTGTATCCGCATCGTGCCACTGTTTGCAGAGTTGGGCTGGAGGCATCATCATACCATTCAATTCCATGTCAAATCCATCTGAACAGCAATAAGTGATACTTCTGCTTGCTATCACAGCACAGTAATCCAGTTATCGATTTGGAAGACATGAAATTAGTTGGCATGAGGTTTCAAGAAAGCGGTGCCACACGCTATGCTACACAATAAACTAGTCAATTACCACATGAGTCATTCATTTCCTAGGCGTGTATTTTCCGATCCGAATCTGCTGTTGGAATTTTTTTCTTTTGGGTTTTTTTCTTGAAGTCCAAGGTTAATGCCAATAAGTTCAAGACCACCCACAGCATGGAGACACACATTAAGCGCTGAATCAATGCAATGCAAATTCAATCAGATTTATGCAAAACGTTTGACAAAACAGTCCGTATGTGTCAGGCAGAGTCGTAGACACCACTTAGACGATTTACATGTGAACATTTGCATGCATAGCCCCACTCTTGATTTTTGAATGTGATCCAATCATATGTTTGTTGGAAATACCATTTAATGACACTAAATATGGAACACGTATCGGCTTTGGGTGATGTTTTGGAGGCCTGACTGGCTCGTCGTTCGTTGTGTATTTTTAGACGTCAAGTTCAATATATTTGAGATTGAGATTATGAGCCCCAAAGCATGGGGGAGAGAACTACCCTACATTCCTAGTACTAGTCAATGTTTTGGTTTCATAACGTACGACAGCATTCATCGCAAGAAGCTATTCGATGCGATGGCTGAATTCGGGATCCCACTATCACGCTAAAACGTTCGCGATGCACCGTGCAGTTCGGTTCAAGAACCTCTGGGCTGTTCGAAACCTGCATCGGATTTCTGCAAGGAGATGCGTTGTCGTGTGACTTCTTCAATCTGGTAGTGGAGAAGATAGTGGGGTGGTCAGCTGTGAACATGGAAGGCACTATGTTCTACAAGTCAGTCCAACTGTTGGGTTACGTAGATGACATAAACATCGTCGCGCGTTGTGGAAGCTTTGCCGGCGATTGAAGAAGAGAGATGGGGACAAAAAATAAAATATACGCTGTCGACCAAGAAACATCCCGTCACACACCACCTGGGACAAAACATCACGATAAGCTGCTACAAATTCGAGGTATTAAAGGAGTTTATCTACCTCGGGGCAAACTCGAATTCCACAAACGACATTCTAGATGAGATCTGACGTAGAATCGTCCTTGGCAGCTGTTGCTACTTCAGTTTGTCGAAGCAACTTCGGTGGCACCTACAGTTTCATGCACTCTCAACGACGAAGTTTGGAAAGCTTCTTTTTTACTCATTTAGCACAAATCACCTCAAAGGGGTTCAAGCTGTGAATTACGAAAGTTGATCATGTCGGGGATTGAAACGCCAATCGAGCCAATCGTATTTAGGTAAAGAATTGCTTCGGGAGGAAAAAACACGACCAGTCACTGAAAAGTATAGACTTAAACTTCAGGAACTTGATAATTAACCTCCAGATGCCGCAAAATCGATGCATTTTATTGAAGTCACGTTGAAACAGGATTATTATTTCGACCATCGGACTAGATCTATACACTACTAGTTCGTCCTCCATAACCGGACACTGCCCAATTGCCTACTATTTCAACAATCTCAGTGAATTAAATAGCGTCAGTAAGAGCCAGCTTAATCGCTTTGCCATTAGCACCAACTAATTCTAAGTTTAGGAGTTGCTGGTCCACGTGGTATCACAACGGGCCTACCTGGCCTAAGTGTGACTGGCTTCCGTAGTCAGCCACTCTAACCTAACCTAGATCATTGTCGTACACTTTTAAGTATGGCATGGAACCTATAAGATCTACTGGGAATATTGCGAACAAGAGCGAAGTTTGTTTTGTTTGGATCCTCAAGACCGTGGTGAAAGTAACGCCGTCACTTTTGACACCAAGCCTTCTATCTTTGATCGCATCATAGATCATGTATGGCAATGGTTTACATATTTGAATTTGAAGAATTTGCCCTCCAACCAAACGGTGTCATTAGGCAAGCTATACACTGATATTTATTTTTTTCTATTGAATGTTGGATACCAGCTTAGACGCTGCACGTATGGTATCATGTCCCGCCCTGAATCTTAACTCTCTAATTTGATCTTGTTTCAGGACTCGAATGACTACATTTTCAAAGACCCTGCGAGTCAACGCATCTAGCCACTACTCCACATCATGTTTATAATATTCGCATATTCGTTAGAAAAACAAAATAGAGTGAGAAAACGTAATAATAATCACAATACGTGTTGGAATTCCCCATCGGCGCATAACAATGCAACTTCGAGGACTGAAGTGAGACGAGACTTCTATCATCAATGTCGCTGTTGAAGTTTGTTACCTACTCACCAGTAATGAGTTAATAAGTTTGCCACTTATCATAAAAGAGGTAAGTAACTGCACAATAAAAAGAGGTTTGCACTGAAGGTGAGTTCGTAAGTGCAGCTAGGGTACTTCATCGTCGTTCTATACAGTTTTTTGGTGTTTTTTTTTGTAATGAATGTGCAGACTAACCAAGGTGCCTCATATGTGCATTCATATCGTTGCAATGACTCGAAAATAGGCATGAACTTGGAAACAGAGACGGACATTCAAACAATCAGTCGCAGTGCGCAACTAATGCGTTCATAGTTCGTCCACTTCCCCCATTCGTCGCGGTCCATCTTTTCACTAAAGACACAAGCTCTGACTCAGATCCTCCATGGATCACAGGCAATGGTTGATTTGCGCCCAAACAGAGTATTCCTAGGCGTCTTAAAGAGACGAGACCAACTTCAGTCTTTGTGAATTCGCATCAAAATTGAGTTCCTTCATGTGTGTGGATAATGTTGGTGATCCATTAACTGCACAATCTACGTGCAGAATAAAGAATTCAAATTCAATGTAGTCTTCCCCATCGACTGCACTCATTTTAGCCATCAAAAGTAAAAGTCCATCACAATCCGATCACATTCCCCAAGCTGTTACCAATTTCAACCTCGACCATCGATTGCCCTTTGCCTTTGTTCGGCAGTCGTTGCCAAATTCTCTTGTTGCCATCTTCCATTCAACAGATTGCAGCCAATCGTGCTCCCTCTCCCAGCTGACTCAATGAACCAGCAAACGCTGCGGATTACACAAATTAACGTACGATCGATGATTAATCTGTCGTCGGTTCAATTCATTCCGTGACTGGGTATTGGCCACATCGACGCAGACCTTGTCATTCCTAACCCAATTCTTGTCACACTCGACAATTAGGTAATTCCAATGAAATCCGATTCATATTGATTCATCCATAAGCGACCTTCATTTGGCGGCAAGTTGTTCACCCTTTTTGGTCACTCTGACCTTCCGGATGGTCAACGGCAGTGCAAAATAGTTTGACGCTCGTCAGAGTCCCTGACGTGCGATTTGGATACACTTTAGGACGATGAGTAAGCGACATCCCGAAACTATCGGCGAACATGGCGAAACTCGCTGGCGTCTTGGCCTTCCAACGCTCCCGGCAAGAGTCTCAAGACGACACTCAAATTGCACGCCGGGATTGGTCATGGCGCGACGCTGTTGTTACGCACAGTTGCGGACAGCAGACACAGAGAAAGAGAGAGAGATAGAGTCAGTTTGTGTGACGTAATAAATTTTGAATGCAAGGTCAGTCGAGCTGAGGTGCTTCCGAAGTTCAACGATTTTTTGAGTTATTTCGCGGAAATATCTGTGGCGGGAGTTAGATACATTTTGTGTCATTCTTTGGGCGTTAATTGCGGTAGTTGGCCAACAGGCCATGCGACTTGCTATATTTTTGATTAGCTCTAGCCAGTCAGCCAGCTTAATTCGGTGGCTGTGCGGAGAAGTGGCTGCAACCGTTGTCGTGGTTGGGAATATTGCTTAACCTTCGCGTCAACAGTCTAATGCGGAAGAGACCGCTGAGCTGACTGCTTGCTGAGGAGTAAGGAGTGAGGAGTGAGAAAATGCGCTTAAATGAAATTAATCTGTTCACTGGGTACAGTAGAATTCTGACATCTGAATTCTGAGCGATTTTGAGGGCAGAAGAATAAGCGGTTGAACTGAGATGATTAATGATTGAAGAGGAACATGTTGTTCGGTGTAAATTGGAGTTCGGAACAAGGTGGCGAATCGATAGAAGGCTGGATGGATGATTACAAGATTCAGGAAAAGGTTAATTAAGATTTCGTGGTTCTCATCTTTCTTTTGGACTCGCTGATGCGATGACGGTACATGATTGTGAATTCTTTGCTTTTGGTTTGATTGATATGTCCCATGAACTTAAGATCAGTTGAGGCCATCTTGTGACAAGTGTGCGTTTGAATCCCGGAGCACAGGAATTGATGAGTTCGAGGAACATATTTGATTTGGGAATTTGGGGCACACAACTGTTCTGCAGATATACGTAGTTAGTGAGGAAGATCGTCAGATGTGTGTGTTTCGAGCGTGGTCTGCAAACATTCCTGCCAATTGGGTTAAACCGGTACTTACACTATAAGCTCCATTTATATCTGCTTCGTTGCATTTTTTGCCCAGCAAAATTCAGGATATCTTCAAAAGCACGGAGTCATCTCGTCAACGTGGCTCGTCAGTTAAGGAGCATTTCCAGGGGGTCCTTTAAGACCACTGCCATGAGAGTCTTTTAGGATGAATTAAAAACCAGTTCCTGGGGAAACGGACACATCAATTAATACGACCCATCTCGCATACATACAAGGCTGCTCAAAACGTTTTGCTATTGATAGGATTTGTTCCGGTACTGATTCCGTATTCCGACGACTGAAGAAATGGCTGAATTTGAAAATGATGACAGATTTAACATCGAGGAAGTCAAGAAGGCCGTATACTTCGACACTAGCAGGGAGACCAAATGTAAAATTGATCTTGACAACCACAGTGGTTGTTTTGGACCCAAGAGGCAATTGTAAAACGAAGTTGGCCTTATACACAACCATAGTCACCAAAGTCTTGTTCTAAAGCGCCGACGCATAAGGTGTACGTGAGATTTATTGCTCTTTTTACATTGTTAGGGTTTCGAGAGGAAGATTCCATAACAGTCAGGGACAGTCGGGTATTATATGGGAGTATTGGGATTTACGTGGTTCAGATCGCTCAACCAACGCATTCAGCAGGCACTACCTATTGATAGTAAAGCTAGTACGCTTTATCCGGTTTTCAAATCTGGTCCTGTCACCATTTGCCGTTGCTATCAAATTAACGGCACTATCACTGGAGTTGTCGATCAGTGGTAGTAGTCTGACTATGGGTATCACAATGGACGAACCTAACTTGACCTAACCTATTGAGTTCATGCTTATGGACACTTCCTCCGCCTTGGTGGAGTGCGATGCCGATCTATTACTTTTTGCTGCTCTTTGGGTCACAACACCCGGTTGTGGGTCATATACCATTCACATCTCCGAGTCGCACACGACTAGCTTCCTTAGCCGTGACAAACTCCAAGACATGTTGGTCTCCATTACTTCCCTAGACTTTAGGTTTCAACCACAGCCACCACAACGCTCCCACAATGGTGCCAGCCGCAACTGATCAGGCTGATACCGCACTGTTCAGGGGCTACTGTTCAACAGTGTTTCGGCATTCAAAGAAATGGTAATTGGATTTGTGTCCAAATTCAATTGCTTTAGCTTGCTCAAAGTCATTTACCACGGCCACATAAGTCTGCTGATGGAACAGCTTAAGTGCCTGGGCGAAGCACATGGCGTGTGCAATTTCTTTCGGGGCAGAACGGTCTTTGACTCAGAGCATGTGAAAGTGGAGAAGGACCTCTTGATGTGCGAAATTGGACACACAGCTAACCAACGATTGTTTTAAGTGGCAAATGTTGATTTACGCACAGTCCACATCCGGCATACAAGTTGCCTTTAAAATGCATGTTTTGAAGCTGTCTAGTTTGGACCGATAACGTCCGAAATACTTCTTATTCTTCTTCTTTGGCTAGCGCTACAGTTCGGAGTGGACCTGGGCCTCAGGCAACATGCCTTTCCATGTAGTACGGTCTTTAACTGGTTGCTTCCAACCTCGCCCGTTCAGCGGAATGAGGTCCATTTCCAACAGTGGCGTGGTCTTCCTGTACTGCATAGTCCTCGGGGTTGGAGTCAAAGACTTGCCGGGCTGGAGCATTGGTGTCCTTTCGTTCTACTAGATCAGAGACAAGAGACTCGAGCTCGTTTGACCAGATCGATGTCGCCGTAAGGCCCGTACAGTTCGTTGTTCAGTCTGTCCTCCTCCAAACACCATCAGTACGTACGGGACCAAGGATATTACGAAGGACTTTTCTCTCGAAGCGACCAAGAATCTCCTCGTCAGCTTTCGTTAATATCCATGCTTCTGCGCCATACATCAGGACTGTTTTGACAATTGTAACCGCGCGACGTTAAATTTCTTCGCAGCATTTAGTTGATTTCGCGGTGTCCGAGAAATCCTCATTCGGAATGTGGAAACACAGAGATTGTGATCCGAATCAATGTTGGCGCCTCGGAACGTCCGGACGTCCAAAATGCTGCTGGAGTGTCTCGCATCAATAGCAATGTGATCAATTTGGTTGATGGTGGATTGATCTGGAGACCGCCGTGTTCCTTTGTGGATGTTAAGGTGTGGGAACCGTGTGCTTGCTACATTGAGGTTGTGCCCTGCTGCAAAGTCGGTTAGCCTAAGTCAGTTATCGGTGGTTATGTCGTGTAGGCTATGTCCTCCGACTGTGCTTCCAAAGATGCTCCCATTGCCCAGCTTTGCGTTAAAGTATCCAAGGACGATCTTAACATCAAAGCTAGGACATTGCACGTAGGTTTTGTCGAGGAGCTCGTGAAGCAGTCTTTGGTTACATCGTCTTTCGCCTCTGTGGGTGCGTGCGCACGTATGAGGCTTATGTTTGTGAATTGATTCGGATCGGCGCCGTCGCTTATACATCAGAAGCTGAAGACTTCTTGCCAAAGACTGCTGCTGATGATAAACCCGCATCCAAATGTGCGCTTCTTTGTAGCAGTCACCGTAGTAAATATTACAGTTTTTCATCCTTCTTTTGCCTGGATGTCCGCTTTATAGCGTGCGAAATACAATGCCTTTAAATGCACGCAAATCTGGATAGTATCAGGGAGAGGGTATTTTGGAAGACAAGCAATGCTATTTTCTTTGAGAATATTTTGCTTTAACTGGTTTAAAAAGCAACCTTCGGCGAGATTTATTGATTCTACAAATTCGGCATAGGGTATAGCGGCAAATCGAATTAAGTTCATAAGTATGTTCATACCGCAAATGCTGACTATCGTTTCTATTGTTTTAAGGACCGACTCAGATAGATGATTTTAGATTCATCATAAAGTGGCCCGACTGTGTGGCATCAGTTACGAAATCACCCGACGTATCATGTGATTTGAATATGTCTACATGCCTCATTTTTGATCACAAGTATCTCCAAGTAGTCTCTCACAAGACGCATGACCACAAAATCGACATTCTTCAACAATCGCATTCCCATTTGACTAAAACATTTCCCTTACCTATCTGCCACATCAAACATGTGCAGCCAGTCACGAGAGTAATGGTCAAGATGTGGATAATTTTCTGATTGTTAATACGTTCAACGATTCATGTATAGATGGTAGTGTTGTCTCTCTGCCCAAGATGAAGAAATCACATCAAATGTACGTATCCATTGGAGTTGTGCCTCACCCAGTCATAAAATAAATCTTCTTCCATTTGTAGCCGCAAGATTTTTGATGGAGTCTTGTGGTTTTTGTGATTGCCTTGATTAATTGATTAGTTTGATTGCTCTGTGTCGGGGGCCCGGTCAGGGATGTGTTGGCTCACGGCCTAGTGGCCCATAAAATAGTCAATTAGACGTGCGCTTTAAGTGTGTGATGTCTGTTTATGTGCTCAGCGAATATATATCACATCGAAGTGCAGTGTTTCAAATGATTTATTGTCTCCTGTTCTTTCAAGGACATTTCGGACGGATGACATCTGCGTTTGATTATTGAATAAAATCGATGTCGGGGGATGACATTGGGGATTCTTCAATTCAATTAAGGAAGTGTCCCAAGATGGGGTGTGTCCTTGTTGTGACAAGGGTGGTGACATCAATTTGTGGTGTTCGTTACTATCGTAGACTAATGTGAAGTTACAACGAAAGCCCTCTATCTTGTACAACGAATTGTGTAAATTGACCAACTGAACCTGGTTCTGCAACTGCCACTCATGTTGTGCCTGCTATTTTCCTATCACGAGTGGATTGGATCAACAGACAGAAATACTCCGGCGGCCACACCAATTAATAATACTTTTCTGTTGATTTTAGATGTGCATCTATGAGTCGTTTTAATATAAAATAGTTCCCACTGGGAGTGCTCCTTACAACTCATTGTAATATTTTCAGGCACAGTGGGTAATGGCCTTATCAGCTTTCGAACCAACGCTGCGCGATCGGAAATGTTACCATGTCGGCGTACATATTCTCGCAGGGGGAATGCTGTTGGCGTTGTCGGTTTCCGTTGTTGCGGCTGGTCCCACCTGGGGTCCTGTCGAAAACGCTCTTTTACGTCATCGACCTGTGTATTAAATAATATCATATTTCCCTTTTTAGAGCAACCACATGTAGTTCAAGCCAATCAGCTTTAAAGCCGATTTTAAACCCTCTTGCATTTGTCAACACAATTTTTTTGCTTTTTGAACTAGAGGCAATCTTTTAAAGCTGGTTTGGAGTCTATTCGTCTCCAGATTGTCGACGAACAATTGTTTGCCATTCGGACGCCCAAAAAGTTCTCAAATACAATATCTTTCTTCGGAGACTCTTTTTCAATGCAAACAGTGTATCAAAAAATACAGCCCATACATTGATCTGGTTCACCGATTCGATTATATTCCATCGCCCTGTTGGTATGTAGTGCCCTGTTCTTCGTACCCAGTCGTCTCCAACGTTACGAGAGGTGTCTGCCCGTAAAATGTCTATACAGCGTGAAGTTTCGCGAGTTAAAAGTTGCCTCAGTAAAGTGAAGGTACAGCTCAAATTTATATCTTTAGGACGGACGTGTTAGTTCATGTCTATTTTTTTTTTTCTACTCAATTCAATTCGTATTTATACTTCATAAAATAAATATATAAATCGCACGTGATAATCAAAGATGACTAGAACTTGCTTAACTACCTCACTAGTCTTTTGTGGGCACTCTAAGCAACTTTACTTAACCTTTCCTACGTCTTTTGAGTTATCTTCAGTAACTAATAGTCATTGGCAACATTGTTTTCTGAGACTTTTGATTTGACTGTTCTCGATTGTTTTAGGGTTAGTGTGGTTTGCCAATTCATCAGCTGCAAGAGTAACGTTCACAACTTGTTAACGTTCACAACTTGTTCGATTCTTGAAACTCAAACTAAGGCCGAATCACCATTCCATCCAGAAAAAGTAGAGTCGCTTTTTTTTCCATCACTGTTAGCTGCAATCAATTCGATTGTGCTCGATTTCTAGTAACAAGCTCGTTTGTGTCTGACGACATTGTTTAAAATTAACTTGACACGATTACTGGTAGACTCCTTTACCGTTCGTAGTGCTCCTGGCACGTGCCGTTGAATGTAGACATCAAGAGTAAATCAAATTTGCAAACAAAAAGTGTTGCTTTCGAAATCAATAAGCTAGTGAGCTATTATATACCAGATCTTTCCAGAACTATTTGTCCTTGTACACCATATCTTCTTGATTCTACTGCATTTTGATTTCGGATGGAATTTCTTGTGCACACGCAAACTGACTACGTGTGCTTGCCAAGCCCTTGTACGGACTTTGAATGGCACTTTAGTTAGTCGATGTGCTTGGTGCGTTTTGTATTCCAGGTCGATTTTGTTTGATTGCCACGAATTTTACAGTCGTGGGGTGTTTCCGATAACAATTAATTATGTAGCACCTAAGTTTATGTTGCAGCGGTCATGGTGTTGTGGGTATGTTTGCCGAACCCTACGCACTTAAACCTCCGTGTCCAGGTTCGAATCCCGGAACGACAAATAAAATGTTCACGCCCCACCTCTTTCGAGTGACTGACAGTGCTCAAAGAGTATAACTGTCTAGAGAGGTCCCCCAATCAACCACCTCAAATATGCCATCTACCAACACTTCCTGTCCTTAGCTAGCAGAAGGTGGACTACGTCATCCAAGTACAAGTTCTCTAGGAAAACTTGGCATTCCTACACTAAAAGAAAGACTTATGACCTTCTCAATAAAAATCGCTCCGGAATAGCTAAAGTCGTGGCTGTAAGCACGGGGCACTGGTCCATAGGCATCCACGCTGCTAGACGCTGCTAGAATACCTTTCAAACCACAGTTGCCTCGACCCCCACTCAGACGAAAGTCTGCCTCTCTTTCTCTGTGATTGTCAGGCACTAGCCACACAAAGATATAACGCGGTCGGCAAACCCTTTCTTAGTGACCTCTCCGAGATCGTTAATCAAAGTATATCAAACATAATAAAATTCCTAAACTCCACAGGCTGGATTTATCTAAACCGAACAACCCAGGTCTACGAGGTGTGTCATCAAAAAGGCGCCCAACTGCGCTACTTGTAACGTAAATCGTGTAAATCGGATAGCCTCTTAAACCAACCAACCATAACTGTATAGAAAAAGCTTCTCAAACTTGACCGTTCGGAGTCGGTATAAAATGGTAGGTCTGTGAGAGAACAATAGCACGCCAAAAACTGAGTGGTTGCTGAGAAGCTATACTGTGGCCCTCTACGGTTGTGTTGAAATTATTAAAACCATTTTATTTTACAATTTGGTCAATTGTACATTTTTCTTCTTCTTCTGTTGGCGCACCCCCGGCCTGTGTAGACCTGGGTCTTAGGTGCCTCCACGCCAAGATGGTTGTTGTCCTTCTGCACGTCGTAGTCCACGTTCTCCATTGCGTTGTTCCACTGGTTCGGAGTCGATGACTCTTCGGGCTGGAACAGTGCTGTCCATGCGCTCTACATGACCTAGCCATGTTAGGCGTTGAATCCCTGGACGCCCGGTTAGTCTAATGTCGCTATACCCAGTGAATTGTAAATAGGTGATGAGAATTAAGCAGTTTACATCCCCTTTTTTGACCTGCACTTCTTGAGGCATTTTTTACAACAAACCTCGGGTTCTTCAGTTGCACGTTGCACAATGTCTGCACTTACATTCAACGTGCAGAACTTAAACGTCCTTATTTCGTTTGATGGGGTCGTCAGCAAGAGCGTCCGTCTGCATTTTCTTTTATGCATGTCAGATTAGTCTTGATTAGTGGAAGTAGAGTGTAAGGGCCTTCAACAACGAAAGCCAGCTATTTCTAAGGCTCAGGCCCCCATGGGTCGCATACTTGACAAAGTAAGTGTATTTTATGTAGAAAGTGTGATAATCTCACGCACAACTGCAAACTGCGAGGGTAGGCCCTTTGCTCGACCGGAAGTGTTCTGATGTTGCTAGTCCCGCTGAGACACTGACTCTGTTGGCTCTAAAGAATATAAATTTTAGACCATTATGCTCCGAATTTGTCGGTTTTTTCTCTGACTGGATCTTTTCGCGTCATCGTTAGCCTATTCACTTAGCGGCCTCTTCCTCACCATCCTTAAAGAGTGGTGAGTATGAGAGAGACTTATTTTAATTACTTATTACGACTTTGCAAATAAACAGAGTTGACACCAAAAACCACTATTCTCTCGTAGAGTATCTGCATTGTCGCATTCCTTTGAACACGCAGGAGTCAATGCTTCAAAACTGACATCGGACTGTGCTCGGGACAGATTTTAAAAATTTCTTGCTCCCGAGAGAACGGTTTACAGAGAACGGTGCCCACATCAGAATTAAGCCGGTGCAACAAGGCACATACTGTGAGACTTGCTCAAAAGCGGCCTCTTACACTTAAAAGTCCTGACACTCCGTACAAGGCACAGTGCTTTATTCCTCAGTGAATGAATGAATTCAAAGATAATCTTGTGTATGTAAATTCTCCACACTCATCGCCATCAAATTTCATGCTTAAACCCATGCGTTGCTCTCGAAGCACAAGTTCTTGGTATAACCACACTTCTGTCGGCCCACTGTTTGAACAAACAGTGCCGCATGCAAATGTTGAGTCACGAAACGAGTATTCACTGGTTCTAGTATCAAACTGGTCCAAGATTGAGGTCAACTCAATTGATTTTACCTAGCCGCGTGCCAATCACAGTCATCACCGACTCATTCATTCATTCGCTTGTGGCCATTGAACCGGATATGAGGGACTGAATGAATTTCTTGGGAAATTTCATCTACGAGCGTCCTAAGTATCTTCTTCTGAAACAATTACATCCTTGAACTCGGACTTCGATCAAACGCCAAAAACAGGATGGCATCCAACTTTCCACTGCCAACCTGATCTAGAAAGATACACATTTGCCAGAGCCAGCAAAAACAGCAAAAAAACAAGCAACCGAGTCAAACCAGTGTCATAAAGCCGCGTCTGCTGGTGATAAGAATATTTACAACCTTGAACCCCACTGACTAAGCATCTCCTGCCGCTTATGTTTTAATTCACAACGAGGGCCTGCTGTCACAAGGAAAACCATCTTATTAATTACAGTTCCACCGCTGTGACACTCATGTGCTGTGCGCGAACTCAGTCAGAGTTCTAAGCATCAATTATTTATCACCAACCGTGAGCAAGAGATATAAATTGTGCGCACTCGGGACATTTAAAGAGATTTATATCGAGTAGCATGCAGAGTTAGTTTGCGGAGGAGAGATCCACACAAACACAAAGTGTCAGGTTACCATGGTTAGGCGCTGCCCTTCTGGGGCTTTCTCTGGTCCTGTTCTCCGCTGGTGGCTGCTGCCTGCTGGCTAGTGCTCGCTGGCGAGAAGATCCGGCGTCAGCTACCGCAGCTAATAATGCCATCATTAATTGTGGTACAATGCGAGGTTGTTTTGATGTTATCTGTCAGATGCAGTGAATAGCAGGGCGCCCTATGGTCAGGGGACAACACAATTAGCTCGCTTCACTGATTATAGATTGTAACACTCGCACTAATTGAGTTTGTCTCTGCGGTGGGTTTCTATTAATCCTTGCTGCTTGTCATCGGTGGTCCTGCAGAAGGTGTGTGTCTCTGTGAGCGGAGGGATGTCGTGGGGGGCTTGTTGCTTTGAATAATGAGCACGGAATGGTGCTATTTTCGGAATGATTCACAATCATTTCTGACCCCCAACTGGGTGCACAGACGTTCAGTGAAATCTAATTAATTAGACTTGAATTCGATTTCAATTGCCGAACAAGAATGCAGCAATTAATCAATGCGCGAGATGACAAAACGCGACCTTGAAGCCAGCCATCGGAAGGTCCTTAGCGTGCAGAATGTGAAAGGGAATGAGATTAAATGGGAACACCTATGACAGTCGGTCGGTGGACACATGTCGCCATTTGTCATTTAATTAGTCTTGACAAGTGCCAGTGTGTCAGTTTTATCGGCGAGTGATTAAACGATTATGGGGAGCTATTAAATGCGCGACCAACGGGAGTTTTACTGCAGTGTTCTCGCATGGGAATTAAACTCAATTAACAATGGAAGGAAGGCTCAATAAAACCGGGCGTTTACGGCTTTGGAATCGTCAGGAAAACGATTTTATGATTTCTTTATTTGAATAAACGTGACTAAATTGCTTTAAAAGGATTTCGAAAAGAAATCAGCACGGATACGGAATTTGATACTGGTGAACTACTGCGATGGACTCGTTTTCGCTTTTGTTTCTGGCAACAGTTTCTGAGAAACCGAGGCAGTCTTTTGAGATTTTGAGAACACGTCTCATACACGAGGTCCATTTAATGTCAATTTCTTCTCTGTACTGCAGTTGATGTAGTTTCGAATTTCACCTCAGAGGCATCATCGAACCGCATTCGCTTTCGAGTCGCCTCTCAAGTCGCTAGGGCGACAACACAAAAGAGTTGACTTGCGAACTTTGCAGTCGGAGTTGCGGATGCAGGCGGAATCTGGTTTATGCGACTTCGAGTTCCGGATGAGGCGGAGTACACTCATTGCAGACTCCTGGAATCCGGTCTGCAGCGGCTTTGTAAGTTAGGAGTTGTAACCTGATCTGGATGTTAAATTTTGCAGTTTAATGTGGTTCAAGTTTCATCACTGACGAGGATATTCTTAGCATACCAGGGATTGTCTTATTTTTCGGAGAGATCTTTTCTTAAGACTATTTTGGGAATATGTTGCTTCTCACGAACAACCTGAATCGGGCGACTTGGACCCTAGCCTGGGTCCAAAGCGCTGTCACTTTCCAACTTCAAGAGTCCAAAGCTCCTCAATTGACATTTTCTACCATCCCTTCATCATGTGTGTCATCTGCAATCACTTTTCGTCACTTCAAAAAAAAATTTGTTGTTAGTCTTACTCTCCCAATTTTTGAGCTAATGAGTGACCAGATAGCAATGATAGTTTTTTTTTCAAATCTTATGTTTAAGCAGCTGTCAAAGTTACCGATGACGTCCATAAGTCAAATCATTCTGCGAGGCTTGCCATTTTGTCGTGCATCGTTTCACACTCGCCGAGCTCAGTTGTGAATACGCAACGTGAATTGTGCCATGAGGTCGATCATTGCCATGGCTTCAGTGTGCAAGCAATACGTCACACAAGTTTGAATATGAGCACACTCCTTTAGACCTTAAGCCACCAAACAGAAAGAGATTAGTGGGAAATGTAGAAAATATCGAAGAAGACGAAAGCCGATTCAGCATCGATAACCTGAATTGGGCATCACCAAGCGGCTTATTTTCCGGTTATATTTGGCTCTACTTCCGATTAAGATTGTTCTGATTCTGGCGATCCGAATTTTGGCCAAAAAATCATCCACTCGGTTGAGGCCTATTTTTGGCTCAGCGGCTATGTCAAATCCTTGGTATACGCTAACAAACAAACCAACTTGGACGAGCATCAGAAATTGGACCGACCGCTGGGAACACTGGCAGCGAAGCCGAGGCGGCCACTTGAATGGTGTGCTCTTCCGTAAATACTGGCATGAATGTGGCCTCGAAATAAAGCCAGAATCAATTTTATATCTCACACCGTTGTTGTTCTCATTTAATTTTAATAACATGGGTGGCGCGACACTCCGATGTGGACCTGAGCTTCCACAGTAACCACTTGTGTTGTGCACGTTGTGACTACAAAATCCCGAAGTTTGAGAAGCATTTTCCAGACAGGAATACTCATCGAAAAGTAAGAGTTTTATAGAGCATGATTTAGAGGCATCGAGTCGGGAGTTTCTAGCTCACTTGTTTCGACAAACCGAAGTACCAATGGTTGCCAAGGACGGTTCTACTTCCGATCTTGACTAAGGTCGTTTGCAGATTCAGGCTGGGTGGACAAACTAATTTATTGACTATATCTGTGGATCGTGATGTTTTGTTGTGGTGTGTGAGTTGTGACGGAATGATTCTAGCTCGAAGCATATATCTAGTTTTGTTCTTAAATTAATCTTAAAACTCGTGCGTTTCCTCAGTCAGTTCTTCAATCGCTGAAAAATCGTCTTCCACGGCATGTTAGTAACGCTGAATGATGTCGATATAAGCAACCTTAGACTATGACGGAAAAAACTACTGTTCGGAAGCACTTGAACCGAACTGCACTGTGTATCGGCTAGCATGGCATGTGACACAACCGCATACAATTTCCCAGTATCCAGTCTCCGACCATCGCATCGAATAGATGAATGCTATCGTATACTTCTCTAAAATCGCTTAAAAGATGGTGTCCACCGATGTGAAAGACGTTGTCTTCTTCAGGATTTGAGTTGGTGTTAAAATTTTACAAGAACGTCTTCAGTCCGTTTGCTAGCACTGGTACGTCGCGATGAGTGCGGTGCATAACGACCTTTGGACAGGATCTTACAGGCTAGCAGGGATATAGCTCTGTTGTTTTTGCAGAAGGCAAGATCGCCATTTTTGTGAATATTCAAGTAGTCGGACATGCTTTCTCTGTTTTGGTCAGGCCCGATAAGCAACTGTTCGGAGGCCATATAGCCATTCTCTGCGGGTCAATAACAATATGCTTGAGCAGGGAGGTTGCGAGAGATTTTTTCTTCTGCTGTAGAAGTTCCTTCTCCTCCCGTCCTCCAGAGTGGTACCCCTCCTGTGCTGCTCTTGTTTTTAGCAGTGCAAGTATTTTTTGCAGTGCCTTTTGGTATGACTCGTCGGTTGCACTTTTCTTTTGCTCACAATTTGCCATCAGTTAGTCTCGATCAGCTTCGACCTTAACCGTTTTCCCACAACGAATCCGCATCACAATATTTGCAGGCTTTTACGATAGCTGTAATATATGTCGCAGACCATCCAGCGCATTTCTAGGATCGCAGTAATATCCACCCCATACTGCGTGTGGATCCTTTCCAGTTGGTGAGCGGCCCCCGGAGTGTAGAGTGTTCTTACATTCCATGAAACCCACTCGTAAAACGTTCTCCTTTTTTGCACCGTGTCATTGGTGTCACAGCTGGCTCTCTCTTAACTGCAGATGTCTTATGTGGACGGGTTGTTGGTCCTCCGCACCCCTCCGACTGGGCGGGTGGGATATGCGCTCTCTTGCCTATGGCCTTCACATCACAACAGGTCTTCTGAAGGCTATCCAGGGAGCGCCGCGTGGTGGACGTATGTCAACTTGGCCTATGCATAAATAAGTATCGTTGCTGGCATCCCGCCAACTTTGCCATGTCTGCACAGGCCCTGCCGCCTATGTTTCTGGGTTGTAATGCCCCCATAGCCAGAGAAATTGGCTTACAAAAATGTTATCCGCTCCTCAGTGTCCGATAATTCCTGACAGCCACTGTATGTTGCCCCCTTCTTGGGTATCCCAATCAAGTATCGTGTGCACATCAGCGTCGAAAACCTTTAGCGACATTTTTTTTCAGTACTCCTCTCCGAGACATCCTCTAGAATATCTTACTTAGACTGTCCACCACTGTTTGGCCTCAATGCCGGGCAGAACTCGTGTTAGTGCCAATGACCAGAATTAGCCGACAATCCTTATTAATTTAAATATATAGCCGATCCGCCCAGAGTCGAGGACGTGTGCATGCCACAATAGCAGAAATTTATCAGAATTTCATAAAATTGACCAACGTAAGATTTATTGCCACCGGATTACTCTCGGGGACCATCGTAGATTCTTCGAATTGCAGCAATAAGCTGCAAAACCATTCAGACCATGGAATGCTGTATTCTGAACAAGATTGATGGGATCGAGCCCTACTTGCTCGAAGGAATGGCCCCGAGTTGAACGGCAAGAGTCATTGAGTTGATTTACTGAAGCATCATAAGAATAAGATCCAACTTCTTCATTCGCTGCTTGACCTGGAGTAGCCTTCGTTCAGCAATTTGCTCTTGACCATTAACCTAGGATTTTCTCAGCAAAGACCCCTTCTCCCGAGTGAGACATCTCGAATCTCACATCGCACGGCAAACCTTTAACCTCTCAGTCATAGACCTCCACTGATGACCATTCGCACTACTTGTTCGTGATTCACTTCACAGATCAGTCAGCAGATCTCATGAATCACAGCCAGGCTCATCTCGTGAAATCAAATGTGCCCGTTGATCATCCTCTCCGTTGTACGGCGAAACCATGACGCATGGAAGACTGCGCATTCCTTGGCATCCACCCGGATCTGTGAGCCCCTGAATCAATAACCCAAGGACACATTACAGACACCATACCACACAAAAAACCACGATGAAAGTAAATTATTCTCCACTCACAAAGGAGCCCCACCATGCGAGGATACTCCACCATCCCGTGAACAATTAACCGTCCCCGACACCCATGTAGGCGTCGGGCCAATGATATATGACAGCATTCCTTCAAAAGCTACTGCCAACATGATAATTACATTTTATCAACTGCCATCCGTGCCGCGGCATACCACAGACCCTCTTCCAAGGTCCGGTCCCCTCAGTAGTAGCCCTGGTGAGTAGAAATTAAATTTTATTTCTATATTTAGCATAGATCTCCGCGAGTGTGGGCCGGGGCGAGACCACTTGATCTGTCCCCGGCTTAAATGTACACGGGATCAATTTATGCTCGATGCAGCCGGAATGTCGCCTTTATCTGGGGTGGCTTTGATGGCTTTTGTATGGCAGCAAATGGTAATTGCCACATATCCCTAAAATAAATCCCCACAATATATGGTCGCTGTCAATCGAAATGCGAACAAAAGACGCCAGCCACGAACCACGAACGCAGGCCTATCCCGTCCGGGGATCTGGCGATTATGACAACTGCATGACAATTAATCAAAAAAATACGCGAGAAAACCAAGTAAACTGAGAGCGTCAGGGGGAAAATTGAAAATGTGTCCATTGTCACGACAGAATGATGCTTGCAGATGGGGGCCTACGCGCGTGCGCTCGCTCGCTCGCTCGCGCACACCAAACACATCCCAACGACGACCGCCAGGCGACTGAACAACCGTCAAGGAGTTGGAGTTGGGGTAAGTTATGAAGTCAGGGAGCATGCAAATCACTACTAACAGCATGGTGTCTTCATAATGGGAAAATTGGTTTCTAACTCGTGCCGGGATGATGGCACGGCGAGGATGTGCTATTTACACAGTGTCAGCGGTTGGCCTCGCACCTAGGACATGGTCAATGCGGCGTGATGTGAGGCGCTTGGCAGCCACTATGCAGTGAGGCGGCTAATGGAGAAAAGTGAATCTGCGCCAAAGAGTATCACTTTCAATGGCGAGGCGCATGCTATAATCATCCATCGTCGACCATGGCCGCAGAGACGATGACGCTGTGCGGCCGCTAGGAAATTTAAGGGGCAACTCAATCGAATGGGAACTTCTGCTGGAGTTTGTACGGTTCGAAGTGGGACTTACATCGAAGGTGGATGTCCCTTCAATTCTGAATTCAGACACAATTAGGTGGGTTTAGCCGAACAATCAGCCAATCAAAGCAGTTTCGTGTTCTTGCTGAAACACGTGCCAATATTTGCAGGGTATCCCCTCCAAGTGGCCTCCTTGTCAATGGACAGCCTTCCGTACATGGACAGAAGTGTTAATGGTCGCTCACTGAAGCACATTCCCGCTTTGAATCAGCCCAAATGGTCCCAAAGCACATAAAATGAAGTGACGCACGCAAAAGGGAACCTTGAACAATTTAATTTGCGCCACCATAAAACCATGTTGCATAAACAAACTGACTTCGAGCAGATCACAAGCTCAGAACGAGTTCTTCTATTTCGGTCTCCGCGGAATTTATCGGCCACGGCTATAAAAATAAAACCAACCAAATCCATCAACTCAAATGTCAACCAATCGATGGAAGTCCGAATCCATTCAAGAATGTGTTCAGTTCGAGAATTCAGTGGTGCAGCGCGCCAAATGCCGCTTTCTACTGAAGCGGACCCGAAACAGTGTAGTAGACTTCGCCACTGGCCGACGTCACTGACTTCATCCATTAAGCGAATCCCTGGTCTCGAGTCACCTTCCGCAGATGAAAAATCTCTTCTCGCGATGGCATGCATTCATATTGTTTGTCTTTCGGATACCTAGAGGCGCCACTTGTCAGCGAATGTTATTTAGAAATCCATTAAAAGTCCCAAGCCTCCCAAGGGCGACCCCTGACCACAGACTCATAGTCCATCAATTCCAACGCACCATCCTTCGACACACACACACACACACACCAGTCAAGTGCAAATGGTGTTCTATTGGCATCTAAAGGAACTCATTAAACGTCAATCGATCATCATCATGGCAGCAGTGTGGATTCATCATTCAGCCCAGATTTGCATAGCCCCGCGATCCATACTTCATCTCGAAAAAAAAATGCAGAAATATGCTGGCTCTGTGTTCGGCTAATCGATTCACTATTCAAATCAGTACCAGGCAGCTCTGGTCCACGGTATGCTAATCGCCAGACGAGTCGAGCACTATGTGCCAAAATCACCATACTGACTTCGCGCGCACACCTCAGCTCTGGACGACCTTGAATTTAAATCGTGAATACTTGTTTCGATGTGTTTTTTTGTTTTGCGTTTGTCGCCTTAATCGAAGATCTAATCGAAGCCGCCGGGAACGATTCATACTTCAAGTTGGCCGGGCAACAATACTTCGGACACTCGTGTGTTCTATCCCCGGACAGGCATCATTCTTTGATTCTTTTTGAAAACGAGAGTTAGTCGCCGCAGATTCTATGACCCCGGGGAGACTTCCACTTCTGGCAGAGAGTGAAACGAATTCACGAAGCTATTTCTGTCGAGCAGGCTTGTCGAATGTCGACACAAAGACATTCTTAATGAACTAACGTCATAGGCTAGCTGGCCGGCCATACAAGTCGGCCATCGCGAATAAGCGAGAGAAACAGGAAATTTTAGGACCGCAGCCAAACGAGCTGCTGGGTGCTTCATTGGCTAAACGGTTTAATTTATTTTAATTTATAAGTTGTCGGTTTTAGAATGATTAGGTTTTAGACGTGATTCTGGGTTACGTCATGTCGGCACAGGAAGCATGAAAGATCATAAAATTTTATGGACTTTCAACGTTAAAACTGAAACAAAAGTCAAGGGTAATGGTACCACTGAAGGATCAAGTTATTGTTATTCGTTCGAGTTGTCGGAGAATACAGTTCATCCTCAACCAACGAGCTTCACCAGCGAGCGTGATATTAAGGAAATAAGTCACCATCATTTACATGTTACAAACTACAAACTTTGCCTAATCTTTGCCTAGCTTCCACGGTAGATAACAACTCGTGTTGTGTGTCATATTGCTCTCCTACAATTGGAAGCGACCTATACTTTCAGACCAGCCTTGAATATCGAAGTTTAACAAGCTTCTTCTGGACAGTTCTTTTTTTTCGGACGAATTTAACTCTGTATTGGCACTCAGACTCAAGAACAGGTCCATTGTACTATCAGGCAGAAACATACATTTAATGAAACTAGGCTCGCCCGTCGTCGAAATTCGACGATTGGATATTTAAATACGTGCTGTCATATTTTCTCGTAATAATATAATATAAATTTGTGCATTAGTTTACCAAGGTTTGACACATTGTGCGCATCTACGTGAAATTACTTTTCCAATGGTGTAAGTATCCTGCCATTCTGTTAAGTAGAACGGTGTATAAGCGTACTACAAAAATGGGCAGAAAGTATGTATGTATAGATTTCATGGTATTCTGGAGGAATGCCAGCAGGCGTCTCTGTGATGAGCATCCTACATCATCAGCTCTCACTTCATCAGTACCTAATGGCCGCCACCTGATTCGAGCAAGGGCAGGACAGTAGTGGAGGAAGTGCTCTGCAGTGTGGTCGTTGTAAAAATTCAGCTCAAACTGCAGGACCAAAGATTGAACGCACAACTTTTCTCTGGAAAATAACAACGGCGTCTTCATCTGCTATTCAGATTGTTCATGCTTCTGCAGAACGAGGAGTTAATGTTAATGTCGGCTTGGTCCTTCGAAAGACGGCGCTACCACTCAATCGCCCCTTGAGACCAAAGAAACAGCGATTGACCAGATTATTTCGCGTTTAATCTAGGTACTCGTGGTATTCGTACTGCTGGAAGCCGAGGTGGACGAAGTCCTTAACTAACTCGAAAGTATGTCTGCCGATAGTGGCGTTGAGGTCAAGTGGTCTATGGTGTGCGTCTTTCCACGAAGACACTTCGTCTTGCTCTCATTCACCACTAAATTCATTTCCACAGCCTCCAAAACTATGCCAGCAAAACTATGCCGAGCCATTAATGACTCGCTGTGTTCGACCAATCACATCAATGCCGTCGGCGGAAGCTAGCAATTGTACGCAATTTTCGAAGATCCACTGTCTGTGTTGAGTCTTCTCCAGGATGATGATGAAGAAATCCCATGACAGCCGACTAAATCCGTTTTTGACGTTGATGGCCTGTCTGAGTTCGTTTCCAACCTTGATGGAGCAGAGAGAATTCCCCATCGTCATCCCGCACAACTTGACGAGTTTGGCAAAGAAGTCAAAACTGGACATGGCATTGTATACATAGCTCTTCTGTATGCCGAACCGGATCTGGAGGTCCTCTGGCTTATTATTTTTCAAATAAAATTAACAATTCTTTTCAGTCATGTTTGGGATTGTAGCTCTGAAATTTTGATGTTCAAGAATGTGTTAGTAAAATAGCTCGGTAGATTGGTATTTCCGTTTGATCCCCGCACGCACTAGTTAGGGCATGGCGTGACTCCCCCCACACCCCCATAACGGCTTACGAGGCCATTGATGGGTTGTTCGTAATTCCTTCGGGCTGGGCAACCAGGGTAGGCGGTCTTAAGTCTACCCGGGAAAGTCTACTCTAAGGTGGGGGATGAACAGTGCGGCTTTCGTCCCGGCAGAAGTACAACCGACCAACTTTTCACTTACTCGAGAAGGCTTGGGCGTATGCCAAACCGATCTACAGCTCTCTTGTAGATTTGGAAAAGGCACACGGCCGAGTTGCGTTTGATGGTAACCTTTTGAGGGCCATTCAGTCTCTGTCTACACAAACTGTAGCAGCTGTGTTCGGGTTAATAGGGCTAAATTAACACCTTCCACCGTGGGCGTTGGACCTCGCCAAGGGTGCGTCTTATCTCTCCTTTTCATTATATATATAGACATTGGGAGAGTTGAGGGCAAGTCATCTTGTTTTTGCAGATGACTTAGATATCCTCCGAGACGGAACTCCAGCGCGCACTCGATAAGATAAGTTTGTTGTCGTATATGCAGATGCTGGGATGAAGGTTAACGTGGGCAAATCAGAAATTATGGTAATTTCCAGAACGCCTGTTCAATGCGCTATACATGTTAGTGGAGTCCCATTGAAACAAGTTGACAACGAGTGATGGGAGGAGTAAGTTCTTGTAGGATTGGCGAAGCTCAATTTTGAAACAGCTCAGAAAATCTGTAATCAGGAAGGCCGAGCTTGGTGTCAAAGCCAAGTTAGCGGTTATCAAATTCAGTATTTGTTCCAACTCTCACCTACGGTCATGAAAGTTAGGTGTAATGACCGAAGGAATAAGATGGCGAATACAAGCTGAATAAGATTTCTTCGTGCTGTTGTGGGAGTTATTCGGCGGGATAAAGTGAAAAACACAGCAGTACGAGAGGAACTCAATGTAGAGCGGCATCTTCTTCGTACGGAAAGGACTATGCTTTGATGGCTTGGACATGTAACACGAATGTCCTCATCGTCCCGACTTCCGAAACTTGCCTTGAATGGGATTCCAGCAGGTGGGCGACCGCTTGGCAGACCCAGGACGAGGTGGTTGGATCAAGTCCAAAAACTCGCCTGGTGGCGCTTGGGTTTAACTCCTGATGAGATAGAGTCGATGGCGGATGATCGAGTGGCCTGGAGATCTCTCTGATCCTGTGGTGGATCATGCGGGTCAGAAGATGGTGATGATGATGATGATTGGTATTTTCTATGTATAATCCTTTTGGTATAAGTTGATCAAAGATACAAATTAAACCAATTCATTACCAGGACTAGGCTCTAAATCGTGTTTGTACACTTCCACCAATGCCTCTGTTGCAACGTGCAAATTTGCAGCATCCATCTTCTCTATGTGATTGAGAAATCCAAATCTCGAACGTACAGAGAAAGAAATACCTGATCGCTCACTGGCATATGACCGGATTCGATTTGCGTCTTGTGCTTTCGTGTAATCGAGTGGATTCAACCTCACATTTGTTGTTATGATGCGTGATTGTACGCATTGGTCAGTAATCAGTAAAGAGTTACCCAAGAAAGCCCTTCTTAAGTTACTCTACATAATAAATGCCGCCCTTAGACTAGAACATGTCTCTAGTGAATGGAAAGTGGCAGAAGTTATAATGGTACTAAAACCCGGGAAACCACCAAAGGATAAAAAGTCATATATACCAATTTCACTTCTCCCAAAAATGTCTAAGGTTTTTGAAAAAATTCTACTTAGACGTTTAAGTTTAATTGTGGAAAAAAAACAGCTTATTCCAGATCACCAATTTGGTTTTAAAAGTAAACACTCAACTATTGACCAAGTACATCGTATGACGGATGTAGTAGAAAAGGCATTTGAACAAAAGCTCGTTTGTTCAGCAGCATTTCTTGATGTTTCCCAAGCCTTTGACAAAGTTTGGCACGAAGGAATGAAATATAAACTTAACCGATCCCTACCGGGGAAACTTTTTAGTATTCTAGCGAACTATCTCTCTGATAGACTCTTCCGAGTAAAACACGGAAGTGAATATTCTGCCTTAAAAAATGTAAATGCTGGTTTACCGCAAGGGAGTGCTCTTGGCCCTCTGCTATACCTGATGTATACGAGTGATGTACCACAAGAAGAACACACTGTTCTAGGCACATTTGCTGACGATACCGCCATTTTGGTAACAGCCAAAACGGTAGAAGTGTCTACATCAAAATTGCAACGTGCACTGGATCAGTTACACGACTGGATGAGCTTCTGGCGAATTGTCCCTAACAAAGGCAAATCTGTTCATATCAATTTTACTTATAGGCACGTTGATAACTTGCCAGTCTTTCTAAATCGTGTCCAAAAACCTTTTGGTAATGAAGCGAAATACCTAGGGATGACTCTAGACATAAAACTCAAGTGGAAATAACACGTTAAAAAGAAACGTGCAGAACTTGACAAAAAAAATACAAAGATATGTACTGGCTTATTGGTAAGCACTCCAGGCTAAGTATTGACATCAAATTGCTTGCGTATACAAGCAAATCCTAAAACCAGTTTGGACGTATGGCATACAACTTTGGGGTTGTACCAAAGCAAGCAGACTTTTCAAAACAAGGTTCTTAGAACTATTGTAAATGCACCATGGTATATCAGAAACGACGATATCCACAAAGATCTAGAAATTTTACCAGTCCAAGATGAAAACAAAAAAATCGCTTACAAACATAAGCGCCGCCTGGAAGAGCATACAGACTCTGCAGTTTATTCGATCCTTGACGAAACTAACGTCTTGCGCCGACTTCAAAGGACTAAACCGCTTGATCTCGTGCGATAGCCTACACCCGCCCATGGTTGCGGTGTTAGTTACCTGTCAAACGTATCTAAATCAAGAAATACAAACTACTGGATAAGTGCTTCACTTAGTTGTAGTCGAACATAACATTTAAAGGGAGGTGGTTTTAGTGAGTAAAAATCTCACACTTCTATGGTCGAGTCTTGTTGAAGATTTCCACCAATCCACGAAAAAAAAAAATGGTCAGTAATCAGTATTGGACATATTTTTTTAGCTGCTTCCTCGTATTTATCAAAATCGTCTCTTTTCGATTCAACGAAATTTCCGAGCCCTGCAACATCTTGTTAGTAGCATCGAATCGTTCCAAGATGTTGATCCAAACCATAGCAAATGGAGCGGTTTCGAGTTAATTCGTTTTTTTTTGTAAAAGGTGCGATACTTCCTTCCTCAGGATGTTTTTTTTGCTCCTTATCAGAAGATATGCTAGTTAGAGTTCCTTCGATTTCAGAATAAATAGGCTCGGAAGTTTGGGAACACATTTCAGCTGTTTATTTACGTTCCTCATTCGTGAACTTCACCATGATCAAAATGTTGTTCTTACTGATTGGTTTGACATTGACAATTTGGATATTGTTTTAGGGATGCGATCCCGCTAAAATTTCAAAGTTATCAAATTCGAGTAGGAACCCTCGCCACATCATCTCCAGCTGCTTTAAAAGTCCGCAACGAAAGCTTAGTTGGACTTCAATCGCGATGTTGCTGCCTTGACCTCGTCCAGGCCATCTACCATCATCTCCCTAGGAAGACCCTATCACCTGGAATCACGTCGAAAACTCAATTGACTTTGTTTATCGTTCATCCAACAGTCACTCGGTTTGGTCACCCAATCGTTGAAAAAGTAGAATCACTTGTGTATCAGCAAAAAACCATGACGGACTTCCGCTAGCTGAAGAACATTGGTGAACGATCAAAGCAAACGATCAAGGTGACTCGTCATTCTTGAATTTCGCACAAAACCCTTTAAAAGCGCCCGTGATTCACGGAGCATCGCATATCTGCGAAAACCAGCAGGAAAAAAACCGTCATTATCTGCGGTCAATGATTCACAATCATCTTCGGATTCACCTCATTCCTCCAAAAAGTGATTTCCAATAATCATCGTCAATTTCCAATTATCACTCAATTGACCGGGACCCGGGCGGAAGGTAATTACCATCATACGCCCCCGATTCGTGACGAGAAAAAGTTCATGACCGCCGACGCGTCGCTGGCAAGAGGCGAGTACCCAGCAGTCTGCTTCTAGCCCTCAAATGAGACACCGAGTGGAAAATCCGAAACAATAAACAAAACCAGTCCTCCCCCTCAATACAAGTTGAACGACGAATAAATTAGCACAGATGCCCCTCTCGATTGCAAGCGGTCTCATCAGAGCACGGTCTAGCTATCGCATGAATAATTAACCAGCACGTCATCGCATAGAGTTACATCACTCGTCGATCGTGTGTGTCTTTCATTTTCTATCGAACCAGAATCTGGTGACAGTTCTGCGTAAACCTGCGTGACCTGTTCTGTGTCCTGGACCGGACCTTGAAGCATCGAACGGCCTTGAACCGTAAATGCTGTGATTGCTGTGTGATGTCGATCCGAACGGAAATTCACGATTCTCATGGGAAATGACAGACAGGCGGTGGCACAGCTCCAGACTTGTGAAATCATCGACGGCAGTGATGCGTGGATTGCAGAGCAATTCAAAGCCTCAGACGGGGAATGTTCTGCGGTTGTGGAAAAAACATTGCTCAACCCACTGGGGAATAAGTGATAATTGACTGATTTGAGTGCGAGTGTGTCTGAGAGGTATGCTGTGACAATTTAATTGCAGCGCTGACGCTTCCCAGGTGTTAGAGGAGTCATTTTGCAAACGATGGTCAATTATACCTAATGAGGCGCCAGCTACTTACTGCTGCGGACTACTCTGCGATTGCCAACTGTGACCTTTAGAAGTCAGTGCGGACAGATTTTAATTCAATCAGACGGAGCACAAAGGTGATGCTGATTCAACGGACGCTAATTAGAAGGGGAGGCAAATTCAATCGCGTGCATTTAGTAAGCATCATCGTTCTGAGAAGGAATTTATTCCATTAACACCAGCTCAGCACCTGATCATCGCATCACTCAAAAACCAAGTGAACGATGATTTAATGCGACAATTATGTCATAAAACTCTTAACGTCTCAACGTGTTCTTGCGAGATGCTTACGATGTGTTAATTGGTTTGCAATAAAGAAGCATTTAAGACTGACAGGTTCAGTGGAGACCACATGTAACCAACCAGCAGCTGCTTAAAGAGCACGAACATGAGACCTTCTCTAGGAAATAACACATGAGGGAAGGAACATGGAAGAAGGTGGTGGTGACTTTAAGAAGTCCGAGGAATCCCTGCACTGTCCTACCGCATTCGCGACGTTGGGCTTGTCAAAAAAAAACACAAAACGTCTATCGGACCATTTTTTTAATCGATTTCAAACCCATAACGAAAGCATTTCAAAACAATGCGGTTGTTTATTTCGGGTTCAGATTCAATGACCGTCGTGACGGCGCCGTATTTCGGCAAGATACGCAGTCGTATGACTTATTCAAGTTGCTGATGTGTACATGCAGGGTGACCAGATAAGAACGATAGGAAAATAAATTTAAATGAAACTTCAACGGCGTAGGATATACAAATTTGTCTGACATTATTTTAAAGCTACATTCATGCCATTATGTATGGCAAAGCGTATCATTCAAATCCGCCTCGCCTTTGCTGGCAATGCTTCAGGCGGTCAGTCAAATTTTGTATGACTAGGTCCAAAATGTTCGGCATTATTCCGCCAGTAGCTTCGCGAATGATAACATCGGATTCGTCCAAATTGGTGGACTTGTTAGCTTAAGCTATCATAAACGCTTGACGTAGCTCAGAGAAAATAAATCGATGAACACTCGCCGTGACATGACCCAGTCGCCAAACACTTCACAACTCCACATCTTGTTAGAACCACAGCTCGGATATATAAATGTTGTCATACTCTCGTCACAGAAAGCGGGTTAAATCATAAATGATGATCTTCGGGGATGGAGGCGGTAGATATTCGAGAAACAAAAGCTGGACTTACAAAGGTCAGAATTTGGAAATTGTGCGAGAGTATAAGTACCTCGGTGTCGTCGTCTGTTCTACTCTTGAATTTAAAAAAAATTTATGACGAAATTAGCTGGGGCGGAAAGAGCTATTTCTTCAATCTGGGGACATTGCATGGAGAGTAGGCTTGTCCATATGTTTTGGATATGATATGCATATCCCGTGCCACTGCCTTCTCCGTTATGTCGTATGGTGCTCAAGTGTGGGGGTACTGGCAGTTCGATGTTGTGGAGCAGTTCCTAAGACACTTCCGTAAGCGAATTTTTCGGTTGCCGACCTGTACTCCTCATTACATGGTTCACCTGGGAACTTCTATGCCACTTCGATGCTAACGTTGGACGAAGGAAGACTAACGAATATGGTTCTCAAGTCGATGATCACTTTAAGAGGCCACCTCGTCAAAAAGTGGGAAGAAAGTGAGCAAGAAAGAGTACAGATTTAACCAGACATCAGTTCCGGTGTTCCGTTCAACTTACTGTGGTTATGTCACGAAAGACCAACTTTCGCAGTATGGGTTCATTTATTGCCAGCTCGAATACAACTTGCCAGAGAGATCTTACTTCTTGAATCGACTGCCGCTTTCAGTGATAAGTGTTATTTTAATTTTTAAAATAAGAGGCGAAATGATCAACCTCAACTACATTTCACGTTGCCCTGACCTAAAGGGTGGTTAAATTTGAAGGGCCGATGTTGATTTTGAATAAATCACAAATTATTTATCAAATTGCTGTCATTTATTTTTATTATGATAATATTGGTATGGTTCAATTATGTATGGAACAAAATATCGGCCAAAAGGCCGCCGCGACTTCGGCGGCACACCTCCATCCGATGGTCCAAATTTTCGATGACGCTGAAGGATAATTGAGGTTCTATGCCGTTAATGTGTCGAATTATCTCATCCTTTAGCTCTTGAATTGATGCTGGCTTATCGACGTACACCTTTTTGTTTCAAATAACAACAAAGAAAAAAATCCAACGGTGTCAAATCACATGATCTTGGCGGCCAATTGACATCGCCACCACGTCAGATAACACGGCCATTGAATTTGTCGCGCAAAAGAGCAATTGTTTCGTTAGCTGTGTGGCAAGTGGCACCGTCCTGTTGAAACCACATATCGTCCACATTCATATCTTCCAATTCGGACCATAAAAAGTTCGTTATCATTTCACGATAGCGAACACCATTCACAGTAACCGCCTGACCGGCCTCATTTTTGAAAAAATACGGCCCGATGATGCCGCCAGCCCATAAACCGCACCTTTGTGGGTGCATTGGTTTTTCGACAATCACTCTTGGATTATCATTCGCCCAAATGCGGCAATTCTGCTTATTGACGAATCCACTGAGGTGAAAATGTGCCTCATCACTGAAGATGATTTTCTTCGAAAATTGATCATCCACTGTTGCCATTTCTTGCCACCATTCTGACCATTGACGACGCTTGAAATGGTCAAGAGGCTTTAGTTCTTGTGTTAATTGCACCTTGTAAGCGTGTAAATGCAAGCCTTTATGCATAATGTTCATCAACGACGAGCGTGAGAGGTGCAATTGTTGGGCACGACGACGAGTTGAGGTGGACGGCTCTTCAGCCACACTATCGCGAACAGCAGCAATATTTTCTGCAGTACGAGCTGTACGAGCATGCACTGGTGTTTTTACATCTCCTACAGACCCGGTTTGCTCAAATTTTTGAACGATTTTTCCGATTGTACGCACATTTGGACGATTAAATTGACCGAAAAAATCACGAAGTGCACGATATGCATTTTGATTTGAACGCCCATTTTCATAATAAGCCTGAATAACTTTAACGCTTTGCTCGATTGTGTATCTTTCCATGGTTCAAATTGAGTTAGTCTGAAATTGAGAAATGTCAAATGAAATGCAAAAAAAAGCTTGACGTTTAGGTGTGGTTCACATTCAACATCGGCCCTTAAAATTTAGCCACCCTTTACCTATTTTATGTGATAATTTCAATGGATATGATACCTCAAGGAAAGAGAAGATGGTTACCACTTTATTGCCATATGCGCTATACTAAGAGCGTTTCGTGTTAGATTCTTCGGCGAGCCTATGATCAATTTTTGGTGAAGTTCTAAGTATTTCGAAAGGAGGTATCGGATGGGAGAAGTTATATAAGTACACGACGTTGGCGTGGAATTATAGAAGCCGAATAATTGATGGAGATTTTATTATAAATAAAGTATTATATAAAGTAACTAACTAAAAAAAAAGCGGGTTAACATCGCTCTATACATGAGACCATTGACGATAACGGTGACGCCTTCTTCATTTCTAATGAAATAAGGTCCGATGATGCCGCTATTCATAAACCGCGCGAAACAGTCAATATTTCTGACTGCATTGATGCTTGGTTGAAAACTTGTGGATTTTGTTCGCTGCAATAACTACAATTTTGCTTGTAGACAGCCACTGAGCCAAGAAAGTGCCTCATCCGAGACGATAATTGTATGGCCATCTTCGCAAACATTTCCAGGGCCAAATTAGCGAACGCCGCTGACTGTTGGCTATGGTCGCCCGGCTTCAATTCGTGCTACAGCACAGTTTTAAACGGATAAAGGCTCAAAAACCAAGGTTGACTCTCTAGCCAAGACATTTCTTCTTCGTCTTCTTCAACGCTGGCCGCTATGGCAGCTGCAGCTGTTCTCTTCATCAGCAAGTCATGCTCCAGCTTTTCCGTGGTGAAGGCACACATATGTAAAACTAGCTTGACGTTTAGGGTTGCAATTCCTGCTCAATTTTTCCGCTTCACACCCTTGTGTCATCTCTTTCTTACATATGCATAGCATGCTTCCAATATCCAACACTGAGAAGGCAAGAATAAAGCAATTCGAAAAAACGAAAAGAGATGAAAGGGAATACGAAGGATCAATCGCAATTCTCGAGCATACGCAACTCGGGCTACCCCTTGCACGTTTCTCCTCCCTTGCCAACAAGATTGGAAAGTTGCAGACAAACTTAGCGTGTGTAAAAGCGGCCTTAGCTACGAGATCTTGGTGTCGTTTTCCACTCCGAGCCTTTGGGACTAGGCACGAGATGGCGTTATTGAGAAAGGTTACGTCACCAGTCAATATGGACGTATGAGAGGCTATGAGAGGCTTGTACAGTGAGTTCCAGTTCCACCGCGAATTGTAACGCCACACAAAGCAGACGAGGGGGCTTCCAAGGCAGGCTTGAACCTCAAAGAGACATCGAGACACACGTCTGCTTGGAACGGATCAACGAGTTAAACGATTTGTCTGCCAGACCAACCACAACTGTGGTCATCATCGGTTCTGGCATCACAAAATCGTAGAAAAAAAATCAGCAACGTGCAGATTGAATGAGGATGAGTCAAAGTCTAGGACTTAAGATATAACATCTCCGCAAGCGAAGACGCTATGACCCCGAGAACCTCGTAAATTGTGATTTAGGATAAGCCGAAGTCAACTCAACCACCTCCTACGTGATTCCAACTCATTCTGTTTCTAGGAATCGAAATCGAAAGTGTTAACGCTCACGACAAAGACGTGGGCTGTTCTACAAATCTTAAATCACGCGTTGTCCTTGCGGCAGAGGAACAACTTTATCCCCAACTCTCGCCGATCACTTAGGGGTCTGGTTCGTGAGAACAACGGCACGATTTTGACGATAAGCGTCCACACCAAAAGGTAATCTCTTAATCAACTTCCAGCGACACACACACGCGACACTCCACAATCCTTTGCGTGCGAGGTCAGTCAGTCTGAACTAATGACACTCTCCTCCCCCGCCTGTGCATGACTAAGTCTGGGGGTTAATTGGATCTTCAACGTGATCGCAACCACCAAGTGCCGACCACCGACCACCGACCACCACACGTCTGTAACACGATGACCCACTGCAAGGCTGGAGGTAACCCTATTTTCGTGACTTGACCAGCATCGTGATAAGTACTCGCAGCCATCTCATAACTTCAGAATCTCGTGTCCTGCCCTCATTTCAAGCTTCGATCCGATTCCACAGAACCCCGCTAAAAGCCTTCTGCGACTCAATAAAACAATCCGTGCGTTAATTAAAGCAACAAAAACAAAAGGCAAACGCTTCGTCCAGCGAGTACCTACAGGGACAGTTGTCCCTTCTTTGTTGCCACATACCATCAGTCTTGGGCTCTTTATCAACGCGGCGGCGGCGGCGTGCAGTGCTGAACAACCGAATCGGACAATTTATTGTTTTAAGTGCCACCAGACAGACATCTCCCCTCGTGGACAACCCCGCGTTTGATTTAAACAAATGAAGTAGCGCGAGCGCGCGCGATCGAAAGCAAACAAAACAAAGAATGGAAAAAAAATCCGAACAACAATATGTACTCCCAACTCCCGGATCGCACGTCCCACCTTTGACGTCCTCATGCTCCGCTGCCAGTCAGGGCTGTCTGTCTTGCCAATGACAATGACACCGGCTAACAGCCCGTGATGCAGAAGTCAACTGCTGGCCGCCAATCCTCGCGGAGCAGCGTGACGGTGGCACGACCGCGACGGCCAGCACAGGGGGAAACAAAAAATTCAATTAACATATTTTATAGAACAGTGTGCTGCGTTACATTTGACATCCATCCGGGGGCCGGGACCGGGGGCGGCGGCGTAGTGCAACACTGAACGCCTGAACGCGGAGCATGAGCAAGCCACCTCCTCACAATGACGAGGGAGAGGGTGCGCAGTGCGCAAAAACATCGGTTTAACGTCGCAACAGCGCCCACCTACTCCCCGCCAGGATAGTTGAAATGATAAAATTCGTCCAATGGATCGCCTTAATGATGTTCGCTCTGGTTTCGAATTTGTTTGCTTGCTTTTGCTGTTGTTGCAAACTTGACAACCAGATGCAGGAATGGGATTGCTGTTGTGTCTGCTTCACTTTCGGTTGAGGCTAGCATTCGTCCATCCGTCTATCTGTCTATCTATTCGTCTTCCTTTTGGGTCGGTTGTCCTCGGGATCCGATTATAAAGCAAAAGTGGCGTTGCTTGAAAGTGAACACTTGTAGTTGGGGACGTTCGCCAGAGACGGGGTCAGTTTGTGATCTATTTTTTAATGGATTCAAACAGTCTGTGTTGCAGGATGGGGAACAAATTAGTGAAAAGGAAATAGGGACCTAGAAGGGGGTTTATTTGTAACGACTTCAAAGGAATAGCTTCGGGCATAAATGCTGCTGCGGACAGCATTACCACAAGGCACTCTAGTGTCACGCACAGGGAGACACTGGAGGGTGATCGATTGATTAGTTAAACGTTGGATCAGTTCATGGATTTTCAGGTTATACACGACAAGAGTTCAGATAAATTTTTGTTTCTAAATCAAGTCTTGGAGATATTGTTGCAAAAGCATTGCAGATGTAGGTGAGAGTTCCATGCTGTACAGAATTTCTGACACTGACTGTGGAGCGACAGTCTGGTGAACACATTAAGCCGCGTAGCCATGCATCCATGTGAGTGACATTCTTCAGAAGAACGGTGGATCCCTGATCGGTGTTGAACAATGGTTTGACGTCCTCCTGCTTAGAGTTCTCCCCCATGCTATCGCGACTGTAATAATTACTTCATAATTCGCATTTGAATCCTTCTTTGGGAGCACGCTGCTCAGATTGACGGTCTATTAGAAATTTCTTCATTTCAGGGACCATTGGTCACGGTATTTATCACGGATATTTCGTAATCTTAATAGTTTCAAAGTCAGGCAAACGCTATGGTTTGTGAATGCCAGGGTAGTTTGATAATTCAGTGACTTTCTGAAAAGAGAAATGCATTTTTTTTGACAAATAAGCGTTTTATATCTCGTTCAGCATTTTTCCAGTCATTTCATTCTCTTTTTTTACAAGACTCCCAAAAAAGTCGTCTCTTTTAGTGACGAGCTCTTCATTCAATCCAAATCTCTTACCGTCCAGCAATTTCTTTAGTTTTGGAAACTGGAAATATGTACAAAGTGGGGTAGTAGTTCGTAGTCCAATTTATAGATTTTCACTACCCCTTTGAAGAGGTCACATTGATCGAGTGCGGTACTCATCGCACGGATAGCTCTTTCATGTGAAAATATTCATGTAAAATGCCATGTCCGCGCACGTACCGTCGGCCACGTCACGCACTTCAATTCTCTGATCGACTAATCCCAGTACATGGATTTGATCGACGATTTCGCCTTTGTCCTAGAGCCATCCATATTGACGTGTATGGAGTTCCTAAAGTGGCTCATAAGTGTAACTGAGCCCTTCATCTTGGATTTCGATAACTCCTAGTTTGATGATGAATGTCAGCAGAACACATACAAAGCGGTGCTGCAAAGAAGGACAAGTACTGCTCGTGAGCTGCACAGGTACCAAGGAAGTGTAGTTCTGCCTCATCCTTGCAGCTGCTACAGAAGTCGTTGTAGAGGGCTCTCGTTTTTCTTGCGTGACCGGTGATAATGCCTACGACCTTACGTTAGGTTAGGTGAGTAAGTGAATTCGCCAACACACTTAAGCCATGTTGGTTGGCTGATCAACAACTCCAGTGATAGTGCCGTAAATTTGATCCCAACGGCAAATGATGACTGGACCAGATTTGAAAACCGGATAAAAGCGTATTAACTTTGCCTTCACTGGGACTCGAACCGGAGACCCCTTTAATCAAGGGCAGGTACTCAACTAACTGCGCCATCTAGCCATCCTGCTTACGGCCTTACTGATTATCTTTCTGTTGAGGTTCAGGAATGTACTTGCCTTTTTTGGATTAATTGAACGGCATATTTGCTTCGAAGTCCTGCAAGTTTTTGACTCCATCCATTCCCGATTTGAGGTATTGATGGTATCTGTAAGTAATGAGGTGTTTGTTACTTTACACGAGGGGTAAGACTCTCCTGATTATTTGAGAGATAGACGTCAAAGTTTTACCATATTTTTTATTAAATCGATGATGTGTCCAGAGCCTTGATGGCCGCCTGACTTTCTATGAATATAACTATAGATAACCCATCCATCGAGTTCACGGGCAGTAAACGGGCAGCCTGTTGGATAACTTTAACTTCTTTCTGGAATACACTGCAGTGGTTAGGCTTAGAGACAGGGAGAAAGAAATCTCTGTATCGCAATGACTCCGACTCCGGAGCCTTCGTCCGTCTTAGATCCGTCCATTTTTGGAAGATTGGCAGGTTTTCTGACTATATCTTATGCCCAGTCGTATCTATCTGGGATCAGAGTTTTATACCCAAATACGAAGTTTTCGAAGGGACCATATAGTCTGTATGTTTCCGATATAGATAGCTGGGTAGATAAGTAGACCGAATGGGTACCAATACTCCGGAAAGTCTTTGATTCCAATACCGATGTACAATGTAATATAAGATGACGCCTCCGGTGGCGTACACAGATGGGAAGGGACTTCAATCAGCTGAACGTGCGTAGCTGGAAGCAACTAGCACAAGACCGTGGTGGATGGAGAGGCATGTTGGTTGAGGCCCAAGTTCATCCTGGACTCTGCCGCCAGCCAAAGAAGCAGCTCATCCTCTCCTATGTCCTAGAGCCATATGTTTAGACAGATCCTAAAGCGACTCGTACGTGTAACTGATTTTAAATTTCTCGTATCTGAATATTGATTGCCGTATAAGAGGGACTGCTGTTGCACATTGAATGTGTCCGATGGAACGCAGGTTTGACATTGTTGCTTATTTCAGTATGAGTCACCAAGCCGCCAAAGTGTACATCAGAATGTGTCTGACTGTGATAACGTAGATCCATTGGATCATGTATGCTTTCATACCCCAATTTCTGCTCTGGTAGCCTTAAGTTGCTACAGAATTTGGCATTGAGTCCACACGTAACTCGCAGCTGAAAAAAAAGAGTGAACAACTTTCATCAAATGTGATCAATTTTTCCTCGTGGACATAGTCCTTTATACTTGCTTCTCATCTGGGAAGGACGGATAACTTACAGGGCTTCTGTGCATAACTTGCAGCAAACACTTTTAGTTCCTGGCTCTGCTGGTAAGAGCTCAAGCTCCGCTACCTTGTTGCATGTCAGTGGTTCCAGTCGGCCAAATACAAGTTCCTTTTTAAAAAATGCAATAAAATGAACAAAATTAAATGTATTATGGCTTTATTGGTAAGAACGACACCTAAACGTCAAGTTTTTTTCTGCATTTCATTTGACATTTCTCAATTTCAGACTAACTCAATTTGAACCATGGAAGGACACACAATCGAGCAAAGCGTTAAAGTTATTCAGGCTTATTATGAAAATGGGCGTTCAAATCAAAATGCATATCGTGCACTTCGTGATTTTTTCGGTCAATTTAATCGTCCAAATGTGCGTACAATCGGAAAAATCGTGCACAAATTTGAGCAAACCGTCAATCGCAAACATCTCCTACAGATGTGAAAACACCAGTGCATGGCCGTACAGCTCGTACTGCAGAAAATATTGCTGCTGCTCGCGATAGTGTGGCTGAAGAGCCGTCCACCTTAACTCGTCGTCGTGCCCAACAATTGCAACTCTCACGCTCGTCGTTGATGAACATTATGCATAAAGACTTGCATTTACACGCTTACAAGGTGCAATTGACTCAAGAACTAAAGCCTCTTGACCATTTCAAGCGTCGTCAATGCTCAGAATGGTGGCAAGAAATGGCAACAGTGGATGATCAATTTTAGAAGAAAATCATCTTCAGTGATGAGGCACATTTTCACCTCAGTGGCTTCGTCAATAAGCAGAATTCCCGCATTTGGGCGAATGATAATCCAAGAGTGATTGTCGAAAAACCAATGCACCCACAAAGAGTGACTGTTTGGTGCGGTTTATGGGATGGCGGCATCATCGGGCCGTATTTTTTCAAAAATGAGGCCGGTCAGGCAGTTACTGTGAATGGTGTTCGCTATCGTGAAATGATAACGAACTTTTTGTGGCCCGAATTGGAAGATATGAATGTGGACGATATGTGGTTTCAACAGGACGGTGCCACTTGCCACACAGCTAACGAAACAATTGCTCTTTTGCGCAACAAATTCAATGGCCGTGTTAGCTGACGTGGTGGCGATGTCAATTGGCCGCCAAGATCTTGTGATCATGCGACACCGTTGGACTTTTTTCTTTGGGGCTATTTGAAAGAAAAGGTGTACGTCGATAAGCCGGCAACAATTCAAGAGCTAAAGGATGAGATAATGCGGCACATTAACGGCATAGAACCTCAATTATGCTTCAGCGTCATCGAAAATTTGGACCATCGGATGGAGGTGTGCCGCCGAGATCGCGGCGTCCATTTCGCCGATATTTTGTTCCATACATAATTGAACCATACCAATATTATCATAATAAAAAGAAATGACAATAATTTCCTTAATAATTTGTGTTTTATTCAAAATCAACATCGGCCCTTAAAATTTAACCATTTATGCCTTCGATTTCAGTAGAAAAAATAATCGGTTAACATGGCTCAGTAGCACCCATCGTTGACCGAAACTTTGTTTTCAGCCTCATTTTCGAGGAAGGCCTCATCCTCATCTGCGCTCACGGCGTGCGACAACGGGTGTAAATTTTGTCCACTAGCATACCAGTCTCACGAACTTTTTGCACATGCTTGCGTACAGCACTCGCGATAGGTTTTCCATTTCAGCCAACATTTCTTCTTTTCAAAAGAAAAATCGCACTGTTTGGGCTACACGGCACTCACTTTGGAAATAAGTTTTCAATATTTCCCAACGTTGTTGAAGAGTAAAGCGACTCATCTCCTTCCGCGGAGGTATGATACTGACTTTCTGTCGTTTTTTCGAGAGCGAAACAGCTGTCAGTGTCAAAATAACCTTTGATTTAAATAAAACCACTAGATGGCCCACCCTATATGTGCTCTGATCAGTCCCTTACGGCTACATATGGATGCCTCCAGACCCCTGACCCCTACCAGCTATCTATCTTTTGAGTTGACCATCATTCTTCAAATGAAATTCCCTTGTAAGCTCTACTGTTCATCAGCAAATCGCTTCAAAGTGACTCTGCCCCCACGCAGCCTTCTGCCGCACAGCGCGAAAAAAAAATGCCTAGTCCTCACTGTCTTCATAAGGATAATACTGATCAGATTACCGTAAGAACAAACCCCCAACAATGTTCTACATGGTTCAACTACTAATATCGGGATTATTTAACCCGAACACAACACCCAACAACGCCGGCACTCAGCGTGAATAAGCCCCATTGGGCGCAGCTAATCCAACAATAGCTGCACCGAAACAGAACTCAACACACGACGACCAAGTCGATGGAGTTCCGTGATATCTGCAGAACAACGTGACACATCCGAATGGTTTGCATTATTTTCTAGAATTTAATGGCTATAACGATGACATTGTCCAGTGACAGACGAATTCCCCCCGTGCGTCGACAGGCAGGACGCTCGCTGCCAGCTAATGCAAAGTCCGTGTCCGCTTTGACTGGCGTCGGTCGTCGTCTCTGCAACAAGGTTACACCGACGAAAGTTGAAGGTCGCACTGGGTGACAGAAAAGGGAAAACCACAACCGTGTCCGAAGATTAATAGAAAGAAACCAGTGCAGAGGTCCAGCGCCGAATCGCGCTGATGCCTGGGTAACAAAGAGCACATCCTCGGCCAGCAAGTGTCGCCGGCGATGGAAGCGTGGTCGGGGCCGACTGGGGCGTCTGTGGTCGGGTGAATTTTTTAATCGGGCCACAATTTTCCAAGTCAATTATGGCGTGTGCACAACGATGTACGCTGATGTTTACAATTGTTCGCACACGGCCGACGCGATCTGTGGTGTGGGGCATGTGGCATGGGGTGTGGAAAATTTGCTGACAGATCTTGTATATAAAGTGCGCAGCGACTTTGATGCTATCGCGATGGTGTTTTAATGAGTAACACTAAGTGAAGGCGTCTCTTCCACTTCCTGTGAGTCACGGGTGGTCACGGGAGGGGTCATTTTTCGGTTGAATGCTCGGATGTACGGGTGGTTGATCTCTTAACGATTGTGTGGCGGCACAAAGTGCGAGTTGATTGGACCACTGCTCAAGGTCAGGAAGTTCAATTCGCTGGAAAAGAGAGATTAATACCTTTCAGATTTCAGATTGACGCTTCTTTTTTCTTCACTTTCCTTCAGGCTCCGGCTTTATGTTCTGGATCAACATGCAAATTATAGCTTGACTCATGTGAACCCAATAAAAAATCCTTCCACAAAATGAGTCCGACGATTAATGCGCTGAAGATAAACTCTGAAAGGAGGAGAAGAAATCCATTGCATGGGAATCAGAGCGAATTGTGCGTCCATGCTGCGATACGGATCTGAGGCTGTCGGAGCTCACCAAAGGTGTTTCCTATTATGCATTGTTCGGATGGGTTTGTGGTCTTGTTTAATGGGCTTCTTCACTTACTCAGAATTTACGAAGGAAAGTGAACAACTCTTCATCTTCTTTGGGTGGCGCTACAGTTTGTGACGCAGTTGTGCCTAGCTTTTACGCCGACCACTCGGCTTGTGCGGGCTATTGATCTTTCACGAGTGGAGGATACAGTTATATGGCAGTCAATGAAATTTGGTATGTTGATCCGGATCAGAAACGCGGTTCTCACGAAACGCGTTAAATCATCGGGTAAAGAGGAACGTAATGTTGTAAACCATAAGTTGCTATACTCGTTCAAATTTTTCGTTCGTGAGAATTTTGATTGAGAGTCCTGAAACACAGGGAACCATGGTCAGGAATGTGACTTTCCGCTAAGCTCTCTATTTTAAGAAAAAAATGGAGTAAGGGATGTGCCATTGACACAGGAACTGAAGCATACTCTAATCAAGAACAGGAATGACACGACAGGCAATAATTGTTTCCTTATTTAAAAAAAAAAACGAATAAAGAATGCCTGTTGCATTTGATTCCAATGCATCTTAGGCCGCCTGACTTTCAGGAAAAATTCAAATATCGCGAGTGGGTATTAGAATCCACTGGTGTTACGGTGTGATTGTTGTCCCAGAAAACCCTATCCGGGATCAGGGTCTAATGAGAGGTTATGTGGTCGAAGCTTGGCGAAGTGCGCCCGCTGATAACGAAGCACTGCGAGGATGAGTCCAAACGGGTACGGGTTGTGAGATTGACGATATTGGCGAGGAATGCAAAAATGATTGTACAACAGAGGATTCTTTATTCGAATTCTGGTAAGAGGTTTGGTTTGGAAATATTTGGAAGGATATTTCAAGCGTCTACGGCGCATCGCGAGTTGTCTTGCACAGATTTGGATGTGTTCCATGAATGCAGCCGTATGTGTCTTTGAAATCGAAGAAAACGCGGTGCGTAAGGACATGAAACTTGTGTTTTGTTACATTATTGTGTGTGGTTTGGACAGAGATAGCTTATTCCGACTAGAGATAGTTTAGCTGAGACACAAGTCGTCAGCCATGCCCTTCTGGACAACAATATCGTTCTAAGAGACTATAAATGCTCGGTAAGAAGGACACATTTGCCAGAGTCATCCGAAATCGCAACCTGAGCGAGAACACATCCGACAATGAACTCCGGATTTGTCACGAGGCTGAACAGCTAGCACGGTTACCACACCGTAACCATACATCGTCAACTAGATTGTGTGAGATTGGGCTCATCTCAGTTGGCGCATATCCAGTTAGTACAGACTTCCACCACCTTGGTGTTCGTCATTCGTGCTGTGCTGTGGAAATGCATGAGATAATTTTTACGTTGAAGGAAGAAGTCCCTGATCGTCCTGCATATTGAGTGCCATTTAGTTGATGTTGAAGAAAATTTTAAAATAAGAAGAACTGAGACTATTTCGTCTGAATCTGGACTGTAAGGAAGTTAGGACTGCGGAGCTGAAGAATATTGGATGTAGGACTCCGAGACAAGACAATAGAAAATGAAAACGATTTATGTGCTGCACCTTTCTAATCTGCCCTAGCAAGAGATCACTTCAACCAGGGACGTTTGTTGGTTGACTCTTAACACAAGCCTAGAAGGCAGCGCACTGATTCCTGATACTACTTTAAAGAACTATTTCAAATGAAGAAATCAAGAAAGGGCTGAGGCTCAAATCCTTCATGGGTCCTGGCAGACCTGATAAGTAAGTAAGGATGAATTCAAATCGAATTGCACAGACTTCTTACTGCAAACGTAACCCGAACGCTACTATAAGTTTTTGACGATGAGCCCGATCCTGACCCGCAGTCGATTGAAAGACGTTGGCAGAGAATATGAAAGTTGTTGCATATGTTCACTACGAAATTTCCACTAAACACTTAAATGTTACTTGGGGCACCGGTCTCCATAGAGTCGCAATCCTTTTTAATCAAACTGCACCTGCAACTTGAAGAGTTTGTGAGGCTCTCATGATTCAAGGATTTTGTTTTGCTGTTTTGACTCACATCCTTCAAAAACCGATTGAGGTACGTTTCGAAAGGTTTGGCTACTGTCTAGAAACAGATGTCCACGGGAAAGGCAAAGCATTATATTTCTCTTTGGTCATATCAAACAAATCATTGTATCAATTGAACACCTCACATGAATTCATTAAAATCAACTTACAAATCGATGCCTGATCTCATATTATTTTTTTATTTTTTTTTTTTGCGAGTGTAGGTGAAAATCTTCAAAAGACACTATGGGGGCCGTTCCCACATAGCGAAAGGGATTTTTACCCAGTAAAAACACCTCTCTTCAAATAAAATATATTTCCACTACAACTAAGTCTTACACTTATCCAGCAGTTTTACTTTCTTGGTTTAGGCGCATTTGGCAAGAAATTCTCCATTGAGAGTTCTTGCTATCACCGCAGCAAAGCGCGGGTTGAATTCACCGTGCTAGGTCAAGGGGTTTGGTCCTTTGCAGACGGCGGAAAGCGTTGCTTTCGTCGAGAACTGGAAGGACAGGACAGAGTTTATGTGCTCTTCCAGACGACGCTTATGCTTACGAGCAAAATTCGTAATTTCATCATCTATGTGGATGTCGCTGTTTCGTATATACCAGGGTGCGTTGACGATGGCCCTTAGCACTTTATTTTGAAATGTTTGTAGTATGTTTCTATTACTTTCTTTGGTACAACCCCATAGTTGTATACCATACGTCCAGACGGGTTTTAGCACTTGCTTGTATATAAGTAATTTGTTGTCAATACTTAGCTTGGAATATTTTCCAATAAGCCAGTACATGTCTTTGTATCTTAATTGGAGTTCTTCACGTTTCTTTTTGACATGCTCCTTCAATTAAGGCTTTACATCGACCGCCATTCCGAGGTATTTCGCTTCATTACCGAACGGTATTTGAACATTATTTATAAAAACGGGCAAGTTATTCACGTTCTTATACGTAAAATTTATATGAACGGATTTAGCTTCGTTAAGCTGAGTGTTCGTCCGTTCGTGTATCCGGTCTAGAGCACATTGTAATTTTCTGGTTGATTCTTCGACCGTTTTGGCAGTTACTAAAATGGCGGTGTCGTCAGCAAATGTGCCTACGACCTGCGGTATATCGCTGCTATACAGTAAGTAAAAGAGGGGACCAAGGACACTTCTTTGAGGTACTCCAGCTTGTATAGGCATAAATAGGGAGTATTCTTTCCCATATTTCTCACACAATATTCTATCAGTTAGATAATTCGATAAAATTGTGTAAAGTCTTCTCGGGAGGAACTGTCGAAGCTTGTGTTTCAAACCTTCGTGCCAAACATTGTCAAAGGCTTGCGAGAAACACAGCTGAGCAGACTTGCTTTTGTTCAAATGATTTTTCTATAACATCAGTTATGCGATGTACTTGGTCGATAGTTGAATGCTTACTTCTAAAACCGAACTGGTGATTAGGAATAAGTCGTCTTTCTTCCACAACCGGGCTTAAACGTCTGAGTAATATTCGTTCGAACACTTTAGACATTATCGGAAGCAGTGAAATCGGTCTATAATACTTTTAGTCTGTTGGGGGTTTACCCGGTTTCGGCACCATTATTATTTCCGCCAGTTTCCAGTGACTAGGGACATGTTCTAATCTAAAGGCGGCGTTAATTAGGTAGAGAAACATAAGAAGCGCTTTCCGAGGTAATTCTTTTAGAACTTCTCCTGCGATTAAATCATAATCAGGAGCTTTTTTGGGTTTGAGGTTTTCAATTCTTCCTTAAGTTCTGTCAAAGTAGCATTTCTTATACAAAAATGTTCATTATTTGTGTTTGAACCGTAGGAGTTTACAGGAAACGTTTGTCCGTCGCGTGATTTAAGCGTTGCTTCTAAGTGATCTGCGAAGAGATCCGCTTTCTCTTTATCTTCTTTAGCCCACTCGTATTGATTTTTTCCGAATTAGGGCCGCATGTGGTTGAGGTTTTCTTAAGCCTTTGGCTGCTTTCCAGAGCGAGTAATGGGTATCCATTCTCACTGACAAGCCTGCCAAGTAGGTATTTAGGTTATTATTTTTAAACGACTCAATTTTCGCCTTCAGAAGGTTAGACAGTTGGTTGAGGCGAGTTTTATGCTGCGGCGCACGGGTCTGCTGCCATTTCTTACGAGCTTTACGTTTCTCTCTTACTAATTCTCGTATTTCCGGTGGATATCGCAATACATGTTTTATCGTCGTTTTTCTAGCGAGAGGTGTATTGCTCCACGTAGCGCACTGTATTACTTCTATAAATTTATCGAGTTCTATTTCTAAGTCGTTGCATAATCGTATATCTTGTAGATAATTTCTAAATGCTTGCCAATTCGTGTTAACGTAGGTGGAACTTCCTTTTTTACAAGGGTATCGTTTACACATAGTACAATGGGAGAATGATCTGAATTAAGATCAAAGCTTTCTTCAATTCGTAAGTAGTTTCGAGAAACACCTTTTATGACAAAGAAATCAACAACGTCAGGTATTTTTGTACCATCCGACGGCCAGTAGGTTGGTTTTCCTGTCGAGTAAAAATCACAGTTTAGTTTCATACCAGCTCTGTATAAATTTCTGCCATTTTGTGAGATTAATCTTGATCCCCATAAGGGGTGCTTCGCATTAAAATCTCCACCAATTACGAAATTTGGGCCTAGAGTCTGACCTCACATGCAAAGTATTCCATTTTCGTTTCAATAAAAGTCCTTTTTGTACATTTTTTTTGTACTTACATCGCTCCTAGTTCAACGTATACTTTTCCTAATCACTTACTTACTTACTTAAGGTGGCGCTACAGTCCGGGGTGGACCTGGGCCTCAACCAACAAGCGTCTCCAGCCAGCTGGATCTTTAGCTAGCTGTCTCCAGTTTCGCACGCATAGTTGGTTGAGGTCCCTTTCCACTTGCGTGCGCCAGCGTCTCCAGCCAGCTCGATCTTTAGCTAGCTGTCTCCAGTTTCGCACGCATAGTTGGTTGAGGTCCCTTTCCACTTGCGTGCGCCACCTGAGTCGCGGTCTTCCTCTACTGCGCCGTCCCTCGGGGGTGGATTCGAAGACTTTTCGGGTCGGAGTATTGGTTTCCATCCGCTCTACATTCCTAATCACTACATTCCACAAAATCCCTTCAGGACACCCTGGGGCCGGCAAATCAAAATCAACTTTTCTCGAGCAAAAAAAGCCGACTCAAATCATTTCGGAATTTACTGCATTTTTTCTCGTAAAATCTGTCAAAAACTCAAAATCGACTCTTCTGTATAATTTTACGTAGAAATAATGCCACTTAACTTATGCTGGGTAGAGTTAACTGAATTAAAACGAATTGCATCACAATTTTGTACCAGTTTTGTGTAATTTGAGAGAAAAGTGCAAAGGTTGTGTGGCACCACGCTTAAACGTACGCGATGCACCGTGCAGTTGGAGTCAAGAACCTCTGAGCCGTTCGAAACCGGCACCGGATTTCGGCAAGGAGATGTGCTGTCGTGTGATTTCTTAAATCTGGTACTGGGGAAGATAGAGCGGATGGCAGTTGTAAGCATGGAAGGCACTATCTTCTACAAGTCTGCCCAATTGTTGGGGTACGCAGATGACATCGACATCGTCACGAGTTCCCAACGCGCCGTAGTGGAAGCTGTCACGGCGATTGAAGAACAGGCGAAACGAGCTGGTCTTAAGATCAGTGAGGACAAAACATTATATATGCTGTCGATCAAGAAACGTTCTGTCACATACCACCTTGGAGAAAGCACCACAATCGAGGGCGACAATTTTGAGGTAGCGAAGACGTTTATCTACCTCGGAGCAAACGTGAACTCCACGAATGACGTCTTAGTGGAGCAAAACAGTAGAGCTGATTCTTGGTGACGTCGAAAGATATATGGTCCGATCTGCGAGGAAGGTGAGTGGAGGAGAAGACACAGCCGTGAACCCTACGAGCTGTACGAAAGTAAATGGAGGACAAACAACACGAAATTATCGAGTTGTAGAAAAAATTTAAGTTTGTGAGGAAAGCGTAGACTGATTCAACTCAGACGCATAGATCGAGTGAAAACCGACGCCCCGCTTTGAATGCGAGGAAAGTGCCTCACGAGGGCAAGGAAGGTTGAAGCTATGACTTAACTATCAAATTGTTGCCACTTGACGGCTGTAAACAACGTCAAGCCAGTCATAGATTTAGAAGTCGCAAACCCTAGAAGTGGATGGGCACAATGTTTGTAAACTTCCAGCATGTCCATTTTAACAGTGCGCTCATGACCACTTTTGATGAATACAAATTATGGGGCAATATTCCACACTTTTGAACACGCATTTGAACATCTGCAGAACTGTTCAAGGCAAAATACCCAAGCTGTGTCCTTCCTTTTAAGATGCGCATCATTTAAAGGGATCTAGTCAGCCGGTAAGAAAACATTTTGGACACATTATTGCCGTAGTGAAATGGGTACATAGTCCCCTATACCGCTGTCAGGCAGAATGTCTCATTCAATCTAGACGACGGACACTAGATGAGAACACAGAACAGATCGAAACCTTGTTGAAATGTTTAAGGCAACTAAGGACGTGGCCGCCGTGCTGGGACATGCTGGGTGTGTGTGCCAATTCCTATGCTAGGTGGCGAGGTTCAATTTCCGACATGACGAACGACTCAACCTCTCTGGAGTGACTGACAATGCAAATGGACTAGAACTGTCCAAAAAAGCTTCTCAAACTTCGCCCATACGTAGTCGGCATAAGATTATATGTCAGAGCAGCTGCTCCCAGATCCATTTCCGACTGTAATGCCGCTCATATCATGACACAGCTCAGCAGTATTACCGGCTGCTCCGCCAGCAAAATTGACTTGTGCAACGACACCTGCCTCCTCAAAGGCAGCTACTTCAACTTAGAAGAATGCATTCAGGGAGGAAACCTTACCCGACTCCAGTCTGACTCTACAGAGCAACAATAAAACGTGCGTACGGTTGTCGGTTGATTGCATGGGAAATCCGGGTTGCATAGCGAATTGGGACTAGTCAGTCATTTGCAGAACCGTCGGCCAGTGGCTTTCGCAGAATGCCTCGTCAGGACGTCATTCTGGATCGAATCCGCCTTCAATCATCACTATTTTCCAGACATGTCGTCCTCACAAAGCAGCCAGTTGTATCGATGCGGCCAACACTTTCTCATCACCAAGCAGCGTACGTCTAAAAATAACGTCGAAGAATCCCCCACGAATGCCACGATCGATGTCGACGCACAAACAAACAGCAATGCCCAGCCCATTATGCAGGTCGGTATCCGCTTGAGTACGACAATTCCTTTTAATTATCATTCATGTAAGACCGGCGATTGCCGCAGCGAACACTACTTGTGTTCGTACCTCGCGTCGCCATCATTCGAGGCGATTGACGTCGCCCAAGCCGATTTGATTAGAATGTTCGAACAACTCGTGTCGCAGCGCCCACTCTCATCGGAAGATCTCAATTGGCCGCAGCAAATGTTTTCAGCACGCATTGCATTGCAACCTCCACCATTTCGTGTCGTGTTCAATTTAACATATGCCCATGTTGTGGCATATCTCTTGATGTCAACACACCAAACACCATCACCGCCCTTTGACGGAGTTGACCCCGCAAGGACATCAGTGTGTGGTTGCTTGGTTGTTGCTTCGCCCGCGAATCTATCTCAAACGCTAATCCCAATAAATTCGCCAAATACGCGCACGTTTGCCCGGCTAGTCTCGTTTCTTCCCCTCGAAAGAAAGGGAATTGAACTTCCCCTTCGGTTCGGATCTGGATTGGGGGGAGGGGGGCCTAATCCGCATCATGAGATGATATTCGCCGATGACAGCAATGACATGCACATGAAGGCACAGCACAGCACAGCAGAGACCCCATACTCCCTCCCTTCCCCGTGGCGCATGCGGATGTGTGCGCGTGTGTGGGAATGTGTGCATCTGACATGCTAGTCGAGAATAAATTTCATCGCCGAATGTCCGCGCATCTATGCGAGCACAGATCGCACATAAACGTCGTCCATCGTCCATCGTCCGTCGTCGTGGTCATCATCATCATCATCATCTTAGACGCGAACTCTGATCGCTCGTCTAGACATAGACAAACGCAGGAATGTGTGTCCGGCCGGGACTGTGTGCGGTGCGCATCGGTCTTGTTTCGGAGCCCACCACCACCGTCATCAGCCAAAGTTCTGGGTTAGAATGCGAAAGTACGATAAAAGTACTATGTGTACCTAAAGGCTCTTGGTTAACGCATTTGCCCCCATGTCCGGGACCTTTCAATAACTCCTTGCGTTTGCCATACTTTGCCTTAGTTTATGTCGGTAATATTTTTGTTTCTTGTTCTGTTCTTTAGGGCCCTGCCACAGATAGGCGATTCTATGCGGTATCGTGTAGGTCTACCGACTACCACGACGACAACGACAACAACGACAACGACGACAATGCCTACAGCGACGGGGATAGATAGTCCCGCGGAGGACCCTTTTCTGCAATTGCATGTAGAATTTATTGTTCCCCAGCGCATTAGTTGGTATTTCTTCGTCATGATAGCTGCGTGATGTGATGTGGACACATAGACAAGCGGCCAGCGCACCTGAGTCACACACAGTAATCCCAGTCCAGTCAGTCAGAGTCGGGTCAGTTCGGTTGGGCTGGGTGGGTAGAAGTAGGATACCATGGGGTGGGCCCTTAGAATATCCGCAAGACACACAGGAACAGGAAAGGTCTAACGACCAAATGTCCACGGATTTACATTGCAATTATTGTTTTTTATTGACTTTGTCAAGTGATATGTTCCCTCCTGATGGGTTCCACTTGATGGGCGGCAATAAATATCCTCTCGCGCAGATGGAAAGTGATTCTTTATCAATTTTCGGAAATCAATCTAAGTGGGCAGATACAGTGGGGTTAACGCATGCAGTGGCTAGGCGATGATTGCGTTTGCTGAGGTCTAATGAGCAATGATCACGGGGGCTGCAATGAGAATCAGGCAATCAGGAAATACTGACGACATCTGAAAGGTAAATTCAAATCCTCGTCGTACCACCAGAGTCGATTGCATTACACGAACTCTGCGCACAAAGGATAATCAAACAACCTAGCCCTGCGACACATTCCTTATCTCACCTCTAAATTGCCACAAAAGCACTTAAACCTGCGAAGCTTAAGTAAGGGATGTACCGTGCGTGAAAGACAAACAAATTGCATCAGTCTTCCCTAGCTGTTGGTGCTGGCCTAAACGAACTAACAAAGGGATAGGTACGTTGCCAGATCAACTTACGTACCTTCGGCTCGCAATAACTCCCGATAACGATCCCATTTAATTATCGAGACGCCACTGTGCGTCCATTTGGCTGGGTAACATCTTTTCAATATCGTCGGCCCTAAATCACGGGATCTCCTATCATGGTCAAGATTGCTTTATCTGCCTTCAATCCCGCTCAGCGACCTCCGAGTGAGCGCAGCAGTTCTTCGCTGCTCTCTAATTAATACTGGTTTGCTCCATCAAGCGATGTCAGCACTATCGGGCGGCATCCATCACGTGGTAGCTGCTGCGCCAACCAACAGGTGGGTAGTGCCGAGTGCGATGCAATTTAAGGTCTACCGACTAATTGAAAATTAAGATACTCTCTGTATGTTGCTGCAACATTCGTAAGACACTCCCAACATGTTGCAGCAACATATGACCTGCGTATGGCATATTTCGCAGCGCAACTCAGACACCGTGTTGCGCCTACCGCCGCCGGTGAATATCTAATGGCAACGTACCCGCGCTGCATTTACGTGCAAACTTATGTGAAATAAATCTTGACACCGCGGCTGGAGATGCCTCTTCGCGCAGTTAACCGCTTTGACACTCATAATCCTGTCGAGACGTAAATTCTTGGAGTTTACTTGTCGCTCGGGTAATTGTGAAATTAGTCGTCATGGCATTGCATTCGCAATTGCGTCATGTCACCGGATGAGGGAGCAGTGTGGGGGGAAATGGTCTGGCACTGGTGGCAACCACACGGGTGGCGGTGGTGGTGGTGGGTTGTATCGTACTCGTGGTGCGGTAGCTTACGCGTGGGAGTGATATACTGACTGTGGGGTTGGGCACGGTGTTGTTCTAGTTAACACGAAATCCGGGAGTCTTCTATAGAATTATGACATTTATCTATGCGTCATCTTTTTGATGTTCCTGTTGGCAGTGGGATAATGAGCGATAATGTTTCCTAATTTGAAACGTTGAAGACTGTAGTGGAACTTGTCGCTAATGTGGGAACACTGGCTGCAGTCGGGACAAGATATGTGGTTTATTGAGTGTCACTGGGAAATTGTTGCAGAATACGAATTAAGTATTCGTCAATTAGATTAAGTCGCAGCCGGGTGAGTCGGTTATTAAATCTCCGCCCACAATATGTCGTAAAGCAACATAATGAACTGTTTGATTGCTGAGCTCGTCGCGCCCAGTAACATCCAAATGTTTAACAAAACCGAATTGACACACATTTCATAAAATCTCATTCGATTGTGGAAGAAGATATAAGAGGTCCCACAAGGATCTAGTCGTTGTCCAGTTCTTTTAAAAATTTTGCTTAGGAATCTGCTATATGAATTGAAGTGAACAAAAATACGTGTGTTGATGATATATCAAGTTTACTGGAAGATAATAAGAGACTGCCATAATTTCTCATAAATGTACTTGAAAAAAAACCTCATTTTTCAATAGAGGTTAGAAACAAAGGTACATCATCATCCGACTCCCAGATTGTTGCAGTATAATTCTCAGACGGAAATAAAAGGTATTCGTGAGTGAACTCGCTGGCTTATAGTACAATATTTAAATAGATATTCAAAGGGCCTTCAAGTCTCTGGATACACCATGAATCCGATCAAGAATTACTCGCAGTCATTGGGACAGTTTGAGATGGACTTGAGTATTGATTAGCCAAGGCTGAGTAGCTAAGTAGAAAAGTGCAATACAATCCATTGTCCGATTCTTCAACAAATCCAAGCCCTATGACTGGTTATTGCCTAATATCCAATTCTGGAGCCGATGCAATCTGAAAAAAAGAGACCCCTTCAACTGCACCAACTATCGAGGTATTAGTCTCCTAAATATCGCTCATAAGATATTCCCTACCATTTTGTGTGAGTGCCTGAAACCATTCGTCAATGGCCTGATAGGTCCTTATCAGTGCGGCTTCAGGCCGGGGAAGTCCACCATCGACCAAACCTTCACACTACGGCAGATCTTGGAAAAGACTCAAGAGATGCAAATCGACACCCACCACCTACTCGTCGATTTCAAGGCCGCATATGACAGCGCGCATTGAGACGAGCTATACAGCGCTATGTCTAGTTTTGAGATTCCTGCCAAACTTGTCAGGTTGTTGGGGATGACGATGGAGAACTCTCGCTGCTCAAGCTCGGTAACGAACTCGCCCAGACCTTCAATGTCAAAAAAGGTCTTAGACAAGGCGACACGTTGTCAAGATCAGCTAGTCAAGAACTTCGTCTACCTCGCCTCTGTAGTAAATAGGGACAATAACACCAGTACCGACATCAAGCGCAGAATTACTCCTGACAATCGATGTTTCTTTGGGCTCAAGAAGCAATTGAGTAACACAGCCATCTCTCGAAGCACCAAGCTGGCTTTATATAATACTCTCATCATCCCTGTCCTACTCTATGGCACAGAGACATAGACGCAATTGAGGACGCCCAGGGAACCGATGGCGCACACAAGTGGAGAAGGATCTCAACCAAATTGGCGCGCAAAATTGGATGCAGCTGGCTAAAGATCGTGCCAGCTGGCGAAGCTTGTTGACTGAGGCCCAGGTGCACCTCGGACTGTAGCGCCATTAGAAGAAGATGAACCGATGCCCATGCAGTGACGTAAACGATTTGGAAATAGTTGACACAATTTACTAAATTATCTTGTGGAGGAGATAGCTTACACAAAACAAGAAAAAACTTTTTCAGATCTTTAGAGGCTGTTCGCATTTTTATGATGGAGTCCGCAATGCATTAGCGGTCGCACACAAATCTTATTCATCCTTGACACCTTACGAATCTAGGATCTATTTTAAAAATGTCTCAATTTACTTGGCGACATCTTGAAAAAATGAAGAAATACGTTAGAGGCTTTAGTACTCTCAAATCTCAAAATATAGTTGTGAACTGAAACACCTTTTTTTAAAAATGAGAAGTGGTTCATCTTGGTGTCCATTTTTTCTAGCACTAGTGGGAATTGTTACGCTTCACTAGGAGATACACAATCCCCCGCCTTGATTCCCCTCTACTGTGCGGCTCTACTTTGCAACTAACCGCCAGTGCTAAATTCCTGGGTCTCATTATCGATAATAATCTAAGCTGGAAACTAAATATCCAGAATAGCGTTAGGAAGGCCTCTTCTGCCCTGTACAGTTGTAAAAAAGTCATTGTATGCTGATAAGGACAACAGCCACTCATCGCTTACTGAATCGTTACCTCGCTTGTCAGACCGACTCTAAAGTACTCGGTTTCAGTTTGATGGGCAGCAGTAAGCCAAGCTGTCGATTGTAAAGCACTCAACCGCTTGCACTGGCCTGCATGTATATCTTGGCAGCTTTGAGAAGCACCCGTATAATGCAGTTAACTCCTACATCTTTCTCCATTTGAACTATTTAGCAAACAAGTAGCAACCAGCACAGCCCTGAGACTAAAAACACTCCGACTTCCAATCTATCACTCACCTATTCTCAATGAATTCAATTTCCCTCCCATTGACACCGATCCACAAGCTATCTTCGAGAAGAAATTCTCCACCAGCATTCCTGATTGAATGTCTGACAACCAGACTCTGGATGGTACCCTGCAGATGTACACAGATGTATCGAAGACGGACAAAGAAGAGGATGTAGGTGTATAAGCCAATGACCTCAATATTGCTCTCTGATTGACCACTGTAGCTCATCTCAGGCAGAAACGACTGCAATAAAGGAGGCTCTGTCCTGACTCAAGAACAATAAATCTTAACAAGATGGCGGAGCCTTTCAATATACATCTCATGTGGGTGCCGGCCGCCGGAAAATTGTAACATTTCGTGCAATTTGCAAAGCCGATGAACTCGCAAGATGTGGTACAACCTCTTCACTAGCACCAGGAGGTGATCACTACTCTTACGCTCAATTAAAACAGCCAATTAAGAACGCACCCTGACCTAGCCAGCACTAAATTTTAAACGATCATTCTGTCTGATCAGACTAAACTGATTTTCACTCAGAAAGTTCATCGGAGTCAGAACCGGATATTGGCCAAGTGGAATACAACGATTTCTGCAGAAGCTGAATGGATGAACAGAAGACATAAACCAAAAATTACCTCCTCTGCTCTTGTAGCACTCTGGCAAGTCGTAGGTACTCCCATCTGGGGGTCTACTATTTCAACAACTTCAGCGAACTAAATAGCGTAAGCATTAGCCAGCTAAACCAAGATTGGGAGTAGTTACCCCGCGATGTATCACAATGGGCCTACTTTGGCCTAAGTGTGACTGCCTTCTGTAGTCAGCCATTCCAACCTAACCTAACCTAGGGCGTCTAGTACCATCTGATGCCAGAGTTGACCCAAACATTCAAAGAAGCATTTTGGTATATTTAAACTGTTTCACCTTAAAATTGGCCGTATTCGACTGTAAAATATTGACAGTCTTCAGTCTTGACAGACATCAAAAATGCAAGCTTTTATTTGTGATACATCCCTAAGCATTCCTTGATGACAAATGAGGGAATATCGCGAAAAACGAGGCAGAAGAAGCTGCAAATCAAGTTAAAGTGGCGGTGAGTAGAAGCTAAAGAATGACACTAAAGAATGAATGATTTCTTTGAGCCGACTGTAGATTCAGAAGACATTGTGGCCACTACTGAATCACAGAGCTGGGGACCGGAAAATATGGGAGGAAGCTGTTGCAGGAGCAAGAACAAACATTTAGACAGGCAATGACAATGCGGCCGATCGGAGTTGGCAGTTGGCATTTAAATGTTAGCCTCTGACTGTGACAAAGAAGCTAGGAAAAGTCTGGGAGACTCATGTCGTATGCATTGCAATGGAGTCAATTCGCTGCACCAGCCCAGCCCAATATCCACAAGGGCAACAATCAAGAGAATGTTATCGCTCATCGTTGTCTCTTCTCGTGGAATGTCAAACGAATTCATCCATTGCGTCATTTTTTCCACACAGCGTGGCAAAACGGGCAAACTCGTGCCCATAACAACAGCGGCTTCCCAGTTCAAGAACGAGATTCGTCACGTCATTGGCAAAATTAAGCCTCAATTGTGCGAAAACCTCGTCAAAAGAATGCGCTCGTACCTCGAGCGCATTTGTTGGAATTGTACATTTGCCATAATAGACTTGGATACGCGCTCTAGTTGATACAGTCCCACCCCCTCGAAGATGGAAGCTCAATTTGCTGCCAAGCAGATACGGTGAATGGATGCCCTGAGGTCAGATTCGCCAAAACCATGAACCGTGGTGACACTCTAAAACGATTCCATCACGAACTCCTCTGCAAAATGATGAAAATGTGCATTCTTTCACTTAATCTAGATGTCTGTCCCGCCACGATGGTGAATAGCTCCTCCAGTCAAGTAGAGTGACATTTAAATGATTACAACATCCAACTTTAAATTCGTTTCACTTCGAGACAATAAAGCACGCCACGAATGCACCACCCCACTTGTCTGTGCCTGTGTCTGGCCTGGACCGCGTTCGACGAGCGAACCACAATGCAAAATGACAAAAGCAACGCGATTACACCAACAACAATGCAAGACAAGAATAACTGAAAATGTTCCGTATCCAATTGAATTATGCATTCCAAGGTGTGACCACATGCCATCTGATCCAGAGACGGTGAAGGGAGGCAAAACAAGAAAAAAAGACACAGAATCGCTAAAAAGAAGAAAAAAAGAAAAAAAAAAAAACAAATCCATAGCAACTTCAGATAACCATAGTTCGCCCATTTGTCACAATCACCAAAAGGCGATGGCGATGAAGTTGACTAGCGGAACGCAGAGTCACAGTGAGAGACAGAGCCAGAGCCAGAGCCAGACCTGGACTTGTGGCATACCCCCGACAAGTATCTCTTACACAATGTCTTCAATAAGAATTATTCAATTTCGCGCAGCTACACAACAAACAGTTCACAGATACATAGATACTCAACAATCAACCATAATCCGCAGTAATTGAACTCTATATTCCGCTAAGAAGCACAATGATTTGCGAGTTCCTTTATTCACGCCTTTCTGTCGGAACCCACCATCACCACGCCGCGCCGATCGTGTACACGAGATACAACATGGTACGGTATGGATGAGATCTCGTTGAGTTCTTGTAAGAAATGTCAACAAGTTGTGGTAACGTTGTTCGGCTCTCACTCGAGAGGCCACTCGACAACGATGATCTAGCCGGATCGGTGTAAAATGAGGGCTAGAGATTTATTATATCTGAGTTGTGGAGTTAGAGCAGCAGCACCAGGAGCATGAGCAGGAGCAGGAGCACAACTTCTGTCCTAAATGATTCATTTTCCTTTCAGCGATTCGTTTCATATGAGAGGTGGAGGCAAATTGAAGGACAACATCTCCAAGTTGGATCGATGGTCGTGGCATCGTTTGGCTTGTCTGCGCTGCCTCCGCAATGGTACATGATTTCTGTGCTCCTCAGCGAATTAATAAATTATTGTCGAGTGCCTCTTTGGGTGACTTCTATGGAATTGGTACGGGAATGTAACCGCTCGTGAGTGCTGGCATTGTGTTTTGGAATTTTATATAGGAAGCAGGTTCATAATGCAGGCATCTGCCTCATTTCGGTGGGTATTCATAATTTTCAAGGGTTATCAGTCCTGCACTATAACGGGGATCGATACAGTGGGGTTGCTTGGCTCGTAAGGGAATTTGGTTTTTCTGGAATCAGATAGATTTTAGGAATGCGAATCCAAAGAGAATACCAATTGCATGTGACTTCTAATGCTGAAAATAGGATGTCCAGTGTTTACATCGGACTGTTCAAACCCGTGTGTCCATGTTGGACCTCTTGGGATCGGGTGGTGGTGTGGTAGCCGATTTAGTATCGATGATGACTCGATGATAGACTATCGCTGCTCTGGTAGAATTCGTGCAGCTCGTTGCTAGATGCCGTTGAGAACGAGATTTAGCACGTTGAGGTAGCGTTGTCCGGAGATAGTGTTTCTCAGGTTCCTGATTGCCTCTTCAGGATGACTGTTGTTGTCTAGAAGCCGCCTTCTAAGCAGTGTCACCATGTACTGTTGTAAGGGAATGATGCGTGCTTCGTCTTAAAGCTTCTTGTTGCTGTGGCGCTTTGTAAAGGATGATTTTTTAAAAGCTATAGGAACTTTTTTCAAAAAGAAACACATCAAATTCAGAAAAATGCATGAAATCTTTATTTGAATCGATAGTACGGTACGGAATGTTGACCTTGACTGCGCCTCAAACGGTCCATCCGATTAGTCCAATTTTGGCATACTCTTTACAACATTTCGGCCGGCATCTCACGAATAAATGCTTCAATGTTGTCTTCCAATGCGTCAATTGAAGCGGGCTTGTCTGTATAGACATGAGCTTTCACATAGCCCCACAAAAAATAGTCTAAAGGCTTTAAATCGCACGATCTAAGCGGCCAATTGACCGGTCCCGAACGTGAAATAAAATGTTCACCGAACTCGCCCCTCAATAAGTCCATTGTTGCGCGTGCTGTGTGGCATGTGGCACCGTCTTGTTGAAACCACATGTCATGCAAATCATGCTCTTGCATTTTGGGCAAAAAAAATCATTCACAGTTACGTTACGATTCGCATCATCTTTGAAGAAGTACGGTCCAATGATGCCACCAGCCCATAAACAGCACCAAACTGTGACTTTTTCTGGATGCATTGATAGCTCTTGCAATACTTCTGGCTGATATTCACTCCAAAATCGACAATTCTGCTTATTTACGTACCCATTGAGCCAAAAATTAGCTTCGTCGCTGAACACGATGAACTTTCTTAACAGAGCACGCATTTTGATAAAAAAATTCAATAATTTGCTAGCGTTGTTCGTTTGTAAGACTATTCATGGTTAAATTATAGACCAAACTAAAGATTTTTGACAGTGAAACAAAACACGAAACGTGCGGCAGCTGTTTAAACCAGTATTGCCAAAAAGACAATAGCTAAAAAATCACCTAATCGCAGTATTTCCCTTTCGAAAATTGCGAGCTCCTCCATGCTGGTCTTAGACATGGTGTGCCATATTGGGAAGCTGTACGTTAAGAGCCGTATTAGCTGCTTGTAGAGTAGCATATTTGTCCTCTGGCTTAATCCATTTTGTTTACGCATCAAGGGGTAGATGCGTTGGAAGCCTAGGTTGACCTTCTTAAAGGCTAGTTTCTAGTGGCTGTTGAACTTCAACCTTTCCGTGAAGTTAAATCCAAGATACTTGACATCTTTGTCTGTTGTTATTTCCGTACCGTTAGGGAGCACTATCTTAGTGCTCCGACATTTAGCTGCTGCTCTGCATCCACCTCGGGATTGTCTCCTAAGCACATAAATATCGATTTTGTAGCATTGATACTATAACCCTATTTGGTGTAGTTGACAAATTTGTTCACTGTCTGGATTTCGACCCTTCGCCTGGCGATCAGTGGTGACTCAAGCTGGCGTCTCTAGTCTGCGAATAGACAACAGCTCACTGTGTTGGTTGGAGGCGGTTGATCTGCTGTGTAGATGTTCAAGAGCATCGGTCCCAGCTTCGATCCTTGCGCAATCCCCGCCTTGGTGCTCCGCTCAGTTGATTGACTGCCTTCCACTTGAACGTAGAATCTTCTGGAATGCAGAAAGCTATAGACTATTCTGATGAGGTTGGAGGAGAATCCCATCTGATTCAGCTTGCAGATGAGTCCCTCTGTCCAGACCGTGTCGATGGTCTTTCCACGTGCAGGAAGCGGGCAACGGTGTATTCGTGTATGTTCACGGCAGCTACAACATCGTGGTGGCACTTCATTAGAGGATGTAGCGTCGAATGTTGTTTACCGGAATAAATACTGCGTATCTGGGAATGTAAATGGTCGCCTCAGCTTCTCAGTGCTTCAAGTGGCATAAGAGCTTAAATAACATTGCGGATAATCTGATACACTTTACTGTAGTCTCGGACGGAACGTCTTCTTTAAAATGGCACGGGCATGCGGAATTGCCGTTAACTCACAAAAAGTGCAACATGTGCTCTTCACCAGAAGATACAAGGTCTCCCTTACTTTGTGGCACTACTCAATAATTAACCGCCAGTGCAAATTCCTGGATGTCTTCATTGATGGCAGAGTAAGTAGGGATATTCACCACGACAGTCAGATCGACACTAATGAACGGAGTCTTTCTTTGCTGGACAGCATAAATAAAATCGTCAACTGTAACACATTCTATCGCGCATTGTACCAAAAAAGCATTTGGTTCGGTTAGGTTATTGGGTTGACGAGCCGAAGCCCATCACACTTAGATCAGTGCAGACCCATTGTGATAACCATTGGGGGAGTAGCTTTCTCTTAATCCCTGTTTCGTGCTTGTTACGTCGTTTCTCGATGTTTATATGGATGATTATTCGATGTTTAGCCAGTCCCATGTCTTTATAAGCCTGCAAAGAGATTTCAATGGCAAGTCTGTTAGTTCGTGTAAGTCTTGGAAGAAGTGCTCTCCCAGCGTTATATTTCTTAGTCAACGGAGACTGGGACAATGGCATAGGTAGTGTCCCCTTTCTCTTGTCCTTCGCCACAGCCCCTGCAGGTATAGTCATTGGTAAGTCCATTGTTGCTTTCATTGTATTTCAGATGATTATGACCGGTTAGCGCTGCGACTACAATCGTGAGTAGGTTTTTATTGCAATCGAGAAGTCATCATCGAGACACATCCGAGAGGTCTTACATGTGATTTTTCCACCGTTCATTTGCTATTTCTATGATCCTATCATTTACATTCTTCTGGACATCTGCCAGAGGAGGATGTATTTCTAGGAATGCCTGAGTTGAGTAGGTTTCGGCCCCTTTCCTTGGCAAGTTCATCTGCTACTTCCGGGATCAGCGTGTCCCGGGACCCATTAAGGAAGAATCGAGTGCTGTGCGCTAAGACCCTGAAGCTCTTTGCGACAGCATGCGATCAGCTTGAACTTGATATTGGCTTGACTGTCAATAAGAGTAGTGATCTCATATACTTGCATGTCCGGTCCGGTTCGGGAGCCAACATTTGGATTGATTGATCGAGTGGGAGCAGGTTCAACAAGACCTCTAAAACCAAAAAAGCATTACAAAGCACTAAATCTACTGCGCTTAATATATTTCTCCACTTCCCTCTGCTGGATATACTTGGCAGATAGGTAGCAGCTAGTACCTATAGCTATGAGACTCAAAACACTGCGACTGTGAACCGAATTCAGATTCTCCCACTAAACTACTTTCAATGAATTCTACGTCCGTCCCAATGACACCGATCGCCTGCTACATGATGTCATCTTCGAGAACAATGTCTCTACCAGCATTTTTGGAATGGAAGTCTGGCAATCAGACGCTTTACGATCTTCTGAGAATTTAGACAAGATGACTGAAGGATGAGGGAGTGTGTGTCAACTTCAATGATTTCAACATTGCTTTATCCTTGCAACATCCCGGCTGCTGGTGAGTCTTCCGGGCAGAAACCGTGGTGATCCAAAAGGGATATCACTATTTGCATGGATCCCCATCAAGCCACTAGGCAATGTCATGTTTCACTCTGTTGTGAAGATGTTTGATTGGGGACAATGCGTTCAAAGGGCCGCCCTGGTAATGAATTCACGACGAAAACTGCATTTCAAAATACTATACCGTGGGGTGCCGGGGGACTGCAACATACCGGGCAATTGGAAGGTCGATGAACTCCCGAGGGTTGGTACAACCGCTTCTCTTCACACGATTTGAGCGAAATGAACGACATCAGCATTAACCAGCTAAACTGCTTTGCGGCAAGCGCAAGGCCAAATCATGTATAGAAGTAGGAAGAAATCCATCCATAAATGTAAATATTGCAGTTCCTGGACTTTAGCGATACAAGTGATCCTCGGGTCTATGTGAAGCCTTCAAACCATGTGTAGAAGATGGCAACCCTACTCATGTTGAAGGTGTGAGTATGCCAATCACTGATGTGCTAGTTCTGATTAATGAGGGTGGACAAGGAATCCAATTTGAATGGTTCAAAGCATTAGAAGATGACTTGCAGCACTAACTGAAATGTAACATTTGACGATGTCCCGTCTATCGACTTAAGATTCACAATTTCAGAGCGCCTCTGCACTAACACCAGTGAAATGGTGATTGTGATGGTGTTTGAGGCTGTTTTAGAGATAATTGGTGGCTACTTTAACTGAGCTACAGAACACGAATTCTCGAAAATAGTTGCATCATAACAATTCGTTCATTTTCTTCAATTGTCAAATGCCAAATGTCAAACAGAATTTCAACCAAATTGGCGCCCAATCAAAATCAACCTGGAACATAAAATGCATTCTGCAAATAACAAAAGCAAAATTAACTCCTGACTGCCTCCACAGCGCTTTCGGTCACCTACAACCGAGAAAGAAAAAAGCAGACATACACAACTTACTTCTCGGGAGTATCATAAGCGCCAATTGTTGCCAGTGGCCCCCTTTAAACTGTCGCGTCCGTGTTCTGTTCACCTATCCACCACCACCACCACCGGCCCCATGATACAGCGATCTATCCCGCATTAGCGCAGCATGCTAGGCAACATGCGCCGGCCGACCGGCCGCTCGCTCGACCGACAATTGGAGAGGAAATTTGTCACGTTCGTCCGTTTAAGAGCGCGCGCATAAATGCATGATTTTGCATTGTTAATGCGGTTCCCCTTGTTGTTTTGGCCAACAGCGGGCTGTTTGCGCAGCGGATGTTGCAGAGTTCGCGTACTGACACGCCGTTATCCTTCGACATGGCATCGCTCTTATTGTTCGCGAAAACTGAATTGAGCCAGTGGTCGGGCAGCTAAGGCATCCCAGCGACAACGGCAACAGCAACGACGGGCGACGGCATTAGGCACTTTTATTCAGTTGAAAGCACCGTTTAAGAGACCCAAGGTCAGGTCTTATTATTTATGAAAGGCAATCGTTCTGACAGCACACAGTGGATTAGCGATGACAGCTACAAGCGGCATATTCTCCGGTGTAATGGCTCATAGCGTGCCAACATAAACAATGAGTACACGAGGACCTATGTCAACCCAAAAGGAGATCAAGAAGGACTTACTTCTACGAGATGGAGTCATGGTTGGTCTGTGGATAGTGCGGGGGAGGATGGAAGGGGGGCACTGTTAGGACTAATGACTCGAACGGCCGACTGGTGATTATCTAAACAGGCATGACTTTCAGATGCAGATGAGGTTGTGAGTTGCTGAAAAGTAAATAAGTCCTCAGCTGGGTACGACCTACCTGTCATCACGAGAGATGTGCGCATGCCTGCAGGACAAAGAAATCAGTTTGTGTGTGTGACACATTGCGATGATTCGTCGTGCAGCTGCGCAGTCTGGTTTTGGAACTTCTGGGGTGAGTTTAGAAATCTGTCAAGTGGGGCTGCACCGCAATCTGAATGGTTTTTGTGCCGCTGCCTGGGGGAAGCACATGATTTATTTAACGGTGTGGATTTATCACGGAATGCTTATGCTCACGCTGAGTCATTGGAATGCTCAGCCGAAGTGTCGATTATTCATTCCGAGCTTCCTTCGAGTGAGTGGGGTCTTTGGCTTCATTATTGGGTGGTTCCTTGAACTGGATCCGGAAGTGAGGATGAGGATGGGGATGATTTGTATATTTTTTTTTTTATTTTCAAGATTAACTAGATCGCAAGTTTTGATGTTTTACTTGTGCTTTCGCAGTGCAGCATAAATGAAAGTTGTCCGTTATAGAGTAATGGATTTAACGCGGGTGTCAACTTAATTACCCACATTGCCACAGTCCGCTCTGGCTACAGCTTTCACTGAGGAGATATTAAGTTCCTCCAGTTATTAAAAATATTAATTTTACGTCGTTAATAAAATCGAGTTCATTTTGTACCGTGAAACCTGTTTTGGGGGTAATTTTGCACACTGTCAAGGTAACTGTGGCGCTTTTATCAGATTGCAGGCATTTTTACGACGCAGCCAACGCCATAAGTCTTCACGTCGAAACCCCAAATTCGGCACTCACTCGCAGAATATTCTCCACTAATCTTGTTAATTAGCTGCACCTCCCGGGCGCCGAATTTCCCGTACATAGCGCCATTTATTTCGGCATCGGGCGGAGCAATGAACCCATACGCTGGCAGGGGGTTATTCTGCCGCCGAGACATGCATCATATTCGCCGTTGCATCCACCAAGTCCGCCGCATACAAATGACATCGCCACGGCATTTGGGCGAATCCAGAGAGAAATGAAAAACCTAAAAATAATTCCCTTTCGCATAATTAAGTTGCTGCACCATTGACATCGCATCCATAAATAACTGACACACTCACTGCAAAGTAACAACGACAGCCGCAGAGGACAGCCCTGTAGGGACGGGACTCTAAAAACGTGAGCCCACATGACAATTCGAAATCTGCATTACATGCGTTCCCTGGAAAGAGATACAAATCAATGATTAATACACTTACAGTCTCATCCGTAGAATCGTTCTTTAGCCGGTGCTTCTTCTTCTTCGTCTTCATCTTCGTGGTCTTGTTATTGCTCGTCTTCTTTTTGTTCCTCAGCCCGTTCGGAGATCGGACCAGAGCCTGCCAAGTGTGTTAATGATGGTTGCAGTCGGTGCAGTTGATGGTGGAATGATGAGTTGCATGGGGCCTTAAAGAAACGTTAAATCCAACCGACAAGTGAGCATCAGATGTTGCGATAACCCGGAAAAAAGAGTTTGTTTTGTGTTTCGCTGCAACGGAATCAGTGTCAATGTGATTTTGAGAAACCATAGGATGGCACTGCATTTCTGGGTCAACCTGTCGATTTTGGAGCACGAAGTGTGAGCCTGTCGACATGATGCGGTCTTAATGAGATGCTCGCGGTGAAGTGGATTCATAAAAGATGCATTAGCAGACGAGGCGAAGATGGGTTTCCTGGTATCGACTGGGTTATTGTGGGTGACTTTGTGAGAGATGCGTCAAATGAAGAGTTTTGCATAAATTATGCGACATGATGGCGGGATGATTCACTTGGAGGAAGTCAAAAGATTTTGATAGATGCCAAGGTGGCTTAATGCCGTGGCAAGCACCTGACGTAATCGGTCATCAATCTGAAGTATTTGTGGTAGCCAGTTGAAAATTCCTGCGATCGCAAGTGATTGCAGGGGACTGGGAATGTCCCACATTCAAGCTTGAGAACAGCTTAATGTTCTTTCTTCGGACTTAAAGCTGACACATATGAATGGGGAGATTGGGGGAGCTGACAAATAATGAGAACTCATCTTAAGTTGTACTTAAATGTTTTCTAGTGTGTCAAATGTGAATTTTGTCGAAAACTGGTTTTTTGGGTCCTTCTCTCAAATGGGGTCTCAAAGCATTGCTCTCGCCTAAGACTAAGTTAGACGAACTATGATTGGCTCAAGTAGACCAACGCACGCTAGTAGAATCAGCAGAATTTTTGTAAAGAAGAAGAAACAGACTCTTATTCTATCCGTCTATAGGTTGATTATGGAATGCACTAGTGATGGGTCAACTCGAGTTTATAAACCTGGTACTTGATATCGAAGAGTTTCTTTTGGAAGAATATGGTGATCTGTGTATCGTTACGTGAGCCAATTGGCTGCACATGCTTTTCGGAGATGTCCTCCTCCAGTAAGCTGTCGATAGCGACGTAGTACAAGAATTGGAATACACGCCTTCAGCACCTCTTGACAGCGGTTGCTAGCACATGTTTTTGAGAAACTAAGCACCAACTTTTCGTTGATGGGCGTCTTGGTTGTTCCAGGGCCGGGGGCCGTCTCGCACCTGTTCAATGAATTTGGGGTGGGCAATGTGCTGAGATGGTCGAACATGCCAAGTTTCGGAGATGACGAATTCCGGGTTCTTTTTAGAAACTGCGAACGTCTAGAAGTTCACAGTCCTTGGTACCAGGGTTACGATGCCCAACCGAAAGTATTCGTTGTTCGAGGTTGTCTCCAACTATGCAGATGCAAGGTCTCAGAGAATATACATTCAATTATGGTGAATTGTATTATGTTAATAGTGTACCAAGCTAACCCGAGCATCAACTCTAGCAGCAACTTGGTGCCCTTCAATTGCAACTCGAATTAACAAGTTAAAGTTAAATACAAAAATATAAATACAAATACAAGTGCACTGCTATATTCTTTTATCTCTAAAAGTCTCAATTCATGTGCAACAAGTAGAAGTCGTGAATGGACAAAGATTGGAGGAATGCAACTCGAAACTCGTGAAGTGAGAATGGTCAGTATAGTCATCTCTCATCGATCTGGGAAGAAAAAGGAAATTATCTGCTCGCTGAAATGGACTCAAGACAGATCAAGATAGTTGACGTTTGTTTGGTTGAATGTGTGTATGAGCATGCGGCTATGAAGAACTTTGGGCATTCTTGTCAACCACAACAGAAATTGATCGAAATTTGATGGCGCTTTGGAGATATTACATCGAAATTGAGCGTTGTAGTTAAACATGCGTTTGTGTAGAAGTCATAAGTTTGCTGATCCTGTTTAGCATAGTTTTATTTTTTTTGATAAGCCGATTGTTGTAACTTCGCCTCTGTAAGTGCCAGTCACGGGTAATGGCTCAGACTTCATACTGCATTCAGTCTTGCAAAATGTTCCTTTTGCATTGAGAGTGAAGTTTAAATGAGACTCAAAGGCTCATGAGATCCTCATCAGCAAATGCATAATAGAATGGTGCAGTGAATGCAGACCTTCCACCCGATTATTAATTCCGAGGAAACATTAATACCTTGAACTTCTTCCGTCTCGGGAAGAAGATCCTGCTATCCCCGGACTGTATCGAAAAATTTAATAATTGTTGCAATTTATCCAATTAGTAGAAATTATTAGTAAATAAGTTAAAAAATGCGTTTATTCAGGAAAAGAAAAAGAAATATGCTTAATATTGTAAAATAGTGAGAGACGGGTAATAGGAAGAGACAAATGGATGGATCCTTTGGAAGTTTGCAAAATGAACATACATATGTGGTAAGCCGATGTTGATTCTAGCCGCTCCTTGTGACCCTTTTCCATTTTTAGTTTTCGTCCTTCCATCCGTTGGTAATTTGTAGGCAAATTGGAAGACCACCGAGTCGCCTAGAGTCAATCTGACTATTGGTGTACAAAACTCGAGTCAACTAGTGGAAGAAAGTAGCAAGTGAAGCTTATTGATTGTAGGCCAGGTATACCGTGGTCTGTAAAGCCATAGAAATACGAAAAAAGAAGAATGATTTAAGGATGAGTAGTTCTTATGCAGTGATTACGGATGCATTACAACCACACAGCTTTGTTTTTACCCCTATTACTTCAGAAGAAGTCTTCAAGCTTATAATGTCACAAGAAAAATAAAAGTTCATGTACAACTGATGGTATTACCAAGCCACTCCTAAAGAAAATAGTATTTAATATAGCTGACATTCTATGCTACCTATCAAATGAGCTACCTATATAAAGGATGTTTTCCACGATCGTCAAAGTGTGGAGACGTTTTATCTGTTTTTAAAAAAGGAGATCATAAAGATATAAATAATTATCGTCCCATTTCATTACTTCCGACCTTTTCCAAATAGTTTGAGAAACTTTTGAAAGCTCCCACGATTTCATTCTTAGAATATCTCAAACAATCGGTTTGGTTTTCGATCAAAGACATCCACAGAAGATGCGATTCTAATGTTGTTTTCTAAATTGTATGAGGGTTTTTACTGTTCCAAACCTACTATGGCGCTGCTCATCGATATGTCTAAAGCTTTCGATTTAGTAGATTATGGTTTGCTTTTGGATAAATTGTATGCAGCAGGTTTAAGAGAAATTGATTTCATTCTTATCTCAATGATAGAAAACGTGAATATGAGTGAAAATAAATGGGATTTTTAGTAACTATCTTATTATTAAGAATGGTGTCCCTCAGGGCTCTGTCCTTGGTCCTCTGTTTTTTTTTTAAATTTTATTAATTCACTTTTTCAACATTCCTTTAATGGCCATCCAACCGCTTTTGCAGATGATATAGCTTTTAGCTTGCGGCGCATTTTGCAGCCAGCTCAACACTGCCAGATTCCAATATGTCTCCACATGTACTTGAGAGCGTTGATTTCACCATGGGACAAATCCACTTCCACACGCGTACAGTTGCAAGAGTACTTAAAGATCTCGACGTGCACAAATGGTATTCAAATGGCCCGGATGGTATTCCCCCTATACTTCTGAAGAGGTGTTCCTCTGCTCTGGCAAAACCATTGCGTAAGCTTTTTCATCTATCCTACGCTTTAGGTCTCTTTCCGAGCAGATGGAAAACAGCATTTGTCCAGCCCGTCCCTAAAAAGGGCGAATCTTCGTCACCCACCTCGTACCGACCCATAGCACTTACGTCCCTTCTTTCTAAGGTCATGGAAATGCTGATAAATCGTCAGCTTATGAAATATCTTGAATCGCGGAAGCTTCTTAATGACCGGCAGTACGGTTTCCGTAGCAACAGGTCCAATGGTGATCTGATAGCTTATCTCACCGAAAAGTGGAACACATCTTTGCATAATGCAGGCGAAAGCAAGATCGTTGCACTTGATATTTCTAAGGCATTTGACAGAGTTTGGCATCAAGCTCTTTTGTCGAAAATGCGTGCATATGGTATCGATGAATCTCTTCTTCTATGGATTAGAAATTGCCTTTCGAACCGTTCAATTCAAGTTGTTTTGGATGGCTTCAAGTCTGATATCCACCAAATAAATGCTGGTGTACCCCAAGGCTCTGTTCTGTCTCCGATACTCTTTCTCATTTTTATTAATGATCTCTTGTCTGCTACTTCTAATCCAATCCATTCCTTCGCTGATGACAGCACCCTCAGCTTTTCATATTCGTTCCGAAACTCACGACCCTGCCCTTCGGCCGTAGAATTGGAACGGCAGCGTATGTTAAGCTCCTTGAATTCCGATCTTGACAGCATAATTAACTGGGGAAACAACAACAGAGTGGAATTCAATGCTTCCAAAACTCAATGCTGTCTGCTGTCACTCAAGCGAACCTTTGTTAATCAGCCATTATCCATGAATGGTGCTTGTGTCGATGAAACCGGAAAGCTTTCCATCCTTGGTATGTGTATCAACAGAACACTTAGTTGGAACGATCACATATTTGAGGTCGCCAAAAATGCTGCGAAATGTTTAGGTTTCCTTAATCGATGCAAGAAATATTTCACCCCCTCTGATTTGGCTTTCATTTATAAGGCGTATATCCGCCCCAAGCTTGAGTACAACGCTCATACCTGGTATGGTGCCCCAAAGACCACCCTGCACCTACTAGATAGAATCCAAAAGCGAGCGATAAAACTTATAGGAGACAACAATGTCGCAAAGTCATTAGACTCGCTCGAACATCCACGTACCGTTTCTTCTTTGTCCGCTATTTATCGCTTTTTCAACAAACGATGCTCAAGTGAGCTAGCCAACTTCATTCCTCCTTTCTATGAATTCCCTCGCAATACTCGTCTCGCCAGGAATGCTCATCAGTTTACCCTTAAGCTTAAATTTAGAGACTCGTTCTTCAGCAGTACTACGCGAATTTGGAATGCTCTTCCCAGCCCTATATTTCCCACAGACTACAACCCGCAGATATTTAAGACCAATGTGCACAGGTACCTCCTCTCCCTTTCTCCCTCTATACATTCGGCCCGTGCTGTGTCTTGACCCCGGACACTTAAGGGTATTAGCAATCCCTTGAGCGCGCGCAAATTATAAAAAAAAAATAAATATATGGCTTTTATGTATCAAGAAGTGAATTCTTTAAATTGTGTTGCAAGTTTGAGTGAAGATATCCATAAGATAAGGCGGTTTGCTTTGCACAAGCTAGTGGTCAGTACTAAAACCAGACTTATGACTTTTAAAATGATAAGCTATAATAATCTTAATATGATATTTCACTCAAATGACGGCAAAAGGTTTGGTCTATCACTTCATAGTTGTGGTCTGGCAAACTATGATGATGCACTTCCATGTTTAGATAAGTGTGTTATAATTGAATCCGTTAGCGAATACAGGCATTTGGCTGTTTTAATTGATACAAACTTGAATTGGAAAGCACATATTCAAGCTACAAAATCGTACACGACACAGGTAATGTGAAAATTGTATCTCTCAAAACCATACTGTTCTAAGCGAATACTAACTATGATATATTATACACTGGTATTACAAATTGTGGATGGGCTTATGATAACACTTCTGATCGCTTATTTAAACACTTCTTAGTCAAACATGTCTAAATAAAGTAATTTGCGGTAAAAATCGCTTAACTCATTGTTGGCCGCTGGTGGTGTTCACTCTGTTAAGTCGATCAGGGCCTTCTTAGAAAGACTACCGGGTCGCCTAGAGTCAATCTCACTGTGCTAGTCCTTTAATTGGCTTAAGTGAGTTGCTCAACAAATGTCGATGATACTCTTGTCTATTCTGATGAATTAATGTCACATCTCAAGCCGATGCATACGTCATGTGCCCGAGATCTAACACTAATCTGAAGTATGTACCTTGACTCAATGTCTTCCGTCCGGAGCACTGAATGACTACACCTCCATTTGGCAGCATGCAATGGACAACCTTGATGGTCATTTTTTATCGCGGGAACCTCTTAATAGACCACAAAAGGCTTAAACCAACACCACAGGCGTAATATTTTCGAACTGTCGCAAATTTCTCACGGAAAACTGCAACAAGTTAAACTGCAGATAGCGCCTAAACGTTCACAATTAATTTTTCTTTTGTCTTGTCCACTGTCCGCAGATGAAGTCAAACTTGTCACTACTCCATGGTGATGTGATGAACTTAAGTCATTATCTCCTATTAGCTCCACATTCCAAATTGAATGCAATGACTCACTTGCCGATGGTCAAAGTCTTCGCCAAGCATAAGCACCTCGAAATATGCAACATAAGTATACTAGATACTTGCCACTTGTCGCATTTTCACAAAAGACGGACGAATAAAAGACGAAAAATAACTCCATTTTCAGGCAAGAGAAAAGCTTAAAACACCGTTTTCTGCCAACGCTTCCATCAAACAGATCGCGCACAGCCCGATGATTGATTCATTGAGGCTTCACAAAGCTCTTCAATCGGAGACGCTCTCTCTCTCTCTTTGACGTCGCGCAAGCTTATTTAAGAGTATGAGCATAAGAGTGCGGCAAGTACGACCACAGCCACAGTACCATATGACACCGTTTCCAGCTGAGGTAACTCTCACTTTCAAGACATTCCGCTATCCTAAGTGGTTCGGCCTGGTCTTGAATAAACTGATCGCATCAGATTCAGAGCTTTGCCACCACCTCTCTGTCTTTGTGGGAGTGTTTGTGTGTGCGTGTTGGTGTGTCTCGTGGACAAAGTGGTTGTTAACAAGTTTAAGCTTTGTCAAGTCTTGTTTGAAATGTAAACTTGGCTTGCAGTTATGTGGTCGGAATGCGAATTTGTTTTCGTACTGGAGGGCGAGAGATGGCGTGTATCTACAAATGTGTCAACAGCTGTATCTGTGCAATTAGCGGACGTGATGAAATCTTAGTCATTGATTCTCCACTACACCGTCGCGCCGCGGGGTTTGTTTGGGAATGTGTTTCAAGCAATGTTGACGTTTCAATGAGGAACCTACATATATGCGTTCAATCAGCGGACACCCAGTGGTGACTCCCCATGGGGGGAGGTTTAATGAAAGCACACAGGGCCTGCTGGTCTGGTTTATCTTCACCTTCGGAGGAGATCTCGATCGGTTGGAATCGATCAACACTTCGGCATAAAAGTTGATGGCGACCATTCGGCATTTGAGGCAGACCTCTACCACTACCAGCAGCAGCAGTAACTTGCATAGTCGATGCGACGGAATGGACGGTGAGGCACCTACTGGCTGAGTTTCATAAATCATGGTGTCAACTGCTAGCTGCCGGAGTGTACTGGGACAAACATTGCAGAAGGAATGGCTAGTTTCTTTTCGTGTGATCGGTGCACATAGGTGTGCGGCATGCTGGCCATGTGGCATTGAATGATGTATCTGTCGGCGGGGCAGAATTGCTTCGAAAATTAAGTTGTTCTCACATGTGATGTGCAGTTAAGGCATGCAGTGCATTCCTAACAATGCAATGAGCTACTGCATTTGACGAAGTAAGCTGCAAGCATTTGTCAATATTCGCTGATGTGGAATTTGTTACTTCTGTAAGAATCTATTTCCAATTAAAATTATTTCAGATTTAATGGAGGCAAATGGAATGGAGGAATGTAAGTTGCGAAGGTTACCCGTTTATGGTTCATATTTAGATTCCCTTGGAAGATAACGCCGTCTGGCATTGGCAATGGGTATACTAAGCAGTGATTGCGCACATTAGCAGAAGTTGGGTGAGTATTTGAGGATTCAAAGAGTGGAACTTAGTTCAGTCTTGTTGTCCTAGGATTGACAAATGCGTCTAAGAATGAAGGGGCCTAGAGAGCACCATTACACCAAAGGACTAGGATACCATGTGTTGCTCCTCTTGACCACAATTCGTACGTGTATAAATCGATGCAGATACATTGGAAAGCGCTGCCCCACATCGAAATTTCCACCTTAAAAATGTTCCTGGCTCGGACGTAGTCTAGTCATGAGGTCTTATTTTCGATGACTTTTTCCAAAATTTGTGGTCGTATATCGGCAATAATGCGGCGAATGTCGTCCTCCAAGTGGTCAATCGTTTCGGACTTCACATATCCTCACAGAAAATAATAAAGCGGCTTTAAATCGCGCGATCTTGGAGGTCAATTCACGGGAGACTATTCGGTTACCAAAGGTAGCCTTCAATAAATCCATTGTGGCACGAGCTGTGTGACATGTTGCGTCGTCTTGTTGAAACCACAGCTCCTGCACATCATGGTTGTTCAATTGATGAACGAAAAAGTCAGTAATCATGGCTCTATAGCGGTTACCATTGACTGTAACGTTCTGGCCAGCATCGTTTTTTTAAAGAAGTACGGACCAATTATTCCACCAACCCATAGAGCACACCAAACAGTCAGTTTTTGTGTATGTAACGGTGTCTCAACATACACTTGAGGATTATCATCACTCCAAATACGGCAGTTTTGTTTATTGACGAATCCATTCAACCAAAAGTGAGCATGGTGAAAATGGACGTAGTGCGCGACACATATTTCGAACTGAAACATGATTTTCAAAACAAAATTTTGCACAATTTGGCAGCATTGTTCAGCCGTCAGTCTATTCACGTTGAAATGACAAGCCAAACTAAAAAAAAACCACTTGACAGTTGACAAAATAACTGGCAGTTAACATAGTGTTGCTTAAAGTTCTATACCTCTAAAAAAACACCCTTTATATAAGCAATTTTAAGCCTTTTCCTAGTGCATCTTCCAATTGCCACAGCGGCCCAATTAGACCTTCCAATGACACCTGTGGTGATGTTTTTCGTACGTCTATTAATCGAATCCTCTTAGCTGGAGCTTTGGTGTCAAGCGCTCGATGGGGCCGAGCAGTCGACGCATTATTGCCTGCATAGCGTACTCTGTGACAGGACCTTATATGCGACGTTGAGCAGGGATATACCTGCATAGTTGTTGCAAGAGGTAGAGCCTCCTTGTTTGTTGATGACTCATATGAAGTTGATATTGCAGTCGTCGGGCATAGGTTAGGTTAGGTAGGTGGGCGCCAGCAAAATTGTCACCACACTTAGACCATGTCGATCCATTGTGATACCCATAGTCAGATAGTGCCGTTAATTTGATCCCAACGGCAAGTGGTGACTAGACCGGATATGAATGCCGGATATAAGTGTATTAATTTTGCTTTCACCGGGATTCGAACATGGGACCCCTCTAACCAGGGGCAAGCACTCAACCAACTGTGCCATCCAGCTGTTTTTCTCGGACATGCTTCATGCAAATTTATACTCGTCATCAGTGTCAAATTAAAACTTCCCAAAGCACCTCATTCCCACCGCATTTTTTGCTGACTGTGAGAATTTCTCTCCTCAAAAATTGTTACAAGCAATCAACGACTGCACGGTATGTTTTAAATTTCGAAGATTTGATCATATAACGGACCAACGTCGTGGATGGGCAGTGACATGAACGAAGTTTGGTGGCAGCAGATCCACTTGCCGTAAATCTCACACAACAATGACTCATGAGGAGCCTGAGAGTGAGCTTGGGGACTGCTTATCGTCAAGGTTTCTGTACCATAAAGCAGGACTGGCAGACAATGTATTTTGTTGAGTCGGGAATTTTGACCCAAGTTGTTTAGACAAACCGACTTTTTAACAATTTCCAAGGCGATTCAGCGTCGGGTTACCACAACGATAGCATTTGTGGAGTCGAAGATTGCCGTAAAGTGTCAATCGTGATTTTTGCTTCAATCATTCACTCTGCCTTTTCGTCTTTAAATGGTCGTACAGTCGGGGGTTCACCATGGCCTTAGCCAACAAGCTTCATCAGATCGACCTTTTGCTAGCTATCACCTTTTTTTTTTCTCGTGTGGACTATTTCGAGCAGCTAAAGGAGCCACAGAAAATGCCACGGCGTCGAAGAGAGATGACAGTCTAAAGTCCAGTCGTCTGGCCAGACTCATGTCGCTATACAGTGAAAAGGACAAGTTCATCGTCATCCACTAATTAAATTGTCTCATGAGGCACTATTAGTGAAATACTCTATACTCATCCCAGAGTCCTACGATCATCATCTCATCTCCCATCTGACCACTTCCTTGTTAGCTCTTCGCCTTAAGTTCTACGGAAGTTTGTGTCACCAGTCGGGATGAGCATGAGTCAACTTTCACACCGATGATGGGTCATAATCACCACACAGAGGTTCTGCGGTTGGGTAAATTTGCAAAATCAAAGATACCCGCCGCCACCTTCGACAGCCACTAAACTCATTTGAAGTAATGCCGGCCACCTTTTAGGATAATCACTGCGAAGCTCCGCCAAGAAGATAAATTCTGAGTTTCAGGCAGCGGAAGTCCAAAGCGCTCCATTCACAGAACAACAACTCTCAACCCACGAGAGTGTCCTATGAGCACATACTGTCCAAGATCCGGTATCACGAGAACCTATAAAAAGATTTGTTTTTTTTTATTTAAATAACTAAATGGTTCCGTGAATCCGGTTGGCTGTCGCCTGGGACTGGGGCGTCGTAAAATCTTTTTGCCGGCTTTAGCTTTTTTCCGCCAAACAAAGAGCATAGAGAAGAAAGATGAACCAGTTCCCCGCTTGACGTGCTCATGTCAAACCACTTGAACTCATTTAAATCGATATGGGAACTTGAAAAGGTGTGACCATGAACATGAACGCAAATTGCCTTAGTGTTCGGCCGGTAATCACTGCACTGGAGATTGCTCGTCGCCTACCGGTTCTCGTCTGCACTAGCCTGACCCTGGATTTAATTTCTGGGCGCTTCCGACTGCGGTGGCGGTGGAAACTTTCGAAAACGAAACGAAACATCTGCGGAATGCCTGACATTTCGTTTTTGGAAGTGAGCGGCTCACACCTCGAAAGGCGAACATCACGCCAGAGACAGAGACGAGCGGCGCATTCCTCGACTGCAGCAAAAGCTCAAGAGGTGAATCTGATGAATATCTCGATTGTTGGTCCCAGAGAATCGCTTACCCGACGGCCTTGTCGATTCAATCGATTCCTTTGTTCGCCGACGCGAGGGAGCCGCTGCAATTCGCGACGTTGACAAAATACCGATGCGGTGCCAGAGACTCCTGCCACCCGCTTACGGTACATCACGACGGCTGCCACAGGCAACAGCAAGAGGTGTCCGCACAGACTGACATGAGCGCACAAAAAGGTTCGTTCTCCAGCATAAGGCAGCGCCAAGGTCGTTGGCGGTAATTTATGACAGTCAACCTTCTTCTGGGTTAACCATGTCTGAGCGGACCCCTCCACCGGCCGAGACGCAGACCACCGCACTGGAGCCGCGTGCAGGCTATAATTACAAATACGATCTCAATAAGTATGGCGATTATTAATCTGCTATAACTCATGGATATGAGCTGTTAAATGGCTCCGTTCAGTGCCATATTGTGCAAGATTCTTATGCGCTTTCACAGTTGAGCGGTGTGACTGACTGGATGACTGGCTGACAGAGGCAACAACAATTTGGATACCGGAAATGGTGGGCTTTAATTGATTTGAACGTGTGCGGTCTTGGAAATAAATTCACAAAAACTAGTTCACTCTCTCGACTTGGCTACTGGCTTTGTTGCGATTCTTTTTTAAGGTTAACCTCATGCTTACGTGGGGTTTTTGTTTTTCTTCTGTTTTCTAGAAGCAGACTTTCGGCTTCTGTTTGACTATGTTAAGGTCTTTGTTGGCCACTGGGCATCCATTAAGTGATCGAAAAGCGTTGAAGGCTTGTGGCTTCTAGCTTTCCGGTAGTTCTCTGAGGTGTGAGTGTGAGTGGTGGGAAATGGACGAATGCTGGTTTTGAACGCGGCGAAACATGATCAGACGTGGCAATTGATACCGATATCAGGGGACATTGACCAAGTGTTTCTTTTTTTTTGTTCATTCTTGCTGACGCCTTGACGAATTGGTTGGCATTCATAATTTTGGACAACATTTCGGTCGACATGAACTGAATGAAGGGGCTTCCAACGTCATTCAGTACTCTCGTACTTATGGATACAAATATGAGCACTTTGTCTTGCGTTGCTCTTCAAAATACGGATTCTGGCTATTTCCCTATGTAGATGTCAAAGTGGGAGGATATGCGATATTGTGGAGCTGATTCTAGGGTGCATCAAGGATAGATGACAGTTTTCATATTTGGTGAGTCTTAGAGTGCACAGTTGGAAAGGGAAGAAATCCGCGCGTACACTTGCGCGTCGCGGACGTAAAATAGCTTGGTCTTGATGACTGGAAAAAAGGTGCCCGATACCATCAAAAATGGAAGGCAGCATTAGCTCAGGATCAGGCCCTCCTATTTCCCATCACAGATGTACTTTTTTCCCTCTTATACAACCGATGGCATAAAGGCAATTACACCGCGACCTGAAGAGATCTATTGTATTGTAGTGAATTACTTTAATTCCACTGAAGTGAGTATCTCCCTAAGGAAAATGCCTTTCCATAACCTGAGTAGTGCCGAACATTCTTATAAAATGTGGTCGGGTTTCTCTTCTCAAAGTCGAATTTTCACCGGATATCAAAGTTAGAGGGAGCTCGACGTAGGGAAAGTCCACTGTACTTGCAGCGTAATTTTGTTAAGGTGGTAATTCAAGCCGCAGTAGTCAGTAAGGAAGCTGGTTATCAATCTTAAACCTTTTTTGTTGAGGCAAAGGACTTCCTTATAGGAATAAGGCCTGATTGATCATTTGGATTGCCTAAGACCGTACATATTGGTCTAGGCGAAGTTTGTTTTCCCATTCGTCAGACAGCGTTGTAGCTGCTCTGCAGTTGACATTAAACGCATGCGGTTTGTCAAACAAAGGTATTGTCCTGTAACTCACATTCAATATGATATTTGAATTCGAAGTGACATTGGGTGCATTTAAAAAAATGTCGTCATTGTTATGTTCGATGGAAATATTTACGAGCAACGAAAAATTGGTAAATTTGGACTTAAGGTTTAAGTGTAAAAAAAAGTTGAAGCATGTAGTTTGGGTTACATTTATAACGCATTTTGTACAAACAAGAACCTCGATGTTAAGAATGGTTGGTTTTCCATTGGGAATGGTGTAAAATACTTTAAGGAAGCAAGAAATCAGGGTAAAAACAAGATCATTTAATTGCATTGGAGGACAAATGCGATCCCTTTATTTCGTCAGCAAAAATGTTTATGAGAACAAATTGCAAATCAGTTCAGGGCCTGAGTTAAACTATCCATCAAGAGCTCCCAGGAACAAAAATTTACCAAAAAATATTAAGCAAAGAAAAATGTTTGCTTAGCAGCATAAAACTTGGCCCGACGAAGAGGGTATTAAAAAAGGGGAAATATCCTTTGAAGCTATAAAAGTTAGTTCAATTCGCTAGGATCAGGTAGCAGACATAACGTGAGACATCCACCCAACAACGCTGTATATACTCGTATAAAGGTTCAAATGCAGAAGCCTTGGCAAATCAAAGAGGAAACTGAGACCTATATTATATTAAAGGAAGAGGCCGTTATTTTTTAGGACTTCCGCGTGACAAGTTGTTTGTTGCTTCTCTCAACTGCAGTGACTTAGCATTATCCAGATCAACTTGAAGCAGATGAAAAGGACATAAGCTTCCCATTCTTTCAAAATAGCCTGTCTTTCTTTACCTTTGGACCCATGTATGTAGGATATTTGGGTATTTATTGGGAAATATATAAAATAAAACAGGAGCTACAAAATGATACGTCTTGCTTCGACGTGGTCTGGACTCGAAGTGTGGCCGCCATTCGTCGTGTTGCTACTGTATATATACGAGCGAATGTCGGAAACACAAGTCTGACCTTACATACAATTTTATTATGGATTTAAATCTTACATACATATATGTGACTGCGCTGTCTCATGTTTCAAGACAGATTGGTAGGTTTGCATATAATGTTAATAGAGAGGGTGTTATTAACATTGTTAGACTATGTTGACCTTAGAACAAAATTTTCTAAGGCCAGAAGAGTAAGCGCCCTAAATTGAACCGCCACAACTGAAACAGGGCGCTCATTTAGCTCGGAGCGGTCCTGTCCATGGCACAGACTATCTTGTCCGCGGTGTTAATAGGAATCGATTTATGAACCAAAATCCATATTTTACCGAGTTTTAAAATCTCTTGAATTAAATGTGTGACGCGAACAGTGCATGTTCCACAACCTCCAAGCATTCACTTATCAGCAATCATGGCAATGATAGTCGAATGATGACAGTTCAACAATTGCGAAAAATTCAACATGACACCTCTTGCCGGATGATCCTTTGCATAAATTTGCATTTGTAGATGCTTGCTGCTTTCGACTTTTTGATTGAAGTGCTTGCTTATTTCAGTGAAGCGGCATTTAATAAGATTATCGCACAACCAGACAGACACTTGTGACAGGAATTCCCCTTGCGGACACACTCAGAGATAAATCCATTCAAACACCGTTATTTAAAAACGAACCCTCAGTCAGGTGACGTTTATTCGATTCCCATCTGTCACCTGTCATCTGAATATCGCGTCAAAAGAAACCCGTTTCCACCTGATGATGTGATCAAAAACTCGCAAAAGTCGACTGCAAACCCTTTTCATATCGATTACCCCATCTTCCAGAACAGCCACGTGCCGGTGCTTCACTTCCGGGGGAATAACTCACGTCACATTGTGACACAATAGCGACTTCTTGTCTCTGCTGGTATTTCTATCTAGTCAGAACGTCAATGTGGACTCGTTTTGATATCAAATGACAACTCGCCGTCTACTTATGTCTTGTCCGCGGCGTCTACCATTCGGAGCTTCCACAGAAAACCCCTTAATTAGGCATTCCTGCGCTCCATTGACCACAACTGGCAGGTCCCGCGGAAGTCTCATTAATAAATCACCAAATATGACAATGATAGCCCTTAGCAGCTAATTGGACTTGCTGCAGCATAGTTTCCCGGATACAGTGATCACTGAGAGCTCGCGTATGGTTTGTCCCATTACGGCAGCCCATCGACCGGTAAGTGACATTTGAATATTAGCCCAATCACCTGTCCGAGATCTCTTCTGGCAGCCGGCCGTGCCACAAGAAAAGGTAATTTTCCAATTGTGCTACTCCCTGGCTGTGACCCTACTTTGGATAATTTAATTGACAGCGCGCGGTTACATGTGTAACCGGCAGCGGCTCACCGCTCCGGCCCAGTGCTGGCCACTGTGTACGGTGCCATGTGCAGGTGATTAGAGGCATGTCTTGAAATTCCGCTCAATTGACTTGCTTCTGGTGCCCGCGGTTCTTATCGTCGAAGTGTCACCATCAAAACCACACCGCGCCAAATGTTCGACCAGTTTGGACGGGCGCACAATTGATCGTTCGCTCTACCTGCTGTCATAATGACAATTGCTTTGTTTGCCATTTGTTCGAACGTTCGAATGTTCGAATGGCCCCTGTTTTGAGGGACGTCAATTGGCCGAGCGAGGGGGTTGTGTTCCACACGGATCCGGTTCATTATTTAATGATATCGGAGCGGGATTTTGACACTTCGGGTTTTGATCGAGAGATATACTATTGATCCGCTTGGATTTGTTGTGTGCGCTTGACACAAAGGTCAGCCATGGAAGACGGCTATCTAGCGCTAATCTCTTGAGGCACATCGCTTGGGTGACATTTAATTACGAAGCCGAGAACGATTGGGGCTTGTCATGATCGAATTGAAGGGGACGTTATACACCGGATAATCTGGTTCAGTAATTGTAATGAAGTCAGCAGATCGTGGGCTGTGATCAATCACTTTTGTGAAACCCAGTCGCGGAGCGGATGTCTTTGATTCGAACTGAGATAAGGGCATCCTAAAACACAGTCAGCTCATAAGACACGGAACAACATTGTCAATGAGTTACGGGCTATAGATCATCTAAGTGCTTGACAGAAAGTCCTTATTGTTTGCACGCAACGGAAATGTTGAATCTTAATACACCGTGAAAGTGAATGGCCTGCCGTGTGTAGAAATTGAGCTAAAGTGTGATTCGGTGTACCAGTTCGGGTGGAAGTCATTGGTCAAGGTTATATGAAGACACGCACGTGGAGTCGAGTATTGAGATCACAGTTAGCTTGGGGACAATTAAATGTACGCATTTATCGTGTCTGAGATTAGATCGACGAATCGTGGTGCTGAAAGATTGTGACAAATGTTTGCTTGTGTTATGTTGATTTAAGGAATTAAGACCATCTTAGTTTGAGAGGTGTCTGGGTGGCTATATTTCATGACATTACCCCCTAGACTTAGGCAGGATGCTTGGATGCCCTTGCGGCATATAACCCACTTAGGCTCACAATTTGTGTGCATTAAGAAAATATTCACCAGAAGACCTTTCTTTACTAAAAGCATTCAAGTGTCTGTTTGTGTTATCAGGAGGGTTTTCAGCTCGATCGTGTCCTCCTACCAGCGATCTACGCTAACTAACCTGAACCTAAAATACATTTAAGAACTAACTAGAGAACAGGACTATGAATTGAGCAGCAGGTTTCTCATTGTAAATGTGCTGCATTGAAAATCAAAGGATCTTGAGTTATCTAACCGAGTGTAGCGTACCGTAGCCGGCATATGAGTCGCAACACGAAAATTATGTCCACATAAGATATACGGAGTTGATCTTAAGACATAACGCGGGTTGATTTCAAAGTTCTAAGTTCAGTTTATTTGTAGTTCGATTTGTACAGTTTTAGTTACATCTAACTTGTATTGTTTTAGGGATACAGAACAAAAGTTCTTTACAACTAAGATAGTTCAAAGTATATATAATAAGAAACACAAAATGGCAACAAAATTTCGAGGTAGTAAAGGGGTTTGTCTACCTCGGAGCAAACGTGAATTCCACAAACGACACCACAGTGGAGATCCGTCGTAGAATCGCCCTTGGCAACCGGTGCTACTTCGGTTTGTCAAAACAACTGGACTCAAAACTCCTGACTCGAAGGACCAAAATCATGCTCTATAAAACTCTTTTCTTGCCAGTCCTGTTCTAAGGAGCCGAAAGCTGGACGCTAAGCAAAACTGCAGAGCTGATTCTTGGTACCTTCGAAAGAAAAGTTCTACGACGGATATATGGTCCCGTCTGCGAGGAAGGCGAATGGAGGAGAAGACATAACCGCGAACTCTACGAACTGTACCAGGATGTGGATGTAGTCCGGAAGGCAAAAATCCGCCGACTGCACATGCTCGGCCACATCGAGCGCATGGACAACAATGCTCCAGCAAGGAGGGTCTTTGAATCCGAGCCTACTGGTTCGAGAAGGAGAGGAAGAGAAGACCGAATCTCCGGTATAAAGACCAAGTAATCGCGGATGCAAGACAGCTTGGTCTTGATGACTGGAAGCAGCGTGCCCAGGACCGTCAGCGATGGAAGGCAGCAATTGCTCAGACTCGGACCGTCCATGGGTCGCCGGGTTGATAAGTAAGTAAGTATGGGAAAAAAACACTACAATCAAAAACCCCTATTATGACTCTTGACACTAATGACTCTTATATCTAAATTGCACCTAGGCCCAACTATGCAATATGCAAGAACGATGAAACTATGTATAATATTATAGCTTTAAGATATGATCAATTTGTCCTTAATTTAAGATGTTACGAATAAGCTCACTCTCAGAATGAGAGCATTTGGTTAACAAATTCTGGTGTAATTTATCAATGAGATGTGACATGGTATGTACATTTGCTTTTTCATGGAGCCTCATAGTAGAGAAATGCCAGGGCAGATTTAACATTAGCTTTAGCACCTTGTTTCGACATGTTTGTAGTTTTTTAATGTGAGATTTGGCCCACACAGGTGCACCGCACGTTAAGACTGGTTGAAAAATCGTTTTGAAAATTAGTAGTTTTTGATTTACGATTGATAAAGGGATATAGGATTTTAATGATTAGGTTTGCTTTCTGAAGCGTACTCGATATATTTTTTTCAAATGTGAGTTTTTTATCGAAAGTAACTCCTAAATACTTACAGGTTTCAGACCACTCGATGCTGGTCGAGTTCAATTGTAGGTTTGTTTGAGGTAGGAATTGCTGTTTTCTGCGTCGAGTAAACCACATATCCTGAGATTTATCTGCATTCGGTTTGATTTTCCACCTGAAGGAGAATAACTGAAACGTATCAATGCAGAAGTTAGCATGTCCTGTGCTACGATATTGGATGAGAACAGGGCTGTGTCATCAGCGAACAAAGCTAGGAAAGTGTTACCATTAGGTACTGGTATGTCGGACATGAAAATATTAAATAAAATGGGAGCCAATACCGAACCTCGAGGTACGCCAGAGTGACTGGTATATAATGATGAACCGCGGGTTGATTTTAAAACATATCGATTTTGCCAGCTAATGGATTAATAGAATGTAGGCAGATTCTTAACGTCTGATGAGGGGTTAAATTTAAATGATCGATTCGGTAGGAGACAAGTTCAATCAATCAACACAAGGGAAGTGTTCTTTTGCTTCTTTTTTGTGTGGCGGTGTGGAGTTTGTGGTGGACATCTGTCGCAACCAACAAGCCTTTCGTTTGGTGGGCGGACTGAGTTGCATTTCAGAAGCGGTCATCCTCTGTTACATTGTCCCACATGTTCGCAGTCGAGGTCGAAGTAGAAGCTAGGTCTAGCAATGGAAAACAGATGAATCTGTTGCATCGTTGAACAGATTCTATTAGAAGTGAATGGATCCATTCAATTCATGACCATACTTGGCTTGCATATTTAAGGATGGATTGACTCTGCTAATGATGTCACCCATCACGAGATCTAATACTTTATCACAGATCACGTAAATATGAGAATAAAGTGACGGGCATATGTGATGACTTGACAGCGCGAGGAATTTTATTGGCACCTGGTTGATACGTCCTTCAAATTACATTGCAGTTAGCAAGAGGCGGCAGAAGATGAAATGTACTTGAAGAGTTTAATCACGGGGTGAATGGACAAAATGAAAATTAGAGGACCAAGATGACTTCCTTGAGATACCCCAGAGGCGGTGTAAATGCGTTCTATAGGGAACAAACAAGAATTATTTTACATTGCATCTATTTAAGTTTTATTCGGGTTGAAAGCCAGGATTTTCTTCAAGTGATATTCAATCAAATGTTTTTGATCCAACACTAATAAGCGATCGCTTTTGACAAAGATGCCGATTTCAAGATCAATGAGAACCATTGAGAAACCAAATGTTTCATTGATCAAATTCGAATTCGGAGGTGTCTCAAATAAATTAAGTTACTCTCCATTACACTCCATAGAGACGGTTTGAAGAGATAAAAGCCGCAATCTTTGTTCCTCGAGTTATTAGCAGAGCACACATTTAAGCACAAAACAGTATCCCCCTCGATAATAGATTAGGATGAAAAAAAGTTATGCAACTCCACAATCACGGAAATCTACACTGACGGCTCCAAGTCGGAGGAAGGCACAGGCTCTGGTGTCTACGCCAGTTCACCGGAGCTAGCAGTAGCCATGCGGCTCCCAAATCACCGCAGTGTTTTCCAGGCAGAAGTAGCAGCTATTCAAAAGGCAGCCCCCCGGCTATCGGGGTCATTGATAGCCGACGGGCTGCCTCTTCAATAGCTGCTACTTAGATAGAAGGAACATCTATCGTTATTTATATAGATCGTCAGATGGCCATAAAGGCCCTGGAAACACCATAAATTGACTGCAAGGTGGTACACTTACTCGACCTTATCGAGTTCATCGAAAACGATGTGGCCTACACTAGATCCATCAAAAACTAAAACTCTCCTAGAAATGGAGAGGAGGAATATTAGTACAGTAGTAGGCGTAATCACTGGCCATTGCCTAAATGGCAATCATGATAGAAGGCTTGGAGCACCGCTTCGCGGGACTGCATACCTTGTTGCGGTTGCGGTGCGAAGGCTTAGTAAAGGTCAAAGACTCTTGAGAATTTGTTCTCTATGACGGTTTGTCCTCCTACTCTGCGTATCCCATCACTCCTATCCTTCCCCCTGGGCTGGACTAAGGTGTAACCCGCCCGGTGCCAAGAGTCAACCCAGTCGCTAACGGTTTATCCAGGATACCAGGCGCCCTCCGGGGTAATTTAGATTTGCCTGTATAATGCGGGGCTCTGTACGAGTCGACAAGCCATTCCTGCGCTACTCATGGGAACATAATTCTTAATCTATAATGGAAGGAAAAGAGAAAACAAAACTTCCTCTGAAGAGGCGGTAGCACAGGTTGCCACTGCCGAATGTGCAATCGAAGCAGACGACAGCAGCAGTCTCCTTCAGAGACTACAGATTGGTACCGCTACCGACGATGAATACTTGACTTCATCACGTGTCAGCAACACAATGCAAATTGACTCTGAAACCGAGGCCCATTAGCTGGAAGAAAGGATCGAGCCTAAGGCCACAGGCATACCTGTAGTGAAAGCAAAAACTGCGAAAACATCGACCCATAAGCAAAGAATGGCTACAGACGACCGATGCAAGTTATCAAGAAGCTGAGCACTAGAGACCCCTCAACGCTCACTAAACGGAAAAATCCTTGATAATGAAGCAATGGAAAGAGGTAGCCAAATTCGAAAAGAAACTGGCTACCACCTCCACTCAAGATGCAAAATCGGACACAGGGCGAGAGAAAACGCCATTGTACAAGGCCCTTATCAAACCCACCGTCCCAAATAAGCCAACACAAACGGCCACTGTTGAAAAGAACGCACAATAACCGAGTACCTCCAAGGGACACACTGCCTCAAGATTAAAGCAGAACGTCAAGAGGGGTGAAGAGAACCAAAGGGAAGCGAAAAAGGCGAAAACATCAGCCATTGTCGACCCTTCCAACCCTGATGGAAGGATAACATGCCACAGCACAATTGGTTCATCGTAGAGGCCAAAATACTTGATGCAATGCTTAAATACGATGGTAGTAGCGACGAGATAAACATTGATGGTGCAGGCTGGAAAGGAGTTAAAGTCGTCGGTTGGACATACAGCAATGGAGACCGCACAGTGGTAACTTTCGGACAACAGCACTAATCTATTTTGCTCTTATCGTCCGCATACTTACCATACAATGAAGACGAGCCTCCATCAGATGCAGTCCGAGCACTTGTGCAACACGCCAAGTCACGCGGATTGCGACATTAACAGGCTGCTACGCCAACGGCCACCACACTCAATGGGGAAGCAGCAACATTGATATAAGGGATGAGTCTATTTTTTCACTTAGTGAGTCGAACTCCATCCTAGTAGGGAACTGGAGAGTATCCACAAGTTGTTCCTTCTCGGATCACAGCCGAATACTCTGTCGATCAGAAGGCATTGACTTTGGAAGTCGGTGATTATTATATTTAAATTAATTAAATTTTATTAAATTAAACACAGCTTTATTACATCACCCTAGTTCAGTGGGCAAACTACTAAAAGAAGTCTGCAGTCACCAATGTGTGATTGAACTTGGACCGAAAACTAATGTAAACAAATATTATTTCGCTGAATTGTGTCATGTTTCGCGGCAAACAATGCTCAGCCAGTAGTTTGTATTAATATTTAACTGCTCCCATATCCGGGGTTGCGAACGAGGAACGACAACTGCTTACAAGTGGCTCATTATGGAATAACCCACAGCTTCGTTGTATTCAGCGTCTCTTTTGGCTTGTCCTACAAACAAACGGAACTGTTACAATTTGCGCGACGTGACTTTATTACACATTGACTCCGAATGGGTCATAGCCCCCTACTGTTACTCATCATTGCGCATTTTTGGTGGATTCGATGTATCTCACCACAAGCTAGATACCGTTCTCAAAATGACGGATCCCATGATAGAGTTAGGAAGCGCTCTGCATGCACTGTGATTCGACAAGGAAATGGCCTTTCCTGTCAAAATTCGCTGACAACTAAATTCATGTCGATCTATAAACATCCCCAGGACGTGCCACATTCTATCTATGATTCAAAGTACATTTCCTTCAACTTGACAGCTGTCATAAGAGAACACTTCAAAACACCGCCGCAAAGATCAAACGTGCAAATTTGCAGATCACATCGCAGAACATTCATTGACGTGGAAATCCCCGCAGATCTCTGAATCAATTGTGTGGCTGTAGATTCTTGCGCGTTCGCATTAATCACCGCTGATCCGTCAACATGAAGAGCACTTGGAGCTCTGACATTCAAGTGACAACCTGAAGATTGCCCGAGCACTCGCAGAACAATGGCTAATAAGCGAAATAATTAACAGAAAGCCTTCAGAAAAATTCAATTCAATTGAGGATCTTTTCAGCGACTATGCCGATCAAAGCAACACGGCACACCCTCAAGAGTCGACATCCGGCAAGGAAAACCCCGAAAGCATGCCAAGCTGCGAGCAATCGTTTGTCGATCTAATCGATGATTTACAAAATCAAGCAGCTACCGTTGCATTGCGTTAGTTTTGCATAATTCACGCTACCACATCACCGTGCCACCACGCCAAGCAACACTCCACGGCACAGTCTCGAATGAGGAAATGATTGACTATTGTAGGCCACCACACCCAATTCAAGTCAATTGTTGTATCCCTTCACACGATTCAATTAAATTTCACGGAGTTCCAACGAAATCTAAAAAAAAAAATTCGCCACTCACCTCGCCCCAATGTCTTGTCTTGTCTCGTCAAGCCTAACCTCCGCCCAGGCAGCAGCGCCTGTCATTCCCCATCTCGCTTGCACTGTTCGCTTAGACAATTTTCGCTTTAACAGTTTCCGATTGCCTGAGTTATCGCAACGACACCGCGCTGCGCCGCACCACCGCACCGCCGCGCCACGCCACGCCACACAAAAATGTTGCTACAGATACGACGTTTTTGTTTTTCTTTTTTCAATCCACCCATTTGTATCTCAAGGCTATGACAACGGTGAATTTGTAATGGGAATAGGGGGTCTGGATACCCCCCAAAGTCCACGTACCGAACGCCGAAGTCCATTGTTCGTTTGGCAGCACGTACGCTCGCCGCGCCGGGACACCTGAAATGTGTAATAGAAGGAGTGGGAGAAAAAGAAAAAAAAGAAACAGGAAAAAAAAACAACAGTTAAGCGGCCAATTGTTGACGAAGTCGAGTCGAAAGTTTTGACACGCGCTCTGAATTCGTAAAATACCCGCTCGCGCATACACACTGCACAGCCAGCCAGCCACTGCCATGCAAAACGTTTGACCAAAGAACACGACAAAGGCTCTCCCAGCCAAGTCATGACTGCTGGTGGCCATGGAGTTGGAGTTGGAGTGGCAGTGGCTCCACATACGAGCGCTAGCGGTTCAGAGCAACACGCGGCGTCAGCTCGCAAACACACAAATTCACAATCGTTCTCTGTGCGCATGACTCTCTTGCGGTGCAATATGCGCATGCGCGCAGGGTAGCGATTTGCGTTTTTACGCAATGACTAGCCGCGTCGGTCGTCTTACGAGACCCTGCATGGCCTACAATTTGAAAAGTGACTGTGACTGTGACTCTGTACCACCGCGCCGCTGCTAGATAATGCGTCAATTGAGCTTCGTCAGTCGATCGTGTCTCCATATTTGGATGATTCGATAATAAGCGATTTTTAAGCGAAATATGCCAGTGATTGGCATTTGCAGTGCAGCTGCGGGACAATCCCATGCGGCGGCATTTAAGTGTTCGAAAATGCATACCTTTGTGCGGCACAGGGAATGTTTGGCAATACCGCCTTGTTTGGTGCTTTAATTGGAATACACTTTGGCAAATGGCAAATTGTCAAATGGTTGGGTGTTGCTTAAGATTTATTCGCTAAACGTTTGCGAGCCGCACAGATACGCCGCTGCGATGGTATCTCTACTAGGTGGTGACTCTCAGCCTAAGTCAGTCTAGGTTTCAGTTTTTGTTTCAGTTCACAGGCTTGTAGGCCAGTGAATGATGATTGTTGGAGATCATATGTCCTCTTTGGGTCTGTAAATTGTTTTCCTGCTAAATTGCTTGTGAGCTAGAGTGATAAATGTCAACGAAAAGTGAAGTTCCACGAATGGACAGCGATTACAAATTGAAATTGATTTTATGAATATTTTAACTGAGTACCAAAGCCGGTGAGTGTCTTAAGAAGGAAAGAGCTTAAAGTAGTCTAAATTAATAGTTGCGATAAAACATTGCTTTGGCAAGACATCAGATAATTGTATTTAAGTAAGTTTACAGGAAAAATAACTGGTCATTGTTGCTTGCATCAACTCTTACACCGAGCATCGAGAATCCTGACTAGGGTTCCCTACACTCTGTAGGACACAGGACACGAGACATTAGTGTAGGATCTAGGTGCAAGCACACTGTGGACTGGCTTCCAGCGGCTGATCTGGTCCTCTAGCATTCATCAAAGACCATTTTAACGTTGATGGGGTGTGGTAATAGAATGTCTTTTTGAATATTAATACATCACTTCGCCTGTTCTACTATTGTAAATAGGCCGCATCATATGTCAGTTAAAATAGAATTTCAGTGGCAGGAGCCTAATCCACGTTGCGTCACAGCGGCTCTAGGCTGACCAAAGAGAGACTGTACCTCGTACCTAATGAACCTAAATGAAAGTTTAGTCTGCCTCTTGCCCCAAAGTTCAAAAGGTAATGACATCGTTGGAATGTTTCCTCTAGTTTGCTCGATGGAACTGAGATAATGGTGTTGGTTGCAGTTGGTGCATCGACCCTACCGTTGGTGTTCAATTAGAAATAAGAGAGCAAGGAGATATCCAACTTCTATCTTCCTTGACCCTTGATTTCATCGGGCAGCGTTTTTTACACGATGTGTCTATGAATACTTGTGAGCTGTTGTGATGAGCTGAAATCGTTCTCCAACCGGAGAAGGTGGATCCGTAGATTTTGTAGAAGTATGTGTGAAATACAAGGGAATTCGACTTCTCTCTCATTTTTCGTGATCGTGGACAAGGGGTACTTCTAGCCGATGTTGGATATATCCTTGCTCTCTTATTTCTGAGTTCATTCCCAGTTCATTTACAGACTTTATTTACGATGCTGTTTACAAGATGTGGAGCCTTACTGACAATGCCCATTCCTGTTTAGAAAAAGCTTCTCAAACTTCGGTGTCGGCTCAAAACTACTCCTGACAGAACAATAGTCCGCACGGCACGAATGGGTGCTGGGCAAGCTAGGCCCAAAACTGTAGCGTCACTTACATTATTATAACGTATTTACTAGGATGGGATGGATGGGAGATGGCTAGGTCATGTAGAGCGGATGGAAACCAATGCTCCGGCCCGAAAAGTCTTCGAATCCACCCTCGAGGGATGGCGCAGTAGAGGAAGACCGCGACTCAGGTGGCGCACGCAAGTGGAAAGGGACCTCAACCAACTATGCGTGCGATGGCTGGAGACGCTTGTTGGTTGACGCCCAGATCCACCTCGGACTGTAGCGCCAGCTTAAGTAAGTAAGTAAGTTTACTTTCGGATCTCTTCAAGCGAATCAAGAAAAAATTCTTGCAGCTGCAAAAAGTGTGTCATGGTTTCTCTTTCTGATTGATTCGTCGTTACAGCTACGGCAGTACGCTTTTAAAGGGATGTCTATAAGTCAGTGGTCGATACTAATCCTTAATATTCTTGCAATGCGAGTGGGTACACGAGATCTTACTAGAATTGCATTTGTTCTTATGTAGTTTAAAGTTAGATTGGCCATGTCTTCCTTGATGCAACAGAGTTATCCAATCGCAGCCATTAAGAAGTGAGACCCCGGTGAAAAGAAAAATGAGAATCTAAGCTTGCGCAACCTAATCGGAATGTATACCTCCTTCTCATCGAATGGCGAATTATTATTCCGTCATCAGTCACTTCGCTAACGAGGTTGTTGATACGCTCTGCAAACCAGGTTAGGCTTATTATATACTACACCGATTTAATTAGACGACAATTTGCCACGTAGCAAGGATTTCTGCTTGGAAACTAAAGGTGTTGCGGGCAGCCTGTAGTCTGCGGAGATATTCAGGGTCTCAGCACTCATGCATAAACTACTCTCCTCATTTTGAGAAGAGTGTGTCGGTAGACTTCGTGAAAAATAATTTGATAGGGATGTATTCTGTTGTAGCTTGTATGCGCTCTCTTGGTATCAAATCAACGACACGATGACCGGACTGTCTTTCGCTTCATTACCCCAGTGTTAGTGTGTGTGATTGTACTAGTTGCAGGGCATAAGAGGTCCATTCGTTAAGGATGACATGTCTTCTAAACAACTGGATTAGGGAGCTTTGACTATTGAATGCGCATGGCTTGATGAGAGATACAATCAAATTACTGAAAGTATGTCATATATGTACCGCGGTAGTATACGTTCTACATGATCCACCTATTGTGTCGGGTGAGGATTGAGACCTGACAATTTTGGTTTTATATTAGTTTATTCAATTCACTTTTTTTTTTATACAGTATAGGAAGTTCCTTTAGGTAAGACGAATGCAAAACTGTCAGGACGGCATTGGTGGCTCAATGTATCATCGTCAACTCCTATATCCCCTTATGGGTCCTTATGGGCCTCTACAACGTCTACGCGCCATCGTGTGCTGTTTATGGCCTCATTTGTCCCAAACTCATTCCTAATTGCAGTGCTTTCTTCTCGACTGTTCTTCACCATGTATTTTTGCGGCCGCCGCGTATTCTTCCATTCTGTGTAAGCGGGTTCCATTTGCACCGTGCAATTTGCTACGGAGCTGTCATCATTTCGGAGATTTTCATCGTTGTATAGTTGTGACTGTAGGTTCATGACCCGTTCTCTGATTAAGTTCGTCATTCGAGACGCGATCCTTAAAAGATTGCATAAGCACCTATTAACTAACTTTTGCAGCTTTCTCGTAACGGTCGTGGTGATCACTTTCCAAGTACCACATCCATTTTCAACATTGGAACTGAACAGTCGTAGCTTGGTGTTTAAATCTTGGATAGCATCCCAAGCGCAGACTTTGCCTTGCCCATTCGACTTGCTGCATCCATTTCGGTTCCGTCGCCAGTTGAGACAGTGGTCCCAAGGTATTGGAAACTCTCAACTCTCTCAACCGTTTGTGCCGCAATGCATAGTTGAGTTGATGAACTCGATCGCAGGCTGATCATTTTTGTTTTTGTCGCATTAATTTTCAGCCCAACGACGTCAGTCTCCCTCTCCACATTGACTGTCAGTAGATGAAGGTCCATTATTCTGTGGGATAGTAGGCATATATCGTCAGCATAGTCGAGATTTTGGAGTTCAGATCTAAGACTCTATCGAATTCCTCCATTTTCTGTCGAAAAGGCAGCTTATCATCAATCAAAATAATATTGGTGACAGCATGCAACCTTGCCGAACCCCACTTTGTACTCAGAATTCCTCAGACAGCCTTCCTCTGTACAATACGTGACAAGTGGACCTATCGTTCATAGCTGGTAATTGCTATTAATTTCTCTGTAATGCCTCTTCTGTGCAAGACACGCCAAATAAACCCCCGATCAACACTATCTAACGTTTTTTTCAAAATCGATAAACAACAGGTGAAGTGGCGATCGATATTGAATGCACTGTGCAATGATGATCTGCAAGAATCGACGCAGGAGGATCCAGACCAGAAACTTGCATGGTCGGCGTCGAGTCTGTTCTCAAGATGTTCTTTGATACTCTCCAGGATAATTTTGGCTATTAACCACAGCTGGCAGCTTGCATATGTCTCGATCTCGAGAGATACTTGAGAAAGATATATAGCGATTCTCGGCAAAGAACAGCTTAACCTTTCTAGTTGTACACGATCATCAAAAACGCTAAAACAACTTAACGTTTTTAAACCGACTTCAAAATTTACCTGACAGAGTTGATTGGAAATTATTATTAAATATACCAGATTAAGCACAATTAACAAAAAGTGCTAATGGAACAGACCATAAGTCAGGTCTCCATCTGGGCTCACCGGAATAAACTAGAAATCCCGCTATCAAGGCATAAAGTAATCCAACTCGTCCTTCAAATCTAAAAATACACACAATTGTCTTCGAAAAGTCACATTAAGCGTCACTGAACTTCTGCTTATGAACGGTTATTTGATCCGACTTCGGAGCAGCACATTATCAACGTGTTAACAAGCACGATCAGATGCTCAGATGTCGGATCAAGATTTGGACCAGATTTGAAAATAAGTTTTATTATCCATCAGCAGTTCAATTTGCATTTTTTGTTGACGTTAAAAAGCAAGTATTCATTTGCGCTTGACAACGAATGCAGCTTTAATGTGACCAATGTGACAACCGAAGTTAGTTTTTTCATAAGAAAGCAACAGCAGCTTTCAACTGAATGCCACCATAGATCAGGCAGCAGTTAAGATTGCGTGGGTTGTGCGCTACTTGAGCTTGACAATACGTCACAAAACCAGATATCCGCTTTTGGATTTGAACAAATCTTGAATAATTAATTTGTCTACAAATTTGGATGGCTTAATAGAGACATTTAATTATCCACTGGCGTCAGGTTATCTTCGATCCTTGGAAATAAATTTCAAATCGATTTCAAGTGCTCAGTGGGATTAAGCTTGGAAAATAAGATTTACATTGTAAGCGTGTTATTCCGATAATCTGCTGATGGAACGTGATCATGGTGTGGGGAGAACAGGCTGGACTGGAGAGCTTTGCCGGGGCGATGTGTAACGTCACCGTGTGAATTTTGTTTCATTTCAACGGAAATTTAAAGCTCAGATTAAGAATCACATGCGTGTAGTGTCAAAAACGGATCCCGAATGGAGTCAGAAAAAATAAAAGATGGCGGATTTGACAAGCTAAAGCTATTCAGTCCAGCATGTTTTCCCTTCTTTTTTCAGAGAAATTGATATCATTTTGTACTAACCTAACTAAATTGAAGCAGTTGTCTAATGAGTCTAAGGTCCGGACAGAAGCTTGCCGGGACAAAAATGAACAACTGGTAGTAGAGTCACAGTCTATACTTAGATTCTGGTTAGATCACTTCCTTAGGCTCCTTAAACTGCGATGAGGACCTGAATACCGCTGCCATTCTGAATGTTCCATTCAATCTGGACGATGATAGACGAGAATTCCGTCCCCGACCTAGACGAGGTTAAGATATAATTCCAAGATCAAGAGTGAAATCTAACAAGGCTGCCGGTTCGAACGGTCTGTCCACTGAAATTTAAGGCAGCTGCAGTTATTCTGGTTGGGCGCATGCATCAGCTTATTCGTAAGATGTGGTCGGAGGAAAGCATGCCCGACGGGTGGAATCGCATTATCGTTTGCGCCAACTACAGAGGGATAAGTCTCGTTAACATCGCATGAAAGTAGCCTTTATGAACAATCTTATAGGTCTTTATCAGTGTGGCTTTAGGTCAGGGAAGTCTACAATCGACCGGATCTTCACACTTCGGCAGATCCTGGCAAAGACCTAAGAAGTTCAGATCGACACCCACCACCTATTCGTCGATTTCAAGCCCGCATATGACAGCGTGCATTGAGACGAGCTATATGACGCCATGGCTAGTTTTGACTTTCCTGCCATACTCGTCAGATTGTATGGAATGACTATGGAGAATTATCACTGCTCTATCAAGGTCGGATACGAGCTTATAGAGACCTTCAATGTCAATGATTTAGGCAGGGGTACGCCGTCATGTGATTTCTTCGACATCATCCTGGAGAAGATCATGCCGATATGTTAGCATATGCCGATGACATTGACGTGATTGCCAGCTCACCGCTAGTCGTCAATGAGGCGTTAGCTGGCATTGATACGGAAGTGGCTAAAATGGGTCTGGCGGTGAATGAGGGCAAAACGAAGTATACACTGTCATCAAGAAAGGTCACAAAATATCTCCATTTTGAATAGACCGCTACAATGGGCAGCTATAACTTCGAGGCGATTAAGGACTTCGCCTACCTCGGCTCCACAGTAAACAGCACAAACAACATCAGTACCGAGATCAGTAGTACGCAGAATAACTCTTACCAACTGCTGTTTCTTCGGGCTCAAGAGGCAATTGAGTGATAGATCCATCCCTCGAAGGACCAAGCTTACGTTATAAATTTTAAGGGCGATGTTGAATGTGAACCACACCTAAACATCAAGTTTTTTTCTGCATTTTATTTGACATTTCTCAATTTCAGACTAACTCAATTTGAACCATGGAAGGATACACAATCGAGCAACGCGTTAAAGTTATTCAGGCTTATTATGAAAGTGGGCGTTCAAATCAAAATGCATATCGTGCACTTCGTGATTTTTTCGGTCAATTTAATCGTCCAAATGTGCGTACAATCGGAAAAATCGTACAAAAATTTGAGCAAACCGGGTCTGTAGGAGATGTGAAAATACCAGTGCATGCTCGTACAGCTCGTACTGCAGAAAATATTGCTGCTGTTCGCGATAGTGTGGCTGAAGAGCCGTCCACCTCAACTCGTCATCGTGCCCAACAATTGCACCTCTCACGTTCGTCGTTGATGCACATTATGCATAAAGACTTGCATTTACACGCTTACAAGGTGCAATTGACATAAGAACTAAAGCCTCTTGACCATTTCAAGCGTCGTCAATGCTCAGAATGGTGGCAAGAAATGGCAGCAGTGGATGATCAATTTTCGAAGAAAATCATCTTCAGTGATGAGGCACTTTTTCACCTTAGTGGCTTCGTCAATAAGCAGAATTGCCGCATTTGGGCGAATGATAATCCAAGAGTGATTGTCGAAAAACCAATGCACCCACAAAGAGTTACTGTTTGGTGCGGTTTATGGGCTGGCGGCATCATCGGGCCGTATTTTTTCCAAAATGGGGCCGGTCAGGCAGTTACTGTGAATGGTGTTCGCTATCGTGAAATGATAACGAACTTTTTATGGCCCGAATTGGAAGATATGAATGTGGACGATATGTGGTTTCAACAGGACGGTGCCACTTGCCACACAGCTAACGAAACAATGGCTCTTTTGCGCGACAAATTCAATGGCCGTGTTATCTCACGTGGTGGCGATGTCAATTGGCCGCCAAGATCATGTGATATGACACCGTTGGATTTTTTTCTTTGGGGTTATTTGAAAGAAAAGGTGTACGTCGATAAGCCGGCAACAATTCAAGAGCTAAAGGATGAGATAATGCGGCACATTAACGGCATAGAACCTCAATTATGCTTCAGAGTCATCGAAAATTTGAACCATCGGATGGAAATGTGCCGCCGTGGTCGCGGCGGCCATTTGGCCGATATTTTGTTCCACACATAATTGAACCATACCAATGTTATCATAATAAAAAGAAATGACAATAATTTCCTAAATAATTTGTATTTTATTCAAAATTAATATCGGCCCTTAAGATTTAACCACCCTTTATAAGACGCAAGATTATCCCACCCCTGCTGTACGGAGCGGAGGCATGAACGATTTCAAAAGCGGATAATGAAGTTGGTTGGTCTCTTCGACAGAAAAATTCAGCATGGGATCTCTTGGTCATGTTTACTTACTTACTTACGTATGTCCTTTAACCCTTCGGGGGGCATAGGGCGTCAACCACACCTGCACGCCATCTGGTTCGAAGTTCTGTAATGTGTTTGAGCTTTCCCCAACTCGTTTCTAAGGAACTCTTTAACTGTTATACGCCACGTTTGCCTAAGGCGTCCCGATGTTCTGCCGGTCGGGGTAAGCGGATTCCACTGCATGGCTTATTTCGCCACGGAGTTGTCTTGGCGCCGTAGGGTGTGTCCAATCCATGTTCGCGTTGACAATATTTGGAGGATAACATTCAACCATGAACTGTACGGGTTGTACGGACATATAGCGACATGATCCTAGTCAGGCGTTTAGGGATCCAACGCCTAAGGTGACTACCGGCCAGAAGTGTCTTAGACTCCGAAACTGTGCGAGAGTACAAAGAGGGCGTCCTCTTCTACGTCTAAGGTGGCTCACACAAGTGGAGAAGGACCTCAACCAACTTGGGCGTGCAAAACTGGAGACAACTAACCAGAGATCACGCTAGTGGAAGCGGCTTGTTGGTTCAGGCCCAGGTCCACCCGGACTGTAGCGCCAAATAAAGAAATTAATTAAGGTTGATTCGTCAGTCGGTGTAATTTTTGATGACTCTGTCGAATATGTGCCGCGTTATTCCGGCAATAGAGTCTCGATTGTTGGCCTCGAGCTCGTTCAAATTTATTGACTTGTTAGCGTACATAAGTAATATATGGACATGTACCAATTGATAAATGCTCACCGTAAGTCGTCGCGTTGTGTCGGTAGTGTGGCATGTAACGCCGTGTTGTTGTAACCATAGCTCGACTATCAAGCTCTGGCCTTCGGAAATCGGTTAACATCACACTATACTTGAGATCCTTGACACCATCAAGGAGTTATTTTGAAAAATATAAGGTCCCATGATGCCGCTTTGCCATAAATCGAACCAAAATCTTTGTCATGGGTCACTTTGACAGCTGCTGAAGGATTATAGTTCGACTCTTTATGTTGGCAGGTTCAGGACTCAGTCTAGACATTAGCTCAAGCCAGGCGTGTTATCATCGAACCCAATTACACTAAAAACACTTCTGGAATACTGGCTCACTTAGTGGCGGCCGTGGCGTTGTAGGTATCTGCATCGACTCCAAAGAACTTGAACCTCGTCGTCTAGGTACGAATCCCATTATGACAAAATAAAATGTTCACCGACCCAACAATTTTGGAGTCACTGACAATGCTCAAAGAGTATAGCTATCTAGAAAAAGCTTCCCAAACTTTGCCATTCGGAGTCGGCGTAAAATTGTAGGCCCTCAGTAGCACGCACAACACGAGTGGTTGCTGAAAAGCTAGCTCCTGGCCCTCTATGGACTGTAGCGCCACCCATATTGCACTATATTAACACTGGCTGACTTTTAAAATCCCTTTACGATTGCAACTCGTAAGTAGTCAAAGCTTTCGGCCATATTCAAGTTTATGCACCATTTGTGTAGCCATTTACACAACTGAAAGACTTTTGTCCTGGCTACCGACAAAGCGGCCTATGCTCAGCATAGTTGTGACGTGTACTGAAGTGCATCCTGTGTGTGAGCTAGTCCGTTTTTCTTATACAAAAAATCAATCAAATTCTGATCGAGTGAACATTGATAGTGTAAAACGGCAACAAGCAACTTTACATTTTTTCTGAGCTTTACAGGAATTTATAAGAGCTCTGGACATGACTGCTGGTTGATGTATGAAACATGCAAGCAGGTTTTCACAGCATTACTGCGAGCGTCACTACTCATAGCGCCTTCTCCGTCAAACTCCACTAAAGAACTAGTTTGTCCCGAATTTGCGTAGTGCAGGGAAAAGAACACACAAGTGTGCTGTGTATGGGCCGCTTAGCACAGATAACAAAATTATGCATGTATTCGACTTCCAGGCAGTTAACCTCGCATTCCGTTGCCAGCGCGAGTGACTCACACATTTTAAAAATTCGAAATCAAACTATCTAAATGGCAGCATTCATCGGTTAAGATCAAGGCTCATCCGTCTTTAAAGATCCCATACGAATAGCCTTGAACACATTTTGTTAAAGATCACGTCACACCATTACCTCCACTTAAGCCGGACATTGATGCGAAGACCAAATGCTTGGGCGGAAGAAACAAACGATCTCGTTATTATTAAAGTTGTCCTGTGCACACCACAATGGACCATAAGCGGCTTTGTGCCAAGGAAGCATTCGATGCCCGCTCCCGAGGCATACGGTACCAATCCTTCGTTTTCAATTAAAGGCGGATGCGTCAATGCAATTTAGATTCATCAACAAAGAACTCAAGTGATTGGAATTAAGTTGAAGAGACATGCCATGCCGTACGTGTCGCCGTCAGTTACAATGCCGTCATTCCAAGACTTATCCGAAGTTCATCTAAAAAAAAAAAGAAAAAGAAACAAACATGCTGAAACGGGGGAACCTTGCATACCAATTGTCGAACTCAGCAGTTCCCCACTGCCGCGGCCGACCCGCAATCAGCAGGTGACCGACACCACTCACTCACTCAATTAAACGGCCATCAAAGTGTGCTCCATATTGCTGGTGTTCTCCTCCATCGGATACCCTCCAAATCGATCGAAGCCCCGATTTAAATGCCTACGTTTTCGCCGATACCAGCAGACTAGCAACAGCACAGCAGCAGCAACAGCGGCAGCAGCTGATTCCACCGAAGGCCACGATCGACTTGAAGCACTCTGAACGATTTCTTGACAACCTCAGCACCAGCAGTGATGACTTACTAACGAGTGAGGTTGTTGCACGATTGATTTACTCACTTGTCTTTCGTCGTGGCTCGGCTTACTTCGTCTTCATCGCGCCCGTCAATGGGGATGCTGCAGCGGCTAATGAGTCAACAACAAATGCTGCAGAATCAAGTAACAATTTTTATTTTGAAGCTAATTAGACCGGCGCGGCGCGACGATGCCGATGGTGGTGGCGGTTTGACTGAGGTCAGTCGTCGGCGATGATTTCGCCAAGTTTAACCCAACCACTGACAAAATGGCCCGCAAATTGGTGGCCGCGGACAAAGAAGCGTCTTGATTAAGTCGCGCGCGCGCTCGCGCGCACTCGCCTGCCAGAGATAGAAAATGTAAACAATCCATGAATATGGTGATCAGATACGGATGAGCGGCCTTGGCCAGCTGGAACTTGAAAATGTCATGCGCATAGTGAATTGATTAAAGCGTGAGCATCGATGATCGGGGGCGGGTGGCAGTGGCGGGGACGGCAAAGTTGGAGGAGAATTTGGAGCAGTTTAGTCGGCGTCGGCCTTGCGAGTTTAGTTCGCCGTAGGAGATTGAACTCGGAGTTGTGACTCCGTTTTGTGGTTGAAGTGCTGTGAGGGGCATTTGGACAGAGTTGCGGCAATGTCATCCCGAGTGAATCTGCGTGGTTTGGCAAGCTGGTGAAGCGAATCCGAGTTGTGGCACACTTTCTCGATCGGTTTTGTTCGCGGAGTGAAAGCGATTGTGTCCTTTTGCGGTGAGGGTCAAAAGAGAGTGGAAGCTGGCGGCATCCTTGAACTGACACGGTCTATCAATATCCGATCAATCGATTAAGCTTTCGCTTGAGCATGCTTGATGACTGTTGTGATACATCGCGGAATACGAATGGTGCTCAGGTGTGAAGAAAATGAGCGAAAGTCAAGGAAATACTGAGGTCTTAGTCGATATTTCATTTGGAGCAGAATGTCTTGATAAGCGCAAGAATTACTCTTGCCAAACGCTGTTTCTTCGGGCTCGAGAGGCAATTGAGTAAAAGTGGCATCTCTCGAAGTACCAAGCTGACTTTGTATAATACTCTGAACATCCCTGTCCTGCTGTATGGCACAGAAACATGGACGCTATTGAAAGCGAATGTAGAAGCTCTTGGTCGTTTTGAGAGAAAAGTTCTGCGTGCGATCTTTGGTCGTGTTTGCGTATATGGCGTCTGGAGGAGGAGGATTCAACCAACAACAGTACAGGCTATACAGCCGCATGCACCCAGTTAAGCGTCATCGGATTCAACGCCTAAGATGGCCAAGTCATGCAGAGCGGATGGACACCACAGCTCCGGCCCTAAGAGTTTTCCATTCCGAGCCATTGGGACAACAGAGGACGTCCTCGAACGAGATGGCGCAAGTGGCACAAGTGGAGAAAGACCTTATCCAACTTGGTGTGCGCAACTGGAGGGAGCTGGCGAAAGATCGTGCTGTCTGGAGAGGCTTGCTGGTTAAGGCCCAGGTCCACTCCGGAGTGTAGCGCCAAACAAAGAAGAAGAAGAATAATGCCATGATAAGAACAGATCTTCTGACCGCAGATGTATCGACCTTGTCATTCAATATTATTAGGTGTTGATGTATGAATTTTAGAGCGGATTTCAAGGTGTCGAAATCTGGCTCAAGTAGGCACAAGCAAGGCAGTAGTTTTTGATATCTCACTTGACATTTGCGTTTTCCAACTAGGGATCCAAGGAGCTTAGACCTATTCCAAAGGGTGGCCAGATGTCAATGATAGTTCTTCCAGTTATTATGTTTCAGCAGTTGTCAAAGTGACGAATGACATTTAGCTGTCAAAGCATTCAGTCAGGTTTGCCATTTTATCACGTATCGTTTCACGCTTCAATTTTTAATTTCAGCTCAATTGTAAATGCGTTAGGTCATGAGGTCGGTCGTCACAATGTGTGCAGTCAATTCGTCGCACCGTCGAAAAGTTTAAGCGTGAGTACAACCATTTGGACCATAAGCTGCAGAAATTACTGCAAAATAAAGAAAACTCAACCGGGTAGTGCTCAATAATAACAATAATATGGTTGGCGATACAGCTCGTAGAGGGCCAGTGCCTAGCTTCTCTGCTATTGTTCTATCACGAGTGGAAGGTACCTACAGTTTTATTCCGACTCCGAACGGCTAAGTTTCAGAAGCTTTTTCTACACAGTTATACTCTTTGAGTATTGTCAGTGACTCGAAAGAGGTCGTACCAGGATCGCACCTAGACAGGTAGATCCAAGTGCGTACGAGTCGACGCACATACCCACAACGCCATGGACCACCAATGCTCAAGACCCATAAATATGGATCCGGCCGGTCTGTGGAATTGGGTATCGCCAGAGATTCAATCTAGCTCATTTTGCGGTTGGATTTGCCCTACAGCCATATATGATTGTGCTGACTCAAAAATTAAAGCCGAACGACCGTAGGCAAGTAAGTGAGTTCGCGAATACGGCTCTGGAAATGTTGGATTCTTGGCCCAGCGGCTGTATCAACAATCAAAATTGTCATTGTTGGAGAGAACACAATCCACAAGTTTTAGACCAAACGTCAATATAATCACAAAGATTGGTTCTTTTTGGTGCCGTTTATGGCAGGGCGGTATCGTCGAGGAATCGGAAAGTGTGTCCGCCAATTGTCTCTGTGTTCCATCAATACGGTGCTATATGCTATACAGGCGACGCAACGCTCGAAATTGTGAAAGAGAAATTCGGCGACTCTATTTTATCTCACGGCGAGGGTCAATCGATTGGCTAACGCAATCATGCGATTTGTAGGACTTGTAGCCAATAAGCCCACTACTTTTGACGATCTCGACGCCAACTTTCGAGACGATATTGCTGGAATAACAACGAACTTATTGGGCTGAGTTATTACAATCTGGATCGACCACTAGACGCACTGCTGGCGAAGCCGATGAGAGAGAGAACATAGACACCATGTCGTCTATGTTCTACAGGCTTAAGTCTTACTGAAATATGTCATACAAGTGTTGTCCTGACCGTTTGGATCCGCTTGGCGACGCTTTTAGAGGAGTTGTACACATGCTGCCGAAGTTTAAAAAAAGTGCGGGACAGTAAAAACAATTCTCTGAATCTGAGAAAAGCCTAATATTTTACTTCGATTTGAGACGTTGGATACATTGATGTCTTCGATTCCGAATATGAGTGATAGCTCAGGTGTGCGAAACAGGAAACAGTTATCTTGCGATCGTGCTATCCGCTGAACTGAAGCTTGTTGGTCGAGATCCAGGCCCACCCCGGAGTGTAGTGCCACGCAGAGAAGATGAAGGAGACTGTACTCAAGTAATAAAAAAATGGCAATGCCACGGCAATTTAAGAAAAATTGTTGAAGACAAAACTGAACCCTGTGGGATATCACCTCTTAAATCAGAATCAGACCTGTCAAGAAATGATGGTCCTATCTGGGAATTACTAATCTCTTTAGAAGACTCTCCTTGAGTCATTCCACAAGAAGTATGATGGCAAAATCGAAAGATACGAATGATGCACAAGCTTATCCTGGTTTCATATTTTCAGGAATAGTAAGGGGTGGGATTGAGTTCTTTTTCGAGTTACCACTGCGTAGGCTGACTCAAGGATAGAAGACGCACATCAAACAAATTGTGATACCTGGTGACTGAAACCAAATCTCATTCCGATGGCCGTAGTGAGGGAAGCGAAACATATGAAATAACCACAACTTTAAATTTTGTAACATTTCACAATGAAACTTCGCGCAGGAACTGCCGGCAGGTCTTCTGTTTCATACGCGATCAAGCCATATTCATGTTCGGCATCACTTTGTGAGAGAAATAGTTGCAAAAACAAACGTTGATAAGATCGCATAAATGCTGGAGCAACTGTCGGCGCTACGAATTGTTATGATTTTCTAATTAGGTATTCTCCGAGAGTAGGTTGATAAATATTTTATTGTTTTCATCATTTTTTGAAATTATTTGCACAACCTAGGTACGACGGTTCATCTCAAAGAGAAGTTGTAACCGAAGGCAAATATCGCATAACTGTGTGCTTTGTGGAAAAGTAAATACGCTATTGAAACCTCAATAAGATGTGCATCACTAAGAGCCGTGCTGTCACTCGCTAATAAAGTCAGTTCGTGTAGAAAAGTCAACGCGTTCGTTTTCATAAAAATACCATCACGGAATTATGCACTCACTCACTGTGTGATTCACATGCGACTTTGATTGGAGGTAAAGCACGGTGTCCTCCGTGTCTACGCTTGTGTATGGAAAGAAGAAGGGGTTGCGATGTCAAAACTTGCATAAAATGCCAATATTTACAATCAGTTTGGGGTTAATTTATTGGCATGACGTTTACTTTGTCACATAGTTTTCTTATCTTCTGTCCTGATTATCACATTTTGTAGAGTTATATTTATTGAGGTTGGTCGTCATAAACTCTTCGTCTTTTATTTAGATTTTTTGTGGTATATGGTATAGTGGTTTCGTGACTAACTGGGACTAACAGGCGGGCAACCAAATCAGCAGAAAAAATGCAAACTGTGGCTGAGTTCGTAAACGCAGTATTAGCTCAGTACTGCAACGCCAAGCGTTCTTAATTGCACACATTTGGCAATTTTACATTGCATCGCGTTCTAAAACATCATATGAAAGCAGCCGCTGCGCAAACAAAAGCAACCAGCGCATCAGAAATTATCGTGATGCATCGCAACATCAAAAATTCATTGCATAGCATCACAAAGGCAGTGATGCTTACGCGATGCGCATTTTTTTGACGTTTACAAACTCAGCCAGTCTCATGCAACTTTAAACTTTACAACAAGTGGCATTCGCTATGTACGAAGGCCTCCAAGACACACATTTGCGGACAAACATGTCACAAAACACGCCTGAAGTAACGAAAGATACAAAAGCTTTCGGTTTCATGGTCTCAAATTTAACACAAGACTTGAATGAAATAGAAAACACAGTTTTTAGGTGCTATTTTTTATTGACTGATAAAATGCATTAGATAGGGTTATTTATGGCATAACCCATCGGACAAATGATCTCTGTAGCTTGTTGGCACGTAAGCACTCTTCTGTCAAAATGTTCCCTGAGCATTCTGCATTAATGTGGCTTAATTTCACCGATTTAGAGTCCTCTTGTAATGAACGGACGGTTGTGTGCTTGTTGACATAGATCTTTGACTGCAAATAACCCAACAAAAAGAAAACGAATCTCACGATCTAGATCAGGGCCAATTCTGATCTCCGTAACGAGAGAGTACACGACCAGGACCAGGAAAATGTCTCATTAAGTAATTCAATTATTTCAAGGGCTGTATGCCATGTTGCACCGACTCGTTGAAACTACATATTGGACACATCAATATCATCCACTTTCGGCAGAAAGAGCTGTGATATCGAGCACCAGTAACAGTCACTGCATGACCGGCGTCACTTTCAAACAAGTATGGGCCAATGATGCCTCCAGCCCAAAATCCACACCAAACACTGACACGTTGTGAATGGATTTGTGATTGGACGACCAGTGTCCTTAGCGTCTTAAACTGACCCAGCCTCCCTGAATTTTTCAATTAATCTCGTCACAGTTGACGAAGTTGAGCCACTATTGCTACCATATCTTGTATGAAATTTCTGAACGCCAAATTTTCCTTTATTTTTGAGATTTTGTTCAATGATGTTGTCAGTAAAGTTGTAAACTATCAGCTGTAATTTTATTTTTTTGTTGCACAACAATTTACTGAAGAAATGCCGATAAATTCAAATCTTGCGTTAATTTTGGGACACCCTTTATATAATGTCCTCTTTATCACACGACTGTATTAGGTATCGAACCCAGACACACAACGCCACGGGTAATATAATATATGGGTGGCGCTACAGCCCGTAGAGGGCCTGGGCCTAGCTTCGCAGCAACCACTTGTGTTGTGCGTGCTATTGTTCTATCACGAGTGGAAGGGACCTACAGTTTAATGCCGACTCCGAACGGCCAAGTTTGAGAAGCTTTTTCTAGACAGTTATACTCTTTGAGCATTGTCAGTGACTCGAAAGAGGTGGGGCCGTGAAAAGTATTTCTTGTCGTACCAGGAATCGAACCTAGACAGCTAGGTCCAAGTGCGTAGGAGTCGACGCACATACCCACAACGCCACGGGCAACCACAACGCCACGAGTACTACGAAAATTAAAGCTTTACTTATTAATATACAATCATTTTTAAATCTAACTTACTCATCCTATACGTGTACTGTAAGCTGCAAGAACAAGCACTTTCGATCAGTCTTTTGATTGCAGGACGAGTTGTTCATGCTGCCAATGGCGCACGTCTCCTTAATTGCAGTAGCCATCAGAGGTCGACAAGAATTTTCAAGTCGGCTCATATGTTCTACGTGGCCTAGGCATTATAAGTGACTTACAGAAAATTCTTCTACACTCTGCATATTCCTCTTACCTTAGGCGCAGCGTTCGTAGGTGCCATACTATATTCAAGTCGTCTTTAAGCTCAAGGCTTTCTCCGACAATCAACTGAATCAGGACCAAATATGGAACATAGATCATTACTCTGTAATCGAAACTATCTCAGAGAATTTTGGTATAATGGATGTATTTGAGACTTGGAGCAAGATTGAGATGAGCAAGGATTTGTGTAAAGCGCACTTGAGCTTTCCACATAGGGTTTTACTCTTCAATGGAAGCGATCAATGTCAGACTCTCTAGTGATAGCGGTTCTGCTTCCGACGAATGTCGGAAAGTCGTCAATCTTTAGAAACCCGTCACAATTTCGGTAAACAGAAACAAATCGAACTATGTCTACCCAGTCGCGACCTGGTGGACCGCTTTAAACATAAACGTCAATTGCAAACCGCTCGATAGAGTGCAATGGGAGGCGTGTGTATGCATCAGTGGAGCGCTAAGGACAACCCCCTCCGAAGCCCTGAACATAGTCCTTTACTTTCCGCCGATAGAGGTATTCAGCAGACAATCTGCTGCCTGCTCGGCGATAAGGCTGAAATCGTTACACGTGTGGAAGGAACTTCAATTCGGACATTTCACAATTGTCAATTGCCCTTACCTGAAAACACCGACCTCCTAACACCTAGGCTACTCTTCGAGAAAAACTTCTCTATCAGCATTCCCCCAAGATTTTACGGGGAGTGTGATCACCAGACGCTGGATGGTCCTCTGTGAATCTTCACAGATCGATCGAAGATGGGCGATGGTGTGGCAGCGGGTGTCTATTCTAAGGATTTAAACATCAAACTGTCATTCGGACTACCAAACCACTGAATCGTTTTTCAGGCAGAAACCATATCGATTAAACAAGCTCTGTCCTGGCTAAAATATAATCAATAAATAGTATCAATTACAGAATCTGTACAGATATTATAGTCTGTTCCAACAGCCAGGCAGCGACCATAGCTGGACGCAGTCACAGCTATGGCCCACAATAGATTCAATACGCTCACGTAGCCTGATCAGATTGAGTAGACTCAACCTCAGAAACATTATCGGCGTACTTACCGGACATTGTACCATTGGCACGCACGCCTCCAGACTAGGCCTCCCCTTTAATGACTCCTGTAGAAGCTGCAGGGATGAAGAGGAGGTAGAAACCATTACACATCCTCAATGCAATTACAATGCTCTCTCCACAAGTAGAAAGCGTCATTTGGACGCCTACTACTTCAACAGCTTGACTTCATCAAAAGTGCAAATTGGTTTGCAGAATAGGGTTTTAGATCCGGTATCACAACGAGCCTACTCTGGCCGCTCCAACCAACCAACCAAGCATGTCTACCCAGACCGCTGAAAATGTGCAGAGAGTCATCAGTGTTGCGAAAAGGACGGACGCTTTCTAAATATCCCCGCTTTGTTGAAAATCATCTGTTATAAACTGAGAGGTCCATAACATAATGGTTTAAAGACTAGCAGACTAGCAATAGAGACCGAAAAGGTATAAATCTAGTGATTGCCATAACAAATGCACAAGGGACGGAGTTGCCAACCGCTTGCATTCCCGTCTTGGCTTACACAATGTCGATAGAGAACTCAACGCACAACGGTTGAAGACCAAGCACCACACTCAAATCATATGTGTTCTTTTGTTTATGGTGCTTGAGTATAAATTGTGTCGTCAACCGTAAACCTTCCAACGACATGACGTGCAGTTTTATTCACAGTTCCATCAGCCTACTTATGAACCATTGGATGCAGTGTCCATGGAAAGATACTGCAAACGGCCTCCACTCCGGCATCAATACTCATAACTCCATTCACACACCCTTCAAGTCGCAGATGAGTCGCTGATGACATTTGTTGACGAAGAAGCAATCAATTCTCATCCCGTGTCCCACGTTTACGATCTCCTTAACCCAGTTCATTCCACCAAAACCACACAATAAGACGAGCACGAATAACTTTCTCAAATGCCTACCCGTCAATGGCCAAGTGACCGACGAAGGCTCACAGATGTCACTGCAATCCACACAACAAACAGCCGACTGATGTCTTAAATGACGTTCCACTCAAGGTTGCATGCAAAACAATTTCACCAATCCATAATTGATTAATTACATATTTGATATGGTAATGATATCTTTCGACAATTGCGACGCGATCGCAGTTCTTTTGAGCGGCGCGTCGGTGAACGAACGCACTCGCCAAATGCCATGACAAACAGTCCTCGATCATTGATGAGCACCCCACGTACCCACGTACGTACCCATATCACAATTCACAATACGAGTAAAGCACCACGCACTCATTGTCTCTTTGACATCAATTGCGCAGAGTCGAAATTACTCGTGGTAGTCAACCAGGCCAATCGGCACTCAGTCAGTGCCCAAAAACGGGCCAAACGAGATCGTCAACCTTCGGTCTGGTTGTAGCCTCTCAGCGTGCAGTGACAGTGTTACTCTCCTCTCGTTAATTAGTGGAAAACACATCGTGTCACTGACACGATTCGCGGACACACCACGGACTTGAGGAGCATACCCGCCATCACCACACTTAACGAGTCGCAGATCGATTCAGGCTGCCTCCACGCAAGTCACTAGCCTCACTCGAAACTAGATTAGTCTCGTTCGGCTGAGATTGGTCTACGATTTGAGTTGAAGTGGGGAATGCAGCATGAATCCAGAAGCGAATATAGCACGCTTTCGCCTTGAAGCGGTTGTTGCTGTTGGTACGTGTTGTCAAACTGCCAAAGCCAAGCCGTGTTGGATCCCATTGTGCAAGGCTCGTAAGATCAAACCGAAGTACTCAAGCCGCATGAGGTTCCCTCTAATTTACATACCACAAGAGTGCTTGCTTGGATGAATGGTTGATGGTTCATCCTCCAAAAGGTCATCTCCATCATCGGACGACCGCACTGCCGCCGTCATCTTCATCAAACATTCGACGCTGTCTTGGATGCCATACCGGCACAGCGGATGAGGTCGATTCCGAATTTATTCATCGGATTGCATAACCAGCCAAGTTGATCTCCGGATGTGTTCGCTTGTGCGGACTGTTGGGATTTTCAATTTACACGCTGGTCTTAATTGGCATCTGAAATGTTGTAGTCGCCGCACCGAACCGCACCGTCAAAACTCCAGATGAGAGAAAACTCTCCGCACTTTCTCGACGACGCGACGGTTTCCATATGTCAGCCTCGTGGTTCGTGTTCAGAGGGAGCGTCTTGCAGATGTCCGGCGTCATGTGCTGTGAATAACTTATGCGCCTCGTGGAATGTCTGGCATTCCGTATGAACGCACATCTGCCAAATGACTGATTCGACAGAAGCTGATGTTGACAAATCAATCCACTGTCTGGTTGACAACTTGTGTTTTTCTGCAACTTTGTGGAATTCCAACAGTGCTCTGTGATCTGAATAATAGTCAATCATTTCTTTTTTTTTGGCAATAGATACGGTCTCGTGTGGACGGGAATAGTAAGCAGTCGCGAGGGATTTGAATAAGCGTGCGTGGAACGGATGAGGTAACTGAACGAAATTAAGTCCAACTAGTTTTTTGAATGATGACACTTGAATGACTGAGAGAGAGAGAGAGAGAGAGAGAGAGCGAGAGAGAGAGCCAGAGAGAGGGAGAGAAAATGAACGAGAGCTAGAAAGAATGATGAAGAGAGAGGGAAAGATTTGAGGGTTTTGTTTTGATTTCGAGAGAATCAAACAATCGCATCTAGATCACCTTGAAAAGTGGTTTGGTCGAGGATAGATTCAATGCTTAGCTAATTTCGCATTCTGCACTCAGGCTCAGATGATTCTCTGTATTTTCCGGGTTGATAAAATGTTGCTTCTGAAGTGAGGTCGTTTCTGTTTTACGGGCCAAGTGTTGGGCAGCATATGAGAGCGTCATGCCAACCACGTGCTTAAAGATTATCGGTGCATCTGGGACAGCTGTGCAGCAAGGATGCATCGAATCGAATCGACTTCTTTCCTGTTTCGAGTGGAAATTTGATTTTTACTAGAGATGCACTGGTCTTGCGATTGGTCGTCCCTGTTTTGACAGTAGATGTTTGAACTGGAACTGACCGCACTTGGCCGACTACTGATCCGTGCTTCCACTCCCCTCAATTTTCGTTGTAATTGCACACTGTGACGATGTCCCCTACTTTCAGAGGCGATGCTACCTTGTGCCACTTTGTTCGACGACGTCAGCGTGGGAAGATATTCTAAGAACCATTTAGTCCAAAATGTCGCTTTCGTTGATGGTTGGAGTCTGTATGTGAATAGGACAAGGTAAGGAGTGAGTACTTTGGCGTCTGTGCTCTCGAAGGGCAAATCTGTGAGAGGACAAGTGTTTATTAAGACTTAAAGCGTTTTCAATTGTGGTTTAGAATAAACGACAACACTCCCCTTCTCTCATACCCCACCTGACGATGGAATTCCAACACTGAACACTAATCATAACAAAGTGCATTGCTTTGGATGGGTTCTGCATCCTAGAAGCTCACTGGTGATTCACATTTGCCAAAACTCCCGAAAATCACACAGAAACCATTTCCGTCCACTGATGTAGAGCGGTTTCACAGAGAATCTTGCCCCTCGTCATCCAAATCCAAATTCCGCGAATTTCTTGACCTTGGCCGAGGGAAGATGAGATGACGACGATTGTGATCCACAAATGCGGACGGTTCTTTGTTGTCTGTTGCTGCTCTGGTTGCCGTGAAGAATGCGTAAAAAATGACAAAATAAGCTGAATATGAGAACAAATTCACTTTCAGAAGAATTTACGTTCGCTACTCAACTCTTTTGTGAACAACAATCGAAAACATCACTATCTCTCATCGCAAGCACACTCGTCACTCGCACGCTGTTCGACTTGAATTTCGAATAGGAGACGCTAGATTGTACTCTTTAATGTGTAAATAGGCGAATTTTTCAATTAAATCACTTCCACACCTCGTCGAAGAAATTGAATTCAAAAAAATCTGGCCATCGGCCTGCAGACATTTGTGTAGACAAACGTAAACATCTTCACATGTAAATGGTCGTTTTTTTTTTGGTTCAATTTTCTCTCTCTCTCTCTGGTGAAGCCTCAGGCGTCGGCTATTGAATAGATTCATTTCTAATTCCCCTTGAAAGTTCCCGTGGAACATGTGTAACGTGTACTTATTGCATAATAACCATCGAAAGTAAAAGCAGTTGTTGGATGTTGGAAGTTGGAAGTTTTGCAAGGCAAAGTAAGGTCTTGATGTAATCAACACAAGCGTTGCCCCCTTACCGGGTGAGCAGGCAACATGATATGTTTCTGGTGGATATACCGCCACCATTAGGCTTCACACGATGGGAAGTTCATTTATTTTAGTGGCTGTTCTCTTTTTTTTCTCTATGGTGTTACAGTGTGTGTGTGTTTACGTAAATAATGCAAGAGTGTTTTTTTTTTGTTGTGGTCTGTTTTAAATGATTGTCGTGTCGTGTGTGCCTTGAGGAAGGTAGGTCATTTAATTTGGTACTTTGGAGGGTTCAGTTCAGTTAATGTCGTTGATACCGACCATTTGTAGGGTGTACTTGATCGTGTTTGAAAGCACAACACTTATGGGTAACTTGAACGGTAGTCAGGAACGCTGGGCGATAATCTGGTTGGCACGTTGTGTACTATGCACCGTGTTTGTTTACTGCTCTGAGGCCATTGACTTTCCCATCGAAGGCTGTCCAGTTTGGATTGTGTTTGACTACACTTAAGATTTCGAAATGTCGTTGAAGTGGTTAATTAATTAGTCTCAGTGTAGAGCTCATCCGATGGCTGTGATTATTTGTTTGCGGAATGCTGTCTTGGGAAATTACACAGTCGTTATTTCATCCCAGATCCAGCCCTTTGATGTGGTACTTCTTCGAGCTGGTCTTTCAACAACAAATCTGTGACGAATTTCATAGTTTATTGCTGTCGTCGTCACCCAACTCATCAAGCTCGCCAAAGCTTCGATACACTTTTCATGGTCCCTTAGTTTTTGATGGTCTGCTGTGATGCTTCTGCTTCAACCTGTGACGCAGACCACCTTCTGTAAGCTAGAACGGGCATCACCAAAGTTTCGATTCATAGATCCTCCGCTTCGCGAACAACAACAACACCCCTAAGCCCACACAATCACTGTGCCTGCTCGTCTATGAAGAGTCCAATTGAAAGAGTTTACGACCGAATTTTTAATTATTGCCATATGATGAGCAGACATCCCGCCCCGCAGATGAAATCAATCGTCAAGACCCCATTCATGATATTCCACGCTATCGCTGGTGAAGTGTTAAATTCCGTAAAATTTAAAGTGCAACATTTCACGGTTTAGCAACCAGCAGCAGTTTCAAGGACCATCCAATGTCATCCATCATCTCGACTTAATTTCCTCGCGAAATGTCGAGGGTCTTCGAAAGTTCCTCGACATCAGTGCCATCAGTCGCGACCGCATAACAAACACCCGATCAGCATCAAATTAAGAATTCAATTACTAGAAATCACATTTGCATGAGACAGCATTCTGCCCCAAACCCCATCTCATTGCCTTCTGCTTATAATTTTATGCATTTTTTAGCAGCAGCCTCCTCCGCACCCAGTCTTTCGAACGGGTTACACAACACATGCCAGCAAACGGCATATTAATAGAACCACTTATTTTCGGACTTCGTGCACATTTTCAAAACGATGACTAAGTCGCCCCCGAGTGGGAAGAGAATCGTACGCGATTCATTACGACAAGACGTCTCGCCACTGACGTTCCGCACCAGTGTCAAATGGATTTCTGCAAATTGTTACAATTTGTAATTGTAATTGTTGCCATTAAATCACGTGTACGACTGTAAATGGCGTGCGCATATGTCAGATTGCGGCACTGTCCAATGGAGGCTAAGAATGTGGACAAGCGATCATTTGCATGACAATCTGCATTTGACGGAAGTGCATTTGTCGTGTGTGCTGCAGGATTGCGACATCTAGTGATTGAACTCATTTCTATTCAAATCGCACAACGGTGATGCCATGGGGGTGACATTATGGGTTTTGACAGTTGGTCTGCTCGCCACTGCGGCTGACACGTGTGAGTTTCTGTCAAAGTGCGACGTTGTGCATGTGTTTTGATTTGGTCAAGTGTAAAAGACAATTGTTGCGGTAAGCGGCTGGTGTCAGGGAATCTGAAGAGATTGATGCCAGTGATCATTGAGTGTGACAACTTGGATGGATGATCCTGAAAGCGGATACCTTTTTAATTTTTTTTTTGCAAATATTTGCGTGTCATGATCAAGTTTCACGCTGTTAGACATGATCGATGTCCGCTGGTTCTCTTGTGCTTCCTCAAGTACAAGCGATATTCTTGTGAAGGTCAAATTTGACTTAGCAGCATTCTTAGTGCTTGGTGAGGAAATATCAGGTTCAGCGACTATGAGTTTGTGATTGAAAAGGCTTATTTTTCAGCTGTCCTCCGATTGATTTATTGACTTTCAGTATCCTGGGGACATTTTTAAACGACAGTGAGTTTGGATCTTTTTGTGAAAATTGTCCTCCGGTGAGCAGTTGGGCATTGTTTATAACGTTTTCGGTGGACTCTTGAAAGGGTTATCTACAAACTTAAGAGACATCCACGGATTTCCGTATTCCCTTGATGTAGTGGATAAGTGCTTTGACTGCGCTAAAGGTCCATGGGACACGAGAAGTTTCAGTTTATTGCACCAGCCGTCTTGTATTATTGAACGTTGCCATTGCCTCGGAGACTGTAGGAGACTTCTCACACTTATGAATACAATCGTCCGTACAACACGAGTGGTTTTTGAAGAAGTATGGTCCAAGTTCACGTGCAATTTTTTACCCGAGCAGCAGCAACAGTTGAAATAGAAGAAAAACTGAGATGAAAGTAGTTGGGATATAAAAGAATCGACCAAGCGATGGACTAGAGCCATGCTGGAGCGTCGTTCAATCACCTCCTCTTTTGGAGGAGTGTCGTTTTCTGTAACTGCCGCAAAAGGATGTTGCCAGGGAGGGGTTTTATCACCTATGGTCTATGGTCTTTAATTATCGACAAATTATTAGCAGATCTTTACAGATGTGGTTACACCACTATAGGTTATGCTGATGACCTGGCGATTATTATTCGAGGAATGCACGAAACGACAGTATCAGACGTAATGCAAAGTGCACTAATACAAGTCGTGGAATGGTGGTACACAGAAGGTTTATCTATCAATCCCTGTAAGACCGTTCTTGTGCCCTTCTCAAGGAGGATACGAGTCCACCATGGACCGATAATAATCAGCAATACAACACTAACATATTCCAGCGAGGTCAAATATCTGGGAGGAATCCTAGATAAACGACTCAACTGGAGCGCACATATTAAGTCCGCTATAGAGCGTGCAACCAGAGCACTGTGGACTAGTAGACGTCTATACGGCAAGACTCTCTCCCAAAATCATTCATTGGTTGCATTGTATGCAGCTATTGTTTGGTGGTCCAAAACACTCCAACTAACGATGGCAAATAAGTTGCAGAAACTACAACGTATTGCTTGTCTTGGAATAACAGGTGCCATGCGCACCTGCCCCACAACAACTTGACACGCTATAGTCGGGCTAACTCCATTACCAATCTTCAGAAGGAAAATAGCTTTTAGATATGCCATCAAACTGCAGCTTGAGTATAATTATGAACAAGGTAACTTAACAGGTCACCTCGGTATACTCAGCTCAATCCCCAATAGAGACTTGTTTTTTAAAATGCCGGATATAATGGTCAGGCAACACAGTTTCGGAAGGCTTTTCGATGTTGAAATATTGTGTCCCAACACAAGACCCTAGAAGTATGGTACATAGACTGATCAAAGATAGAATCCGGAGTGGAAGCAGCACTAAAGGCACTCTCGTCCAACCTTTTAGACTCCAAAACAGTCAAATGTTGTTATGACGCTGTACAGTCCCTTGCCAAACACAATAAAGTGAAACTTGGCTGGGTCCCTGGCCGCAGGGGGATTACAGGCTCGGTATACATTACTCGATATCTGCATTCATCTGTCCTGAACCGTACTGTAATGTCAATTCGACAGCAGCCACAACTCTGATTAACGAATGGGAAAACAAACTTCGACTAGACCAGTCAACATGTGGTCATGGTCTTAGGCAATCCAAACGTTTAATTAGGCATATTCAATCTTAATAAAGAAAACATAATATTGCTAACAAGCTTTCTTACCGGCCATTGTGGCCTGAACTACCACCTTAACAATGTAAACCTGTGTACAGACAAGATCTGTCGTCTCTGCCTCGAAGAGAATGAAAGATCTGAGCATATCTTGCGAGTATGGTTAAGAAACGTAGATTCCATAAGGTTTAAAAAACCCCACTACTAAAGACTTACTAGATGAGGGAAGTAGTACGTCTTTTGGGATAACTCCATCCCTCCGGTACGATAGATCTATCATCTTCGCTGTATCGTTGCCTTCATGGCATGGATTGTACAAGAGAAAAGAAAAAAAATATGGACCAAGCTGACGTCCTACGTATGCAACGATCCGCATAATCCTGCTCTAGAGCACAGAGATGGTGGCAAATGCAGATGAAGAAGTCCTTGGTCTCTTCGAGAGGAAATTTCTGCATGTGAGAAGATTCAAGCACGAACTGCCAGGCATTCAGTTGGGAGTCTCTGTATCCAGTGTTTAAGGTGGCTAGACCGTGGGCCACTTGGTTCCAGTAGAAAGAGTCTTCAACATCGAGTCAGTGGAACAGTGTAAGACGTCCTTGTTACCCACACAAAGCCAATAATGATGTCTGCTGTTGATATCCTAAGCAATTTGAAGGTCAAAAAATGTCCAACACCACACATTTGATACATTTTCTGCCACTCCTTGATATTTTCAATAAAAATCTCGTTTCTAATCTTTGCCTTGGATCACATAAGCGAATCATACAATCGGCATGTTCCCTAAATTTCATGTGGTCATCGAAAGTTCATGACCCTCTTCACGAACAAACGCACTCCGCATCGTCCCGCCACTCCGCCAATGTTGACTTCGCGCACATCCAATTCGACGTCTCCCTAGGGGTCTCTCTCCCCAGGGCAAATATTCGGTTCGCTGTCTTGTTCAGTTCAAGTTGATACACGCGATTTAATATCACCCCGCCACCACGCATCTGTGCAGGCTATCTCTCAATTTATGCGAGCACTTAAATATCATCTTACAGCAAGTTGTGTCGATTCAGAATTTCAACAATGCGAGTGAGGTGCACAAATTAATTAGAAGGCCAGAATTGAGCAGGCATTTTGTTTCGTTGAGATTCCCTTGTGAGCATTTTTCAACGCTTCAGTGTCAAATGATAATCTGTCGGTTCGATTTGTCATCCTGTCCAAAGATCATCGTCCATTTGCCAAACGTAATACGTTGCATTTGTCTTCTTCTTCGAACTCAGCAATTTGTTCACACTGCATCGAAGCCCATCCTTCGATTTATAAACGCACGCCATCCTGTGTGTAATCTCAAAGGGATTTGGAGATGAATGACGTACACAACTTCTTAATTACAATCCATTTCCTCTAAGACATCCAGCAGGAGGGTCCCCAAACAAATTAGGGGACACTGTGTTTGGGAAGGATTTTCAAGTGTTTTTAAATGGCAGTCCTTAGTTTTGGGGAACACACGCAGTTCCTGCACACCTGCCATCTTTTTTGCGGAAACATTTTCAGTGGACCTTGGCTGAAGCATATTTTTTTCTTGAATAAGATAAAGAAATATAATTAATTGCGAACGCGAATGATAGGCTCAGTACACAATAGACGTGAGTTAGTGGATTCTGGGATTTGGGAGTTCTGGAAACAGTCGTGTCATCATTAAATGGGGATTAGCAGGTGTGCCCGTCTTTTTTGCTTCAATTTAGCGAAAAAGAATCTTTCTAGTGCAGAGATGAGATGGCGCTCCTCATATTTTTCTCATATTTTGAAACTTAAAAGACGCTAACTCACTCGTGGTTCTTTCAGAAATTAACCGAACAATGAGCGCCAATTGGACACCCCATTCAACAGCTCTAAGCCCTACGAAACGAGATCACGTTTATGTACACAGATTTTCTGTCTGCTCGCCAAATAGCCAATACAAGATCTAATTGCCATCAATTGAGCCACAAGAAGCAATGAATACCAATCAGCATGTGGTAGCCTTGAACACACTAATCAGAACTAACAAACATCACCTCGCAAAGCCACTATCAATCATGCCCTCCCACGATTTATGATCCACAAAAGAAAAAAAAAAAACAACACAGATCCCAACGATGTTAACTCCAAGTATACAGCAACACGGTGAAACCCGTCTTGCGCGTCCTCAAACAAACAAATGTGCCATTAACTATAAATACGATTTTAATTTCTGGTTTCAAACTTATCATCTTCATCCGAATGCCGTGTGTGTTGGATTGTGCGCTATCGCTTAATGTGTCATGACCTTCAAGATCGTTTGTGGTCGCAGCGATTCCATTCAATTTATCCATAAAACAGATTAATTAATACACATTCCGGAGACGATATGATTTCGACTTCGGTGTCGGGGAATGATTCAAGAAACTAGCCAAACACATAGAGGCGACAAGCGCGGTGCAGAGATGTGAATTAGCATGGGAAAGTGGAATTTCTCTACATTGGATTCATAATTCCGCTAAATGTCGATAAATATGTTGTGACCGGAGTCGACGAAAACTACCAGAGTGAGTCGGTGCGAGCGAGAAGGTGGTTCGCTGAACAACTCTTTTGATTTCCACCGTAATCACCACTCTATTTGCTGACAACTTGCGAGTGATAGTGAAAATTGAACGAAGGCAGAGAGAAAATTAAATCTTAATTGTATTGCATATGATGGGTAAACAGGAAGGAGGCTTGATTTGCATCTGATTCGTTCTGCATTTTCGTTTAACACCTTCACTTGTGGGGTGGTTCTCTAGACGAAAATCCCCTGGAATTATGAGTATTTGATCATGGGTCTCCCATTAGATTGGAAAGAGTGACTGTGAAGGCTTAAGCCCCGACTTGAAAAAAAAGGAAAGAAAGGGTGTATTTGTGAGAGGTGGAGACATAAATTGGCAACACTGTATGTTTGTTTTCAAGTTCGTTTGATTTGCCGATTCATCAAAAATAGACTTAGGTTATGTTGGGGAGTATGATGGTTGAACATTACTTCCACTCGGAGGCCTTAGGGTCCATTGTGAATCCCTTCATTTGTTGGATACATATTCTATTAACCTATCCTGACGCGTGATGTGTTGAACCACCCCATGCTCTTTACGAATCTTAAGACATCCGATATGTCCGCAGTCTCTGTGACGAATCCTTGGCCCAGCGAGGCTAAACGTCGATTCAGGAGAGCTGGGCAGTGGCACAGCAGATATTAGATCGTCTCGGTCACTTCCTCGTCGCCGCAGCTCCGGCATCGCTGGATTCCGCGCTCCATTTCCGGAACATCGCTCCTATGTGGCAGTGCCCTGTGATCCCTCTAACGAGCTCACTGATCGAGTTACGGTCTAACGGCAAGCTTCTTTGTCTTGGCACTGTTAAGTTCTGACCAAGTTGATCTTGTCGTGTGACTGTCATTTCTTGCGAGCCAGGACGAGTTGGCTTCTTTTTGTATTATGTTGCTTGTAGTCCGGTAAAATGCACTGATCGTTGGTCGCAGTGATGTGTCCGATTCGCTAATGTTGATTTCAAATTCATTTTGGGGACGGATATGACTCACGGCGCAATTAGGTCCTGTGATGCCCATTTGAGGAATGTCTCCTCCGCTCTGTTGCACAGCTCACTGAAATTTTTGTGCAGATCCTGCCTGAGGTCCTGGAAGAAATGTTCTCTCAGTGTTCTACATATGTCTCAACCAGCAGACATAATGCCTGGAAAGGTGGAAACCTTGCATAGGCACCAACGGTCCAACTTCCATTGGTAGTGTCAGATTCTTACTGACTAAAACCAACTCCCGAAACTTTCCGTTTATTCCCCCGCGGAGCTATCGCTGAGTATTACTTGGCGAGGGACGGA